>JALGBA010003987.1:2160000-2791250 GCA_023970755.1 Azemiops feae | reverse complement strand
CTGGTGTATTTTATAGATACATCTGTTGCTGGAATTTCAGTCTTGTAATTAATATTATAGTTTTTATAAATATATTACATATATTTTATCACATATGTTGCAGTTTTTAACCAATAGAGCAAACAAATACCTGATACCAAATATTAGGAGTAACAGCACTGAAGCTGTAACTATGAATCCTATTGTCACATGAATTATATTTATATGTGCATTAACATTAGAAGAGGAGATCATGTTAACTTTTCTCATCTGTTACATGAATATACTGTATTTATTTTACAAATTATCTGTCCAGGGATCAATCACTGGCTGATTATCCCAAAAATGCTCTTTTTTCCACGAGGCAACTGGATTTTCTTGTTTTTCTTTGAAAGTCCAGTTGCCTCGTGAATTTTGGGATAACTATGACCTGGATGACTGAGAACTTCCGTAGACAACTGACTGATGGTGACACAGCAAAAACTGTCATATTTATTCACCCCTCCTCCACTTGTACTTTTATCCAGAAACATTTGATTGGTTAGCCTTAAAAAAAAAAAATCAAATTGTTTTCAGGGAAAGATTTTATCTGCTTTTGTCCACCTCTGTGTAAAATCTGAACAGATTTTGTTTCTGCCATTTATTCATTTGCCCATAATACAATTCCTCCCTGAAACCTTTCTCGTTCAGAGAGAAAAAAACAAGGCTGGGTTGTTTTCACAGACTTCTGTTTGAGTGATAAGTTTCTAATTTCCTGGTTCCTCATTCTGGAATTTGACTCTTGTTCAGACTTTGGTCACTTAGAAACTGCCAAGCCCTTGTGCAATTTTCTTCTTCCCACCTCCTCTTCTCTCAGCAGAAGCTTCTCTCATTTTTTTTTTCCATTTGGTTGTCCTGGTGCCAAGAAGCCTTGACTGTCACATCTGGAGATATTTGAGGCTGAACCTGCAAACGAAGGATCCCATTTGACCTCCAGCTCTGAAGACACCATAACGAACATTATTCTTCTACGATTACAACTTAAGTGGCAGGATTGTCCTTTCAGTTTCCCAGATAATATAGGAATTTGAAGGTATTTTAAATTTAGCTAATGATCTTTATTATTACATAACAGTAAAAAGGAAAAGAGTTTATATATGAAAATATCTTGGAACGTTACCACCATAATTCACGTGTACCGGCAGGAAATTTTTAAAGGCATTAAAATGATATTAGTCCAAACAAATGAACCCATGGTCTTTAATTTTTAGACAAAAAAGTAGTATGTAAACCAAACCTTGTATCCAAAAAAACCCAATAACCAGCACAACTGGGACAATATGACCAAAGAATCTTTGAAGCTTTTTCTGAAATAAACCATGCAACTAACAGCAGAACTTGCTACATGTAGGAATAAAAAAAAAAGATTAAAAAAAAGAATTATATTATAGCTGTATTTCAAATACTTCAGATTCTTGTCAGCAGTGCTGGGACATTCAAATTCAATCCTCATCACATGCTTTGAACTATTTTAAATGATATTAAAACCAGCATAGCTGAATCTACTTAGCAAGTTCCCTGAAATAGCCTTTTACCTCAGAGAAGAATAATGGTATGTTTATCCTAGTCTGATCCAAGGTTATTTTCTAGAGTGGCAGTTAGGATTCTGTTTAATCCTTGAAGGAATCCTGGCAGCAAATTGCTAAGGTCTCTTTGCTGCCAAAATAAGAAGTATGTTTTAAAAGAATGCAAAGAAACCACCTAAGCACCACAGCCCTGATTATCATGCCACATAAGTCACGTTGGTAAGGCTCCCGAGAGTTATACTGGTTTTGTGACTTTATTGACAAGGGAGACTTTCCACATCAGAATTCACTGCCAACATGTAGCTAGTACAGTATTGGAAAGGTAGTATTTCTACAAATCTAAATCAGGCTACAGAGTGGAAAGCAAGATTTTATCTAATTTTTCATGCTCATATTGACATTCTTAAGCTCCACAATCAGTTAGGATAGTAATGAACTTTTATTTCCTATCCTATGTTTGAGTTTAGACCCCAGGAGAATCTCAGTGCAGGCTGAATAAATAGTTTCTAATCCAGTTAGATAAACTAAGACTTATATTTAAAGAATAATGAATCATTCTCCAGTTTTCACTGCCACATCAAAGACTTAGCTAGAATTAAATGTATGTCTTAATTGGCAACACGTGTAAAGCGCTTGAGCCATTTAATTTTCTCCACCTGAAGAGGAAAAATCTGGCAATTTCCTTCATAGACTATGGAAAGACAATGAGATAAAATGTCAGAAATCTCAAGGGTTCTGTTGAATCACAGAGCAGTAGATCAGGAATGGCTTCACTACTCCCAGTGAGCTGCAAAATTAAACAAAATATAAGAGCATATGTTGGAAATGGCTAAAAACTCACATCTGGGATGCAAAGGTCAAAATCTCATATGATCTTGGAAGTGACAGCTCAGCTCTTCAAAAATTAATTAAATTTAATTTGGAGGTCTATGTTCACTCAAATCCATGACCATTCATTTTTGGAGAGGGAACTTTTTCTTCCATAATTCTGAACAAAGGAGGTTGCCATTTTTATAGGGCTCATGACTATTTTGATTTTTCTTCAAAGGACTACAAAATATGGCTGATAAGGAAACCAGTTGACCTTTGAATTATTTCTTAGATATTTCTCAAAATAGTTTTGGCCAAAACAAAATCCACCCCATTTTGGGTATTATTTTCCAAATACAAGTGGCCTACACTGTGACTATATCTGTGTGTCTATCTGTCTATCTATCTATCTGTCTAGTTGGGTGCAGTGGTTAAGGTGCTGCAAACAGAGAGATCTGAGTTCCAGTTACCTATTAGGTATAGAAGTCTGCTGGATGACTTTGGACAAGTCTCTCTCTAAGCCCTAGCCTGAAAAACATCTTGAAGGATCATTCTGTCTTGTCACTTCTGCCAAGGAAACTGCATAATCCTGTCCATAAAGTTGTCAGGAGTCAAGATTGACTCAAAGGCACAAACTCACACTCACATACAGACATGTAAACAGTATATAGAGCGATACAAATACAATATTACCTTCATGAATTTGGAATTGCCATCCTGTCATTGC
Organism: Azemiops feae; assembly: GCA_023970755.1. NCBI lineage: Eukaryota > Metazoa > Chordata > Lepidosauria > Squamata > Viperidae > Azemiops > Azemiops feae. Next base: position 2,788,169 of record JALGBA010003987.1, on the reverse strand, counting down.
TGGAATATTTGCCCACAGAAGGGCAAATCACACATCACACTAAAACGCATGTCATTTACTAGTCAATTGTAAAAGCTTTTGCCCCATCTTGTTCTCATTTCTACCAGCTGAGTGACAAGTCAGCAGCCTCTTCAGTGAAAAAACAAAACAAGGGAGAAATGTGCCAGAAGAAAGCTTCTTTCTTCAGTTGTGGAGGTGGGCTAAAGAAACAACTATCAGCTGCAGATCAGTCGTATTTTATTCATTTGTGGCACTGATCCATCCAGTTTGCAGATGGTGGGATGTCTAAGCAACAAATCCAGGGATTGCTGCTCCATGTATAATAGAACTCATTATTCCTATTTCAAAAATAGTATGGAAAAGGAACAAGGCACAAAACCCATTATTTTTCAAAATAATCAAGAGGGTAGAGAGTTAATTACTGTTTTGGACACAATTTCTTCTTGGAGAAATTGTACCTGGAATATAATACAAAATTCATCTAATGATCATGAGGCTAAAGAATTCAGAGTTTAGTATTTAAATGGTTCACAGATCTCACAAAGATTATTGCTAATCTTTGCCAGAATCAAGTCATTTTCATAGCCAGGAGGGTGTATTGAAAAGGTACACATATTTTCAATATTTTAGTATATTTGTCCCAGGTTTGGACAGAGGGTTACTAGGTCAACATGTATACAGTTTCTGGGGGCTATGATGGTATAGTTTTTTTTTATGAAGGACAGCATGTTCAGAGGTTAACATGTTAGAAAACCCGAGTTCAGATCAACTATACCTTAGGGCATCTCTGTTGCCTGACAGATGTGACTCAGACATTGTAATGACAGGCAAACAGTTTTGGCCTCCAAAATAGCAATTTCCCTGCAAACGTTTTGAGGTCATTGAGAAAAATAAATAAATAAGCTGTCTCTCAGTGGACCTCTGCTATTCAAAACATGTCGTGACAGTCAATATAATATTAAACTATATTATTGAAATGGTTGAAAAAATGAGGCCATTGGCACTGTATCACAGACTCTTATAGTGTCCTGGAAAAGAGGGATGGGGTAATCAAAAAAGCCAAAATTAACTTTTTAAAATCCCCCTCTTTGATTACCCTGGACAATTACTTGTAACCTACTTATCACTGCTGTTGATCTGGTCTACCCTCAGCCCTGGAAGGCCACTGGGTGACTTAGCCCAACCTGCCTCACAGGGTTGGTGTTGTGTGGGAAAAGAATGCTGCCTACACTGCCTTGACAGATAGGTTTTATAGCTAATAAATAAGTAGATAAGTTTTACCTTGCTGACACCTCAGAAATCAGCCATGTATTGTGTAGGTGGCTTATGTGATAAGGAGATTACTTCTTCCCATTCTAAAAAACAAATTGATGAACTGTACTGTTGTTTCACAAGGCTTATGTTATGGTGAATTCTTTCCAAAGTCCTGACAATGAATATGCCAATAGGCTGAAATCTGCATCACATCAGAGGTGCAATCAACTAACCTACAGAAGGTGGCATCCTGAGATGTTTCTGAGTCATTCCAGGTTCATCTATGCCTGGTCCTCCTCTCTATTTCCTGGTCCTTAAAAAATATTCATGTTTCAGGACTTAGCTATCTTTTTGGCAGTGTCTATTCATCATTTGTACTTGATCACTCTTATCTGCCACTATTAATCTGCTGCTGTCTCCTTAAAGAGCTGGGTACAGCAGCCCATGAACATAAAAGAAACTACTCACTGGGGCTTGAAGTAACATGCCATTTGGATGTAATAAGTGATAGTAAATAAACACCAATCTTCCCCATTGCTTCCCTAACAAAGCACAGTGAACTCTATAGTCAACATTTGTTGCCTATACAAGAAAGGAAAGAGAATCACAGATGATTTACTGGGAGTGTGAGTATACAAAAGATTCAACCTGCATACATGGCTTAGACATCATGACTTAACTGTGCCATTTGTGTGGTGACATTATGAGCCATATGTTGTTGTTTTGACCTAATATGGATTCTGCAAGTTCCTAGAAGCAATTAGAGACATGTTTAGCAATATGATTGTCAAAAGATAACTTTTCAAACCTCTGACACACTGACAAATTACATCCAGTTCTAAATCAGTTACAAACAATACTCTTATCTTTTCTGGATACCCAGAATCAGATGCCTGAGACAGTTGCTTCACCTGCCTAATGGCAGAGCAAGCACCTCCATAGCTCATATGAAGAATTGTACAGGTTCTTGAGTGCTCCATCTCACAGCATCTCCTGGCAGAAGAATGGGAGATGGAAGACGCCACAGACCTTCATGAGAAAGAAATGTCATTTTCCATACAAGGGAACTTATAAGCATTTTGGATTTCAGTTGGAAAGGAGCTAGCTTAGTTCATTAGACAGTTACCCTCTTCAGCAAAAAGCTTAGCATTCCAACATAGTTTCAAGAACAGTTTTGATGTCAAAACTTATTTTGAGCTAAGGGTTAGGGAAATCAGCCAAGTTGGGTAAGAGGTAGAAGTAGAGAATAGTTCATTTGTAAAGTAGATCTACAAAACAGAATAAAGAAGGGGGAAGGATAAACCAAAATGATGTGCTGCTTGACGAGAAGAATACATCCTTCCCCATGCCATGTGCAAAGTGATGAGGTCTGAGTCCTTTGCCTTAATGGTGGGGCCAGCCTTGCAAGTAAGACAAGTCCTAAGGAAGAATAAAGTCATGACTGTGGAAATGGCAAATAATAGAGAAGGGTAAATCTATCTCTGAAAAAAAAGTTATGCAGCAAAGCCACTGATGTCTGTCTACATATGTCTGTCTGTTATCTATGCATTTATTGTGATTTTGCAGTAGATCATAACAGGCCACTGTTAGCTTTTCAAGACAAGAAACCAAAACCATGAGTATTAACATGACCTTTATTGTAGTGTTACCATAACCGAAACTTGTATGTCTGAAAGCACTCCCTCCCCTCACTTTACCTTCAAGAGAATTAGGGAAGATCCCTTCTAAGAAGCTTTCTCCTCCTCCCCTTCCTTCCTTTGGACTTTCTCTTATCAAACCATTGTTAGGCGGCAACTCTTCCTTCTGTCTCCCAGGGTTAGTCTCATAGTCCAGTGCGGCTACCTTGTTTATTCTGCATTTGTACTATTCTTAGTTACAAGCACATGATAAATACATCTATTAGGAGTGGTGATGGAAAAGTAAATATACACCAAAGAAAGAAATAATCAGTTCAGGAAATGAAGAGGTGGCTGTGCCGAGAAGAGAGCCCAGAGGTCACAGGAAAAAAACACCATGCCCTCCCTGCGTTGTGTTTCCAAAACCCTGAGGAGATTGGAGTCCAAGGAGAACTAAGTCTGGATACTTTTCCATTCTGATTCTGAACCATCTTGAATGCTCAGATGTTTGTATTCACATAATCTCAGCAGTCTTGGAAGGTAAACTGATTTATTTAGGATCCAAAAAGATCTTGACAAACTTGAACAATGGGCCCTATCCAACAAAATGAGTTTCAATGTGGAGAAAAGGAAAGTCTTACATTTAGGAAGGAAAAATCAAAGGTACAAGTACAGACTATGCGAGGCCTGGCTCAAAAACAGCAGCTGTGAGAAGAACCTTGGAGTCCTAGTGGGCAATCACTTGACTATGAGCTAGCGGTGTGCAGCAGCAGCCAAAAAAGCTAATACAATCCTGGGTTGTATAAACAGAGGCATAGAATCAAGATCATGTGAAGTATTAGTACCGCTTTATAAAACCCTAGTAATACCACACCTGGAATACTGCAGCCAATTTTGGTCACCATATCACAAAAAAGATGTTGAGAGTTTGGAAAAAAATCAGAGAAGAGCAACTAAGATGATCAAAGGCCTGGAGACTAAAACATATGAAGAACGGCTGTTGGACTTGGGTTTGGCTAGTCTAAAGAAAAGAAGAAATAGGGGAGACATGATAGCAGTGTTCCAGTATTTGAGGGGCTGCCACAAGGCAGAGGGGGCCAGGTTGTTCACCAAAGCATCAGAGGGCAGGACGAGAAACAATGGTTGGAAACTGATCAAAGAGAGAAGCAACCTGGAATTAAAGAGAAATTTCCTGACAGTAAGGACAATGAACCAGTGGAACAGCTTACCCCCAGAAATGGTGGGCGCTCCATCACTGGAGATTTTTAAGAAGAGACTAGACATTCACCTGTCTGAGACAGTGTAGGTTCTCCTGCTTGAACAGGGGGCTTGACTAGAAGACCTCCAAGGTCCCTTCCAGCTCTATTCCCATTCTATTTTCCATAGGGAAATTAAACAAACAAACAAACAAACAAACAAATAATAAACAAACCAAATAATAAAATAATAAAATAATCTTTAGAGTCTGCCACCTCAATGCACATCACACACCTGTCTTTTCATAGAACAACTAAGCCTAGAATCTATTTGGAGATGGAAAATTGGCATGAGTCCATTTTCGTCTACCAAATGTGTTTTGTTAATATTTGTTGACCACAATCCTAACCCTAACCCTTTTTTTTAAAGGTTACTTGAGAGGGACCACTTCTTACTCCTGATTGGATCTTCAAAGTTTGATTTTTGCAGAGTTTAGATATCCCTGCCCATTTATCTGAATTAATATGTCAGTTATTTTTCTTTTAACTCTTTCAAAGTCAGCATCCCATTCACTACATTCCCCCTCATCAAGCGAAAATTATTGAAGACACTCTAGGTCACGCAAGAGTGTACATGGAACATGCATCGATTGATTTCTAGGCTTACAGGTAAGTGATATGATCAACACTCATTAATTTATGGTCTCTCTGTCAAAGATTGATTTGTGATTATGCGTTTGTGCATTTGCTTTTAACCAAGTAATGAAAAAACAAAAAAGAAAAAAGAGAGCCCTTTTTTAATAGAAAATATGAGACAAAAGAACCCACCCCCCTATTAATAATTTTTATTTAAAAATACAAAAAATCCAGCAGTTCTCAGAAGAATGCAATCAATAAAAACATGAAATGTAAAGCACACGTCATGACTAGTTCACCAGAATTATGTCTGGTACCCAGCTGTGAACGGACCCATGGCTTATCAAGGTACAAATTGCTAAGATCAATATTTGACTAAATTCCTAAAATTCCATTCAATACAAGTGGCATCTGGCACCTACAGTTTCTTCTTATTTACAGGCAAAAACTCTGGGGTGAAAGCACCACCACCAGGTACAAAGTAGACATTCAGGGAGAGATCTAATTATTGAAACTTGAGTCTCTGATTAGCATCTAAATAAAACATCAATAAGGATGAGTGAGATGTTGTTTGTCAGCAGTAGGGAAAAATGCAAATTGTAGAAAAGCAAATTGTAAAATGGAAACCCAAATGATCAAAGGGCTATAGCAAATTCTGAATGATGAAAAATTACAACATTTAGGATGTTTTAAATGAGAAAAAAGCAAGCAAAGGAAGGCATGATAGAAGTGCAATCTCCTATAAAGGAGATTATTTATAGCTCAGGTTTGAAATGAGGACCAGCATTGATGATGTTACCTAGTTTGGGTAATGAAGCATCTGAAAGAAAGCAACCAAGCTCAGAGAGCACCAAGGACTTGTCACACTTTTTCCTTTCATTCTTACAGCTCAGTTTCATTCAGTTAAAAGGAATGACTTCACAAAGTATTCCAAATATGGAATATGCTATCCTGAAATGTAGTAATAAACACCAACAAGAATGACATTAAAAAGAATTGACAAAATCAGTGAGAATAACACTATCACTGGGTACCACTAATGACTGAAACTCAGTAGGACAGTCACAATATCTCTCAAAATCTTGGGTGCCACCACTGCATGGTTAGCTAATGTGGTTAGCTAATGTGTGAACCAAATGCTAAGTGACAAGACCAGATCCAGCAGCGGATTCCTTAGGCTTTCAAATATATTCATAATTTTGCTAAACTTTGCTTTTCTTACAGTTGTAAGTGTTCATACAGTACTGTAATAGCAATAGTACTTAGCCTTATATACCGTTTCACAGTGCTTTACAACCCTCTCTAAGCTGTTTACAGAGTCAGCATATGGCCCCCAACAATCTGGGTCCTCATTTTACTGACCTTGGAAGGGTGGAAGGCTGAGTCAACCTTGAGCCAGTCAGGATCAAACTCCTGGCAGTGGGTAGAATTAGCCTGCAATACTGCATTCTAACCACTGCGCCACCATGGCTTTTAAGATGCCTTTAATATGTTTGACAACAAGAGTATCAGTGGTGGGATTCAAATATGTGAACAACCGGTCCTCTGTGTGGATGTCACTTCCGGAAGTCCATTCTGGGCCTGGGCAACAAACAATTAGCTACCGGTTCTGCCGAAGTGGTGCAAACTGGCTGAATCCCACTACTGAAGAGTATGCTATAGTTTAACATTTCTTTTTTTACCTCCATTGAATGTAAGTTGAACTTTCTTTTAGACAAACATGCCTGTAGAACGTTTGTCCCTTTCACCTAAATCCAGAGTGCCCCTTTGAAAAATATTGTCCACCAAAGCAGCATTTATATGCGTATTTCTTTTATTGTTGGGCATGTTTCTAAGCAGATATGGGTAAGATTATACTCATTATCTAGTTCTAACAGTTCCAAATTGGTACCCTCATAACAACAACCTCAGACATGATATCAATATATAATCTACGGTGGTGTGCTGGTAAATGTTTTACTGAATCTGCCAGCTCTATCGTCAGCATCAAGCTGCACTGCTGCCACTAAACAGGTGATGGGCATACTAAGCCCATCAACTCTGTTTTTATCTGGCTACAAAATTTCAAAAACAAAATTTAACAATTAGTTCTCATGAGCCAATATAAGCCAGTTCCAGCACACCACTGACTGGGGATGATGGTAGTAGTAAACCAACATCTGGAGAGCCTCCAATTAAAAACACATGTCCCAAATTCACCAAATCAACTATAATCATTCTGAACTAATATTCCATACACACATATGCTTACTGTAATATTTATGTGTCTTTTCTTGCAATAGAGATAAAAAGGAAATGTTAAAGTATAGCATACTCTTATTGTTAAACACTATTGCAGGACTAATGTTGCATTGAAAAGGAAATGATTTCCTGTCAAATTAGAAGGAAATATGGAGGCACCTCTGCATACAAATCTGATTTTTTAAAATATTAATTGCAGCAAACAAAAAAATAATGCCTTCTTATGATTTGCCTCATCCAGCACAAAATCCAGTTTTTCTTTTAAATAAAAGCCATAGTGCATAAAAATGTGCAAACATCAGAAACAGGGAAGGCAGATGGAAGAAGGAAGACTGTTTCACAACTAAGCCAGGTCTTGTGCATATTCAAATTATCCGTTTCTGAGATTGCAATGGCACCCTGATTCAATGACCACTCTTCACTTCATAGAGGTTTTTTAGTCTAAAGCCAGGGCAATGAAGAACATCTAGCTAGAGCAGATGTAGTCACATCTTCTGGCAAAATCTGTCTAGCCTGTGAACAATAATTAGTACATCATGGAGAGCTCAAGAGGCTCTGTGTAATACTCTGTTTTTCTTGCAACAGACACAGATTTGACAATTACTGTACCAGCTCAGCCCTGTAGCAAATATCAGCGTTCAGCCTGTTCATAACCAGAATGAGATCTTGGATCATAACCGGTCTTTCTGGACAATTTGGAGCCTGAGGCTAAGAGATAAAGGAGATCCCCGATAATGCTTTACCACTTAACTGGCAAGTGAAGAAATGGGACACGATAGCCTGGTAATAATCTGAACAGGGTAATTTGAGGGGGATTATTGTATTGTTAATGTATTGTGACTGCTCAAGAAACTTAATCCAAGAAAATTCTTGTTGTTAGTTGCGAAATCGTGTCCAACACATCGCGACCCCATGGACAACGTTCCTCCAAGCCCCATGGACAGGACCAAAAGAAAATTCTACATACATTCAATTCTCTATAACATCCATACATATTTCACAGATTTTGTTTGTTTGTTTGTTTGTTTGATGAGCTGTCCAGCTCAAAGTACATGACTCTGAGTGGCTTTCAAACATAAAATCCACTTTTTGACTCACCTCAAAAGATGAGGTAAATTTCATATTACAGCTTTGCAAAGTAAACATATTTCAAGTCTGGATGTAAACTTACATTCCTCATATGACTACATATTACTCTTAAAACATTTACTGCTCCCTTGAAGTTAATAGAATCCATGCATTTAGTCTGAGGGGGTCTAGGGATAGATTAGATTAGATATGAAATATATTAATCAGAATTATGATGCAGGCATCATTAGACTGTCTTCATCATTTAACAAGGTCAGCACAAAAATGGCCATGTCTATATTTACAATAGCTTACAGACTTACAGAAAATCTGTGGTTTTAAAAACAACAACAACAGCACTTTCAACACTAGTTGCATATGCATCCAAGATGTGACATTTAAAATTCTATGCAGAAATGCACTTTCACAGACTTAAAAATACATGTATACCAATAATTTGTATCAATAACTGTAATTCCCTAGGTTGTAATGAATTGTGAATTTGTTGTTTTTTAAAAAATCTTTGTTCACTGCCCACGGTGCCTTTGGTGGATAGGAACCATAAATGTAAGCTAAATAAATAAATGTATTCAAAAGGGATATACTGCAAATCCTTTGCTACTCTGAGATTCCAGCTATAACAATGAGATAAAATATGAACTGACTGCATTCATTACAATCAGCTGAGATTCATCTCTGGTCTTGAAAAAAAATTAAATACATTGCAAGGGGCTTATTATTACTTGTGGAAGAAGTCAGTCTGTACAATTTTGTCAACATTATTATAATAATAGAATGAATTAATGTATGTGAAAAGTTACCAACCATAAACCAGAAAATTCTAAAAATTTACAATAAAAATTTAGCCTATTTTTCTTTAGGTCTAATGAACCATTAGCTGATTCATAAAGATGTAATTTTCAGGCTTCCATCTTTTTGCCCAGATATATCCAAACTATTTCTAAAGCTGACTTCCTGGTATATTTAGTGTATCTCATATGAGTCCCACCATGCTTCAGAAACTACACTGGATAAATTTGCTACATTCCTTTTTCACACATCTTGTCACAATAAAATTCAGTTGGACCAAGCCATTTGTATTGGGAGACTGAGACGGCTTCCACATTCTTCTGTTCTCCCTTAATAGAATCATAGAACCTTAGAATTAGACGTTCTGAAAGGGCATTAGAGACCTTTTGTTCCTATTGGCAGCCCACTGCATGGATACACCACTAAAAGCATCCCCAACAAATGACAAATCCCACCACTTCCCATCACAGTCTGTTCTATTCTCAATAACTCTTGAGATTCTTTTTCCTAATATCCAGCCAAAATCCACTTCCTCGTAACTGAAACCAGGGGTCCCTAACCCCCGGTCCGTGGACCAGTACTGGTCCGTGGCATGCTATCAACCGGTCCACGCAAACAAAACAAAGCCTCATCCACGGGATGCAGACAGCTCACAAAACCACACACCCTCCAGTCCACGGAAAAAACTCTCTCCATGAAACCAGACCCTGGTGCCCAAAAGGTTGGGGACCTCTGACTTAAACCATTTATTTCTTGACTTATCTTCTGGAACAACTATGAAAAATTTTGTCTTGTCTTCTACATGACATTTCTTCAGATTTCTGAAGACAATCATCATATCTCCATATTGTCCTCTTCACGCTAATCATACCCAATGTGTATTTCTCATAACTGTTTTCCTTCCAGGTCCCTTATTACCTTGAATACTCTCTTCTGAATATGTCCGTGGATATTATCCTCCTTCTAGGTCTAGTAATATAGTTTGTAGTATTGCCTTGCTTCTGGAGATAACAGCATTATATGGCTACCATCCAAAACTAACCATTTAAAAAAGCTAAATAAAAAAAACAGTCTTTTGTGTTACAGCTACAAAGAGGGACAATTCCACTTAAGAAGCATAATAACTTCTTTGGCAAATTATCACAAAGGGTAAAAATGCTATATGTATTGTCATCCCTTTTTTTGTACCAAAACCAATGAATAAATGAAGCAGGAAACCTTGGCTACTGTGTTGCTAGTGTTACTTGGCAGAGGCAAAGTTTTGAAACAATAGTGTCTTTATTACCAAGTGACTGAATAAATAATAACACTCTCGACTGCAGAAATGCTAGCTTTTTTCTTCATTCTGAAAACCTCCCAAACAAAACAGCTTAGGATTCCAAACATTTAGGACAAAGTTCCTCCAAGTGGGGAACACCATTTTTTGCTGGATTTTTAAACCAACCAAAATAGCTCTTGGTCCATCTTCCCTAAAAGTATATGGAAGCTGTTGTCGACGTAATTAGAGGACATCAGAATGGGGAAAGCTGGTTTGACTACGTATGTGAACATCAGATTCTTTGCCTTACATACCCATTCATTTGTAAGAACAATGGGCTACAGGGTGTCTATGGAGATTCTCAGTCATCCAGTCACGGTTGTCCCAAAGGTGCTGAAGAAGCTTCTTGGATGAAAAGCAAAAGATCTTTAAATAAAAAAAAAACCAAGAAAGTACAGTTGCCTTTTGAAAAAGCACCTTTGGGAAAATAGGCTACTGAACAAACTATACAAGGATGAGACTATATATATATATGTGCACATACATACACCCACAAGCACAATTCTTTGAGATGAAACAAAAAGTAAAACCTTCTTCTTGTATTTGAACTTAAAACCCATTAATAAAATTGAAATTATTTAGACTAGGTAAACAAGAATTATTTTTTTTAAAAAAGGGATGGGGATATTTTTATTGTGTCTAGGCAAAGTTTTAAATGTCAGAGATAGATGCATGAGTTATGAGTTAGTTTGAACAGTAGAACACAAATCATGTGCATTTATTTGATCCCTCAAATGAGGAAAGATAATTATATAATCAACTGGCTTCTTTATGAGATGGTAGATACTTCAGCTGGCACGGTGACACAGTTTCAATCATTTTATCTATGGGAGCGCCAGCATAAGGTCGTGGTTAAGGCAGCAGGCTAGAAACCAGAAGACCATGAGTTTTAGTCCTGCCTAAGGTTAAAAAAAAAAAAAAGCCAGTTGGGTGACCTTGGGCCAGTCCCTCTCTCTCTCAGCCTTAGGAAGAAGGTGGCAATGGCAAATTTCTTCTGAAAAACTTTACCAAGAAAACTGCAGGGAGCAATCCAGGCAGTCACCAAGAGTTAACTCAAAGATGCACACAAAAGGGCTTTATATCAATATTCTCCCTAACTCTGGAGAATTACAAGAAATTAAACTTTTCCTCCAAAGGTAAGGGAGCATAATTGGCTAAAATACTTATACAGAGATTAAATTCCCTCTTCTAAGTCATCCTAGATTTCCTAATGGATATACAAGATATGTATGGATTGCCCTACATGGATTTCCCTATAATCCACCAGTAAAGCAGGACATAGACTCTTGCAGATGTCTGGTAAGAGGAAAGGTGATTTCATTTTAAATTACACAAAACAAGCATTCCCATCCCCGCTCTTCTGGAGCATAGCTAGTTCAGATACATTTTCTATATCCAGTCTCAAGCTTGACTCACCCATTAAATAACATGTGAAAAACATGTTACTTTGGTTACTTTCATTGTTGTTCATCAATTATTTGCATGATTCATAGGACTTTCTTGAGGGGAGGGAACAAGGCCTGTTAAAATTCATAAATATTAAATGGGGGGGGAGGTTGAATTATGCTTTTTTACAATCCACGTTACTGCAGAACATACAAATACTACATATACACATGCACATGTATGTTTTTTTACCAGGTCCATGTGCCAAATTTCTTTTTTTATATTGCATACTTTTACCAAAGCAGCACTAGGGTTAAAATCATAATTTTTACAGGACAGTGTGACTGAAACCCAATCCCTCTCTGTTCTCAATCTGCCCCAATAAGTGCAAATCCATCAAGCATACCAAAATCAGATGAATGTGGGTTATTGTGTAAGAAGTGCAAAAGGAGACAACAGGCACTCATGTGATTTAGTCCTTACAATTAGTTGCACAGTAAAATATGCAAGCACACCAATAATAAATACTGAATGATTTGCAGGAGGAATCAGTGAATGAATGAAAGAGGAGGAACAAAAATCCCAGAAAAAAATGGTAAAATTATGGTCTTGAAATAAAATAATAGGTTGGAATTACCTTGTGAAAGGAAAGGATGGGTGAGAGAGAAAAGACAGAATGGAAATCTGGATAAACTAAAGAACTGAAAGATATTTAGAAGAGAATGGGAGTGATGATGAAGATAAATAAATTGAATCGGGAGAGAATGTCTTACCATATAAGCATGGAAAACAAAGCCTGACCAGCAACAACATATCAGACAGTGGCAAGGGGTATATTTCTATCAATCTGTATTTCTAGCTCTCAAACATATGCCATTCTATTAAAAAAGCTATAGACTGTGTGACTAGTTGCAAGTGTCACCATCTTGAAAACTGACCTGTCAATTCTTAAATCCATTGTCCACCTTCCCCAGCAGGAGTTTATATGAGCAAACCACAATAATTATGACTTTCAAAAAATCCCTTTTTATGGCTCATGGTGCAAAGCCCTGTCCTTTCTACTGCAAGAATCCCCAATCTATATATTGAAAGTGGAGCTCTGTGTAGGATGTTGAATTAGAGAAAGGATGTTAGATACCCATCCTAACTCAGGTTGATGTAAACCCACATGCCAAGAGCTCCTCATTTTGTGTTGGCTTTGGGATTTGAGTCAAGTTAGAAGAACACAATGCTAGTTCCAACCTCAGTGATACAAGGGCCTTATTTTGACCATACTGTCGCTCCTTATTCCAAAAAACTTGGTTTATCTTTTCCACTTTGAAGAAGCTTGGTGGTCCAAACCTCAAAGCAGTAACCATTAATGTTGGGGTTGTGTCGTCTTTCGGATTCAAAGGCACAAAATGATTTGGAGCATGCAGAGGTGCTCAGGTATCACCCTGAAAAACAGCTGCATCTTTTGTTGTGTGGCTCACTGCCATGGCAACCTGGGGCAGAATGTATGTAGTTAAAGCCCCTTTTTGCCTTTGAATCCAAAATGCTGTTTCACAACACCCTAAGATATATAGATAGATAGACAGACAGACAGACAGACAGACAGACAGACAGACTATATATTTCGTTTTATAAAACAAACTAGGCATTTCACTATTTGAACTTAATCAAGGTGTAAACATGACTTAGCTGCATCTTTTTTTCTGCTGCATGCCCATGATATTACCATAATCTCATCCTGAGCCAATTGCTGAAACAGCTTAAGTTATTTGCAGCTAAGTGATGCTAAGGTAGTGTTTTTTCTCTTAAGTCAGCAACATTCATTGCAGCTGCAAGATTTGTGTTATCTATTATGATTCGCCTTCCATTATATTGGAAGTGTGATCAAGTAACCAATAATGGGTGGCATCATCCAGATGCTTCTGAGCATTTCAAGCTGATCCATGCCTGCCCTTCCTTTCTGGTCCCTGGTGACTTTTGTCTTCCCTCATTCTTCTGCTCTTGTCTCCTAAAGAGCTGGATGCAGCAGGACTGTGCCAGACATCTATTAAAACTGTATAAGAAGGCCAGGCCTGTTGGAAGAGCTTCAAAACTGTTTCCACTGCCAGTTTAACACAAAGCTGGGATAGTAAACCCATAACCCCTCCCCAATGACTCCTGAATAAGAATCACAGAAGAATCCAGGACTCACACATTGTTGCACAGATAAAAGAAGGGAAGGCCCAAGAGAGAAATCTCAAATAAAAGTTATACTTGTGATTTGGCCACCTCTGCAATTCCAATTGCTTGTTTGTTTCTGATGTTATTCAATTCAGGCTATGACAGAATAGGAGAAGGGAGTAAGGGAGAAACTTAGAGACGATGAAGAGAATCCTGCAGTCAGATAAACCCCATTGCTGATGACATGTTGTTTATCCATAATCAGGGCAGCACCATTCAGCAGGGAGTCAAAACAAACAGAACAGGGGGCAGCAGATTGCATGCCTATATATTTTTCCAGCCGTCGTAAGGATAGAGTTACACAGTAACTGTATGCTTTCCCCGTTGGCTTTAAGTTGGTCTGCAAATTCTTCTTTCAAATTAGTTTGATTTCAGACCTGCTCAGAACTATCTTCTGCCCAAAAGCGTTCTAAAACACTGTGATTATGTTAAAAGTTGCACTCAACCGTCTTCCACGGAAAAGTAGAGAACGGAACCATGTAGGGGAGGTGCACTGATGCTGAGCCAAGTTTTGGCTTGCAATCACAGCTTGGAATGGCTGAACAATCATTCATTTTACTCACAATAGCACAATCAGTTTCAGGCTTCTCATGCAGGTTAAACAGTTTGTTTCATCCAAGGAACATATTTTCTAAATGCTTAGCTTCAAGTACTGCAATGTTGTTTTTTTTATAAATATCCTTAACAATGTTTGACAACTGCACATGCACTGTTTTTCTCCAAAATTATATTTAATTTTAACTTAATATGTGAGGTTCCCTCTCCCCCTTTTATTTTGTTTGATTTCTTCAGAATAGAGAAACATGATTAAGTGTCATATAAACTAAGTGATTGCATTTGATTATTAGCACCACCAATGAAATATAATCCATGAATTATTTTGCACACTGTTTTAAATGGGATTTAAAAGTAACAAATTTAGTCTGTGTTCAATCTGCAAGAATATTTATTGCATAGAACAGATGTCTGCAACAAATATCATTCCTATTTTCCAATGTGCATCAAATATACTTTTATAAAATTTTGAAGGGGTTATAAAAATGGAATTATAGCTGTTACATGAATATTAGAGTAACAGAATTTTACTTTTTAAAAGGATATAATTCGGTAGGCAATGTTCCTATACATATGTTGTATCCCTCCACTGCTGATCTTATTTAAGTGGAAACATTAAAAGCAGTCTCCCAGTTGATTTTGTTCCAAGTCTTAATAGTTTCTTAAATGATAAAGTATCTGTAAAAAGCTAAGTCAAACACATTTAAGAAAAAAAGCTGAATGTCAGGTATATTGATGGAAGGGTTACTATTAAGATCGATGTAATTTCACCCTGTGTGGCCCCACAAAATTACCATTCCCCAAGCTATGCAGCATTCCTTAAATACTGGAATTACTTATGTAATTCCAAAACTGGTTTATTTACATTTCCATGTATCGATGCTACATTAACTACGCCAAAGTGTTCCTTGCTTAAAAGCCTTTTGAGACCTATGGAGCCAAAGAGCATCTATCACAGGCAAAGGGCCCACTTACAGATGCAGCTACTTCACCTTTTATTTCCCAATTTGCACTGGATTTACTGTGTAAAAGATAGTAAAAAGCAAGCAAAACGGGAGGCCAGATAGAATGTCTGAAATCAGACAAATGCCTCATGGTCTCTTGCCAAATTCACCACAATCATGGTCTGGTTTTGAATGACGATAAACCAAAATGGATCTGCCTCTTCGCTGCCCTGACAAGATTATCTTAATTATTCCCAAAATCTGACTTTAAGCTGCACAGAATGAATGGAAAACAAACCAATAACATCTGGATCTGTTGTGGTTTGATGATTACTACTTCTGCGTTGAGGGCATGCCTTTAATTTTAGATATTTCGTCTGACCTTGAATCTAATGTTTTCCAGGATGGTTCAGAATAAAACAAATCCAAATCACAGCTAAAGTTCCCATGAAGTAACAACTCTTAGTGTGGTTAAAATTCAGAAGTCAGAATGTTAATGTTAGCAAAGTTAATATTGCTACCATTTCTGCTACAGTGATATAGCAATGTGATAATATTTCTCATACAGGTAATTCTTGACTTACAACCACAATTGAGCCCAAAATTTATCTTGCAAAAACATATAAGGAACGGTTGCTGGAATTGGGTATGTCTAGTTTAATGAAGAGAAGGACGAGGGGGGACATGATAGCAGTGTTCCAATATCTCAGGAGTTGCCACAAAGAAGAGGGAGTCAAACTATTCTCCAAAGCACCTGAAGGCAGGACAAGAAGCAACGGATGGAAACTAATCAAGGAGAAAAGCAACCTAGAACTAAGGAGAAACTTCCTGACTGTTAGAACAATTAACCAGTGGAACAACCTGCCTCCAGAAGCGGTGAATGCTCCAACACTGGAAGTTTTTAAGAAGAGACTGGACAGCCATTTGTCCGAAATGGTATAGGGTTTCCTGCCTGAGCAGGGGGTTGGACTAGATGACCTCCAAGGTCCCTTCCAACTTTATTATTATTATTGTTGTTATTGTTGTTGTTATTATTATTATTATTATTATTAATTTTGTCCCATTTTACAACATATCTTGCCACATTTTTTTAAGTGCAACACTGTTGTTGTTAAGTTAGTAACACGGTTGTTAAGTGAATCTGGCTCCCCCATTGACTTTGCTTGTCAGAAGGTTGCAAAAGATGATCACATGACTCTGGAACACTGCAACCGTCATAAATATGAGTCAGTTGCCAAGAGTCTGAATTTTGATCATATGACTGTGGGGATGCTGCTATTGTTGTAAGTGTTAAAAACAGTCATAAGTTACTTTTTTCAGTGCCATTGGTCTAAATCAGGGGTAGGCAACCTTGGCTCTTTTATGACTCGTGGACTTCAACTCCCAGAATTCCTGAGCCAGCCATGCTGAGGGAAAAGGGAGAGGTTTCCAAGCTGAGCCATGCTGGCTCAGGAATTCTGGGAGTTGAAGTCCACAAGTCATAAAAGAGCCCAGGTTGCCTACCCCTGGTCTAAATGAACTGTTGTAATTCGAGGACTAACTGTAATTGGTCATTTTAAACATTCATTGGGTTCTGGAGGGCCACAATTTATTTTTATTAGATTGGTTGGGAAGGTTCATTTCACTTATGACATTTTTTCCAGGGGCCTAGCTATTTCAGCAGTTTGTTTCTCAACAGTAGCAAACTTGGTAACATATCAAGGACTAATATATAGCTTTTCATACAGTGACCACATCTGGGCTGCAGTACTCCAGAGAGCCACTAGATAGCACCAGAGACAAATAGAAGATTCTAAATATTGGCTTGCACTGCAGGTTGTTTGAAGTTTTGCAGCCAAAATGTGGTAGCCCCAGAATTATTTCTTCTGGTAGGTATGTATCTTCAGCTGTATTTAAAAGAATTTTAATTCCACCCGTGTAGAAAAGCTTTGGTAAATCTCCTGAACAGTTCATAGGAAAATAAGCTTTTATTAAAGGAAATTATAAAACATTTTCATTCAAAATAACTGATCATTTTATTCTCTTATTTGATTATTTGCATATTGAAAGCTGCATATAACTTTATATTTTGTAGCAGTTAAAACAAAATCAGAAAATATATCCAAAGTGTCATTTAAAATATATTCGCAGGAACATGTATAGTGTTGATCAGTGGTGGGATTCAGCCGGTTCGCACCAGTTTGACAGAACCGGTAGCTACTTTTTTGTTGCCCAGGCCCAGAACGGACTTCCAGAAGCGGCATCCACACAGAGAACCGGTTGTTCACATATCTGAATCCCACCACTGGTGTTGATGGAATTTAATTTGTGTAACACTGTTGTTGTTTTTTCCCCTTTGAACTTTTTGTTGAAAAAGAGTTACTGTCTTTACACAGTTTCTGGTTATTTCTTTGGCCTAAGATATTGCTCTGGAAGTAATGAAAATCATATTATTGGACCCTTGCACAATTCAGCAATCAAAGATTGCTTGTTTAGGTGATGGTTTTACTAACACCATATCAGTGAATAATAAAATGAATAATATTCCCATACTTCACAATGTCAGCATCCTGGAGAAGATAAGGTAATTCCAATGTGCTTGGTCCCAAAAGAACCTGCTTCTTCTGAATTAAATAAACTTCTCCTAATAATGTAATTCTAAAATGCTTGAGAATTTTAGTCAGCTGATTCTGATTTTGCAAAGTAGTATTTTACACACAATAGATTCTTATAAGGTTTCCCGCACTTATAGAAAATACTATATATTATAGTAATTCACAACTATAAATTAATGTATTAAAAACCAAGTCAACTATAGTTCAAATGCAAAAAATAAAAAACATACAAAACTCCCATTTTTATTCATTCCTCCTCTGCTCCAGTTCAATCTTGCTTGACAGAAATAAGTGGTTTTCCCTGAACAGTTATTGTTTTGTCATTGTTAAATGCAGCAAACTGGATTCAAATGGCTTATAGTACATTGTTTTCTTCCTTAAAATATCCCTAAGCTATAAATTCCATGATCAACAAGAAGGCCTTCCAATCTCTACCAATTTCAAAGTCATCTTCATTTAGAAATCTCAATTTATCTTATCTAAAAAAAAAATGTCAGATGCATACATTTTTGCCACATTCCTAGGCAATAGACCTCTTCAGTTTAAAGTAGATATCATGTTATCACTCTGGATTTGTCTATTCCTCAATATACTATATACTCAATATACTATAGGACTATATAGGGATCATTATAAAACCAGTCATAATTACCTGCTTGTCATCATTTGATGCTGCCTCTCTCTAAATGCATTTTCCCAAGTAGCAGCTTGGAAGAATTACTTTAAAGAGACTGTGGCAGATGAGATGCATTCTTTGTCATGCGGTCTATGGCAAGACGTTGCTGCTATTCCTTTATATTGGATATAGGAGTACGGTTTCCTTAAGCACAGTAGAAGCAGCTCTTTGAGTTTTCTTTGGTTCCCTAGCTACTTTTTACATCATACAGGCACTTGGAAGAATTCCTCATCCAATCACACGAAAGTAGGTGGGGTTAAAATAATGAACCTGAAACGCTGGCTTCAGACTAACTGTGTTTCAGCCTGACCCAGATCCTCTCATGCAAGAGAAAAAGAGAAGCGCCCACCAGCATACAAAATGTCAAATAGGAAGATTTACGTGCAGCTTAGAATTTATGTCAAGGGCTCGGATTATAACTAGACTCTTTTAAGGTATTAATACACTGCATGGAATGGCTACACATTTATAAGGCTCTTAATTTACAGTAAGGATTTCAAACGAATCCTTTGTCTTTGTAGAAAATTATGGTAAGGCTGTCATGTCTTTTCTTCTTCTGTGTTGCAGCGAAGTTAGACTTCAGAATATTCTGGCAATGCTTCCAGCTCTTTCTCTGACTTTCTAATTACATACTTTGTTCCCAGAAAGACGCTGGCAAATTATATGCATGAGGAAAATCATAGTGTGGAAAGTATGTATACTTGGACTTCTCATATGTCAGGTGCATATTAAAAATCTAGGATTGGCCGAGTGTATCCCATATATAATTCATTAACAACTGCTGGGAAAGACTTTGTTCGACAGCAGAATAATTGTTCCAGGCCACAAGGCCTCTGCTACAATTCCAAAAGCTTCAATTAAATTTCTTCAGGTAATGCAACTAAGAGGAAAACCTTTCTGAGATTTAAAAAAAAGAAAGAAAGTAAAGGTTCTCAACAGAAGCAGACAGCACTTAGCAAGACTTCCAAAAATTATAACTGGGTATGTGAATAAAAACTTCCTTCTCCTTTTATGACCTGGGTCATGAAAGAGTCCGCTGAAGTTGAGCAGCCCAAAACCTAAAGACCAGGAGATGGCATGAGAACCATAAACTCTCCTGAAGGTAACATTTCACAAATATTCTCTGGAAAGTTTTACTTGCAGTAAACTGTAGGTAGAAAATTCATAAACCTGACACAGCTGCTCTGTTTCACTTGAATTTTGCATCATGAAGTATGAATGACGATTGTGGGGGTGGGGGGGGAGGATTTTTCGGAAGGCAAAAATCTCTCAATTCTCTCAAAACATTTTTTTTTTCAACAGGCTTGGGGATCCCCGGATAGGGAGCCCACACCTTGGTTGTGTCCTGTGTAAGATTCTGGTGCCTTCTCTCATGAACTTGTTTGTATTTACATTTTAATGTCTTAGTGGCTTTTGAAGAATGTTTTCATTGCTCCCATTTGTGAGATGGGCAGTCATATACATTTGACTGATAAATAAAGGAGAACCTAAAAGATATCCAATTCTTGTTCTTCTCCTTTGTGCAGAGCCAGAACAAGGCACCCAATTTTTTGAGGTGAGGACAATAAAAAGAACTTCCTTCACTCCATCTAGAGAGCTGACATTATTGTAAAACCAGGTAAGTTGATACCTGCCACTCTACCGTCAAGCAGCAAATCACTTTAGAGAAGACAGTTTCATCCAGTGGCCAAATTTTTTTTTAGTCTTCTATCAGGAGAAATTGGTGTTCAGGAAAGACAACTAGATAACTGCAGATTATGGCATCTTCCATCTGACCAGGTTGATGGATTCTTCTAATGGCACAATTGATCTTAGCATTAAGTTACAAGCTTAATCTTACATCTCCTTCCATTCTGTGCACATTTATGGGAATAAGTAGCAATGTGGCAAAGAAGTTACAATAATGATCTTCCTTCTTAAGTGTCAGAAAGATGGTGTTTTTTTAAAAAGAAAAATAGAATTGGAACTATAAAATTCTTTTATTATTTTAATGGATAGATAGACCAGGGGTAGGCAACTTTGGCTCTTTTATGACTCGTGGACTTCAACTCCCAGAATTCCTGAGCCAGCCATGCTGGCTCAGGAATTCTGGGAGTTGAAGTCCACGAGTCATAAAAGAGCCAAGGTTGCCTACCCCTGGGATAGACCATTCATCATTCAACAATCCCAGAGCTGAGATGTTCATTGAAATATTTTTACTTTAAATTACTTTGAGATATACTGTAACTCAAAGATAATGGCATAGAACTATCTGGAATCAACAAAATAAAATACTAAATAAAAATTTTAAAAAATGCAAAATTCAAAAGTTATAAGCATTCTGAAAAGAGCCCCTAACGTATTTAAACGTGATAATGGAAATATTTTCTTTTGTAAGACAATATTACTTGATAGGAAGAGTGCTATTGGTCCAATTAAAAATGACACAAATAAATGTGGCTATAAAATCACAAAGATGATATTAAAGATATAAGACATAGAAAATTAAGTAAAGTGATCTATATCTGCAATGATAGCTCCCAGATTAAAAATATGAAAGTAAGCAGCATCATGAAAATACTGCTGTATCAAAACTGTATCCATCACTTCAAACATTGCTCTTTGTTCCTTAACGTTTTTAATCCAAGAAACATTTTACAAGAAATAGAATATATGTAGCTTAGGGTTAAATTGTGGAGTGCTGATGTGTCTCTGTGTGTGAATTCCTTGATTAGTACTGTTTTCTGCTTGATCAGTCAACCCACTACAGTACAACTAACATAGGCAGTGAACAGAAATAAAAACATCAATATAATAATAAAGTAATAATATGCAAGAAAATTTTTAAATGGCAGCCCCCAACTATCAGCACTAATACTAACTCATAGGGTCCCCTAACTTTCTAACTCCAGCTTGGAAGAATAGCCAGGTCTTAAGAAGACAAAAGAACATCTTATTAGACACAAAATCCATTGTGTTACATCAACTGAATGGTGATAGATTTCCCTCCTAGCAGTCCAGATTGAAACAGTTAATCCAAGAAAAAAAGGATCAGAATTCAGATTAATAATATTTGTTAGAACGAATGAGATTAAGAGATTAACATATTTTGCAGTAAGGCAAACCAAGTATTGGGACAGCTCTAGCTCCACTCCTACAGCATAAGGCAGTACCGATCAGTACAAAGAAGCATTTCATACAAAGCATATTCATCGCCACCCTATGTTACCAGTATCAAACATGGACACTTACAATAAAACATAAATGAAAGTTAGTCACCATGGAAATAAGATGTTTGGGGAAAGCAAACATGACCAGAAGAGATAAAATCGGAAATGAGATTGTAAGAGAAAGAGTTGTGGCATAGAATCAATCTTAAACTGCATACAAAAACAGCAAATAAAATGGAGAGGATGTCTTGGGATTCCATACCATATAAGGCATAAACAAAAAGAGGAGAAAGGCAAAGAACACGAGGCAGATCCAGAAGAAGATGGAGAGACAGCATCAAAGACACACTACAACAGCATCAAATAACAATGGTTGAGGCCCCCAGAAGAGCAAAAACCAGAATTTTGTATCTTCCTTGACTCCCGAAGCTGTAAAAGAGAAGAAAGAGGAGGAGGAGGAGGAGGAGGAGGAAATGATGATGATGATGATACAAACACAAAAATTCCAGTGACTTCTCTATGTTAAGTGTAGCACCTTTATATATACAATTTATGGAGCATAATTTTCTTATGCTCTTAAAATGAAGGAGGTTCGAAGTTGGATAAATGCAGCACATTGCTGTTATTTTTGAAACTTTTGCTAGACTTCCTATCAGTGTGAGAAATAATTCTCAAATCACTTCTTAAAATTTTTCCTTCCATGTCCCCAGAGAATCCTGGAGATTTTCCTCCCCCCCCCCCCCCCGTCCTCAATCCTGGCAGAAGCAATCGATGTACAAATAATGTCTAGCTTTTCTCCTTGCCACCTACTCTCCAGCAACAGGGTCAGGAGAGGAATAAGCTTCCATTTGTTTTTCACAAGAAAAAGTCTTAGGCAAGGAATTTATGGCAGCCGGGTGTCTACAGTATATAACAAGCCATCTTGTTTTCAAGATAAGGCAGAGGAGGTAGAAGAGTATCAATGTTATCTCTAAGACCAGTTCAGGTTCAGAATTAGGCACCTCTTTGCTTGTACAGATCTTTTCTGAGCATACAGGCTAGGAACAACAAGGTTTTTATAAGCAGTCAAAAGCATTGCCCAACCACATTATCCAATATGGGGTTAAAAGTGACCCCCCACTTCTCCAAAATGCTGCCCACATAAATAGGTGTTCCTTCAGGTATTTGAATCCAAAACTACAATGGATTTTCTAGGTAGTTATCAGAACCTTCAACTGGAGTTAAATAATTTGGTAACCAACAGCATTCTTTAAATATTAGTATCATATGAGCTCATGTGGTGAGCCAGTTTGATGAGCACCAGGGTAGAAAACTGGAGGCCGTGAGTTGCAGTCCTGTCTTAGGCGCAAAGCCAGCTGGGTGACCTTGGGCCGGTCACTTTCTCTCAGCCCTAAGAAGGAGGCAATGGCAAAATCTTGCTGAGAAAACTGCAGAGACTTGTCCAGGCAATAGCTAGGACTCAAGGCTGACTCAAAGGCACCGAAAAAATCCCCACGCTTCATCTGGCTCTGTGAGGGAGAATTATGGCAACCACATTTTATTTATTAAAGTAACATATCCACATATAATGTATGACAGCAGAAGGGGAATGGCACAGCCTAGATGCATCCCATTTCTCTCTTTCTCTCTCTCTCTCTCTCTCTCTCTCTCTCTCTCTCTCTCTCTCTCTTTGTAGCCACTCTGATTACAAAATCCTGTTTGGCTTTTCACAAAGCATTTGGCTATATACGTGGGCATGGGGCTCCGAATGTGTTAAGGGCCCTGTCATTTGGCTTTACTATTACTTTGATTAATCATCACAGCTGCTGTTTATACTTATTTTGTGGATGTTTTTATTATTTTATTATTTTTTAGATTATTTTAATTGTTTTATAATTTTAGAATTGTAAGCTTAGGTGAGGTGGCAGCTATGGAAACTGAATAAATAAAGATAAATAATAAAACTGATTTTCAGCAATAAAATGCCCAAATCTGACCACACGTCTTTTCAGAGGTTAACATAGTAGGAAGCAAGACACTTGGATTAAGAACCCTACTAGGTTCAATACACAAAGGAGCAAACATTCCTGAGCCAGGCATGCAAGAATCAGCTACTGCATAACAAGGACCTCAATAGTAGCAACATATACCAGTAGACCACCTACCCACTCACAAACAGCTCTTCAGAGTCAAATTATAGTTAGGGGTATAATAAATGGAACACAGAGAACATGGGACAAACATGACTCAAAAATCCTTTACTAGTGCAGGAGATTATGTGTGGTGAGAAAGCTAGGACACTCCCTAGAAACTCTATCCATGTGTCATAGGGAAATATCACAGGTAAACAATTGCATCAAAATACTCTTTCTTCAGATTAGGGAGTCAATCACTCAGGTGCTGTTTCTTTCAAATTAGCTGCCCCATCCCTATTCGGAGTCTAGTATTGTAAGCAGGTTCCAAAGAGTTTCTTAATTGTTAAGAGGCTAGTAAGTTTATGTATTTATATTTATTTCCTTACTGAACTTCCTTTCTTATTTATTTATATAGAGGATTTTTTTGTAAAATACAAAAATACATTTTAACCATATTTGAATTTGGTTCTTACTTAGGCCTGGATTCCCTATGATAGGTCCTAAGGTCTGTTTTTCCCGCACTGCATCCTTTGCATTTACAGGCAGGAAATTTTGAGCCCAAAATTTCTGTTGTTAAGTGAGACATTGGTTAAGTGAGTTTTGCCCCATTTTACGATCTTTCTTATCACAGTTGTTAAGTGATTCACTCCAGTTAGGAACCGGGTTGCTAAGTGAATCTGGCTTCCCCATTGACTTTTCTTATCAGAAGATCGCAAAAGGTGACCTCATGACCTTGGGATACTGCAAATGTCATAAATATGAACCTGTTGTCTAGCATCTGAATTTTGATCTCATGACCATGGGGAAGCTGCAAAGGTCGTAACTGTGAAAAATGGTCATAAGTCACATTTTTCAGTGCTGTTGTAACTTTGAATGGTCGCTAAACGAACTGTTGTAAGTCAACGACTATGTTTATTTTCCACGTTTTGTTTTTATCAATAACTCAAAGCAGTGAACATACCTAATATGCCTTCCACCTATTTTCCCTGCAATAACAACAACAACAACAACCCTGTGACACGACTTGGACTGAGAAAGAGTGATTTGTCATCCAGCTGATTTTCATGCCCAGGGCAGGACTAGAACTCACACTCTCCTGATTGGAGAGTAATGTCTTAACCACTAGACCAAACTGCCTCTAGTCTTATACCCTTTTTATATTCTGTTGTTTTACGCTGGCCATTGGTGGTAGTAAAGTTTTTGTGATCCAGCTTGTGATACTGAATCGTGTTCTTGCAGGACATATCCTGCCATTGCTTTATCGTTCATCTTCCCTATATGATCTTGTTTTATCCTAGAAGCCAAAACTATCCAGAACCAATTTTATTTCTGTCTTTTGCCCTCATGTCCATGTTGTCTGTCTACTCTATATATCTGAGCAGGCAATATTGTTCAGTTCCAGAATATTAAAATCTGTTGCAATGTTGCAATTTAGTCAATGCCTGAGCAGCAAAAAATAAAAATGAAAAGCAGATAAGCCTGTTTTTCTTTCTTTCTCTAATTGAGAATGCAGGAGGTTAAGCCCCCTTCCTAAATCCTGAACCATGACAGGTGGCTTGTAATATGAAAGACCCAGGAGGAAAAACAAAGTCCGGTTGCCTTTTGAAAAAGCACCTTTGGGACAACCGTGACCTGGATGACTGAGAATCTCCACAGACAACTGTCAGATACAGTTTCCGTGTTCTGGCGGGAAGGAAGGAGTTAAAAGCAACACCAGCGTCTTCCCTGTTGTTGGAAGAAAGTCTGCAAACCTCAAAGCATTCCTAACTCGTTAACACACATTTTGGCCGCGGTGACTGAAAGTGAGCCAGAAGAACAACAAACAGTGAAAAAGAATATAAATGGGGACTTTAAAATCACCAACCACATTTAACCTGAGAACTGAGTTTGGGCATGAAATATTTGTTTAAGCTCTTCATAAATTTTGCAGAAGAGATTTAAAAAAGAAAGCTGTGAAAATGAAACCGTTTTTATACTTTTTAAATGAAAGGTGAGAAAAGCAAAAAAGAAAAAGAAAGAAAAAAGGAGAAAGCAACTATAAACCAGCTTTAATAACAAAATATATGTCCCTGATATTTGCAGGCGTGGAAAGACATGGTTTTTCTTTTTTTTCTTTTTTAATCAGGGATTCAAGTGACAGAGTGAGCTATTTTTAAAAGTTTTAAAACTTGCAGAGAGTTACAGCCTTAGAATTCTCAGCCATAGAGAGGATCAGAGGGTGTGCAGAATCCAGGGCATTTGGAGATAGAAAAGAGAAAGAGAAACTTTGGAGAAACAAGCAAGGTAAGACAGGCAAGAATCCCTATACAAGTAGTCCTCGACTTACAACAGTTCATTTAGTGACAGTTCAAAGTTACAACAGTACTGGAAAAAGTGACTTATGACCATTTTTCACACAACCATTGCAGCATCCCCATGGTCACATGATCAAAATTCAGATGCTTGGCAACTGACTCATATCTGTGAGGGTTGCAGTGTCCTGGGTCATGTGATCCCCTTTTGCAAACTTCTGACAAGCACAGTCAATGGGGAACCAGATTCATTTAACAGCCGTGTTACTAACTTAACAACTGCAGTGATTCACTTCACAACTGTGTCAAGAAAGGTCTTAAAATGGGGCAAAACTCACTTGACAAATGTCTCACTTGGCAACATAAATTTTGGGCTCAATTGTGGTTGTAAAGTCAAGGACTGCCGGTATAGACAGACCATAAAGGAAACCCTAACCCTAACCCTAACCATAACCAAAACAGAGGTTAAACAATACAGTAAACTGTGAGCAACCTGAAGAGAAATATGTCAACATCTGTAGTCCATGAGAAGAAAGATTACAAACGAGAACAATTACTTTGCATTCAGGTGCCTATCAAAATAAAACAATCAAGACTTGCAATCTGTAAATATGAAGACTGTCGGTGAAAGTGAAGGTGTTTCTGTTGGTAGCAGGTCAAATAATGAATAACCCACTAGGAGAAACTAATAGTGTGCAATAGTGCAAATGAAGACAAAATGTTCTCGTCCCAATTAAGACTGTGAAACCAGCTATCAAGAAACCTGATGAACTGCCATATTTCCTTCAAAGAGACTCATGAGTTTTTAATATACACTGAATTACACTGCATTAAAGCTGGGAGGACAATGCCAACTCAAATTGATTAATAGCCTAAAGAATTTTTTTTCCCATGAGTAGATCTGCTAAGGATTGTTTTAAAATTATATTTTATATTTATTGCCTTTTTTGTCTAACTGATCATGCTCCAATTACACTATATCAAGTCTCTTCTTATCATTTTTTTTAAAAAATATGTTTCATTTTGAAAGTGTTTCAGATTGGGGGGAAAATATGTGTTTGGGAGGCAGATGAAATAATTTAGTTGCAATAATCTGCCATTTATGAAATTAAATATAATGGTTATACTTCTAGCAATTTCTTTAAATAGATAAGAAATGGTAAACTGTTTTGCAAAAAAAATAAAAAGAAACATAATTTGATTTTCTTCCTTTTTGTATGAGGACTTAACCATAAAAATAATCAGGTGGTTATTTTCAGGTATCCCTGAACATTTCTGTTTTGTTTGTTTAGTTTTATTTGGAGATTCTATCTTTATATTGCCTGCATGTAAGAATCTATTTCCTTTTCCAAAATACCACTCTCTGAGGAAAATATCCAATATTATGATATTTTCCATAAAATTAAGATAAGGCTAATATAATTAAAGATTATGGATAGTGGCCATTCACTGTGGCTCCTTCAGTTTGTTCCTTTCAAGGCTAGGCTTCAAATCAAATCATTCTGTGACTTGATCAGAAACTGGAAGAATATCATGTTGGGGTTTATCACCACTATATAGCACTTCTGCCCCCCTGTGACACTATACAGAAACACATTTGTCCTTTCTCCAGCTGTTCTGGAATGATTTTACAAATGTTGTTTACACGCCAGTATCATGGTATCTTTCATGCCCCTTACCCCTTCTACTTTTCCTCAGCAAAGGAAGAAGGCTGGCCTGAGAAATACTAATTGGCCTAAAGCCACCAGTAAGTTTCCATGGCTGACCAGGAACTTAGCCCTTGATCAGTTTCATGTCTGCTCACTGTCTGTGCTCCCCCATATGCGGAAAAGTTATAAAGGAGGGGAGACAAAGTTTAGATCATCAGTCAAACCAGCCAAGATCAATCTTGGAACAAAACTTGTTTTGGCAGGCTGTTCTATAGTAAATCATTACTCTCTTTTCCTTAATTCATGTCTGTTTATTTGTGCTGGATCTTCTTTTCTATGCTTTTTTTTCTTCCAGGATCAGATGCCTATTAATCAGAGAGAGCAATTCAAGTTCCTCTCTCCATGTAGTGGCTGAATTCCATCTAAAGCCCACCTAGTTTCTTTCCTACCTCAAAAAGGAAAGGTCTAGCGCCACAGTGGAGGCTTTGTCTCCTACAATGATTCTCATTGTCCTTTTCTTTTCTTTTCTTTTACTATTACTTTAATACACTCAGGTATCCCTTTGCTTGTACCTCAAAACATTTTTCTTGATGTGCACACTTGTTTGCTGCTTTTTAAGCAAACGAGCAGCTGTCAGTTTAGGTAATGCCTACACTAGGGTCAATTTGGAGTGTGCAGTTTGTACTTTATAACTGAGCCAGATGTCACAGGGATTGAACAAAATGCCAACATAGATGAACCCGCAAATAAACATGATCTTCCCACAAAGTTCATTCTGTTTTTTTATTGTTGGCTGTCCAAAGTCAGGTACTTGGAATGGGCAGCCAGGTAAATTAATTAATCAATTAATTGATTAAATTAATAAAGCCATGCCTATGCAGCAACCCATTCGTTTGCCTGGCTAATACTACCAATAGGCAGGCATATTTCTTCCAAGACATATAGGATCCTAGTGCATCCCTCAAGACTCTCTCATAGGTCCACAAAATCAAATTTATTTTCTAGCCTATGTTGAAAAATCATGAGAAGTACTAGTGGCAGCAAGTGCATTAATTTTAATTTTTAATATGGTAAATATTAATAAATATAACCCATGCATCTTTTGTGGTCCTCAATAATTTTTAGAAGTGGGAAGAAGTCCTAAGGGGGGAAAAAAGAAACATTGGTTTAGGTTAGACTACCTGACAAGAATCTGGTCAATGTTGAAGAGAACAATTACATACCACAAGCTCATGACTGACAATAGACACAAAAAAATATCACATTAAATAGGGACAGAATGTGGGATCAATTCAACAGGTGACAAGAAGTCATAGGAGGATGATCTTTACCAGAAGTTTCACTAGAAGGGTCAGTAGAAGTTGAAATAGAATCCATTGATATATTATCATAATGATCCAATCATTTCTGGTTTAGGAACCAGAAATGATAGAGGTGACAGATTTGTAGACTTCTGCAAGGAACATAGGCAATGTGTGATGAATACCTTTTTCAAGTTGCCAAAAAGACGCCTCTACACTTGGAGATCACCAGCAGATACACGAAATAATATAGTAAGGAACCAAATTGACTATTTTATAATAAATAAAAGATTTAGAAACTCAGTAAAATCAGTAAAGACATACAGATGTACCATCCGATCATAATCTACAACTTGCCGAAGTCCAGCTGAAACTAAAAAGGATGAAAAACCCGAATCCTGCTAAACCAAGAATTGATAGAGACTTCATCATTAAACATGGAGGTAAGATAAAAGAAGAACTAGAAAATCATTTAAGAGAAACCAACAACCTGAATGATGAAGATGTAGAAGTGAACTGGAATAAATTTAAAAATGCAATAGTAGAGGTAACAAATTCAAAACAGAGAGAGGGGTACCACAAGAAACAACAGTGGATGACGAAGGAAATTCTTCATCTCATGGATGAAAGAAGATCTTATAAAAATAAAAACAAAGAAAAATATAATGAATATAATATAATATAATATAATATAATATAATATAATATAATATAATATAATATAATATAATATAATATAATATAATATAATATAATATAATATAATATAATATAATGAATTGCAGAAAACAATTAGAAGAAAAATTCGACTGGCAAAAGCAAAGTGGTTTGCAAAGAGATGCAAGGAAATAGAAGAGATAGAACGTATGCATGATAATTTCAATTTACACAAAAAAGTGAAAGAAGCAGCAGGCCTCTACAAAAAGAAAACCAACAACTTAGTTGACAAAGAGGGGGAAATTATCTTAGATGAGGACGAAAAACTAAAAAGATGGAAGGAATATATTGAAGAACATTTTGAGGACACTAGAGATGATATAGATATGGGAAGTATAACTGGACCAAACATCATTATGGAGGAGATTGAACATTCAATAAAAATAGCAAAAACAAGAAAAGCCACAGGACCTGATGATATCCCAGTAGAAATTTTAAAATTGCTGGAAGACAATGG
Organism: Azemiops feae; assembly: GCA_023970755.1. Classification (NCBI taxonomy): domain Eukaryota; kingdom Metazoa; phylum Chordata; class Lepidosauria; order Squamata; family Viperidae; genus Azemiops; species Azemiops feae. The sequence goes on along the minus strand of JALGBA010003987.1, from coordinate 2,757,986 downwards.
GAAGAATTTTTTACTGCAGCTTTTCAATCGAATATATGAAACAGGAAAGATACCAAATGATTGGCTGAAATCAACCTTTGTGACAATCCCCAAAAAAATAAATGCGAAGAAGTGTACCGAATACAGAACAATAAGCTTAATAAGTCATGCCCTGAAAATATTCCTGAGAATAATTCACACAAGAATATACAACAAAATTGAGGAGCATCTAAGTAACACACAATTTGGTTTCAGAAACAATCTTGGTACACGAGATGCGCTATTCAGCATTCAAATTCTTGTACAGCGTTGTAGAGATGTCAATCACAGTGTTTACATGTGCTTCGTTGATTTTGAAAAAGCATTTGATAAAATAAGACACAGCAAACTATTAGAAATCCTGAAACAAGTGGGACTAGATGACAAAGACATCCAAATCATAAAGAATCTATACTGGCATCAGGTAGCAAATGTGAGACTAGGCCAAAACTACTCAGCTGATGCAGAAATACGAAGAGGGGTCAGACAGGGATGTATTCTGTCTCCACTGTTGTTCAATATCTACTCTGAGTCAATCTTCAACGAGGCACTGGAGAACATCGATGCTGGCATCAAAGTAAACGGTGTTTGGATCAATAATTTAAGATATGCTGACTATACAGTTCTGCTTGCCAGTAAGCATGAAGACCTTCAGCTCCTCATCAACAGAGTCACAGAAATATCTGAAAAATATGGCTTGAAGCTTAACACCTCAAAAACCAAGATCATGGTCATCAGCAAACAACCCGTTAATTTACCACCAATAAATTCGGAAGGAATATCATTAGAAAAAGTTGAAAGGATCACGCACCTCGGTTCTAATTTACATGAAAGCTGGGACATGACCACTGAAGTAAAGACAAGGATAGAGAAAGCTCGAACAGCATTCTTCAAAATGAAAAAGGTCTTCTGCAGTCACGACATAAGCCTAAGATTGAAAATCAGGCTTGTCAGGTGTTATATTTTTTCTATCCTGCTCTATGGAGTAGAGAGTTGGTCTCTGACAGAAGGCCACCTGAAGAGACTAGAAGCATTTGAAATGTGGATTTACAGGCGGCTGTTACATATACGCTGGGTTGACAAGATCAGAAATGAGGAAGTGATAAGCCGCCTGGGAAAGCCAAGGGAAATCATCAAAACAATTAAAAAACGAAAGTTAGAATATTTTGGACATGTGATGCGACACCCAGAAAAATACGGCATACTCCATTTAATCCTCCAGGGAAAGATTGAAGGCAAACGAGGTCCAGGCAGAAGAAGAACATCATGGCTTCAAAATCTAAGGGACTGGTTTGGACAAAACTCAGCAGCACTTTTTCGTGCAGCTGCTGATAAAAACAGGATCGCCAACATGATCGCCAACATCCGATGACGGATATGGCACAAGAAGAAGAATGATCCAATCCATGGGAATCTGCTGGAATTACAATGAAGATAATAAAAGGAAAATGACTTTTCTTAGAATCTGACATTTGTGGTATTACAAGGTGTCAAGAAACAAAGAACTATGAACTGAAGAAAATTATGCAATTATTTCAACGTGACATGACCTATCTATGCAGAATGGCATCAATTTCTAGGAAGAAGGAATAATGATCCCACAATTGGCAGAAATCAAGCACAAAGTCCATTCATAGCATTAGAATACTGAAAGATTTTTACAGCAAGCTAGGATGGGACTTGGATCCAAATACTTAACATTGTATGATACAAAGTAGAACCTGCCATAAAATTATTTTGGGAGGGAAAAAGCAAATGCTGCAAGGCCAAATCCATATCTAGCATTGTTTGTTCATCAAAAAACACCAGCCACAAACCTAAATCTAGCACAAAAGTTATCAAGACAAAGAACAAGGATTTGTTTACTAAGACTAAGAATAGAGAAGCTTTATTTGAATCACTGGATATCTCTTAATGAATTTAGGAAACAAGGAATAAATTACAATTGTGAGACGGAGATCGTCCAGTCTTACAAACAGGGCCCAAACAGGGAATCTAGTGCCCCCTTCAAAATAGAGCAGAGTCCAGCACAAAGCAGCATCAATATGACAATACTGGCAAGAGTTATGTGAGGAAAAGATGAACTGGCAACGAAACTGAGACACAGCAGAAAATACCTTAAGGAAATAATGGATTCATCAGAAAATGTTATGAACTCATGTAAGAGTGCAACAAGAAGTCCTTGTCATGCCTGAACTTCAGCAGAAATCAAGCAGGGGTCCAGAGTAAAGAATGCAAAAGAAATTTTGCCAGAACTAAAGTGGAACAAAATAAGGAATGGAAGAGAAAGACTTTCATAACTGAATCTAGACCCACTCGAAGTAGATGAACTATTAAAATATTTGCAGATCAGAAAGGCTATGTTCTAGCCCAGTTCTTTTAAACGGAGCCTGAGAATAATTCAATCTGTTAAGAGACTTAGGGGCTAGTTCAGGACAAACTTCCTTCCTTTGGCTTGATGGAGATCCCAACAGAAATAGCTGTAAAATGTTCTTTAAATAAAGTCTATTTGGAGGCCAAACTTCTCTGACCGTGTACTCCTCTTAAAACTGAATGGAGGATGAAAGGAATGGTAGGGTCCTCCTAAGCTATTATAATAGAGTACAAACTTTTTCTAGTTCCAGTGCTTTCTTGAGGCTAAAGTGATGTACAGTCCTTCATTTCCAATGTCTTTGTAATTGCCAGTTTAGGATTCTGACAAAGCAATCTGTTGTTCTCTTGTCTGCTTGTTGGGCCTACATGAAGATGAAAAGGGAAGAAAAAATGGTGGGTATTGCACTTGCTTTGGTGGTGTCATCACCCACAATTAGCTTTGCTTCCTTTCTCCACTGCAAGCAAATGGACTCCTCAACATTAACTAAGCTCTCTCTCTCTATCAGCTATTCTCTAGACCTCTGCCATAAACAATGCCTGGAATTAAGTTATCTGGAAATCCTGAGAATTTCAGAAATAAAGAATACATAGAGACGACAAACTCTACAATGTAATAAACTCATAAGGTCTACCTACAGAAGCTGCTCATTTCTGGAGGAGAAGGGCCCCTATTCTGAATAGCCCCATATCACAAAAGAACATTTTAAATGTTAGTGATTAATTCTCTAACTATAATTCTCTGAACAAAACTCTTCAAGCAAAGTGTGGTTTACCTCTAAATAGACAGACAAAAATTCAGATTACACAACTTCCTTATTATTTCTTATTATTTAAGGAATTTCTGCCAACCACAACTGAATTCCACTCACAACCCATACCTAGACACTAGGAAAACTCAGAGCTGGAAACTAGATTGGTATTTTAAACAAAAACATTCTGGAAGAAACCAACGGCAACCAGTTCTATATTACTTCCAAAAAACCCTACATATCTCCACCACATGTCTATAGCACACACAGAGAGGTTTTTTTTTAATTACGGTAGGATAGAAATGTATTTCCCCTTCATGGATTACTGCCTTGTCGTGGCGAAGGGGCTTGCGTAATTCAATGAAGCTATGAGCTTCATTGAATTACGGACAGGTCATAGCAGAGAGTTCTGACAAAATGTGATCCACTGGAGAAGGAAATGGCAACCCACTCCAGTATCTTTGCCATGAAAACCCCATGGACAGTACCAAAAGGCAAAAAGATATGACGCTGGAAGATGAGCCCCTCAGGTCGGAAGGTGTCCAATATGCTACTGGGGAAGAGCAGAGGACTAGTACTAGTAGCGCCAGAAAGGGCCAAAGCTGAAAGGACGCTCAGCTGTGGATGCATCTGGTGGTGAAAGGAAAGTCCGATGCTGTAAAGATCTATTATCCATAGGAACCTGGAATGTAAGATCCATGAATCAAGGCAAGCTGGACGTGGTCAAACAAGAGATGACAAGACTGAACATCGACATCTTAGGAATCAGTGAACTAAAATGGACAGGAATGAGTGAATTTAATTCAGAGGACCATCAGGTATACTACTGTGGGCAAGAATCCCTCAGAAGAAATGGAGTAGCCTTCATAGTCAATAAAAGAGTAGGAAAAGCAATACTGGGATACAATCCCCAAAATGACAGAATGATCTCAGTGCGAATCCAAGGCAAACCATTCAATATCACAGTAGTCCAAGTCTATGCCCCAACCACTGGTGCTAAAGAGGATGAAATTGACCGGTTCTATGAAGCCCTACAGCACCTTATAGAATCAACACCTAATAATGATGTCCTTATCATCATGGGGGATTGGAATGCTAAAGTAGGAAGCCAAAAGATAAACAGAATATCAGGCAAGTTTGGCCTTGGAGTACAAAATGAAGCAGGACACAGGCTGATAGAATTTTGTCAAGAGAATACCATGGTCATAGCAAACACTCTTTTCCAACAACCCAAGAGACGGCTCTACACATGGATATCACCAGACGGTCAACACAAAATCAGATTGACTGTGTGCTCTGCAGCCAAAGATGGAGAAGCTCTATACAGTCAGTAAAAACAAGACCAGGAGCTGACTGTGGCTCAGATCATGAGCTTCTCGTTGCAAAATTTAGGCTTAAATTGAAGAAAGTAGGGAAAAACACTAGGCCACTCAGGTATGAACTAAATCATATCCATGATGTATATACAGTAGAGGTGACAAGTAGATTTAAGGAATTAGATCTGATAGAGTGCCTGAAGAACTATGGATGGAGGTTTGCAACATTGTACAAGAGGTAGCAACTAAAACCATCCGAAAGAAAAAGAAATGCAAGAAAGCAAAATGGCTGTCTGAGGAAGCTTTGCAAATAGCCGAGGAAAGAAGGGAAGCGAAAGGCAAGGGAGAAAGAGAAAGATACACCCAATTGAATGCAGAATTCCAGAGAATAGCTAGAAGAGATAAGAATGCCCACTTAAATGAACAGTGCAAAGAAATAGAAGAAAACAATAGAATAGGGAGGACCAGAGATCTCTTCAAGAAAATTGGAGATATGAAGGGAACGTTTCATGCAAAGATGGGCATGATAAAGGACCAAAATGGCAGGGACCTAACAGAGGCAGAAGAGATTAAGAAGAGATGGCAAAATTACACAGAAGAACTATACAAGAACGAGCTTTGCGTCCCTGATAACCACGATGGGGTGGTCACTGACCTCGAGCCAGACATCCTAGAATGTGAAGTGAAATGGGCCTTAGGAAATATGAGCAACAACAAAGCTAGTGGAGGTGACAGTATTCCAGCGGAGCTATTCAAAATTTTAAAAGACGATGCAGTAAAAGTGCTACACTCAATTTGCCAGCAAATTTGGAAAACTCAACAGTGGCCACAGGATTGGAAAAGGTCAGTTTACATTCCAATTCCAAAGAAAGGCAATGACAAAGAATGTTCAAACTATCACACCATTGCACTCATTTCACATGCAAGTAAAGTTATGCTTAAAATCCTACAAGCTAGACTCCAGCAGTATGTGGATCGAGAACTTCCAGAAGTACAGGCAGGATTTTGAAGAGGCAGAGGAACTATAGATCAAATTGCCAACATACGCTGGATTATGGAGAAAGCTAGGGAGTTCCAGAAAAACATCTACTTCTGCTTCATTGACTATGCTAAAGCCTTTGATTGTGTGGATCACAACAAATTGTGGCAAGTTCTTAAAGAGATGGGAGTACCAGACCATCTTATTTCTCTCTTGAGAAACCTATATGCGGGTCAAGAAGCAATAGTGAGAACTGGGCACGGAACCACTGATTGGTTCAAAATTGGGAAAGGAGTCCGACAAGGCTGTATTCTGTCGCCCTGCCTATTTAACTTATATGCAGAGCACATCATGAGAAAGGCAGGGCTAGATGAATCAAAAGTTGGAATTAAGATTGCGGGAGAAATATCAACAACCTAAGATATGCAGATGATACCACTCTAATGGCAGAAAGTGAAGAGGAACTAAAGAGCCTCTTGATGCGGGTGGAAGAAGGAGAGTGCAAAAGTTGGCTTGAAACTAAACATTAAGAAAACCAAGATCATGGCATCCGGCCCTCTCAATTCCTGGCAAATAGATGGGGAAGAAATGGAGGTAGTGACAGATTTTATCTTCCTGGGCTCCAAGATCACCACAGATGGGGACTGCAGCCAAGAAATTAGAAGACACTTGCTCCTGGGGAGGAAAGCTATGGCAAATCTAGACAGCATACTAAAAAGCAGAGACATCACCCTGCCAACAAAAGTACATATAGTCAAGGCCATGGTTTTCCCAGTTGCAATGTATGGCTGTGAAAGTTGGACCATAAGAAAGGCTGAGCGCCAAAGAATTGAGGCCTTTGAATATGGTGCTGGAGAAGACTCCTGCGAGTCCCCTGGACTGCAAGGCGATCAAACCAGTCAGACCTAGAGATCAACCCTGACTGCTCCTTAGAAGGCCAGATCCTGAAGTTGAAACTCAAGTACTTTGGCCACCTAATGAGAAGGAAGGACTCACTGGAGAAGAGCCTAATGCTGGGAAAGATTGAGGGCAATAGAAGAAGGGGACGACAGAGAATGAGGTGGCTGGATGGAGTCACTGAAGCAGTAAGCGTGAGCTTAAATGGACTCCAGAAGATGGTAGAGGACAGGAAGGCCTGGAGGAACGTTGTCCATGGGGTCGCGATGGGTTGGACACAACTTTGCAACTAACAACAACAACAACAAGAAATGTATTTAATAAATCAATAGTTATAAGGAGTTTCAGTCAACATGAAAGAATCTTTAACCACTACATTTTTGCAAATACCAAAGAAACAATAATCAAATATACAAATGTATAACATTATGTAAATTATGTAAAGGGAATACCTTTAGCCTTAATGTGATTTGAAATCCAGTCTAGAGATTCAAAGCACTACATATGCTGTTTTGGGTGGTTGAAGAATATTTTTTGCTCCTCATCTTGTGGTAACTCCTCTCCATCAAGGGAACTTTGAAGGAAGTCTTCCAAACAATATGTAATTTGTTTGGAAGAGACAAAAGGCACATACTGGTACACAACACACTAGCTAACTAGCCAATCTATCTATCCAGTCACTGTATTGTGAAACTGTATAATGAAACATTATGAGGGTCTTTGGATTTCTCTTCTACATTAACTATAGATTGGAACTTGGTAGAAACTGTTACTCAGGAGTTAGGCTTGCTTGCTAGATTTGCCAAGGATTCTAGTTAGAAATCTTCAGTAATAATTAAAATTTTTCAGCTATAGAGTAGAGTAGAGTAGAGTAGAGTAGAGTAGAGTAGAGTAGAGTAGAGTAGAGTAGAGTAGAGTAGACCTTGAAGGTCTTCTAGTCCACCCCATGCTCAAGCAGGAGAAGCTATACCATTTCAGACAAATGGTTGTCCAATCTCTTCTTAAAAACTTCCATTGTTGGAGCATTCACAACTTTTGGAGGCAGCTGGAGGAACTGATTGGAAAGCTGTTTATTCTATTTCTTTGCCTCCTTTTCCCAACCACTATAAGTTCTTTTAATAAAAAACAAGCAGCAGCATCTGCAGTTCATTTTTCCCTTCCACTTCATTCATGGAATACTCTCTAATGAAATTATCTTGCCATTCATTGTTGCTTAAGCAGGAAAAGCTATTTTACACTGGATCATTATTATCATTTTTAAAATTGTAGAGCTTTTTTAAAAAAGAGCCTATTTTATTCATCTTATCAGAAAATAAAACAAGTTATACAGTGATAATATTGACCCTTTCTACTCTCCAGGAGCTCATTATTCCCTATTTGCTTGTATTCACTTGAAAGACCAATGGAGTGAAAAGCACATCCCAAACAAACACTAATCTGTGAATGTTTCTTTAACATGCACAGGATTATCAAATTAAATGTTTCTAGCATCTGGCACTAAAGTTAAGCACAGCTGTAGTTTTAGAATCAGGTCTAACAAACCTTAAGCACAAGCTTAAATCTCTCTTTTCACAAGGAAGTCCTATTTTGAACTATGGGCTTACTTTCTGGAAAGTGTTACAGGGTTACAGCATACATTTCACCACATGTTCCAAATTATTTTAGTTAATCTAGTTTTAACCTTACTAAACCACAGGCAAAAGGGGCTTCACTTAAACTTATTCACAAGCAAAGGGCAGAGCCTGAAGTAAATGGGATGACACCATCAGGTGTGTGTCTTTCCTTAGTGTCTAATTAGTGCAGCTTTATTTAAGAGGCTAGAAGGAGCTGCTTCATTTTTTCTGAGGGTTTGATCTGTTATGGGGGAGATAGTTACTTTGCCTAACTAATTCTCACCATGAAGCTTTTGGGGGGTCTCTTAATTTGTTTCTACTTGAGCAGATTGTTCTTTCATGGGGTCCTGTGTTCCCCCAGTTTGAGACATGAAGGGACTTCTCAGCCATTACTGCCCTCGGAAGTGCAGGACTCTGAGAGATCTCCTCCATCGCTGTTTCTTCCCAAAGAAAATGGCCAAGATTCATATGCCCCTCTTCTCAAGCTGCTGTCTGGCCAGAATCCCCAGGGCTTGGAAAGCGATGTCTCAAGACTCCCTCCAGATTCTAGAGGTCTGAGATACATGAAGAACCTGTATAAAATGTTTGCTACCAAAGAAGGTGTTCTTAAGGGCAACAAAAGGCATCTCTACAACACCGTCCGCCTTGTCACACCACAGGCTGAATGCAAGCATCCCTCTACTAATGGTATGTGAAAACTTTGTTTGGGTTAACTAATTCTTTTTTGCCCCTTGTCAAAATATGGGTCTGAGGGAATCCTTTCACTTCTTGCTTGTTCCTCCATGTAAAATGGGATGGTGTAGATCTTTGGGGTTTCTTTTAATAGTGTAAAATATATATATATTGCTATAGTTGGAAAATTACCTTTTCTTAGTAAAATGCTAATAGTCTGGCTGTTTTGTTTCTCCAAAGCTTTATAAGCTTTTTTTTTTATGGATATTCAAAATGGCCACCACCCTAAAATGACTGCCTTCCTTGCCATTCGCTGAGAAAAAAAATGTATGCCTAATCAAAAGTCTTACTGAGATTAATTGCTGTCATTCCCAAATATACTAAAGTATAAAGTGATTAAGAGAAGCAAACTGGGGGTGTAGGATTGCTTTGTTTAAACATTCTTTTCTTCAATCTCTCTGCAGGAGATCTTCATTCGGTAGACCTGTTTTTCAACTTGGATTGGGTTACTACCTTAGAGCACTTACTCAAGTCAGTCTTGCTCTTCTCATTTGATGAGTCTGTTTCTACAGCCTCAAATCTTACATGTGTTTACAATGTGATTGTTCGAGAAAGGGACGCCTTCAGTCAAGTCTGCATCAGTGTTCCACATGTATTCAACCTGCATTTGGAACTTAGACCCGAATGGATTGAGATTGATGTGACCACTATTCTTCACCCTTTGATAGTCACCAAGAAAGGAAACATCCATATGGCTGTGAATTTCACCTGCTTGAAAAATGAACATTCTCCCAACTTTAAATATGATTTCTTCAATATGTCCCAAAGGTCACTTTTTCTTCTCCTCCTTTATACTGTTGACACTAGTGAGCACGCTTATCACAGACGGAATTTTCTCCAAGTCAGAAGGAACCTTACCTCTAATCTGAAAAAGGGTCCTTTCACAGTTCCCGGTGAAAAGGCCAGGAAAGGCCTTAAACGGGGAAGAAGAGCACCTCGTCATCGAAGAGAAGAAGATGGGAAAATGAAAAACACTCCAGTTCCAATATTTAACATAAGTCAGTATTACAACCGGTTCCCTTTTCCTCAAAATGAATGTGAGCTTCACAGCTTTTGGGTGGAATTCAGTCAACTGAACTGGGACAAATGGATAATTGCACCACATAGATACAATCCTCACTATTGCAAAGGTGACTGTCCAAGGGTAGTGGGCCACCGCTATGGTTCTCCAGTGCACGCAGTGATCCAGAACATCCTGCGCGGAAAACTGGATTCTTCCATCCCTGAACTTTCCTGCATTCCGGCTGACTACAGTCCTTTGAGTGTTTTGAAGATGGAGGCTGATGGATCAATTGTATACAAAGAATATCGCAATATGATAGTGAAAACTTGTACATGTCGTTAAAACACATTGTGATGTAATGATCCTTGTAGTTTGGTATTTTCCCTAATTGTGAATTGCGAATTACTTGAAAAATAAAGTGTGGAGTGCAAAAGCAGATAATTCTAATGCAGCACTTGTTGTTCCTAGCTTTTTCTGTTCTGCAAAAGAAATTAAAAGGTTTTCTTTCTTTTCAAAGTAGAAAAATTATCCATGAATTGTGGGAGGGTTTTTTGGTTTGACAAAAATAAAGCAATTATTTCTCTAAATTAACAAAGGGAGTAAATACCATGTCATGCTATATCATTCTTGTTTAGTCTTTCCTGTATTAAAGTAAATATAAAAAGTTTTACGACAAGTATTTAGGCACAGACGGTCTTATTGCTAACTTTCTCAATAGCTTAATTTTTATATTTACTTTAAGCGATTGAAGCTGGTTGTCTTGAAACTATTATAACTACCAGATGTAAATTTCATTTTAAAGCAATGGGTAACCTTTTTTCTGACTCTGTAGGTTCACGTTGCAGTTATCAGGAAATAACTTTGAGATTTTGTAATGACTATGTGAAGATACTTCTGCAATAATCAGCAAATTATATTCTGTTATATACAAATATTGGTAGTGGTATAAGCATGATCTCTATGCAGAAGTTACCTTCTTACAGGCTTGATGTGGGTGCTAGGACACCCTTATGCCAGTGACATAGAATAGAGCTGGAAGGGACCTTGGAGGGCTTCTAGTCCAGCCCCCTGCTCAAGCAGGAGACCCTATACCACTTCAGACAAGTGGCTGTCCAGTCTCTTCTTAAAAAACTCCAGTGATGAAGTGCCCACAACTTCTGAAGGCAAATTTTTCCACTGGTTAATTGTTCTTACTGTTAGGAAGTTTCTCTTTAATTCCAGGTTGCATCTTTTCTTTGCAGCAGACCTAATAGGCTGAAAAAAAATCCTTTTATAATGGGCCTTTATCAGATTTGTGACTTTAGTTAACTCTGACATTCAGATTTTAAATGCTTTCAATTTTGCATTCTGATTTATCAATGGAAAATATTCACCTAAATATAAATTAAAAATCTGCTCCATGATAGTGAACTTTAAAAAGTAGGTGTTCTGTAGATATCTTAAAGCTTTTTAAGCTTCTGTCTTTAACTGAAATGCCATTGAAGTGTATTTATAAACCTGAACCCTTGCTGTAAATAAATGTAAGTTGTAATTTGGCTTGTTTTTTATTTTTCCATTAATCCCAATACTTTATTAAATATCTTTTGTAGCAAAGTTTGATAGTCAAATGCTTTTACCAGTTTTTTTTTTTTTTTAAAGGTATTGCCTAAATGAAAGTATTTGTTTTTACATTCTTGGAACTATCTAGGTATGTTGAAATATGTAAACTTGATATTAAAAACAACTGTGTAATACACAGAAGACAATACAATCTTACCTAGTTTGTCTGCTATCTGAAGTTTGTGGTAGATTTTGTAATGGGCCATGTGAAGAGAAGGTATCTCTGTAATGAGCAATACATCTGTGATAGGTGGATGAGATATGGGTTGTCAGTGTGCAAATAGAAGAATATTGCAGGAAGGGATTAGAAATTGGCACACTTGAATTTTCATGCCTTGGAAAGTAAGCATGGATTAGTAGAAGAACAGATGGCATTTTTTTCCGATGTTACAATGCATTGAGTTTCAAAGCTGGCTGTGAGCCTTAAGCTGAAACTTAAAATGTTCAGTGGGATAGTTAGCAACATTTTCAGGGATCTTGGGTGTCTTGAATAGTTTAGGAAAAAATAAGTTTGATTTGGACAATGTGCTGAATCAAACCATGTTTCTTTTAAATTGCAGCTGGATTTGTACAGTAAAGCACAATCACATATTTTTCTTAGACTAAAATATTCACTGAGCCTTCATCATGTTACCTTGTCAATGCTGAGCTATTCCTTCAGTCATTTGGTTGATTTACTGCTGCTGAAGCGAATATTTCCAAAGTTTTGAGCTACATCTCCCACAATCTCATTAACCATGCTTAAAGAGTCTAATGAGGTTTGAAATCAAAAAATGGGTGTCACTTATTTAGGACAGACCTACTATTCTTCCCATGGCTATGGCTGACAATGGCTCTGATTCCCATAGAAAGTTTCCATTAGCTGTTCTTTTCCTGAATATGTTGAATACCAAGTTTAAAACCAAAGCACTGTTGGCATTGATGCCAGTGATCATTTATAGTACACTGATATCAGGTAACATCCCAGTGACTAGAGTTACTATGCCAGGTTTATATCCTGAACCACAAATCTGCAGCTGCCAAAAAAGCCAACATAGTTCTAGGCTGCATTAACAGAGGGATAGAATCAAGATCACATGCGGTGTTAATACCACTTTACAATGCCTTGGTAAGGCCACACTTGGAATACTGCATCCAGTTTTGGTCACCACAATGTAAAAAAAGATGTTGAGATTCTAGAAAGAGTGCAGAGAAGAGCAACAAAGATGATTAGGGGACTGGAGGCTAAAATATATAAAGAATGGTTGTTGGAATTGGGTATGTCTAGTTTAATGAAAAGAAGGACTAGGAGTGACATGATAACAGTGTTCCAATATCTCAGGGGTTGCCACAAAGAAGAGGGGGGTCAACCTATTCTCCAAAGAACTGAGGGCAGGACAAGAAGCAATGGATGGAAACTAATCCAGGAAAGAAGCAACCTTAGAACTAAGGAGAAATTTCCTGACAGTTAGAACAATTAATCAGTGCCTCCAGAAGTTGTGAATGCTTCAACACTGGAAGTTTTTAAGAAGAGACTGGACAACCATTTGCCTGAAATGGTATAGGATTTCCTGCTGAGCAGGGAGTTGGATTAGAAGACCTCCAAGGTCCCTTTCAACTCTGTCATTCTGTTAAATAGCCAAAGGTTGTGAGGGACAAGCTCTTTCTGACCTGAAAGCATCAAAGTGATATAGTTTGGATGTTTATTATTTGCTTAATATTATTGCAGCACTAGCAGAAAGTTTCAGCATTTTCATGGTTGGGTTGAGGGTTTTTGCAGTAGAAAAGCAAAGGCAGTGACTGGGTTGGCAGCAATGGCTTTCTGTTTAGAAAGAGTGAATTGTTGAGACCAGGAAACAGTGAAAAATGATAGGAATCCAAGCCAGATCTCTAGATTAAGTTTGCAGAACAAACATGTTAAATCAAACGTGCTTGACTGATTGGTGGCTTAGGCACCTTCGTGAAACTGACCAGTGTGGTTCAGTGCAAAGTCAGACATCTAAATTAAACAATGGTCCAGTTAACCATGAGCCAAAAGCCACACACTACAAATGGCATGTTAATTTTTGCTTGTTAGTAGAATTTATACTGAAATCACAGGCTGATTTCTATGCCTATTTTCAATATAGATGAACATACCACAAAACACTGCTTTGTTATATGGAAGAGAAGCAATGATACTAGATTTTAATGTTGGATATTGGCTTGTGATATACCTGTAAATATCACAGTTGTCTATATTAATGTAGGAAGCTAGGTGCAGAGGAACAAAAAGCATAAGTAATATAGCACACACAGACTGACATAAAATGCATTAAGAATGTTGTATATGTAATTTGCATGAATTCAGCATTGGAGAAAATACTGTATAATATTGTATAGCCTCACAGTCTACATCATTTAAAATGTCTTGTTTGTGTAATGTGAAGATGGAGATAATTGACAGTGAATTCACTGTGATAAGGCAAAAGATTCTTTATAAAAATGCACTAATTTGCCATTTGCTGACTTTGAATAACATTGCAAGAACAGGTAGTTTGACTGATGTTAAGACTAGAAAGATCAAGTGTAAGTTTGGAGTAGAACTTCTTATTGATCCAAAGTCCTGACCAACGAAACATAAGTAACATGATATCTTGAAAAAGGCAATATGGATGTGGGTCTTGATTTCTGTTTGTTCTCTCCACCTCTTTAATAAGATATCTTTTGCATGGGTGTAATTGGGTTCTTTCCAGCCCTTCAATTCTAGGATAGTCTAAGTATGATGGATACTAAGCAAAACAGGACTTGGCTAGTTTAGGGAAATGCAAAATGCAGGAAGGAACAGCCTCTGATCCATTGCTGGATTTTGGAAATTGAGCAGTGGCATCAGTGGCTCAGGGGTAGAGGACTCTTAAGCCCAAAGCAAGAGAAGGAGAGATAGCATGTAAATGAGTGTTCAAGGGATTTAGAACATGTAAAGGGAGCATCATAAGGAGAATATGGCATACCAGTCTATGCCTAAGAAGGCCTACCTTCAAATGTTCCCTAAACAATGAAGTCTCAGGCTAGCATACAGGACATGCCTGCCTCAGGTGAAGCCACAATTGTGCTAATCCTATGGAGAACCTGAGTGGAAAGTACAAAGGTGGTTCCCTAGATTTGCCACATCACCTCAAAGGTTGTCAGAACCAAGTCATGTGGGGAAAGAGGAGAGACCACAGTGGTGGAATTTACTAACTGGTCACTGAAAAGGGAAATGATAACCATTCCATAAGTGGATGCACAATGTTGTTGAGACTGTAATGGATCTGTTGAGGTTATTGATATATTTCCACCCAGGGCTGAATAAGAGATGTTGTGGCTGATCTTACTTGATGTCTGGGAGCAATAAGGGATTTCATTCCAGCAGAGAGTGGCTCTTTATGCAGAAACCTATCTGGCTTGGTGCCATTTCTTACACTAATTCTGGGATAGCACTTGTCCTGAAGTAATAGGTTTACATTTTGGGAATTGAATTTACAATTCCTACAGAGCAGCAGATTAAGACTGTGGCCAAAGATGACTTCAGCCAGTTTTGGTAGTTCTGAAAATTACCAGCCTTAGGGAGGCCTTAGCAATTTACATATTTATTACCTTGCAATTGGGGTACTGCAGTATGTTTTCTTAGTGCTGCCCTTGAGGACTATTCAGAAACTACCGTTGGTGCAGTGGTTTATGTGACCCTGCACCCTTGGGGTTGAGAGCCACTTTAGCAGCAAAATCTTGGTCACAATAAGATGCAATGCTGATAATAACATATGAAACTTACATGCTGTGAATTTGGGAGAATTGCGGGACCATCTCTTCAGTATGGAATCTGTCCATCCTGTTCAAATTTTCCAGGAGAGAATGTATTGGATCTGCTCCTTGAAAGAAGTTAGAGACATGGCAGCCTGCTTCTCTGGAGCAGACCCAAGTAATTTTAATTTTGTTTGTTTCAATTATGTTTTCATTATTGCATTTTGTTTGTGACTTCAGATGTTTTTATGTAAATGAGCCATCTTCAGTAGGTGGCTCTCTGTGTAGTAAGGAGGTAAACAGCTAAATATGGATGCAGAAGGAGGAAAATATGTGACTTCAAAAAATGGGACTATGTGGCTGACGAAAGGAGGTGAGGTAACATAAATACCTGTGAGTATAGTACTGTACATAGGTATGAGTATATTTCTGCTCAGAGAGCTATAAGCCAGTAAGTAGAACCTGGATATTTCATGGAATCACATTTGATTCAATAAAGTACTTTTAGTTATCTGGAGATTCTTCCTTTAAGTCAGATAACTGAAAACTCATAGTTTGAAATTAGAGACATTTAAGTTGACCACACTGATCCAGAATGGTAAATAGACAGCAGAAAAAATTTGGAACAGTCCATTATAGCAGCTCTGTTTAGTTTTAGTTAGTAACTGACTTTGCTCTGTTTACTTGAACTTTAATT
This sequence comes from Azemiops feae, assembly GCA_023970755.1. Lineage (NCBI taxonomy): Eukaryota > Metazoa > Chordata > Lepidosauria > Squamata > Viperidae > Azemiops > Azemiops feae. Next base: position 2,742,272 of record JALGBA010003987.1, on the reverse strand, counting down.
TATGAGTCTGGGAGAGACAGATCTGTGCTTTTTGCCCCTGTAAGCAAAGATTCTAATGTTTACCTAACGGATCATTGGTTTTTTTTAAAAAGGCTTCATTTGGCAAAAGAAAAATGCATAATGTTTGCCTATGAAATTTATTTAGGTAAATATTTATTACTTGATATTATTTCATCACTCAAATTAACTGCATTATTTCCAAGAAAGTCTCTCTTCAACGTGGTAATCTTTTTGTATACTGTCAGGGAAGTTGATACTAACTGATGACATTTTTTTGTATTTTAAATTGAAGTTTTAAATTCATAAATGCTAAAATTAGCTTCAGGACATCAATTAATGTAAGTGTTGGTTGAACTAAAAAGCTTTCAAGATTTTTTTTTCTGACCTTATGTTTTTCACTTCATCCATGGCATGAATCATTTTCATATTTTATTCTGAACTTAGCAGGTGGACAAAATTCTGTTCTCATAACATGGCAATCCAGTGTACTTAGATAACACCTTGTGTGTGTGTATATGCATACACAATATTAAAGGATGCTTTTTTTTCATTTTCTTCCCATCTCAGCAGTTACACATTGGTTAAATAATATCATAATTTTCTTCACATCAAGATTTTCGTTTTCTCTTTCAATAGAACCCACTTTGAAGTAATTAATTGGATACCCAGCCCCCTATGGATAAGAATCAGTGCATTTAAATCGGGAACTCATATTAAGTTGATTTGTAAGAAGGTGCCTTATGGAATCCCTACTCAGTTTGCCTTCAAGAGCTGATAAATACAGAGCTTGCTAAGTTCAGTCAGATCATTAAGTAGACAGTGATCTTTCAGGGTGGATGGATCCTTTTTTTATTTTTATTTTTTGCTGCCAATCTGTACTCATACTTACTTCAAGAAGCAAAGTTATCTTAAACTGATCAATCAGCTTGTTCTAAAAGCCTATATGATTCCCAATCAGTTCCACTGTAACAAAGCTAATTAAGTTATAAACTTGTCAGTGCCATTATATCTAATATATTATATACTATAAGTATATAATATAAAATTTCCCACGATAATTTTAATCATAGAAACCAATTCCACCTCTCCTGAGCAAAGTACATAAAGGAGAGTACAAAAGCTCCTTCAAAGCTATGTAGATGTAAATATTTTCATAGAAAGTGTTGATAGTCATATGAAAGTAAAATGGTCAAACTTTTGTTCAAAATAGAGTGTTGTTGTTCTAAAATATAATTTAATTAATTACATAAGCAAAGATGACTATTTCACAATCCACTTTAAAAAAAAATTTGTCACTGCATTTCTAGTAACGTGAATTAAAAAGTGTCTGGTGAAACTATGCTTTCAATATCTTAGGGTTAGATTTAAAATAGGTGAAATTTGGACAGTCATTATTAAACTAGCATATTCACAATTAACAACTGATCATCAGATGACACAGAGAAGACAAATGCATATTGTGCCATTTTTTTGAATTGAATATTACAATTATTGAATTTCTTAGAATAAAAAGAAGCAGTCTCAAAAATTCAATTTTGACACCGGCTAAGACACTTTGAGTTGAAGTCCACACATCTAAAAGTTGTCAAGGCTGGGAACTTTATTCTACAGTTTTGATCAGTGCTTTTTTTGTAAAAAAAAACCCACAATGCGTGGAACTCACACACCTCATACAACTCGCCTTGCCTACCCTACAAGGTTTATCTTTGTAATTGAAAAAAAAACCCTTCAATTTTTAGTATATCTAAAAGACTAGGATTTTGTTCAAGGTAAGTTAAAACTATTAATGTTACCATGCACTGTATGGCTTTAAATTACAAGAAGGCATTTTATTAATCTTTTGGGACATTTACCACTGGCATACCCATTTAGTTTAATGAGTGGAAATGCCAGCTTTCTATGTGGAATGAAATTGGCCCAATAAAACAAAATTTGGTTGCTTATAAAAGATTGAATTATTTTTAAGAAGTTGTCAAACAAGGTGGAAAAATTTACATTTGGAGTTTAATATGGATATTGACTTGAAACAAATTAAAGTTGAAACTTTGTCAGTGAACAGATTACTTTTAATTTACCTTTAAGTTAAACCCAATTTAATAAATAGATCTGATTAAACCTCATACTGTAGATCTACCTTTACACCTGACCAATACATCATTAATATATACAGTATTATTATTAATAATTATACCTCCAAATCACAAGACATTGGCTTTATTCTTATTCTTCCCCTCTGCAGTTTGAATATAAAATATAAAAGACTAAAAAGAGATTTTCGTAGACAACCCAGCCTTTGAACTACCCAAGGAACTGAAACAGCAAAGTTTCGCTGTCGGGCAAGCTTCCACGCCAGCTGCCTTTCTTTCTTCTCGCTTCGCCTCTTTTTAACCTCACACCCCACCTTCTGTAAGGGAGGGCAAAAGGCTCGCTCACCCTCTCGTGAAAGATGGCCTCCATGTTTATGTGTCTCCCACTGCCACTATTGGCTTCCACAGCACATGGTCCGACCTAGCCAATCAAGCCATGCTCTGGCTGTGGTGCTCCAGTGCCTCATGGCTCCTCCTAGAGGAGGCAGACAGTGCCAGAGGGGACCCTGTTCGCAATGTACCGCCAGCGGGGCATTTTCAAAAACAAACGAGGATAGGAAGGGAAACAATAGGAAAAGAACGCAACTCTGGAAAATCCGTCGAAAAAAGGTGCCGGAACTCTGTTCTATGAAAAAAAAACCTGGTTTTGATATTATGACCTTATATTTCTGCACTAAAGGACATAATATGGAGACATTGATTTTCTGCCTTTATTTCTGGATAAATAATAGTGTTCTCTGTGGAAATAGATATCTTGAAACAATTGTATTAGATTTTTTTTCCATTTTTGTCACAAAATAGGTGTCCAGATATTTCAAGGACAGTCATAGTAGTTGTTCCGTATCTTAATCAAGTCTTATCTAATATCAATTTTGTAGGTGAAGAATGAGTAGTACTGAAGCAAAAGAATCAGACTGAAGTGGGAGAATTAAAGGTACAATGCACTCATGCTAAAAACCCAGTTTCTGTATTTCTCCACTTTCATCCACAGACCCTTATCTATAGCAGTAAGCACCAAACATAAACAATACTGTGACTTTGTATGGGCTTTCTCACAAGAACAATTAGTTGCTTGAAAAAGTCACGGAAGTAGGTAATTGTAATTAGAGAGGTTAGAGGTTCAACTTCAAAAAAGAAAACATCCTGTGCTGCTATGAAAAACAGATACAAATAAAACAACACAAAGGGAACAGAAATGAGATGGTCAAGTAAGCAGGAAGTCTCATGGAAATAGAACACTGCAACAAAGCTTGCAGGACCCAACTAAGTGAGAGTATTTGCACATAAATAAAAGAACTGTATTTTGTGCATCTAATGGATTGATTAGATCACAAAAGATTATGAAACAAGAGATCTTGAAGATGTCACAAGACCCTTGATTGCTATTTCTGAACAAGTAACAAAGGCAGATTCTTTCTGTTGGAGTACCAGCTCCAACTGATATGAAACTTTCCAAAGTATTAGTCCAATAATAATTTTCAAATAGTTCATGGCATCACTGTTTCCAACACCAGGAGCAAGACATCAGGATCTGATTATGTCTAAAACTTTTTCAGCACAAGGTTCAACACTGCTCTTCAGAGAATAACAATCCATGTTCTAGTATGAAGTACATAAACTTTCATGGGCCAAACTGATAAGCAGAATGGACCACTTAGGTGATTTTAAGTTTCAATTCTCCAAGCAATTTGTCAATATCTTATATAATCTGAAACATACACACTAGGGCTGTGCAAACAAGTCAAAAGTGGTGCTCTACAAATGATTCCTGGCTAAGTGAAATATCTCATCTTAAAGTGACAAAGCACTTTGGCAAGATCATGAGACTACTTTTTAAGCTGTCTCTTTTACTGTTACACCAAACTTGCTTTCAAAGACTACATTGGCCCTTATTTTTCTGAGACACATGAGAACGTTTTATTAGGCACCCACAGAAATGGACTAAATGAAGTACATTTACTGTAAAAGGATTATGCTCTGTCTTTCCATGCAGGTTTTAGACAATTCCTGCTCTTACAAGTCCTGTTTGACAAGCCAAAATATTCCTTCTGTGCAAAGTATTTTGAAACAAGCTAAGATTAGCTTCCAAGAGATTTGATGAATTACTTAAAACAAACAGTACTTACATGGAAACAGAAAACATTAAACAAAGCGAGCATAGTGCTGGATTCAGAGAAATTCTGCATTACTGTATGGGCACTTTTTTGCTTAGATAAAGTGAAACATTACGTAAGTTTGGGCTTTTTGTGGAGTTGGTAAAAGAAATACTATTTCTTAACATATGAGATTAATTAAAATGGGCTAGAATATTTCATCAATAAACATTTGGTTTTTGACTAAGTAGTACAAAAGTCCCATAGTACCAACCTTGAACTTGAGTGTAATACGTAGCTCTATTTATTTTTATTATTATTTTTTTTATTATTATTATTAGTATCAGTATTGATGTTGTTGTTGTTGTTATTGTTGTTGCTAGTTGTACAGTCAGGCAAATGTTTAGACTGGATTTGGCATTTTTATCCACCTACCAAACCCTTCTCTAGAGTCACCGTATAGGGCAGTGATGGCGAACCTTTTAGAGACCGAGTGCCCAAACTGCAACCCAAAACTCACTTATGTATCGTCGGGTGCTGGGTGGGCGTGGCCCATTGGGTGGGCGTGGCTTCAGTGGTAACGGCAGACTGGGTGGGACTAAAAAGTTCAATCAATCAATTCCAACTTTGCGAGATCTATTTTTTTCCGCGAGAAGTTGAAATTGATTGATTGAACCTTTTTCTTTTTGCACACGGCGGCGGAGGTAGGCAAAAGGTTTTATAAAACCCAGCTGAAAGCCTAGGACTGGGGCGATGGCACGCGTGCCCACAGAGAGGGCTCTGTGTGCCACTTGTGGCACACGTGCCATAGGTTCGCCACCACGGGTATAGGGGAAATGGACAGAATAAAAATTTAATAAAATAAAAAATAATGAACCTGGGATAAGCAGATATTTTTATTTAACAATATTAAAAGTATTGTTGCAGGATGTAAGTTGTTCCTAGTAAATTTTGCAATTGACTAATGGCGATTTTGTCAATGCCAATGGTGTTCAAGTAATGCTCCAGTTGCCTTGGAATTGCACCCAATTATTGGAATTGCACCCTATTATTATTGATACTATCTTGGCTTTCTTCTGTCACAATTCTTCTACTTCTATTTGCAGGTCTTTCTATTTTGTGATTTTCTCTAGTCTTTTTCATCTATTCTCCAGGTATTACAATGTCCACTATCTAGACTTTCTTTGCCTTTCTTATCAACAATTGTTTAGTCTGGGCTGTTGTGTAGCAGATGCTTGTCTGTTTGAATTCTAAAGCCCCAGAACACTTTAGCTTCTTCATTTTTTATTACTTTGTCTATTTTATAGTCCCACCAGTTCTTACTTGCAGGCAAGTAGTATGTATCTATTGCAGTTATTCCAATGCGATGCTGTTGCTACTTTATCATGCTATTGTTGTGATCAGTTCTTGCAGCAGCTAACTAAGTGGTTCACTGTTTCTTCAGCTTCTTTGCAGAGATAGTGTATTGTACTGTCTGTTGTTGTCTTCTCAGCTGTGGCTTTATATGCATTTGTTCTTAAGGCTTTGTCTTGTGCAGCCAGAATTAGCTCCCTTTCCGGCTCTTAGCCATTGTGGTTATCTGTTTTGCCTACTAGCTTTTTTTTAATAGTGGCCATGTAATATTATGCTTTGCCATGTCTCTTTTTGATTCTTCATTGTGGTCTTTCTTATAGGCCTTTGTTCTCTGTGGTGTTCATTAAGCCTTCATGTTGTCCTAAGTTCAATGCATCACTACTAACCTTCTTCTTGACTTCCGTGTTCTTGATATTATCAGCCTGAAGAATGGTCAGGTATTTGTAGTGACCTTCTTCATCCAGACTCTTGATCTTATTTCTATAGGACATCTTGTTTCCTTCAGCTTTCACTATTTTTCTTGTTGATTGTAGAGGTGGCACAACTGTCTGATCCAACTCCATTGCAATGTCTTGGCTATGCATTCGGACAGTGTTGAGTAGCAATTCCATTTCAGATGGTGTTTTCCCAAACAGCTTTAGATCATCCTTGTAAAGGAGGTGGGATTGCCTGGCAGATATTTTTGATATTTGATAGCCATGGCCTGACTGGTTCAGTATTCTTGACAGAGGAATCAATGCATTGGCAAACCATAGAGATGATAGTACATCTCCTTGAAAAATTCCTCTCTTGATATTAACCTTTCCCAGTTCCTCACCGTTGACCAGCAACCGTGTCTTCCATTGTGCCATTGATCTTTGCACAAAACTTCTGATTTTTTTTCTTGACTCCTGTTATTTCCAGAAACTTGATTATCCAGTCATGTGGCAAATATCTTCCTATAATCTATCCAAACTACATTCAAGTTGGTCTTTCTTCCCTTATAGTTTTCCAAAATCATCTTGTCAATTAGGAACTGAACTTTTGTCCTTGTGTTGTTTCGGCAGTTTCTGTTTCTGCTCAGATAGAAAGAGTTTGTTTTCATCTAAATGCTGTTGGACTGCTACCATATCAATTAACAATTTGAACATTGTCAGTAAGCAAGTAACTGGTCTGTAGTTGCCTGGTGTTGCCTCTATTAAACTGCTTGGCAATGACTGAGTGCAGACCAGTCAGATGTTTCAATCAAAAACCAGGCAGTTTATCTTCTCCTGGTACTGAGCAGTTCTTGATTTTCCTTGCTCCTTTCTCCACCATTTCTGTTGTTATTACAAGTTTTTTCATTTCAGCTTCTTTTTTTTATTATTCTTACCCACTCCTTTTATTCAAACTGCATTCTTGTTGTATTACTAGGGGATTGTTCCATAGCTGTCCCCAGAACTGCACTGTTTCTTCTTTCTCAGGTGCTGACTGACTCATTGCAGGATTGAAGGATTGGTAGAAATGTTTCTGATTCATCTGAAACTAGAGATTTTGCCTATAGTGTGCAATTTGAACTTTGCATCTGCTTATTTTCTTGTCCATGGTTGTTATTTGCTGCTTTAATATTTCCACTGCTTCCTTGATCTTCCTTGTTTCTAGGTCATATTTTTTTATCAGTATTCTTTATTTTACTTTTATCTAATTCTTTAATTTACTTTTATTTAATTTATTATTAGAGTTTTATCCTGCCTTTATTACTTTATAAATAATTCAAGACAGCAAACATACTTAATACTCCTTCCTCCTCCTATTTTTGTCACAACCAGAACACTGTTGGAGGGTTGGCTTGAGAGAAAGGATGACTGGCCTAAGTCACAGCAGGCCTTCATGCCTCAGGAGGGACTAGAACTCACAGATTCCTTGTTTCTAGCCCAGCACCTTAACCACTAGACCAAGCTGGCTCTCCTCTCTCTTTTCTTTCATCTGTTCTAGCTTGCGTGCATCTGAACTTAGCATGCTGATCTTAGTTTCCAGTCTGAACTTCCATTTTGGTGGTACACTGGCTTTCTAAAAATTTGTTGATTTTGCATCCAAGATCTTCAGTTATTACTACAGCTACGCTGTACATCAGTTTGTTTTTTTACAGAGAGGTGGGCTAATGTTCAATATTACAGTATTGGCATCTTTTAATACGTGCTAGCTTCAATGCAGGCAACATTTTTGTGCTGTTCTAGATAATCAGTTATTTGTTTCCATTCCTTGTTTTTCAGTTAGAGGACTTTATTCTTTCTGGGAAGAAAGCAGAGGAGGGTGCTGGGTTTGGAAATGACAATGGTTCAATAGCTATGCTAGTTTCCTCTACTACTGACTCCATCTGTTTTGTCTCCACTATCTGAACTGTTCTGGCAAGGCTTCAGTTTTTTTTGTCCTGGGTAGACCTTTGCAATTCTTCTAATTCCAGTTCTGTGAATGCTTTATTTTATATTATTGATAGCTTCTGTTCTGTTACTTCTGAACCAGGAACTTGTTCTTTCCTGAACTGGTGCATTCTTTTCAGATGTCCTCTTCTCATTGGACTTGATTTGTAATAGTAAATCATTATTCCTTTGTTTTCAGTCATTTTATATTTGTGATAGGAAAGTAACTTTTCTTCTAGTGGTCCTGGTTCTGGTTACTTAATAACAACAATCATTTTTGTCTATATAATTTATCACTTCACACATCATTGTATAAATATAGCTGCCAATTATTTTTTTTTATTATTTTTTTATATGTTGCTCTTCATATAGATTAAGTGTTGTCCAAGATTTAGTATGTCACCCACTGCGCCAATAAGCACTGGGATCACCGCTGCCGGTTTATGCCATATTTTTTCAATTTTCAAATCTTGATACTTTGTGACCTTCTCCAATTCTCTGTCTTCTATTCCACTATCCCCTGGTATTGTCGCATCAATTATGTACACTTTCTTCTTTTCAACCACAATTAAATTTGGTGTGATAAGAGCCCAAGATTTTATCATTTTGTATTCAGAAACCCTACAATGTTTTAACCTGTTGATTTTTTAACTATCTTTTCAACTATTTGTTCCCACCAATTTTTCCTTATTGGCACATGATAACGTTTGCAGATATTCCAGTGAATCATTTTGGCAGCTGTGTTATGTCGTTATTTATAATCAGCTGTGTGGTCTTCTTGCAAAACTGAGTACAGTATATGATCTACTGTTTCTTCTGCTTTTTTTTGCATAATCTGCACTTTGAATCATTTGATGATTTTTCAGTTCTGGCCATGGCTGCATTAATTCCAATAGCTTGCATTTGAATAACCCAAATTAAGCCTTTGGTTTCTTTTTTTAATGTTCCAATTGTAAGCAATTGCCAGGTTTCATCTTTATACATTTTTCCCTTGACTTTTATAGAAATTGACAATGTAATGCTTTTCCTTGCCAGCATTTTGTTCTTATTTTTATTATATTAGATACTCGTGTTTTGTCTCCTGTACATCCAGTAAGTTTCAATTTTTAATTTGCATCAATCCTTAATCTTTTAAGTTGCTTTATATCAGCCAATGCTTGCTTTTCTTTTTCAACAGTTTGTTTGACTTGAAGTAAACTTCTGTCTCCATTTCCACAGGCCAGATATAATCTATCAACATTACTGTGGGAATAATGCCTAGTGGAGAGCCAGTCCTTCTGAAGGACTCTGGATAGGCAGATGTTGATGTGTGATGGTGTTAGAAGTATCATTGCAGGATGTAAGTAGTTCTGAGTAAAGCTGCCTTTTGCAATTGACTGATGGGGAATTTGATTATTAGATTATTATTTGTTATTTAAACACAATACATGCCACCCATCTCCCAATAGTTCTGGATGGTTATTTTTATTTGCAATAGTCATGCAACTGCAATTTAGATACATAGAACTACATATCCACCTACCAGCTTAGTACCTTCTGGCATGTGGAAGTATATTTTGTGGAATTTCCTCCAAATGATGTCTATAACCTCTCTGGATTCTGCAATTCTTGCATACGAGTAGGAGGCATCAGTTTTGGAAAGTCTTTTTTTTTTAACTATTTATCTCTAAAAGGAAGTATTTTACACTTTAAAAAAAAGTATTTTGGAAACTCTTGCAAATAATGTAGTACATAGAGGGGATTGGCAAAAATCCGGACATAGCATTGTACAATAATTACTATAGTGTTGGAATTCTTGCCCAAATCATAATTGCTAATGTTCCTGTTAATGTTGGACTGGGAAATAAATTTACATAGGGAAGCACAAAACTAGTATTGACCTTGCCATAACATTCTGCGGATGTTTTTTCACAGATACCGGAAGATATTGTGCTGCCTGAACTTATTAAAGAGGAAAATGTAATATAAGAGACAAACTTTAAATTGTTACATCAATTCTATATATCAGGGAATTGATGAAATCCAATCTGTGGGTGAGATGCTGTAGCTTTCCTAGATACTCCCAATGAATTAATAATTGAGGCAAATTCTGAACTTGAACACCATTATCTGTTGCAGGAAAATTTTAAAATGTATTATTGCCAAACACTCAGAAGAATTAAGGGATGATCTGTTTCATTCAGCAAAATCTTTAAGAGAAATCACTCTTAGAATTTACCAATTCCAATTGTGGGCACATGCATGCTTATTATGCATTTATTTGATCATAATAAAGAAGCATCACTCACTGTAGAGAAGCTTCTTTTTTAAAATCTGCATTTTTTCTTGTATTGCAACATGTAGTTATTTCCTATGTAATTAAGCCTAAGAAAACAAGGAGAAAATAGCATCAGTTTTATTTTTTGTGCTTTGACCATTGACCCACTTATACACAATGGAACAGTGAATGAATTCTAGGTTTTAAAAAGAAACAGCTGGCATGTATCAGTGATCAAGGTACAAGTACTTGAAAAATAAATATATTTAGCTTATAGAACAGGCCTTGGACTATCATTTTAGTAGACATTAACTTATTAAATCTGTGTGTCTCTAAAGTGATCTTTGTCCTTTGATTAAGCTGGTAGGGTGATGCAATGAGAACTTGCATCTATAAAAGGTGAACAAGGATGTTCAGGTGTATTCATTCCCTTTTTGTGAAAAAAAAAGCGGGCCCACAAAGATCCCAAGATGATTCAGTGTTTGAAAGTTTTGGCAATCTTCTCAATTTGTTCAGCTCTAGTATTTCAGGTAAGGACATAATTGGCATTTGAATTTCAAAATTGTAAGGCAAATGTATTTCAATATATATTTCATGCTTAAGATATGCCTGTATCAGAAGGGGCTCAATGTCTGAAGGGCCATTATCAACCATCCAGGAATGAGCTATTTCTGTTTCAATACTGGATTTCTTCCTCAATGGAATGAATTACATCAGTTTCCAATGGCTTCTGCTTACCCAGTAAGTTCGGGAAGGGTGGGCTATCCAGGTCTCTTCTCTTAATGTCATCTTCAAAGAATGTGGGGGCAAACCTTCCACGTTATGGCTTCCATTATTGGGAATGGCATTCTTCTCAAAATTTCCACCACATTGGTTTATCTGAGAAGCCACAAACCCTGACTTTTCTGGAAAAGAGACCAATGATATCCAAAGCATCTTATGTCTTGGGAATTTATTGTGATAGATAGCTTTGTATATGTATAGTTTTGTACATGTATAGCTTTGTATCACTTGTTTAAATTATTGGATTTTGCCTTTTCTTTTTGTACAAAGCCCAGAGTTTCAAAATTGGGCTAAACTACAAATATTGTCAATAAATTAGTGTGGAAAATGGGTAACACTAAGATGTAAGTTATATGAATTTCTGCAGGAAAGGCAAGTTTTGAAATTATCATAATGAAATTATCATTAATGAGTGTTTGTAAGGAAAGGGTAAGCTGTCATAAATTTCATGCAGAAATGACAGGATCTGAGAAAGGTCTGAAGAGAATTAATTCTAAGGGCTGAATGTTCAAACAGACTTCAATTTCATTTCATAGCAGATTATAATTATGTTTCAGATACACTGTGCTTCACTGCATCCAGAAAATGCTCAGCTTGTTAGGCCAAAAAGAATGACCCCTTTCTGGAGAGGACTTTCAAGACCAGTTGGAGCACCATGCAGGGATAACAGAGAATGCTTCACAGGAGTGTGCAGGTAATTTCCTTCTCATGCCTGAAAATGAAAAAGAGTTTCATGCCAACCAGCAAGTGTTTTTACTGTTAGGATAACTGCAATTATCAGGTCATTTTGAATAGGAGGAAGAGAAAATAAATTAACGTTTCTCCAGGTCTATACATTAGCAGAAGCAAAAAAAATCAGTACAAAAGAACTTACAAACCTAAGACTTGATTTACAAAATATTTTCTATTTAATGTTAAAACTGAAAACATTAAACAGTCATTTTTAATATAATACAGTACAGATTGAAATTAAAAACATTTTGGAAAATGCAATGCAGGCAATCCTAGGACAATCTAACATGAAAACTGATTTAACTTTATTGATACATTTCTTATTCCTTGCAATTGTACATCATTACCATCAAGAACAAAAGTCTCCCATTTGGATGTGCAACTCTAAAAAATGAGCTAAATAAGTACTGGTGGCACTATTGCTTTCCTGAAACAAAGTAACGCAATGTTTGCTTCAATATTACAGAAACTACTATTAAAATACTAGATTCTTTCTTACATATGGATTAATATTAATGTGCCTAAAATAGTAATCAGACTGATTCTTTGTTTTATTTTGCAGGAACAAACAATGTTCTTTAAGAATATTGCAAGAATAATTATGTCTTAAGAAGAACAAGCTGTTACCTTGGATGATGCTCCCCTTTATTTATTGTCACCTCTCCTAATATATATATATATATATTTAAAGCTTTTCAACTGATGCTTCAATTGTATGGACAAATGAAAGAATTTCAACTTGACAGAAGTATATGCTAATTTAGTTTATATTTTCCATCTTGTACCAAGATGGGCTTTTATCCAAGCTACGGTAGGTTTAATTGATTTTATCTTTTATTTGCATTTTTTTCTGTGCAAAAAAGTAAATACTTGTAAGAGCAACCAGAGTTTGATATTTGTCTTGCATACCAGTCAAAAGAGAACGACACATAGCAATTAAGACACACTGAAAATATTCTGAGACAGATGACTCTTCTGAGCAAAAAGTGATAAGATTTTGACTCTACCTAACCATGAATAATGCTAGACGTTTTCAAGCAGTTTCCAGTCTTAATGAAGCACTTATTAACAATAGGCATTTAAATACCACCAATTCCAACACTCTACCAGGTTTTTTCCCTTTTTAATTTTTCCTATGGCTTTCAAACTTTCATTGCGTAGTGGGTAATGCTGCTGTCAGCTTAATGAAAATATTTCAATAATAATTGTAGGAAGTCCTGTCGCTTTCCCACTATTCTGTGTTCAGGAAATTGAGAGGACAGCTCACAATTGCTCCCATTCTAAAAAGAAAAGATTTTCTGATCTAATGTGCAGTGCCATAGCAGAAAGGCTCATACTAAAGGATTAATTCAAGCACAGTGCTTATAAAGTTTAATACAGAAAATCTATTTGATATTTATTAAACTTAGTTTCTCCAGTTACAGTTCTGCATTGTACAAAGCATTTTAATGACACAGTAGTTAAAAAGATTTTTACAAATTGAAATGCGATACCCTTTTCTCCAAATATTTAATTGCCATAAATTTGTTTAAAAATACACATTAAACGCATATTTCAGACACTAAACTTTCTATAATCTCAATACCACAAAATACATAGAATATACTATACAGATGTGGAAAAAAATCTGGTTAGTATATAATACTTTGCTCACCATTAACATACGTGAAATGCACATACTGCTTAGAAATCCTAATTTGGAGCCCCAAAGTACCCTTTTGAAATTTCAAATGTATTGCAAAGGAAAGGAAAAGAAGAAAAATCACAGTTTTATGTTTAGTTTTGGTTGAGAACAGATGACTAAATAGTAAGTAAAAAAAATGTCAGTCATGGACATAGCATGTACAATGCACACAACAGACAGCCATACTGCCAATCATAATCAGTACCAAGATGCATGTTCAAGGTTTTTTTTTTTTAAAGAAAGATTTTTAAAAAAGATAAAAGGGTACAAATAACCTCCCTCCCACCCCCATTCCATACGTTTACCCAAACTAAAAGAAAACCGTCTTTACCAAATAATTTCAAATAAGATAAAGAATCTTTAATAAATATATAAGCACTTTATCCTCCATATACAAAACTTCTTAAAACCATTTAAAAGGGGAGTTTGATACAAATGTGCTTGCAGAGACTATGCCTGGGCCGTGCAGCCACGTTTTCAGGCATCTGAATAATCATCATGGGACAGTGGCTGCAGTTATGATGTTATTCATTCACTAAGAGAGAGAAAACGGTTTTGAATCCAATTCTATTTTTGCAGTCACATTATCAGAAACAAAATGCTTTGCCAATAGGTTTTTAAATAGAACCAAGAAGCAAAGCCAACATTTCAATAATTTCAACAAGTTTCTAGGTGGAAGCGGTGGTACAAATGAACTGAATTTGTTCAGAACTTGGATCAATCAGTAAATGTGGAGGGCATGAAAGCACTTAGTGAAAATGCTTGCATTTCCAGGATAGCCTCACTCCAGTGAGATTTATTAGTAATTTATTGATTATAAAATGCCATAAATAGACAGAACTTATCTAAAAGAATTAAACTGATCACCACACTTTGTATTGTACAGCTAAGCTGTGCTTGTTACAGCCTGGGGGAAAATGAAGTTGCATAATAGTGTTCACTAGTAAAGTATATACTGTTGAACTATTGGAAACTCAAATTTCCCACAATACTGATTTCTTGCTCAATTTAAAATCATTATGTCTTGACCCAAATATTTATGAAATATTTTGCTATTCAAGACTCTCATCCTATGATTTGGATGTTGCTTTCTCCTTCCATTAATAAAATGTATTCAACTTGATTTCCTCGGGCCCCTTTAAACCATTTTAATAAAAATACTGCAGAGTTGAATACAGTGCAAGGAATTATACATAGCAAAGGTAGCATTTCCTATAAACTGCCAAATTTGGCAAACTATACAGTTATCTGCTGCAGCTGTGACTTACTTGCCTTAAGCAAGCAAATATACCTATTGGCTCCATATGGCTGCACCTGCTTCATAACACTCTTACAGAAGTTGTTTTGTATAAAATCATAGTAATCAAGCTTCGACAATCTAAAAGACACTGAAAGCATTCCTGCATAAAATGCGAAATTTATCACCATCATCAAAATGAGGATGGCTCAACACTCAATAGATATTCTGATGTAGTTAGATGTACTATAATCTAAGACAGATATAACACACTTTGAACAGGCTTGATTTCATCTGTTTATGCATGTAGGTATAGTATTAGAAACACGTATATTACAAATTGCATACTGCCATCAAAAGGTCTACCACCATTTGCTCTTCTTTACAGATTAAGAGACTTAAATTGTTTTTGAACACGTTGGGTCACTTAGTCTAGTAAGTGGATATTCATTTAAGATACAAAATGACGTAGCGACATATCTACAAAATCACTGGGTCCTAGACTAAATCTGCCACATCATCTTACTCTGGAATGTACAATTGTCTTCTAACCTATTCCTAACCCCCAAAATGAAACTTTTATAATTAAATTCATTGCCAGCACTCTGGCAAAACATTTCAAGGTCTCTACTGGATTTCATGCTATACCATTCACGAAGTGTTCTCCTAAAACTCAGCAACTGGAAGGCGGGGGAGGAGATCGAAATTATGTGTGTGATGAAGCAATTCATTTTGCTCACTCAGATGGAAAGTATTAAGCCATCTTATAAAGACGCATCATTGGGATATATTAAAACACTGATATGTGTTAATACACAGTCATGGACTTGATAATATATAATATTGCAGAGTTTTAAAATGGAAATTATTGAACAATTTCTGTTAGTGGTCATGATGTACACGCAATGGGTTCAGCACAGATTTAAGTCCAACTCAATAAAAGGCAGATTGAGGATAGTCACTTTCCTTTGAACTTTAAAAAGTTTATTACGTTCTTGCACTTAACAATTAACTTTGGCAAATTACTCATGCACTCCTGAGACAATTGAACTCTAAAGTTAGATGGTATTTTAAAAGTTGATAATTTGATTTCAATTGTTTGAAAACTCGACTGATCCTTAACTTAGAAAAGGAACAATTTATTATAAATAAACAATCTGTTTATTTAGGACACCCAAATAAGACCTCCATGAGACAGCTATTGCAACAGATAATTCATTGCAGCTTAAGTCTACATTTAAACCTAGAGAAGCCTTGCTAAATTAATAAAGAGACAAATACTTAGGAAGTATCTGGAGATATATAAAAAAATCAGTCTGATATATACTACTCTAGTTTTAAAAACAATAGATAAAAAAGAGACATTTTCTCACTGCCAGTCTATGTTAAATGGATACAAAAGGAAGCAAACTAGTCAAATGATCATTGCAGCACCTTATAAGAAGAGAGCCTATAATCCACTCTGGGATAATGTAAAGATTTCACTATAATAAATGTGTCAGGCACTTTCAAATGTCAAAGATGTTGACTTTTGATATTAGCAGGAAAATTAGTCGTGGAAAATTAGCTATTTATTATTTGATGCTAGCAGGAATCTGTGCTCTTCCTCTTGAATCTATGGTTTATGAAAATGCATATATTTTAAAATTGCTTTTCACAATTGATATTTTTACTAAAAGCAGCTCACATGAAATAAACACTGAAAGCCCGCTAAAAATATTTCTTTCACTCTTTAATCGCTGTGTTGAGAGTAAATACAATGAATTATTTGCTAAGGGAGTGATTTAAAAAAGCTTCTCCAAGACAGCTGCTCACACTGACTGAAAGGAACACAACGTATGTGGAACACTAGTATGTTGCAATTTCATTATAAACAGATGGGTTTTCCCATGGTTGATTAGCTAAGGTGATTTTTGCACATAGTAAATTTACAGTGATAATTCAATCACTTACATGGCAAAATCACAATATACTTTTTTATATAAAGAAAAATGCTGTATGGATGTGCCTACGTGTTTTTCTTCTGCTCTCACAACGCATTCTTGTGCTGCGGGGTGCAACAGTAAGCTATAATGACTTTGAATACAAACCAAGTGATTAGCAACTTCAACCTAACAGATCCAAAGTATCAGGGTTTAAAAGAAACCATGTATCACATCAGGATACAAGTCTCTATAAATATACAAACTGTTACTTAGTTGTTATAATTGATGAAGCTACTGTCCCAAAGATACTGCAATACTAATTGATGTAAAATTCTATCCTTCTTTCAAAACTCGCCATCATTTTGGCACATAGCTATACAGCTAGACATAATTTTAGTGCAATTGTTTTCTTGAACATGCATGTTCACATCTGGGTGGGTTTTAGGAAAAAGGGCAGGCAAAGCAGCATATCACAATTCCACACCGAAAAGGGTTTAGAGTCTGACTCTAAAGCACAAGCCACATGAATTGTCAACAAACGACAGCCACTAGAATTAGGAAAAGGAAGTACAATTTTACTGCTGGAGACTGACTGGATACCAGGTCCTAAGTGTAAAACGTCTTGTAAACAGTATTTAAAATCTTCATCTAAAAAGGCATAAGGCACACCAGACATGATAGGGACGCTAAAGCAGTATTTTTTTCTTTTAGTCAGATAAGCACCTTCTATGAAAAGGTACCTTGCTTATTAACCTTAAAGCAGATTTCCATGCATGATTCTTGCTGATCACAGTTATTTCATTATAACTAAATACTCTGTTCCCATCACAAACATTTAACATTAATGAATGTGCCACAGAATGGCATAAAAGCAAAATTTCAAATTAATTGGACCAAACAGTTTAAAATGTCCCTGTAATCACAGGTCTATTCTCTACCCCGTGTTGTCCATTACATAATTCTGACAAAGACAGATGTTTGTCACACATCACGTTTTCTGATGAAGCACATCAGTTTCACATAGGAATTACTACTGTTAGAAGCTTTGGTGTCTAACAATTACAAGCAAGGAAATAAAAGAGGCTGCACCAAAGTACGAGATTGTCCATCTGAAAACCATTCCTATTTTATACTTGGAGACTGAAATCCATTGTGACTCACATCACTTTGAATATTGCATTAAATGCAATATTTTGTAACATACCGAGATTATTAGTGTTAAGACATGTGTTTCGAAACTGATTTTCCATACAAATACTTGAATATTTTGACTTAAAAGGATTTAATTGATGATCAAGTTATAACCTTGGAACTTAGCACATCAATAAAACTGTGGCCATCATTAAGGGTTGACTTAAATATGCATGAAAATGTGTGTCTACACTTTAGAATCTATCAACCCTGACTTTCTCTTACAAGCTCCACCATCACAAGACATTACAGAATAACAAAGCTCACAAAATACTTAAATAAAGTGTCTACATTTAATCTTCACTAAGTACTTGATTAGGTAAAATTCATAGGAAAAACAGCTAAGTTTTAAACCAGCCCCAAACACACAGCTTTTAAAAACAAATTAAAATAAATAAGTTTTAAAACAGATTTGTTAGGCATAATTATCAGAATTCCAATCCAATTGCAAATCAGTGAATCCATCTTACATTAAAACATTGCAGAGTTTAAACTATTTTTAAATATTTTTTTTTAAAATGGGGTCAGCTGAAAAAGTTCATTAACACAATGTTTGGAGATTCTTACACATATGATGCTGGGAGACACAGGAAAGTGTTCCTTTCTCTTTCACTTTCTTTGCTTTCATTATGGCAGTCTTCCTTATTTTATTTTATTTTAATTGACACAGTGTTGAAAAAAATCAGAGGCAGCAAAGCCTCTCATGACGCTATAGATTTCTTCAATCCAGTTATCACTTGGCATCCAAACGCAACCAATGTAATCCCTGCCTGGTGTAATGTACCAGGTCTGTCATAACACTTGCATTAAAGATCAGAGGGCCCATAACTTTGTCCAGTTCTGCAAAAAATTCTACAGAAAAAAGAAAAGAAAAATAATCTGATTGAACTACAGTTTCCCATGACATCTCCCAAAAACAAAAATGATGAAGTCACATGCTTTGTTAGTTTTTATAAAATTATAATCCAAAAAGAGATTGGAAAATATATCAAAACTTTCGTTGCTTTAATGGACTCAGCAGCTACAATGCTTTTTCCCTTTTTTTTTTTTTTACGTGAATAAAAGTTCACTCCCCCCCCCCCCCCGAGTATAAATTCATGCAATCCAATCTTACCCTTTTGTTCTCTGGCAAGCTGATCTGCTTGGTCCCAAATTTCAGTGGCATACAGAAAATTGGAAGTAACCTGGACGTAGCTGGCTGCCATCTGATGTATCCTCTGTGGAATAGTAACTGAAGAAGCACTCCCTGAAGGGTTGGTTGACCCTGACGAGTAATTTCCTGAATTCCCTGGGGACAGTTTCGGTGAAACTGGAGACGGCATACTGACAGGTTTGCTAAACATTAAAAAAGGAGTTTCTTTACCAACACTTGCAAAACAGAAAAATGTATCTACTGAAATAGTTACAAAACCTGCATTCTGCTATTAACTGTAGAAATACAATTTCAACATTCATGCCCTGAGTTATCTGGTAGCTGTAGCAGAAACCCATGTAGTATCCAGTATTAAACTTCCTTTAAACACCCTGTCTAAGAGGGTAACTGAACGTAAAGAGTACTAAGCACTCCTTGTTTTTTTAAATTATTTTTTATGTTTTATTGTAATTTCTTTTATTGTTATAAGCAGCCCAGAGTTGTTGAGTCAGGCAGCATACAAGTTCTGTCTATCTAATTTTTCAGAACACACAAACACGTACGTTTATGTTTATATTTATTCTGAAAAATGACTTATGATTGGAGTCCATGTGTGCAATCTCTTATTTAAATCATCCAACCTGTTTATAAGTGTTCAGTCATATTATTAGTGTTACAATGTTACTATTACTACTCTGGTAGATGATATAATTATGCAATAAAATCCTATTCCCCTTTATTTATGAAAATTTGACAGAAGTCTGCATAAGAAGTTTGAATCTATCAGGAGAAAACAGAAACGTTCTGCCATATAAAACACATAGGAAAGATTTACCCACAAAGTAAAGACATATAGAACAGGGCTTTTCAACCGGTGGTACGCATACCACCAGTGGTACGCGAGCGCCTGGCTGGTGGTACGCATAGGACAGGTTGAACAGCACTGTAAAAACAAATGTAAAAAACAAATGTAAAAAAACAAATGTAAAAGTGGATGAGGTGAAGCGGCAGCAGCGCTGCACAGGCTTGTGGCAAAGTCAGCTGGAACTGCACGTTGCCTGGGTCCTACTGAGAGCCCAGGATCAAAGTGTGCAGCTCCAGCTGATTGGCGGCGGCCTTGGGGGCGGCAGGCAGCCTCACGCAATCTTCAGGGGAGATTCCGCTGGAGCTGTGCGAGGCATTGCCTGGGTCCCCCCCGCCCCCACCCAGATGCCCTCACCTCCCCCAAGCGTTTTTTTTACTCACCAGATTTCAGCAGCATTCCCTTTCTCCTGTCCTTCTCGGCCTTCATCATGTGTTTGTGAGACAAAAAAAAAGTTCCATGAGACTTTCTAACTTCTCGCGAGAAGTTAGAAAGTCTCATGGAACTTTTTTTTTTTAACCCACAAGCACGTGGCGAAGGCAGAGAAGCAAACGAAGGCAGAGAAGCAAAAGGAGAAAGGGAGTGCAGCTGAAAGCAGGTGGGTAAAAAAATGCTTGGGGGAGGCAAGGGCATCTGGGCGGGGGCACCAACCTTACCCTGCATGGCGGCGGGAGGGTTAACAGCAGGCGCGGGGGGGCAGGAGGAGCTGCGCAAAGCAGGCGGAGGCCGGGCAAATTGCGGGTGCTGGCAGCACGGAGGCTGATCGTGCGCGTGCGCAAGGCAGAGGTGCTGCCCTGGGCCAGAGGGGAGGCCGGGCAGATTGCGGGCAGCGGCAGCGACGGGAAAGCCGATCGCACGTGTACGTGAGGCAGAGGTGCTGCCCGGGGCCAGAGGGGAGGCTGGGCAGATTGCGGGCAGTCTTCTTGAATCTGGCATTCACGGACCCGGCCGGAGCGAAGGGGAAGTGAAGGAGAATGCCAGATCTAACCCCAGGGCGGTTCGAAAGGCCAGCAGGCTGGCTGGGGGTTTTGGGGTGGAGACATGTGAGCTTTCCTCCGTCTTCTTGAATCTGGCATTCACGGACCCCGCCGGAGCAAAGGGGAAGCGGGATCAAAGCCAGATTCAAGAAGACGGAGGAAAGCTCACATGTCTCCATCCCAAACCCCCAGCCAGCCTGCTGGCCTTTCGAACCGCCCTAGGGTTAGATCTGGCATTCACAGACCCGGCCGGAGCGAAGGGGAAGCGGGATCAAAGCCCTTCTTTTGGCCGCAAAGAATGTAGCCGGGCGGGATTCGCCTGGGGGTTGTGCCGGCTCTTCCTCGGGGCTGGCTGCAGCAATGAATGAGCCGGCTTTTCTCCGGCTGCGGCTGTGCGCAACGCACCAGAGGGAGTCCGGCAGCCAAGGCTCTTTCCCCGCCCCCGTGCTCCTCCGCTGCCTGCGCTCTCCTCCCCCTGCGGAAGAACGGCAGCTGTGCTGGGCTCCCGGCTGCACCGAGCGCGACCACAAAAGGAAAGTGATTCAGCAAAGGAACCACCATCGAAGAAATTAAAACTGAGTGATGGAGGGAGGGAGGGAAGGACAATGAGAGGGAGAGAGGGACAGTGGAAGGGAGAGAGGGACAGTGGAAGGGAGGGAGGGAAGGAAGAAGGGACAAAGGAGGGAAGGAAGGAAAGAAGGAATGGACAATGGGAGAGAGGGAGGGAAGGAAGGCACCCACCCCAGTCCCAAACCCCTCCACCAGAGACCCATGGATTCCCCCCCACAGGCACCCTGCAACCTGAGGGAAGGAGGGAAGGAGGGATGGACAATGGAAGGGAGGGAAGGAGGAAGGGACAAAGAGGGAGGGAAGGAAGGAAGGAAGGGACAATGGGAGAGAGGGAGGGAAGGAAGGCACCCACCCCAGTCCCAACCCCCTCCACCAGAGACCCATGGATTCCCCTCCACAGGCACCCTGCAACCTGAGGGAGGGAGGGATGGACAATGGAAGGGAGGGAAGGAGGAAGGGACAAAGAGGGAGGGAGGGAAGGAAGGGACAGTGGGAGAGAGGGAGGGAAGGCACCCACCCCAGTCCCACCCTCCTCCACCAGAGACCCATGGTTTTCCCCCCCTACAGGCATCCTGCAACCTGAGTGATGAGCTGCCCCTCCCCCCCATTGACTTTGTTTGTCAAAAGGTTGCAAAAGATGATCACATGACCCTGGGACACTGTGAATGTCATAAGTATGAATCAGTTGCCAAGCATCCGAATGTAAATCACATGACCCTGGGGATGCTGCAACAGTCATAAGTGTGAAAAATGGTCATAAGTCACTTTTTTCAGTGCCATTGTAACTCCGAACAGTCACTAAGCAAATTGTTGTAAGTCGAGGACTACGTGTACTTTATCATTTTTTTCCTTTTTGGGGGGGGGCGTTTTTGACACCTTGCTGGGCGAGTGGTGGTACTTGGATGTGGCCTTATCCTAAAAGTGGTACAATGGGTGAAAAGGTTGAAAAGCCCTGATATAGAACAACTGCTTTTATAATGCTTCAAAACTGGATCTGAATTTCAGATATCCATCTCATGTTTTTACTATTTAATTCGTGCCTTCATGCAAAAGACACATTAATGCATTACATAAATGCTTACCTTCCCATACCAGGTGATGGGGCTTGAGAATTGTTATAGGAATTCTGTTTAGGAAAAACCCACAAATTTTAAAATACAGATGCAGCATTATACATTCTACAATAACAAATTTCTAAAAACCAAATAAATACATGAAGTGCTTTAAAATAGGCAATTAAAAAAATTACAGCACCAAGAATAATTTGAGCAAGAATGGAAGACAAATCTAGGCATAATTACTACTAAAATGAAGTGTAAAAACATTTGCATAATTAAGTGACACAATAAACTTTCCATAAGCATTATTGCTGAACTATATATCAATGACAACATCTATTTAGGAAAATTGAAAAGACAATCAATCGTTCAAATTACAAGTTAATACATTTTTTAAAAAAACAAAAACACATTTTTACCTTCAAATGTTCAGTCAGTGTCTTGGAATATTTTAATGCACTCTCTTTCTTCAGTTTGAAAAGTCTTAAATATAAGAGGGACTGGCATCTGAGACTAATAAAAAGAAGAAAGCTACTACTTTAGAAATTTGCTAATAAAAGATCCTCACTGATCTTTAATTTATTTTAAAGTGGAAATTACACTTATACTGGGATTCTTTAAAAACCAGCTTTTTATTGAAATAAGTTAAATTTCAATTGTTTTCATTATTAATAGTAAAGTAAATAATAATGATTCGTTTTAGATATTAAACTAGAATAGCATGATATGCTTTATCTTATCACCCACAAAATGAAAGTCTGCCCAAATACAATTTGCTTCTAGCTATTCCCATCTTTTTAATTTAGTTCTGAATACATACCATAGTACTGCTAGCCTTTTGTCTGCAGCAGTTGCATCTGGTGCTGAGCAATTCTTTAGCTTCATAGTGTACCTTCAACCCAAAAATAAGACAAATAATGTTTTAAAAACTCTTCAGTTTTTTCACTTTTATAAAAAAAATTATTCCTCAAAGAGCTTTGTTGGTTGAGCTTTCTCCAATTCTTAAAACCATATCAAATATAGCAAAATACACTGTACAAAGTTTAAGAGTTAAAGAAAGTGTTTAAAATGGTATTTAGTTTTTCATTAACTATTTCTATATAAGATTTAATACCTTAGGCCACAAACTAAACAACAACAACAACAACAACAACAACAACCCAATGATATCCTGTTTTATATCTCCACTCCTAGCTAGCAAGGCAATGTAGTTCAGATGTTGACCCAGTGCCTAGAGCAGGCATGTCAAACGGCCGGCCAACGGGCCGGATGCGTCATGCGGAAACCGCGCCCACCCCATTGCCGGCAATGGGGGAAAAGTCACGATACATCGTGCGACTTCACGAGTTTGACATGCCTGGCCTAGAGGCTGTGAGAATCTGGATGGGAGGAACCAAATTCAACTTAACCCTAGGAAGATGTAGCGGGTCTGGGTTTTGGTCCCCTTGGATCTGGTGCCATATCTAACTCTTGCTGGGGCTGCTTTCCCCTGGAGAGACCTGGTGCACAATTAGGAGTGGAGGCATTCTAGACTACAGTGCAGGCTCAAGGAACAAGTGGGAGTCATGGCTAGGGGAGCTTTTGGACAGATTTATCTCATTCAACAATAGGATAGATTCATCTCATGCTGCAATTGCACCCATTCCTAGACAAAAAGGCCTTGTTTACAGTCACTTACTCCCTAATCATTTCCCAGTTGGATCACAATGTGATTTACATGGCTTCCCTTGAAGACAATCTGGAAGTTACAACTGGTCCGGAATGCAACAGCATACAAAGTTCTGGGTGGTTTGCCTGTACTTCTCCACTGCTCTCCAGTTTCTTTCCAGGTGCAATTCAAAGTGCTTAAATCAAAGTGCACCATATCAGATAAAGTGGGCATGCTTGCTCCAGATCCCTTAAAGCAGGGGTCTTCAAACTTGGTTCTTTTATGACTTGTGGACTTCAACTCCCAGAATTCCTCAGCCAGGCATGCCTAGCTGAGGAATTCTGGGAGTTGAAGTCCACAAGTCATAAAAGGGCCACGTTTGAAGACCCCTGCCTTAAAGGTTGCCAACTGCTGGGACCTAGAAAGCAGGCCACTACCTTCCCTGCTTTCCCGAAGGACTTGAAGAACTGGTTCTTTCAAACATTGAGTTAAGATGAGACTGTAGTCTGGTCAATGTAAATATTACTGAATGGAGGGTTAGTGTTGGGCTGTTGGGAGTTTTTGATGTTGATCTGATTGACTCCTTACGTTTTTATTTCTCTTTCAGTGAACCATCCAGGATTATTGTACAAAAAAAGCTGCCATATAAATCTTATAAACAAATGGTGGTAACTGAAGAGCACCTCTAGAACCAACTATTAATAGTATATCAATCAGGGGTACAATTTCCTATTCTGTCCCTATTCTGGTAATTATACTTAATTGTCTATATAACTTACTTGATGAGCTCCACAGTTTCAGAATACATAGGGAATGGGGACTTGGATTCCTGAGCGTTTTTCTCCAATGCATTCCCACATTCAATAAATGAAACCACAGCATCAAGGTAATACACAGCTTTTTCAAACCTGTCAGACTAAAAAAAAAGAAAGAAAGAAAGGTCTTACATGGAGATTTATGACAGAGTCAAAGAATTAAAAGGATTCAAAAAGTAGACAATATGTTTTTCTTACCAATGCATCAGCATTATGTTTTAATTTCTTTGCTTCTTGCAAGTAGTGATCTGCTGAGTAGCTTCTGCAACATAAAATTACAAAATTTCTAATCTTTGTTGCTCTGCTTATTTCATTATTTGTGTATATTTGAGGATGGAGTACAAAGAGTATTTATTTAAAACGTTTATATAGCTACCCATCTTCCAACAAACTCTGGGTGGCTCCCAAGAAATAAAAAAAAATATCCAAAATAAAACATAAAAATCATATTAAAGCTATTAAAGCCATAAACATTAAAAACAAAAACCCGGCACCAAATTAAGCTTCTGACATGCA
Organism: Azemiops feae; assembly: GCA_023970755.1. Lineage (NCBI taxonomy): Eukaryota > Metazoa > Chordata > Lepidosauria > Squamata > Viperidae > Azemiops > Azemiops feae. The sequence goes on along the minus strand of JALGBA010003987.1, from coordinate 2,716,974 downwards.
GTCACCTTATCCTGTCTCAGAGATGATGGGGGAAACCCACGTTTCCAGCTCTTTTTAGAAAGCTAGGTGGGTAGAAGCCTGCTGAACCTCAGGGTAAACAGTGTTCCCATAGGACAGGGGTAGGCAACCTTGGCTTTTTTATGACTCGTGGACTTCAACTCCCAGAATTCCTGAGCCAGCATGGCTCAGCATGGAAACCTCTCCCTTTCCCCTCAGCATGGCTGGCTCAGGAATTCTGGGAGTTGAAGTCCACGAGTTATAAAAGAGCCAAGGTTGCCTATCCCTACCATCGGACAACAGCTGCCATGGAAAAGGCACACTTTCTAATTCCCATAAAGTGTCAAAGTTTAACAGAAGGGATTAGGAGTGGGCTTAAATATCACATTTAACCGAGACAGAATAAAAAAACAATAACCAAAATGAAATGGAGAAGCCTGCCTAAATTGTCACTAATTTGGCATGTGAAAGACTTTTCTTGGGTTGCAAAATTATATACTGATACCAGGAGCGATAAACATTTCTGTCTATGGAGATTCTCAGTTATCCAGGTCATGATTGTCCCAAAGACGCAAAATGTCTTCAAAGAAAAACAAGAAAGTCCAGTTGCCTTTTGAAAATAAACATTTCTAATACTATTTAGGATACTGTGCCAGAAACCAGGGGTGAAATAGTCATCTTCCTGCCTTCAAAACAAACACAAACTGTCTTATCTTCTTCAAGACATTAACTCCAGTCTAGCAATGTTCACTCTTCTCCAATCTGCACTGATACAATGCAGAGCTTTTAGAATACTGGTGTAAATGGACGATGTTCCTGTATTGATGCTTAGCATTAGACCCTGTGTACAGCAAATGTACATCTGTACATCTCTGTGAATAACAGATATACCTATACCGGATCAAGCTTTGACTCAACTGCCTGCAATTTCATTAATGTGTTCAGGCTGAATATACAGTAATGAATCTGGGTCAAATTTTGCAAGATTGCCACAGAAGAAAATACATATCTTGGGATGGAAAGTCAGGTTCAAAATACCGCTCAGCTTCTAGGAACAACCTTATTCATCAGCAATTTTTAAAATATAACAAAGCAACAGTATTTTATCATATTGACACCCCAAAAAATGTAGCACTACAAAACTGGAATGCCCCTCCAGATTTTTTATAGGAAAAACAGGCCAGACCTGTTAATGGAACAAATTAATGGAACAAATCTGACATCAGGACTCAGAACAAGCACAAAACAATAATAGAGCATTTTAACCTCTCAGGACATTCTACTACAGATTTCAAAATTAAGTTTAGCAAGAAAAAATTAAGTTTAGTATGAGACAGCTGGACTTAGATATTAGTAAGTCACTAGCTAACTCCTACCTCAATTAAACCAATCCCCACATTCTATGAAGTGAGCTATAGCTCATGAAAGCTTATGAAATGTGTTCATCTTAAAAAGTGCTCGTAGATTCTTTTTGATTTTTGGCTATAATAGATTGTCCTATAACTTCTATCAAATTTACAGTATAGTTTATGGGAAAAAAAAAATGAACTATACCCAGATGTTTCCGTAATTGTATGCATGCATTCTCGCAACAAAATCGTGCATCTGGTTTTCATCTTTGTTCTCACCTGTCATCAAATACTAGCTTTGCTCTTCGGGACTTTGAACTCTCGGAACTTGTGGCGGAGGCAGAAGGACAATTAGAGGAGTTATTTAAAACCTTTTCCTTGGAAAAAAGAGAATTCAGTTAATTAATACACTTTTTTGGAGGGAAAGGCATTGCAATTGCCAAGTTCAGGCAAGTTAAATGCAGCCCAGATGTTTGCCACAAATCTAACTTGACAAACAAACCTGTTAACCATAATAATAAATTCAAAACAGAAAGCAGATGAGATTTTAATAATGGTGTTATTATAATTTGCATGAAGACTGTTAATACAATAATTATTTTGCATCATTTAATACTTTAATTATAAACCTTTGTTGTCTCTGTAATAGTATACTAACTTATGTTGAGATAGACTATGCAGCAAATATTTGACAAAAAATGAGCTTCATCCCATTTAATTCTGTTTCCCCCCCCAACATATGCTGTATTTAAAAAGTGTTTCATCTAAAACTAGTAGTAGAATTTGCAAAATGGACAAAATCATATTCTGCATGCTTGAATTTATTTCACAGCAAGCTGGGATGGAGAGATGGAAGTGGATGGCTACCAATATGTTTGGCCACATCTGTATATCCTTGGATTAAATATTCAACTATTTAACTGCTGTGAAAATGTAAGCTTATTTAGGAATATCAACAACATTAATTGGGATCCTATCAATTAGCTTAGCTCTCAATATTATCTACACAAACCTGATCTGTTCCCCCAACACCTTAAACTCAGCTCAAACATCTACAGGGAAAGGATCTTTGGGCATTTACGCATTTAGAGACTCAAATGATGCAATGCTCCAAATCACATGGATATACCTGTTTTACACAAGAGGGGCATGATGCGTAAGGCAACTAGGTATGTGCCTCTGATATTAGGAATAGGAATAGTGGCAGGCATGAGTTTTAGTGCAGGACATTTTTTTTAAATAAAGTTTATATATGCTGAATTTCACACAAGATTTAAAGACTCCAAAAACAAGCTATAATCAGTAATTGAAGTTTTTTTACCTTTGTTTCTTTAGTGTTATTTGAAGCCTTTCCTTCTGTCTTCTTTTGCTTAGATGAGTTACTTTTAGTGCTGCTATTATCCTTGTTACTATTACTGCCTGATTTCAAGGAAGAAGACTGACTGATCGTCCTTTTCCGAGATCCATGCTCTTGCTTTGGATCTTTCGCAACAACTGAGGTTGTGGCTGGAGATGGGAGAAGATCCTTCTCTTTAACAGTGCTTTGCTTTGAAGACCTGTCCCCCCCAAAATAAAATAGGAAACAGAATTAAAGATTTTGTACTTAATTTTGTGTAAAGGATATTTTTTTTTTGCTTTTGCACCATCAGCTCCAAAACAATAAGCTTATTTTATCGAACTATTATATTTGAGAAAGAGAATAGCTTTAGTCTGACACAATTATCTCAGATTGAGCAACAGACCAGTTGCAATATCCAAAGGTCATATAAATGGGTGCAATCCCAAAACATCTGGAGCACCACATGAATACCATTGGCATTGACAAAATCACCATCAGTCATTTGCAAAAGGCAAGTTTACTTGAAACGGTTTACATCTTGCAATGATACCTTTTCAAATAACATCAAATAACAAATATGCTTACCCAGGTCCTTAGGAAAGATTCAATAGGTGGGCAAAAATGCCAAATCCAGTCTAGACATCTGGCTGACTATGCAATTAACCATAATATGCCAAAATCACACAAAGATTCCATCTTCCCTAATCCTTGTCCTAATCCTTTCTTCTTCAAGATATAAATATAGCTCAGCCTACAAATCTTTTCATCTAATGAAAACTGTCACAATCAGAATGGAGGAGGTATTTTGAATAAAATGATGGAATACAAATATGAAATAGTAAGGAAACAGAAAAACAGCAGAGGCTTAGAAAGCATTTTTAAAAATTTTGCTCCTATAAATCAAATTAAGTAATAACCAATATATAAAAGTGATACAGATATTTTTACATAAATTGTTTTTCTTTTAATGTGTTATATTGTAAACTGCCCAAGAGCTTTTGACTATTGGGAAGTTTGAAAATAAGAATAAAAAAACTAAAAAATAAAACAAAGGGTATAGAAAGTTCCACGGGCATCATAACAGCTGGAAGCACTTTGTTGGACGTCTCCAAATAAAGTATTCTATAATGCACATGCCCTAATATTTGGAACAGTGTCTCTTAAAAATGTTCTCCCAAAGATTTAAAAACTGCAGTGGAAATATTAAAGGTGTAAGAAGATAAACTTGGCACCAGTGCTTATTCAAATAATACTATATAACTGAATTTTTAAAGAAATTATTCGTCTGATCCCTGGATGAAATGAAAACTAGAAACTGAGTACATAAGAACGTGCTTACACCATGTACTTGTGTACTATAGCTTGGAAAGTTACTCACTCTCTATTACTAGAAGTCTTGTGTGCTGAAGAAGGTTTTTCTTCCAGTTTAGTTTTCTTGCTTTCAGTGCCTCTGCTGTCTTCTGCGTTCTGTGACAGAACATTTGAGAGATAATTACCAAGACAAAGTTTAATAATCTCAACTGTACGGATTTTTATAAATCATCACAACCCTCAAAGAATTGCCACTGACAACATTGGGATGGTATGAATGCGGAATGGGAGAACTTGCCACAGCCAACTCACCAAGGTCAATTCACCGTGGGACAACTCACCACGGCCAACTCGCTACAGGACAACTCAACAATTCGATTTCAATATTTAAAATAATCAAAAAAAAATATTTTAATATTCATATTTCATTTTGTCCTTTGTTTGGCATCACTTCTTTCATTATTCTATTCCACCATTTCTTGATATCAGTGTAAAGTCTTGTCCCATGGCGAGTTGGCCATAGTGAGTTGTCCCGCAGCGATTTGGTTGCAGTGAGATGGCCATGGCGAGTTAGCCGTGGCGAGTTGGCCGCGACAAGTTATCCTAGACCAGGGCTCTGCAACCTTGACAACTTTAAGACTTGTGGACTTCAGCTCCCAGAATTCGTCAGCCAGCTATCCTGGGAGCTGAAGTCCACAAGTCTTAAAGTTGTCAAGGTTGCAGACCCCTGCCCTAGACCCTGATGAGTGATAACAATCTTGGCAAAGCAAGATAACAATCTTGGCAAAGCAAGATTGCTTTAACTGTGTAGCTGGGCAAGAGCAAGGAAGCAAAAATACCTCAGATTTCAAGAAGGTAGCTTTAATGCTCCCCTAGGGTAAATATAATTTCTTAGAAATTATATGAGGTATTTCCCAGCCTCATTTTCAGTTATACTAAAGCAAAATTTCTTTGAATACTATGAATGTTCTTTCTTCATATTTCTCCCCATTTGGGCTGAGTTGTTTTTTATGAAGTTGGTAACCAACTTATTAACTATTTCTTCCATTTTTTACCAGCCTACTACCCATAATTCCTTACAACTGTTAAAAATAATATTCCTCACAATGTTATAAGTATATAATATACATTGATGATGTATGATGCCAAGGTACGAAAAATACTGCTTAATTTGATGAATATAAACAAATGACACCTCACTTTTCATTGACCACAAACCGTCAAAATGGCTACAAGTCTTGCTATGCTGACAACAGCATTGTCTAAAAATGGAAATTTCCAGTCCTATTTACTACAGTGTTTCCAAAAACATGTAAGAAGAATATTTTTATTATTAAGCTATTAAGTTAGTAGGGCTTTGTATTGCTTTGGCTTCAAAAGGGAAAAAAATGCAATAGGAGATGTTCATGTGGCATTTGTGAGGAACTCATTAAAGCAGCTACATCTTTTCCCTGGCCTTTGTAACCATTACATTGACCCGGTATGATTCAAAGCCAAAACAGTACTGTGATCATTAATAATGTATTAAATCAGATCTAAAAACATGAGTATGTCTTCTCATTAAAATGAAATTAATATTACATAGCAATATAACTATATGCAAATATATTATTATATAATAAAACAAAATAATTTAAAAAATAAACCTCACAGGAATGTCAAGCTACATGGTGGACAGAAAAAAAGAATTACGTACCTATCTACCTTAAACTACCGAGTTATGTACTACTGCTAAGCATTTAAAAAAAATATTTGCAATGTTCTTGAAGTTTAATAAAATTAATGCAATTATTTTTTTAAAAATGAAACAAAATTGCCCACCTTTACTAATGATGCTACAGACACTATGTCCACAAAGGACTGTACCATAATCTATTATTCCATCCTGCTTATATGGATAGATCTGTACAAGGCTTTAAGACCTCTGCATCAATGCTGTAAAGAACAGTACTTATTTGTGAACACTTCAAACATTTCATTTATTTATTTGGATTGTGCATCATTTTTAGGAACTCAAGGCACCGTCCTTTCTCCTCCTGTTTTCCTCCACAACAACCCTATGAGTTACATTAGGCAGAGATAACACAAAATAACCTCTGGATGAAGGCCACCAACTTTAAAACACTACTTTATTAAATGTTCAGTTCTGATGACAAGTCTAGATCTTCATGCTGAAAACTGACCTGACATAATTTATGCTTTTTTCTGCCCTTGTTGGAACTTTTCTCGGAAGTTATTTTCTGGGGTTCTCTTGGATGCTTCTCGCACACGTTTTTTCTCTCCGATTTTAATAGATCTGTCTCCCTGTAAGGCTTCCCTGGTATTCTGGTCAGGAGGCTCAAGTCAATCTTCACAATAAGGGGATATCTTTCATCAGGGTCACTGAGCGGTGAAAGGAGTTCCTTCTCTTCCATAGGAGAGAACATTCGTTGCCGTAAAAAACTGTCATCCTCCTCTATGGAGGGTTTAACAGGAGTCCTATTGCTGTCAGAATATTTGGGGGTTTGTGACGAAGGAGGAAGGCTCTCATTCTCATCAGAATCAGAGGAGGAGGTATCTGTTTCAATGAATTCCTTGGATTTCTGGGCGGATTTGTTTGCCACCTTGCATTTCTTCTTCTCTGTGGTAGGCCGAGGGGACGGTTTAGGCTCCTTTTTTATATTTGGTTTCCTGGAGCCTTTGGTGGCTGCCTTGTGTCTGTTAGAAGGTATGTTTGTTGTCATATCCAGGGGGGTTTCACTTTCTATTTTCAGGCCTCCTCTGGGCTCTTCTACTGACGGTTTCTCTGCCTTTTTGGGCTGTTTCTTGCCTACAGTCCTCCTTTGGATCGCACTGTCGCTTTGAGCAGGTGACTTCTGTCGACCACGATTGCTCTCTGATCCTTTCTGGCTACCTTTGGAATCTCTCCCAGGGGTAGAGGATATGGAATCCTTCGATCCACTTTGGTCTGCATATCCTCCCCCTGTGCTCTGATCTCTCCCCTCTTTTTTGTAACCTTGGGTTGATGGGATGTTACTGTCAATGGAAGACGCCGGTGATACTTTGTGTGGGTTCACCTTGTTCAGCCAGTTGTCAAGCTGCCACTTATTGGTTGGAGGCGGCTCAGGCTAAAGAAAGAAAAGAGGAAAACCCAAATGACAAAATTCTGCATGAATACAGCCTGGAAAAACAGGGGTTATTTTGCTCACTTCTCTCCTAGGGCACAAAGGCTGTGACCTCATCCAAATTTGAAAAGAGGATCATCTAGAAATGAGGGGAGGGCTGCCACAGCTTGCTAGATTTCTCAACCAAGAGAGCTGCATCAGAATTACAGAATTCACCTCACAATTCATACCATCTACCTGGAAGGAAGCACTGCTCTTTTCAAACAAGAAGGTTCAGTGTTAACCAAAATGGCTGATACAGTAATAAATGACACAAATCAGCAGCACAATCCTCTCTTCTAAGAGAGCTGTTCCTAGGGGCTCAGCTAGCACAGAACAGAAGCTTTGTTGTGCAATTTGGATATCTAGTTTCTTGTCAGAGTCAACCCTGACTAAAGGTAGTCCTCGACTTACGACCACAATTGAGCTCAAAATTTCTGTTGCTAAGCGAGACAGTTAAGAGAGTTTTGCCCCATTTTAACCTTTCTTGCCACAGTTGTTAAGTGAATCACTGCAGTTGCTAAGTTAGAAACATGGCTGTAAAGTGAATCTGGCTTCCCCACCGACTGCTTGCGAGAAGGTCACAAAAGGGGATCACATGACCCCGGCACACTGCAACTGTCGTAAATATGCCAGTCAGTTGCCAAGCATTTGAATGTTGATCACGTGACCACAGGGCTGCTGAAATAGTTCTTAAGTGTCAAAAACAGCCATAAGTCACTTTTTTCAGTGCCATGGTAACTCTGAACGATCATTAAATGAGCTGTCATAAGCTGAGGACTACCTATATTTGTTGTTTATTGTTTTAACATTTGCTTTGTTACTCATAATACATTTTTTTTAGAACATAACATTTTCAGCAGCTTGGATATATCCATTATAACCGTTAGCACATTTTAAACAAACAAGCAGCGAGGCAATCATTCTGAAGAATGGAAAAGGAAAAACATTTTTACTTTCCTTCATTTTGGAACATCCCTGTGCCATAATACTACAAGGACGACATTTTTAAATCATCAAGATGTGTGCTCGTGCACACCATTTTACTCCACTCTCCCTCCAGAAGATAAAACTGCTGTTTGATCTGATCAATGCCATCCGTATCCCACAACCTTATTTCCTTCTTTATAACTGTCCATGTAACATTTTGTACAGGCGGTACACTCGACCCCTGACCACAACTGGAACCAGAATTTCCATGGCTAAACAAGGCGATTGTTAAGTGAGTCATGCCTGATGTTATGACCTTTTCTGCCACATTTGCTAAGTGAATCAGCTTCCCTCATTGACTTTCCTTGTCAGAAGCCAACTGGGAAAGTCGCAAATGGTGATCACATGACCCCAGGGAGCTGCAACTGTCATAAATACAGTTGCCAAACACCCAAATTTTGATCATGTGACCATAGAAATGCTGCAGCGGTCATAAGTGCAGTCATAAGTCACATTTTTTTCAGAGCTGTGGTAACTTTGAACAAATTGTTTCAGTGATGGACTACTTGTATCTTAAGTGTAGAGTTAATTAAGTCACCCAAGAATTTCTGCCTTTGGTGTTTGTTGTGAATTTGGGGATTCCATTTCCACGAACGAGTTCCTCTAGCTTTCTCAACATGCAAATGTTAATTTACAGTGTTTTAAGATTTGGCAAAATTTTAAAGGTAATCAGAACAAATTGAATACATTGACTTCTGCAAACTTTGGAAATTCTGAGAGTAAACAGAAATCACCAGTAGCTTTTTGGTTTTAAGCTAAATAGGCATCAGACAATGTTTGCTGTTAGAAAGAAGGATGTTACACACCCTGAGCTAGGCAGGTTATGATTGCAAAAAGATGATCTGTATAAACTAATTAATGGATTCCATAAACATGTAACATAAAGAGTTATTGCTGTTTATTAAAGTACCTGAGGACAATTAATGTCATGATTGCCAGCCATAACACTATTTGAAAGGCAGAGGGGAAAAAAAAACTTACCTCAGGAGATGCACTTTGAGAAGGCTCATTTGCCTCGCTGTCACTGGAACTACTCTCACTTTCCGAGTCTGAACCGGAACTGCTTTCAGACCCGCTATGGCTGCTTGAGTCATCCCTAGAATTATCTGCTCCTTCACTTGTATGCTGGGAAGGTTCAGAATTACTAAGAGAAAAAAAAAGAATGAAGAACAAAGGCTGAGAGGTTTTAAAATCTTAAAATATTATTCATAGGTTGAAGAGCAAGTAACCAAACAATTATTTGCAGATAAAGTTCCACTGCCTCTTGTTTCAAACACAATTCTCAAAAGTAGATTACATGCAACTACCATGCATATTACTTTACTATAACTGCATACTACCAGATACTATATCTACATACCTTCCGGGTGTACCTCTTGGTACTGTCTTATCAAAATCCTGTAAGTAAAGAAAAATTGCAGATTAGCACTGACTAATCTGCTAATCTGTTACCATTATTATGGTAATAATAGCTTTGTTAGTGTTTTACGATATGGATAAAGATGAATCATCTGTATAAATGAAAACTTAAGGAAAACAATCTGAAATTAGATTGTCAACTTATAGTCTAAATACTACTTCACACTTTGCATGAATATCATCGATTTGTTCATTTTTTCTCTCAAAATAACCCAGCTTTTCTTCCTATGACTGGTACCTGAAGTAAATACACTTATGTGTACAATCCCAGTGTTGGTTTTTAATTTTTAAAGTTTTACTTGAAATGAAATAAATGACAGAAAACAGTGTAATGTTTCTAATTGAGCTAATTCATCTGCCATGAAACCTCCCACTGACTTTCTTTTCGTAACACTTGATTAAACATTTTCTCCAGGTTTTTTATAATGCCCATTATTTTTCACTAGTGATATAGTTTATTACATTTTTTTGTCCTGTCAGGTCTATGCAATGCTTTTGAGTCTGTTAGGAAGAGGTCCTTTCCTAAGAGCCCAGAGGTATGAACACAGCACCTGTTTGGGACTCACTAAAGCAGAGACATCTGTTTATATGATTGGGCAGGAAGTCTCCCTACAGTAAATCAGTCTTTCTGGATAATGACAAAGCTGTTTTAATGCACTGGACAGGGATTGAATGATGCTCCCATGCTCACTGAAACACCTTTCCAACAGAACCTAAAGCACTTCACAGCCCTACTACTTCTAATTTATTCTCTAATTCAAGATGGAAAGATTTTTAATAAATGCTTTAATCAATACAGGTGGTCCTTGATTTACGAGAACTGAGCCCAAAATTTCTGTTGGTAAGCAAGACACTTGTTAAATTTTAGGACTTTTCTTGTCACAGTTATTAAGTGAATCACTGCAGTTGATAAGTTAGTAACCTGGTTCTTAAGTGAATCTGGCTTCCCCATTGACTTTGTCAAAAGGTCGCAATTGGATCACGTGGCTCCAGGAACCTGCAACCGTCACAAATATGAGTCAGTTGCTAAGCACCTGAATTTTGATCATGTGACCGTGGGGATGCTGCAGTAGTTGTAAGTTTGAAAAGTGGTCATAAATCGCTTTTTTCCAATATGTTGTAACTTCAAGTTGTAAGTTGAGGACTACCTGTAGTGGACAAATTTCTCTGGCTAGAGGTGTACTTTACTATACAGGTAGCCCTGGGACAATAGCGCTAAACAAAGTGACTTATGAACTGTCCTCAAAGTTACAACCGACATACCATCCCTGCGATCATATGATCACAATTTGGATGCTTGGCAACTGGTTCACATATATATGACAGTTGCAGCACCCCATGGTCATGATTTGCAACCTTCCTCTGGCTTGCAGCATCCCAGAATCTTGGACTTGTCGTTTGCGACTTTCCAAGGGAGCTTCTGACAAGCAAAGTCAATGGGGTAGCCAGATTTGCTTGACAACCGCTTAGTTCTCTTAAAAACAGTGGCAAAAAAGTTTGTAAATGGGGCACAACTCACTTAACACGGATTTGTTTAGCAATGGATATTTTGAGCTCAGTAAGTAGTTGTAAGTCGAGGACGATCTGTCCATGTTTTCACCATGTCCGAGTTAAGAGTACACTAATGCATTTTACATGTGATTGCCCTAGGTAACCCAAAGACCTGAATACCAACACATCGTATGGGCTGTCAGAGGAGTGTAGTTCCATTTCAAGGATTTGCCACTAAGGACATGGCTGAGGAACCACGTGGCAGCTTTTTCAACTGAGGCATGAAAGTGAGCCTGACAGCTTCACTATCTTTTTTTAAAAAATAAATAATGAATTTATTATTTAAATAGGCTTTCCTAGAGCAAAGATTTTAATTGTGCTGCAATTTAAAACTGTGCTTTCATTTTGTTTTTATTTTTGTCTTGCCTTGGATTAATTTCATTTTTGTATTTATATTAAGTTATTTTGATTATGTCACAAGGCTATTCAATTTGGGAGTAAAAAAGGCAGAACTAAAATTAATAGTAATAATAACCTGTTCACCATCACTGTCTTCACTGCTGCTGAGTTTCAAATCATTTATCAGAACACTAGGGGGAGGGAGGGGGAGAGAGATGGAAGAAACAATTTTGTTAAAAATATTATCAGATACACCATATCATGATAATGTCAATTTTCTTTTATTATTAAACTGAAATACTACTCCAAGAATGATAGTAAGGACTTACAATGCTATCAAAGCCCAATAGTTATTCTGAAAATGCAAGCATTAATTGTAAAAATTCATACCTCAAAAAACAACATGGAACTAGCATTAACAAAGTCCAAACTATGTTGCAATCATATTTAGATGCTGCAATATCTAACCAAAATTTAAAAAGCAGTCAATAATAAACCATGAACAATTGATCAGACTGTAATAATTATTGTTTCAACAATTATAATGTAAGTAACTAGCATCACTGACGCTATAGATAATAATTTTACAAACGATCCCAAGAAAAACTGATGCAGTAGACAGCAAGCTAAAACCTATTCAAGACCTGGGTTTTGAATGCTTTACATATAACTAAATCTGAACAAAATATTCATATTTTTTTTAAAAAAAAATTAAGACATTACATTAAATGATAAACAATACCACGATAACAAACATAATATCTTACTTTGTCTGGTTTGATTCACATCTGGAATAGAAGCAGAAATTGGGTTAAACATTTTCAAGCTAAAAGACTTCAAAGTAAAAATTAAACTTAGATTGAGTGATATTTTATTTACATTCAGACTTGACTTCTACACATACAGCAGAAAAGACCCTAAAGGTAAAGAAATGGATTCTAACTACTGCAGACTGCAATATGAGGCATATGAGTTTCAAGCTCTTAATACAAGACACCAATTACCTGGTTTACTCTCATAAGTTCTATATGGCATGGACAATCAGAAGCAGTATTTGAGAATATTTCTAAATAATCTTAGGGATGAACAAGAGATGTTTGTCTCTACAAACAAATAAGGTTTTAGTAGGACCCTGAAACCTGCTCACCATATTTATGTGGTAAGGGCTCTTCTGTTCAAGCCGGGGGGAAATGGAATCATCCCTGCAACTGCATTACATTTACAGTAATGCTATAAGCTATAAAAACAACCCTGGAGAAGAAGTCTGAGATTGCCGTTTAAATGTTGAACCATAAAGTATTCAAACTGTCTGTCTGTCCAAATAGTCTAGAGCAAAAATAGGAAATATCAGCTCTACAGTTGTTTGGATTGCCAAACCACTGGGAAGACTCAAGTCTAGAACGTCCTTGATCCCATACACAAATGCAGAGCAAGACAAGGAGTAGGAGTAAGGAGGTATCGAGGGGCCTAAAAGGCTAGAAATTTCAATAAGACCAGTAAGGCCAATAACTCAAAACAGATGGCAACATCTGATTGATTTAGTCTGGACTTGGAAGCTAAGAAAGGATGGACCTGGATAGTACTTAAGTGGTAGACTCCCAGCAAACATCAGGTCAATAGGCTGGACTGAAAATCAAAAACATCCTATTCCAAACATTTCTATATTGCTGCCAAGTAAACCCGACATATCTTTACAATTAAAAAAAAATTAAATAAAATAAAAATTATGGAAACCTAGGCCCACAGTCATTTCCTATTCTCTTAGGACAGACTCTCAGGTATCTTGAAACGGTATTTGTATAAAATACGACCGTGGTTAATTGGTTTATATTCACTCAGAATTATAGCCATACTTACGACTTAGACTGGTGGCCATTAGATGTTTTCAGTGAAGGATTGTATCTTTCTGAGCAGAAGAGAATATAATGGCTTAAAAATGAACTCTGAAAACACGTGCACTAACCAAATTATACCTTTACAGACTATCATGGCTCAGATTGACGTTGCAAGATTGGACAGGTTTATCACTTCAGGGGGGGGAAAAACTTGGTAAATGGATGGTCTGCTTATTTCAGACCATGGAAAGCGAGTGCTGCTTCAGGGAGAATGAAGGGACACTTTTGTAACAACCATCATTTGTTCAGGATTTCAATATAAGCAAAATACAGTACAGGTAGTCCTCGACTTACAACAGTCATTTAGTTGACCGTTCAAAGTTACGACGTCACTGAAAAAAGTAACTTATGACCGTTTTTCACACTTACGACCACTGCAGCATCCCCCTGGTCACATGATCAAAATTCAAATGCTTGGCAGCTGAACTCCTATTTATGACAATTGCAGTGTCCAGAGGTCATGTGATCACTTTTTGCAACCTTTTTACAAGTAAAGTCAATAGGGAAACCAGTTTCGCTTAACAACCATTTACTAATTTACCAACTACAGTGATTCACTGTAATAAAAATTCACTGTGGCAATAAGTCATAAAATGGGGCAAAACTCACTTAACAAATGTTTCACCTAGTAACGGAAATTTTGGGCTCAATTGTAGTCGTACGTTGAGGACCACCTGTACATTCAAGCTCACTATATTAGCAAAATGTTAGATACAGGGCAAATATGGCATGGAGGAGAACCTGATGTGGAATAAAGAAAGAAGTCAAGATGTTTGCGAGCCCTAACACTCAACAGCACACCTATATGCATGAAGTAGATCAGTCATCAAAGTCATAGAAGAATAGTTTGATATTTCAAACTGCATGCAGCAATACTAGTCAGAATGCTATTTTTGACAACAATCATTTTTTAAAATAAATTTGTTTTAAAATTGGAATCACTCCAATGGCAAAAAATAAAAGAACAGGAAAATTATCTCACAAAGATCTGGCATAGACGTTGCCTGCTTTCAATTCTGTCTCAGTTAGAGAAGCAAGTAGACAGCTCTGCTGGTGCTTATTTTTCTTATTTGTGGATATTATAGGATTCATGAATCACTTCTATAGCTTCAAATATCTATCAGACTCAAAATATATCATGAAAAAAATCTCAAATTTAGCTATAGAGCAAATGTAAGGAAATACAAAATTAATCGTAAGATGTCAAATGTTCTAATCTTATGTCCTATTAAACAAGCGAGTATACAACCATGACTGGAAGAATGCACGAGCAATGTGATTCAGTTCTTTCATCCAATGAAAGTCCCACTAGATCAGTATTAAAATGTTTATTTATATAAAAAAAAGCCTTCCAAAGGAAATCTGAATTTAAAACATCAAAATTAGACAAGAGAAATAATTCAATACAATGTACTTACTTTGATCCCCCGTGCCCAAGTTAGATTGCTGAGTTTCCTGTAATAAACAGAAAAAGTTCTGCTATTAACAGAATATATTAAGAGGAAAAGCTTAAGCTACCAAATATCACACACCTTTTACATTTGGTAGTCCAGTGTGTAATTTAAGTAAACATACATGCAAATTTTGCACATGAAAAAGTACAGGTAATCCTTGACTTACAGTGGCACTTAAGACCAGAATTTCTGATGCTAAACCCAATCCTTGCAGTCTTGATTGCCATTATTAGCCAAAGCCCAAGGTTGTTAGGCAAGGCAACTTCCTGCTGGCTTCCCACAATCAAAGTCAGTGAAGAAGCTGACAGGAAGTTGCAAGTTCCATGCCAGTGAGCAGGTAAGTGGCTTCTGCCAGGTAGGGGTAGGGTGCGCAAGGATATGTGTGAGAGGCCTGCATTGGTCAGGATGGGTATGTAAGAGCTGTATCATGAGTTGTAGAGGGTGTGCAGGGATGCAGGTTGGCGAGTGTTTGGTGTGGATTGAGGAGCGTGCACGTTGGGGAGAGTGGGTGAGGATGCAACGTATGTCAGAGGAGGTGTGCAAGTGGCCAACATGAGCACAAAAGGGATGGGGGGAGGGGGCGGGGGGGGGAAGACTTACCCCAGTGACTTGTGACCTTCCCTGTTGGCTTCCCCATTGACTTTCTGGCAATCACATGATCACAGAGTGCTGTAACCGCTAAGTGTGAACCAGTTGCCAAGTGTTCAGATTTCAGTCACAGGATCATGGGAATGCTGGGATGGGCGGAACTCCAAGAACTGATGGTAACCACCATTTGTTCAGCACCATCATAACTTTGAACAGTTGCTAACCAACTGATCGTAAGTCAAGGACTACATAAAATACAGCCCTGCATTTATCACTACCTCAAATACCAAAATTAGGATCAGATGCACCAGATCAGATGGGGATGATTACAGCATTTTTAGAGGAGATCTGAGAGAAACCTGTCTTATTTAAATTTTAGGTATTTAGTTTGATTTTTCCTTTTTTATTGATATGTGTGGTATCATCATGCCTACATCAAACAAACTCTCTGAGGTCTTCAGAAAGAAGGTTAGAAATGACAATGAGTTTGAAGTGATTTAAAAAGATTGCCAAACAACTGGACATAAATCATTCTACTATCCAGAAGGTCATCTACAAATGGGGAACATTTCACAACTGCCAACTTGCTCTGGGCAAGCTATTCCAGCGCATCAAGTTCAAGAGCAGCATGCAAGATGCTGAAAGAAATCTCTAAAAATTCCAGAATTCCATCCATGACTTACAAATAACTCTAATTCCTATTGATGTCAAAGTGCATAAGTCTAGCTTTAGAAAGAATCTATACAAGTTAAATCTTTGCTGCCCAGAAAGAACATCAGGGTACGGGTAAAGTTCGTTCACCAACAACAAAGAAAAAAACAGGACTTTTGAAAGAATCTGCTCTAGAGCAGGGGTGTCAAACTGCCGGCCTGCAGGCCGGACGCGTCACGAGGAAACCGCGCCCACCCCATTGCCGGCAATGGGGAAAAAGTTCCGATACATCGCGCGACATCACATGACCTCGCGAATTTGACATGTATGCTCTAGAGAGATGAGGCAAAGATACGAGATTTTGGTCACAATAAGAGAAAACATGTTGGTAAAAACCAAAGACGGTATTTCATCAGAAGAACCTGATAACCAACTATAAAGCAGGATAGGGGAAATGTAATGGCTTAGAGTGGTTTTACTGTATCAAGGCCTGGACAGCTCACCATCATAGGATCCACTATGAATTCTTCATTGCACCAAAGAGTGCTTGAAGATGATGTGAGACCATCTGTCAGAAGATTGAAGCTCAACCTTGCAGTATGACAATGACCCTAAACATTCCAGTAAATCTATCAACGAATGGCTGGAGGAGAAAAAGGAGAGGAAATGGAGGGCTCTGGATTGACCAAGTCAAAGTTCAAGATACTATGGGATGATTTCAAATGGGCTGTGCCTGCAAGAAGTCCCTCAAAACACTGCACAGCTGATAAAATTCCTCCCAGTCAATGTCAGAGACTGATAGATCTATTATAAGAAATGCCTACTGAAGTTGCTTCTGCCAAAAGTGTACTTGCTTTTTCCACAGAATGTAATGGTAATGGTAATCTGTTAATTTTTTGTTGAATAAATGATTGCAAACTCATTTTTTCATAGTTCCTTTGTTCAATTATATCACCTTTCTGTTTATATGCTGTTTGAAGTTAAAACACTGATATATCCACATATTTTAAAAAAGAAAGAAACTGTACATGGGGTATATTTACCATTTCACGTAATGTTTATACCATTTAGTAATGTTTATAGTTGGAAACAATGACTTCCTTTACAATATTTCTATTTGCTTCATAGACCTTGGACAGCTCTCCCAAATAATTTTGTCAAAAAGAGATTATGCTGTTTCTGACTAATGCAACTACTGAATGAAAAAAATAAATTTAAGTTCATTTTAGATAAAAACAGATAGTGGCTGCTGTAAAGATAAAAGGGAAAGATCTTCAGTAAGTAAGACTAGACCCTGTTTTAGAAACACTAGTTCGGTAGTTTTGAGATCTGGATGTACTTCTAAATGCTTGGATAACAGCTGGCAACTAGTGTGCGTTGGAACAGCTTTAGCTGGAACTGCATGAAAATGCAGCTTCATCATTTTATCTTCTTAGGATTTCAAGATTATATTAATATTTCATTGGTATCGCCATAAGTATGGTTCAGAAAATTATAGCTAGCAAAGAACACAATTAGATGAATAATGTTGACATGTTATAGTGCCATTTCTTTACATAACTTCACAACTTTTGTGAACTTTTGTCACATTGAATGCTCCACAAAACAATTAATTTAGTAGTTATTATTAATTGGCTTCCTAACTCATTCCAGAAAATTCTCATATATGATTTCTGCTTCTAAAAACAAACACACATTGAAATATATTTGCCTAAATGCTTTAATTCATTATTTCTTCCACTGAGTTATTAGTTGCTATTAAACACAGGCAAAAAATTTTATCTAGAAATGTCTGGGCAGGTGGTTTCTCATTTTATCATTTTTCTATTCAATTTTTGACCAGAGAAACATTAAACTACATAAAAATCATTTTATGCTATAAAATATTTAGTATCTTCAGAAATTCTGCCTAACCCCAAATTATCAACTTACAATAAGCAAAGGAGATGGAGAAGTGATAAGTAGAAGGTATTTTAGGATCTGCAAATAGATGCCTAGGTAACTGGCTATAAATCTTCAAGTTTTGCCAAGCAGAAATTATTTGAAAATAGGAACATTTTTTTAAAGTTGTTGAACAAAAAAATTATTGAGAAAAGAAACAGAAATAATTTCATGACAAATTACCATAATTACAATATGGGACATATTTCATGTGCTCAGATATAAGGTTTTGTTTTTTAGCATAAAACTACCAATTTCCAGTCTATTAGATTCTCTGATTCTGCCCAGTACTACAACGATTTGTTAACAGTTTATCACAGTTTTGAATATTTTTTCATTAGAATAAACTGTCACTAACATAGTACATGTCTGTTAGAAATCTAGCACTGCACCATTTACACTGGATTTTTTATAGTACTAATAAGACTCTTTGAAGGCAATGAAATGTCATGTTAGAAAACAGCACAACTCAAGCTTCTAGACAGGATTCCAGTTATGAATAATTGATATGATTTAATGTGTGGAATGTATTAAAAAGATGTTTAACTACAGGTGAAATAATAGTATAAAATGACATTAACATCAAAACAATTACACAAGAAAGAGAAATTTCAAGGCCACAAAATAAGCAAAGTGTTGAATTGAAATAAACAGATTCTGAAAATCATGCTTCAGAAAAGATTGTTTCCTCATCCCAGACTTATTTGACTTCTAACAACAGCTACTGTAATATTTATAGCATTATTCATTTACCTTTGTTGGGAATGGAAACTTTGAAGGTTCAGTTTTGCAGGGTGTGTGTATTGCAGTAAGTGGCGGTGGCCAAATATGGGTCATCTCCTGTTGTGAACAGAAACCCCAAACATTAAAAAATCAATACAATACAATTTTAACTATATACCTACAGAACACTATTCAGTGTCACTTGATCATGTTCTAGATGCATGGCTTGCTGGGGAATTCTGGGAGTTAAAGTCCTCATATCTTAAACTTGTTAAGATTGAAAAACACTGTTCTAGAGAGCATACAATAGAAATTTGCCTTAATCTCTCCTTTCTTCTTTCTTTCCCAATGATAATCACCCAACACCATCTTTCACCCCTCAACTCTCCAACTATGGTGCTATAATCAGAGAGCAATCTATTCTGGTCATTTAAAAGTAGAGTAACTAAAATGCTGGGTGGAAAGTATATCTGGAAAATTCAATGAATTGGGCTCATTTACCAATCAATTCCATTTTTTGTCATCTGAGTCAAAGAAGATCTCTATAGCTACTGGATTTATTGCCTACATAAACTTGATGGCAAATTGATAAGATGGACATACTGTAGATTGGTATTTCCATGTTTGAAAAATAGCTACAATTCACTCTAGACAGGGCCACATTCTTATCATGAAAATAAGTTATTAAATTTGTATGCTGACTGATTCTCCAAAACTCTCAGCATCTCACAACAGCAAAGAAAGAAATTACTATACAGCCAATAAAACTTAAAAGATAAAAAAATGGCAAAGACAAATAAAGTGAGAGAATTCTTCTTCTGCGAGAACTCACTAAAGGCTTAAGTGGCTTCAGTACAGCAGAATGCCTTTAATGTCAGCTGGTTTCTGAGTGTTTCTGGAATGATCTGACAATGATAATCCACTTGAGTTTTCTGACTGGATTTCTATAATTTGTGTATTGTCCCTTGATGATGACCTCAAAACCTTAATGCAGAATGCAGCAGCTACAATTGGTACAATTAGATGGGATCAACATAACATTTTATTTAAAGACTACACTACCTATCTATTCTCAACCCATTTCAAGATACTTATTTTTATCTTTAAACCCTTAAATTGCTTGGCAAACAAATATACAAAATATCACCTCTTCCTGTATCAATACTAAGATCGTTAGGGGCAACTTTTCCCTGGATAATATTGTGTGCGTGTGTCTGTGTGTGCGCAGGCGTGTGGGTAAGAGGTCATTGTCAATGACATCCATTCTTTGAATATTTTAGTTGCAAAAACTTGGCTGGCACTAACGTTGCTACTTGGCACCAATCAAGAATCAATTTGTTTAGTAATTTTAAAATAATCAAGCATTATGTTAATTGCCTTTGAACTATTTTAATGAAGATTACGTTTGTCTTGTGTGTTCTTTTTCAATTGGAATTAGTATTTTTAGGTATAACTTAATGGCGCTAATATATCAGTGGGCTCATAAATGATAATATGAACTCTGCTCATAAGAACCCTTAAGACGTGCAGTGTTACTGTTCCTTTACCAGCTGCCAAAATGCTCATTCAGGACCTAGAACTGACCTTTTCAGGATAAAGGAGAATTAATTAACATCATTAATATCTGTCCAATGAAATGCTCCTTGTGAATTTTGCTGTCTACTTTTATCTTAATATATGAATATGCTTTTCTTTCATAATTTTTAAAATTATACCTGAAACTTAAAATAACTCTTAAGTAGTTTTTAAATAATTAAGCAAGTAAACAATAGCCAATGTAAACATATAACTTACTTTTAGAATCTCATCCACACTGTTCATATCACCAGATGCTGAAGCCTATAAATCAATATTGAAAATTTCACTGAACTACATGTCAACATGTTAACATCTCCAAAACTTACAGCACTATCTAAAATGTCTTAATGTTTTCACACAGTACAGATAGTCTTTGACTTACAACTATTTGCTTATTGACCGTTCGACATTACAACAGCGCTGAAAAAGGTCACTTCTGACTGCTCCCCATATTTATGACTGTCACCGCATCCCAGTTTAGGTGCTTGGCAACTGGGCATGTATTTATAATGGCTGCAGTTTTGGGGCCATGTGATCAGCATTTGCCACCTTCCCAACTGGCTTCCAAAAAGCAAGGTCAATGTGGGAAGCCAGATTCACTTCATAATCGCACGATTCACTTAACAACTGCAGTGATTCACTTAACAACTGTGGGGGAAAAGGTCATAAAATCAGGCAGAACCGATTTAAGAACTGCTGGTCCCAACTGTGGTCGTAAGTCAAGGACTACTTGTAAAGAGCTATTGTTTTTGTGGGTTACAATGTACATAAATCTTATAAAGCAGTTAGGTCTTCAACTCAATTAGGTACTTTCATCTAATAACTGTGATCCTCCCCCAAGCATTAGAAATCTCACTCAAATCCACAATGGGCTGAATAAAGCCCACAGACATCTGCAGCTGTTTACCAAACTATAATTCTTAATAAAAAGTAAGAGGCAAATGGTTAAATATATGATTGGAGAGCTCTCGTGTCATCCCTGCCCCTTGTCTTTTGGAATGATGTCCTTAGATCCAGAATGAAAAGCAAATACTTTTAATTCACTGAAACAATATTCTTTAGTATGAAAATGTGCATGCTGTATTGTATAATTGAAAACAAGAATCATTTAGTTTAAATGCATAGCATACTAAAAACTAATGATACCAGTTTTTCTGGGAGCTTATCACTCCACACAGGAGATGGAACAAAAACATAAATTATATTTTTTAATCATTCATCATATATGATACAGTCTTTTTATTTTAAATATAGAAGGTAGATACAGAATTTGGATTCAACTCACAGAACAACTAATGAATTAGGATTAAGCCTTAGAATTTAGCTCATTTAATATACCGAGGTTGCCAAAATTAGCTGTTTGCATTTCAAATTATCAGAACCAAATATCAACACGACAAAAACACTGCTATGTACTACCAGCTGACTAGTGCCTTAATGCTAAATTAAAAATAATATGCAGAACTGATGATCAGAACTAATATGCTAACAGTGATGGATTTGTTTTTACTTTTTATTATTTTAGTTTATTTAATGGACTTTATCTGAAAACGTGCACGCTGTACTTTCTTAGTAACTTTCTTAATGCTAGTTTATATTTACAGAACATCAGAGGTAACCATGGTTCTGACTCATTTTAAAAAGACAACTTACATCAAGTGGTTGAGAAGGAATTTTCAGTTTTGTTAGATGTACTTTGCTACTAGGTTTCAGTTCATTCATATTGTTGCTATGAGTCTGGCTACTGTAGGGTTCAGAAGATAACTTTGGTTCCATTGATTCCTGACCATCCATAGGTCTTACATAGGCAGTAGGCTTCTGCAACATTGTACTTGACTTTGACATAAGTGAAGGAGGAAACGACTGGCTACCACTAGAAAAAGACGGTACACGGGAAGGTGAGTCCCAATTGGCATCTGGGTCTCGTGGAGATTTGGATCGCTGATGTTCTTTACCGTGATGATCATTTCCATGAGATCTGGAATGGCTGGAGTTCAGAGAAGAAACAACAGATGTTTTTCCAGGACTGGAAGAATGGGATTTTGAATGTTCTGATCCATGGGTTTTTTTGCGGCTACTGCTGCTTCCACCACTGCTATATGAGTCACGATCATGCCTCTGTCCGCTATTGCTAGTGCTGCTGCCACTGTTGCGTTGACTACTATGTCCACCCTGTAAACCTGAGGATCGTTTCTGCGACTGGGAAGAAGTGCTAGGAGCTGGACCTACAGGCGTCCATTTGCTGCTCTGATGAGAGCCAGTACTGTGTCTCTGATCACCAAAGAAACTTTGGTTTGATTTGTCGTCTGTTGCTGATGGACCTGTCGGTTTGGGAATTCTAACAAGTTTCTGGAGAGACTGGTCACCTATAAGATCCGTCATTTCATCATAGTTTCCAAGCATGCTTTGGATACGGCTAGACAATTTATCTTCTTTGCTGGTCTGTAAGAAGAATGAATAAAATAAATAAAAAAGATGCATAATGTTACAGTATTAAAATGTACGTCATATAAATTTTAATAATCATATAAAATTTTAGTAATCATATAAATTTTATATCAGATGAATTACTAAATGGTAATTACACATTTGAAAATTATCTGTATAATCCTTTTCAGCAGCCATTGGCATTTAAAGCAAAGTTATTTGAAAACCAATCCCCCTGCCCAGAAAAAAATACATATTACCCAGAAATAACACCAAAATTCCTTTGATTTTTAAACTACACTTGTTGTCTGAAAAAGCTGGGTTCCTACCAAGTGTGCCATACCTAGTGAAACACACATGGAGGTGGAGATTGCAAAGACTTTATTCTGTGCAAAAAAAGGACACAGGGGCATCACTCTGTAGGCCTGTGCAAAGGCTACTCCTTCAATAGTGCAGTTTGTATAGTTATTTCTTCATAAACCCACCTTACACCCACCCCTTTTAGGTCATCTTATCCATGTTACCTGAGTTCAGCCAATATTGCTTAGCTAGCATCAGCATTATCTAGCAGCAATCAGCATTTTTGTCCTAATTTCCAGTGACAATTAGCACATTATATCATAATTAGTACATTGCCCTAAATTCTTCTTTTCCCAAGCCATTGCCTTGTCCTATGATATGTTTGGGGTTTCATCTGAGCAAGCATTCTCAAGTATTTTTGCTTTTGTAAGCATTCTTGACCATCCTTGCAGGTTACTAAGTATCAAGGCTTATATGCTTCTACATTTTAGCTTCTTAATATAAAGATATTAGGGGAGGGGTCTTTTAGCCTTTCCATGACACTCACTGCAAACAGAGCTTTGTATTTTCAGTGATTAACTGGAAGAAGTGGTATAAATTTGAAAGACAGATTGCAGGTAAAACTGAAAGCAAAAGGTTTCTGGATGTGTGGGCCCTGAAAAACCAGCAAAGGAAGAGCTCTCTTCACTATGCATATTATTTGGAAACTATAATTTTCATCAAACTGAGTATGCCTATCGAAATAATTTTATTTCTGTAATAAAAATATTCAACATTTTGAACTCTTATATCAAAAGTACACCATCTTTTCTAGCTTTTTTAAATGCGGTTTTTGTGAACATGCCTTTCTTTTAGGAAACTAAAAAAAAATCATTTCAATCTTGCACTATAAATTTAAGGCAGAAAACTGAAACCCTATTTTTAAAGAAACTGATAATCTGTCCTCCTAGCGGAACTGTCACTTATAACATATAAAGTTCTTTGTTCACAGTGTTGACTGACTGACTAAGCAAAGGTACAGAAGAGGAAATCTCTCTTTCTAGAGATCTGTATCTCCCTTCTTTGAAATCAAGGCATGGCACAAACCATATAAGGCAAAAGAGGAGAACGTTCTCAACACCGAAGGAAGGGTTACTTCCCAACAATCTTGTGGGCCTCCCAGTATTGCTATACATTCAGACCTATGTTTCTGAGTGGGTTTATACAATGATGGTGAAAATGGGAAGACATAGCATTCCAATTTCAACCCTGAAAGCCAAAAAAAAGTTTTAAAAACATGCTGAATTTGTGCCATAATTTCAATCATGTGGGAGAGTCAGAGGTTTTAAAAATGGGACTGGAACATTCCACTTCCCATGATGCCTCCTTTTCCATTCTTGTTTGAAAAAAATTAAAAAATTTTGACCATTTAAAAAAATTGACCATTTTGTAATGCAATGTTGGAAATTGGAATATCAGGCCGTAGATTAATATAGATCTCATAAAGAGAATAGAAAAAACAACAAATTGTCAATCTTTGCATAGAAGATCGTATTGTCCCAAAGGTGCTTTTTCAAAAGGCAACTGGACTTTCTAGTTTTTTCTTTGAAAACGTTTCGCTTCTCATCCAAGAAGCTTCTTCAGTTCTGACTGGGTGGTGGGGAATGGAAGGATTTATACTCCTTGCAGACAGCTGGTCTTTTGTATTCTTTTAGAGAGTTGTTGAGGCCACCTGAAGGTTTATCTGTGTCACCTCAGGATCACCTGAGTAGTGCAAATGGGTGTGGAGCCTTCTTGGAACTGCGGAAAGGACTGTGTTGTAGACTGGAGATAGATGATGTCGTATCCCTCCCCCTCTGTTGAGAGAGGGCTGTTCAATTTTGACATAGATGGCCTCTTTGACCCCTCTTTCAAACCAGCAGTCCTCTCTGTCCAAAATGTGGACTTTGCAAGTGGGCAAACTTTTCCTCCCTACTGCTTTATTATTTTCCTCTATCTTTTAAAAATAACATTTAAATACTATTTAATATTGAAACACAAATAGTACCTTTAAATAAGGGGACCAGGAAAGCAATAACATATTCTCTACTCCCCTCTTTCAGTCTTAAAGAAAATAAAAGTACAAATAAAAATAACAGTTGATGCTTAAATAATGTATGCTCTCATGATCAGGAAAATAATTCAATCGTATTAAAGAAGCATGTTTTGCAGCATCTTATTACAAACAGCCAGGCACTAAAAATATCAAGTCCTAACAATTACCTGTCATCTATAGAAAACATTCTCCACAAATCTCAGTAATGCTACTGTCTTGAATCACTCTTTTGCTATAAGGCAAAAATACATTGTACAATTATCTCTACAAATATTTTTAACCATAATTCTATTCTATCAATTCAGATTTAGATAGTTCGGGGGTCAAGTGGTTTGAGCTGTCAGTGCTGGGATATTAATAAAAGAATGATGACATGAACATGCTTGTATTATTCCTAACAATTTTAACATTTCATTAATAGGTCTATCAACATCAAGTTTTAAAAAAATAATGTAAGTTTATAAAACATCTTTTTTCCTCTGTATTTGCATCTAGGGCAGGGGTAGGCAACCTCAGCTCTTTTATGACTCGTGGACTTCAACTCCCAGAATTCTTGAGCCAGCATGGCTCAGCTTGGAAACCTCTCCCTTTCCCCTCAGCATGGCTGGCTCAGGAATTCTGGGGGTTGAAGTCCACGGGTCATAAAAGAGCTGAGGTTGCCTACCCCTGATATAGGGTGTGAGGTTCAAACTCTTATTTTCATGTTCCAGAATACTGATTATATTACAGTATACACTACATTTACTTAGAAAGTTCATCACGGTACACAATTTACAGAAAAAATATTATCTGTGGTATGATCATTAAGAAAAATAACAAACCTCATGCACTTACAACTTTATATGGTTCAGCAAAAAGAGGAGAATTAGGTGGGAAGGCTTCTTCACCCTGTTGAATTTCTTGATTACGCCTCTCTTTTTCTTTGATACGCAGCGCATTCCGATCTTCACGGTTCATGTTGCTATAAAGGAAAACAATGTAATTATATGACAGGATACAGAAAGTGATTTTTACACCATGACAGTCTATAGCAGGGGTGTCAAACTGTCATGCGGAAGCCGCGCCCACCCCATTGCTGGCAATGGCAAAACCATCCCGATACGTTGCGCGACGTCACATGACATCGTGAGTTTGACATGTCTGGTCTATAGCTTTGCTCCCTCTTTACAAAAAATATTCTAATGCACTTTTTTTTTTAAAGTAAAAGTGCCTACACACCAGAAATTGTCTTATGCATACATACTGACAAAACCTAGCCATTTACTTTCATATTAAAAAGTTATGCTGCATTCTTTAAATAAATTATTAAATGTATTGTCTTATTTTTTTTAAATTACAGTGTTACCTCGGTACTCGAATGCTTTGAAACTCATTGAATTTGGTACTCGATGCATTTTGACGCAAAATTTTTGTCCTGGTACTCGTCGTTTGTTGGGTACTCGACCCACAAGTAAGAACTTTTCGGTGTCAACTGCCTCGTGACTTGCTACCCTTTCCGGCTGAAACAAAGGGTCACGTGTTAGTCATGTGGTTTATTTGATACTCGTCATTTTTAGTACTCGTTGCGCCTCCCAGAACCAATTAATGATGAGGTACTGAGATACCACTGTAATTTTGATTGCTTTTTAATTAATAAAACATAAGAATGATAATCATACATTGTCAAAAAAAGACACATAAAAATTCTAACAAAAAGTGAAAAAAATATGACACACATATCATAACAATTATATACATACTTATCTAATCAAATATTCAAATATGTAAATATTTCTTATATATTTATACAACTATTTTTTAACCTACTGTACTCTGTATAAATGAGTCCCATATTTCATTATGCTTGTCCATACAGAGTCTACATTCATAGGCAATCCACTCATGGATGGCATGTGCAATCAGGTCTTCAATTCATTGAAAGAAAGGGGCATAAGTTCATATTTTCAATGCTGCAATATCAGTATTTTGACCATAGTAAAGACACAAAGAATCCACTGACATTGTCCAGTTATCAACTTTCATGTACTAGGTGTGCAGCTTAAGACAATAATATCCTCTGAGAATTTTTGCTTTTGTTGCACAATCATACTTTCTTCCAAAACTTAGGAAATGAGATCATTGTAAAAACATGTGTTTGAAAGAAGCATTATCCTTATTACACTTCCAACAAAATTCTGGTTTTGACAGTCCTTTTCTATACAAACATAATGGAATCCAAACAATTCTAAATATTATTTTTGTTGTACACGTACCATTTAAAAATGTTTTCTTAGTAATTGAGAACTTTTTAATAAAGTACAGGTAGTCCCTGGCTTATGTCCATTTATTTAGTGACCTTTCAAACTTGTGACAATGCTGATCAATGGCACTTATGACTAATCCTCAAGAGTTCCAACTGTTGCAGTGTCTCCATGATCATAATTTACAACTTTCCCTGCTGGCTTCCCAGAAGCAAAGTCAATGGAGAAGCCATCAGGAAGTCAGAAGTCACAATCACATAAGGTCCTTTCTTAATGATGACATTTGGGAGTGCCTAAACTGCTGCTGCTAAGCAGCAAGGTCATATGATATTGTGCTCTATGACTTTATCACTTAGTGATGGCAATTCCAGTCCCAATTGCTGTTATAAAGACTGCCTGTATTTTATTCAAAATAGCAAAAGCTATGTTCCTTCATTCTTACATGCAAAACTTGCAATCCTCTCTCTCTCTCTGTGTCAGAATCTTCTTAGAATGCTCCACAGAATGTCTCTACTTTACTCTTCATACGCTCTCTAAAAAGGATTTGTTTGTACTCTAAATCCAAATTTTAGTAAATATCTCCAAAGCTATAGCATCCTGTAAAACACCTAACTTTCTCACAAAATAAAAAGCTACTAATTATTCTGGGTTAAGAACCCATCTTTACATAAAGTTTATCAATATTCAGATGTTCAGTTTTGAACTCAATCTCACGTACTGTCAACTAGCTTTTGACAAAATAAATTTTACTGTGAATATATGATATAGGTATTTCCTTTGATAATGTAAGGAATTCTGTTTGAAATGTTAGCTCTTCTTTGGTTTGTAACAACCAGAAACTGCATTTTATCCAAAACAATCCAAGTAGTACTGTGTTTATTTATAAGATTATGTATTTGCAAAATAAGATCACTCAAACTTCAATGTTTATATTAAACAATACATAAAATGTGACTAGGAGGCATGATGCTTAATACTTCAATTAACATTATGTAGGCAAAAGGCTAATAGCTAGGTACAAAACAACTATATTCATCTAAAACAAATATAGAAACAAAAATATGTGAGAGGGATATTAAAGTTCCCTTGGGTAATCAAATATATTTAAAGAGAAAAGAATAAATATCAAATAGGCTCATTCTCCAAAATGTTAAAAATAAAGTTAAGACTCATTTGTTTTAACCATCGTTAGCCACTAAAGCTCAGAGAATATACAGTATAGGTAGTCCTTGATTTCCAATTGATCACTTAATAACTAGTTGAAGTTATGATGGATCTCCTCAGAGCTACTTACGATCAGTTTTCAAAGTTACGACAGCTGCACCCACACTCCATAGTCATGTGATCACATTTTGGGCGCTTGGCAGTTTGTTCACCTTTACAACTGTCTGACTGCGATTTGCAGCTTTCTTGTTGGTTTCTGGCGTTTGCTTTCGGTTTCAGGGAAAAAATGCCCACTGGAGAAAATGAATTTGCTTAACAACTGTAGCGTTCACTTATCAACAACCACCATATTCACTTAATGACCACTGCAAGAAATGTCAAAAATTGGATACAGTCAAGTGATGCCTAAACTAATGACTGCGGTGACTTATATCTGCAATTCAAGGCTCAATTATGGTTATAAGTTGGGACTGACACCACTTGCAGCGAAAAAGTGAGCTTATTTTAAAATTTAAAATAACGCAAACCTTCAGGAGATAGTTCTAATATAATGAAAAAAATTAAGAGATTTTTAGAAAGACTTTTAAAGATTAATAATGTTAGTTTCAATTGTTTTTATTTCTAACCTTTTAACTAACTGGAGTTTTCTATGGGATATAAAAATACAAAGAATAGCTCTTAGCAGTTGCTGCCAGTAAGCAAAAGATGACACCATTTTACTCCTACTTGCCAATGTTTAGTTATGAATGATAAATAAGCTTCTATGCTACTATAAATAACTAGCTCTTTGTACACCCATCTAAACATATTCATTTAGGATGGCCAGCTCCCAAATTGCTGATTTTAGAGCAGGTTCAATAAAGTATTTATGTGTACCATATAAATCATGTACTGTAATGTAGAAAGTATGTCTCAAAAGTATGAAAAAAATAAACATGTAACATTTTTATTAGATTCTTAATTACAGTCATAGGCCAGCTCAAAAACAAACAAACCCCAGAAAACAAAATTGTGACAGCAAGAAAAACTATAGTAAAACTCAATTATAGAACTGGTGTGCTCAAGATTTGACACATGAACCTTAACCATGTTATGAGAAATAAAATCACATTAGCAATAACAATTATAGATAAAATGGATCTGGGTGGTTTGAACATTCAAGTTGATGGAATGTTATTAGCTGCAACCAGGCATCTTTGTAATAGAAGCAATATAGCAGAACCTGCATTAATATTCAGGAACTGCATTATAGGGGCAAAGTCTGTATTCAAGTGTGCTACCACATAATTTCCCCCATGAACATCTGTTTGGAGGACATTAAAACTTGACAAGATAGGAATCTTCTGACTTTGGGAATTATTACTTGGCTTAGGGAAGCTTGGAGAAAAAAGTGAATGACTGCCTATGAACATATCTCTGGGTGTGATACATTGTCCAAGTCCTTGGTGTGCTGTTTAAAGATTGCCTCTGCCTACTGATATCCCATTATCAGGATTGCACTACACCGCAGTTGTTAAACTTCTAATGCAATGTCTTTACCACAAGATAAAAATGAAGTTGTCACTTAAAATTAGGGTGTTAACCTCATGGTGGAACAAAAGTAACTTTAACCAATAAGAGAATATGCAAATTAAATGTGGGTTTTAATTTTGTTGAAGCCTAGCTCATGGCACAACACTACATTAGCAACTTGTTGTGGGGCTTGAAATATGTTCCTTAAGAGTTTAGACTGTACCCTCTTTAAAGTGTGATGCACTGTATGGTTCCATTTGGGCTCTAAACAAAGATTATGCCCATTTTCTGGCTGAGAATACTTTTAGTGAGACAAACATGAACAATGCATCTCTAATGTAATAATAATGTAATAATTGTAATAAAAAGATTGCTGGGTTGTTGCTGACTGTTACTGTGCATTTTGGACAATAGCCTCTATATGTGCACTGCATTTACTAGATGCATGAAACTCTACCTTTATGTACTTGGGAGATTTGATCAGGTGTTTATTCAATTGCTGGGGATGAATTTAGGGCACTTAATAAACATTAATACTTTAGTTTTAGCATAATTGATTTTGAGTGCTACTACACTATGCTACATTATGTACAGCTAGAGCCCATAAAGCTTGCTTTAGACCAACTGGTGCCTGAAATAACAGCATAGCATCATCAGTATATAAGAGGATTGCAATATGTCTGTCCTTCCATTTAGACAGATGATGAGCTAGATTATTTATCTTAATTACAAGTGGATTGATATACAGATTAAACAGTAATGGTGCCAAGATATATCTTTGTGTGATTGCTCTGCTGACAGCAATTTCTTAGTGTAATGGTCCTGCATACTGTTTTTAACTTTTAAATTGAAATTCTCATGAAGCTCCTATAGAAACAGGAGCAGGTGCCTATCTTCAGTAGAGTTCTTAGGTTTACGACATAACTTATGTCTAGGGATAAGTTCAAAAATGAACCTGAAAAGCTGCACATAAGCTTGGATAACATTATCTGAATTATTTCCCATAATAACTGAAAACTAAGGGGATATATCTGCCTAGGC
This sequence comes from Azemiops feae, assembly GCA_023970755.1. Classification (NCBI taxonomy): domain Eukaryota; kingdom Metazoa; phylum Chordata; class Lepidosauria; order Squamata; family Viperidae; genus Azemiops; species Azemiops feae. The sequence continues at coordinate 2,685,948 of JALGBA010003987.1, read as the reverse complement.
ATGTCACCAATTTTTTCTCATCATAGTTTCTGAGATTCACACAAATTTCTTACTTGGAAGAGAGTCTAGTCAAAAATAACTAAATTGAGGCTAGTCCTTAAAAAAAGTTGTATCTCTCTAGCAGCGCACTTGAAATAAAGTGCTGAATGAATGTGAGGGTAGAGGCCGTTTAGTGGCTCAGCTAAGATCCTGTAGACAAATAAATTCCTATAGAGGAGGGAGGCTGTCATCACTGTTATGGAGTAAGAATCAAGAAGTCACAGTCTGGCCAGTTCATAGTAAAGACTAATGGCTGCAACTATCCATTTGAAGGTATTCTAACAGAAAAGATAGCAATCCATAGACAAGGCTCTGAAAGATCAGAAGTAAACATTGAATAGATTTAATATATTTCAAAAACAATTCCAAATCTACTTTTATTCCATAATTAGTTTCAAGATTATGTGTAAGTCAATAGTTTGTGAATTTTGTATTAATTTCATATATAGGAAATATATTCTATAATCTGAACATTAGCAGAATAATATTACAGATTTATCCAGTATTGTAATGTAAAGATAATCATGTCATTAAATTTTCTCTAGGATTACAGTCTGATGATTGAGAACTGAAATGTAAACAAAAAGCAGAAGTGTCTCAGAAACCTGCTGAAACTAATGGGTAAGTGATTGCTCAGGAATTTAATTTCTAACAATACTACCAGATTATTTATTCTGATCAGGTAGGAAAATCATACATAGTCAGCAATAATCTCTTGATTATCATTTGATTTTATTTCAAAAATAAACATTTTGATCCCAAATTCTACCCTCTGTTCTTCAATATATGGTTGAAAGCAGTGATGGTGTGAGAGGGTGGAGGACACTGAAAAAGAGGGCTCATTGAGCTAATTGTTCTCTTCGCAAACCAGCTTTCCAGATAGTTTTAACCATTTTTTTTTACTAATATACAACTAACTGGTCAAATAAACAATAAAAAAGTCTAAGAAATGTAATTATCAAAAGGCAGGGGAATTAAGCCTTACATGAGTGAATCAAGAATTGACAAGTGGACATCCCATTCTAGTACTGCAGAAAAAATGATGGAGGAGTTCATCTTATTGGGTTGTGCAAAAATCAAGCACCACCTATGAAGTAGCTTGGAAGCTCACTCAGGAAATTAAATTAAGCAACTCCCAAAACAAATAAAGCGGTAAGGGGATGTCAGCTAACATGTTTCGGCAGGATTTAGCAGATACGTTTAAACAAGTTAATAAACCCCTGAAAAAAATACACTTAAGTTTCAGACGTTGTAGAGTCTGATAGTAAACATAAGTTGCTACTAAAATAAAATAACCAAAAAACCCAAACCACACCAAAATAAAATAAAATAACTTGATATTAGAAAAATTTAAAGAACTATTACAGACATTAGATTGGATTTGACTGATTTATAGCATTAGAAGAGAGGGTAAAAAAGAACTAGAAGAATTAGAGAAAATGCAGAAAAGACTAATTTAATTGGGTATTTCAACTCAAAAGTTAACAAGATAGCAAAGCTCTCAGATGATGATGTAAATGTTTCCATAGCATTTTTTATCCTGAACTCAATCAAATGCAAAATTTAAGAGATAAGTAGTAAGATTTATAAATGCTCTGTTGACAGAAAAATTCTGCTAAAAACATATTGACTAAAAAGAGATAAACTGGATTGGAAAGTTTAGGTTTTTTTCAAGCTATTAGTCCTATTCCATTATAACAGGGGTCTTCAAACTTGGCCCTTTTATGACTTGTGGACTTCAACTCCCAGAATTCCTCAGCCAGCGTGCCTGGCTGAGGAATTCTGGGAGTTGAAGTCCACAAGTCATAAAAGGGCCAAGTTTGAAGACCCCTGCGTTATAACAAGGAAAAGCCTTCAAACATCTGCAAGAATTATTAAAAATAAAAATTACAATGTAAATAGAGGTTCCCTTTCAAGCTAATTTATTTCAACCACAAGAGAGAAAAATACTTTCTTAAGTATATGCTTATGAGAAGACTTTATCATAAACTTAAAAATATTGCATGAAGAACAGAGATCAATCTCTGATGTCCAAATAACTGATATAACTTTATAAAAAGAAGCTATGCTAAAAGACATTTGGGGAAACTGAGACTTGTAAGATGGTTGCTGGTTATAACATTCATAAAATACAAATGTTTAACATAGTGTCATATTAATTGGGAAGTAAGACAAAAATACAGAAATTGGTAAAGATTGATATAAACATTCTAATGAGATGAGCTGTCAAGAGGTAACCAAAGCTGAACACAACACTCCCTTAAACTACACTGCTTAGAGCAGGGCTTTTCAACCTGTGGTACGTGTACCACTTGTGGTACATTAACAAGTGGCAGGTGGTACGCAGCCCTGCCTAGCCAAGTTTAGTGGGGGAGGGAATGAGCCAGCGCAGGCAAGGACTTACAGTGAGAAAGTCCTCTGGAGCTGCAGAGTGGCTGGGCGAGACAAAGGCTCCAGGCTCACTTCTGCCTCACCCTCCCCCATGAGAAAGGAGGAGGAGGGGGGCGGAGACAAAGGCTATAAAAGGAGGCAGTTTGGGCGGGAGAGGGAGGGAGAGAAAAAAGCAGCAGCCTTGGGAGGAGGCAGAATCAGCTCTAGCTGCACCGAAGGGGAAGGAGGAGGAGGAGGGTGGGGGGGGGAGAGGAGATCAAATCAAGCAGGCCGGCCATGAGCTGATTTGCAACTGCTGTGGCAGCCACCTGTGCTGGCAGCAGCAAACAGGCAAGAAATGCAGTGGGGGAGGGGTCACCCTCCAAGAGGAATGAAAAGCAGCAATGGCTGGAGGTGAGGCATGGAGAAGGGAGGGAGGGAGATGGAGAATGGAAGGATTCTTATGTGCTTTTGTGACTTTGAAGTTCTGGGATTTGTGCAATGTGGGCTTTGTGTTCTTAAGGAGTGTTTGGCAATTTCTATTTGGCTGATGGCTGATGGCTGATGGCTGGTGTTAGCTTCTATTGCTCTGCTATTGTTAGCTGTAAGTTTTGCTGCAAGGGATTTTGAAGTATTTTTCTCCTGAATGGATTTTGCCTGTAGATTCCTTTACTTATGAATGGAGCCATTTGGGGAGGCTGCCTTAGCCGGCAGCCAATACTTATTACATTTTTTTTCTTCCTTAAGTGCCGGCTGCCGGCTCCTTACTTTCCTTTCTAGCCAGTAGCTAATTCTTAAAGGGGAATGTGCCTTTTTAAGCTAGTTCACTCAGCAGTTTGTCTTTTCTGTTTCTGGAGGCTTTTCCTTGTTTGATGAATATATGGAAGAGAGAAAATATGGGGGGGGGCGTTCAAATTCTTCCTTCAGAAGGAGGTGGGCATGAGAAAGAGGGAGGCAGGGAAGGAGGGAGGGAACTTACCACTTGGCCACCAGCAGCCCTGCCATTGACTTTGCTTGTCAAAAGGCAGCAAAAGGGGATCACATGACCCTGGGACAGCGACCATCATAAATATGAATCAGTTGCCAAGTATCCAAATATAAATCACATTACCCTGGGCATGCTGCAGTGGTCATAAGTGTGAAAAATGGTCATAAGTCATTTCAGTGCAATTGCAACTTTGAACAGGGTTTTGTTTTGGTTATCACGTATTTGACACCTTGCTAGGTGGTACTCGAATATTGCCATATCCTAAAAGTGGTACAAACGGTGAAAAGGTTGAAAAGCCCTGGCTTAGAGGATTTCATTAATCCTCTGTGAACTTCTCTTCAGATGGCTTGGGGCTGGGATTATTGGGAAAGGAAACCGAGGAAAGGATGATAAAGATAGTGAGAAAATCATTTTTCATTTGATGAATTTAATCACAAATTCAGTATGTTTATTGATAGAATAGACAAGAGTTTCATATTTGGTGAGTTTAATTTGCAGGAATGACAAGCAAGGAATAATGGAAAAGAGCTCAACATTTTAGAAACTGACAAAATATTAACCCAAATTTTATTTTTCAAGCAAAATATACAAGTTTAACAATGAGAACTTGAAATTATTGAATAATAATCTGAAAAAAGATATCTAAAGGCAATACTAAAGGTTACTTTATCGCATACTAAAGGTTCCTTTATACTGCTGACTTATAGTATCCATAAAATCTGTAGACTTTGACATATACACTTCTATAAGCTAGCAATATAAAGAAATTAATAAGTGTAAAAGGCATTTAGTTTTGTTATACAAACATTAACAGGAACTTCATGGCAACAAGAAAATTAAAAGGATAAAAAAGAGCTGCAATTACCTAATTAACTAAATAATTATTTGCAGGCAATATAATAGCAACATTTGTAACTTTTAATAATTCAGCTAAATGTATTAGGTCAGACTTGGAGACATTTGTAGGATTAACAGTACTTTTTTTAAAAAAAATAGAACTGTTCATACTCTCTTAAAATACAAAGAGAAATCTAATACTTTTCAATCATAGAGGTATTGATATCACAAAAGTATTAACTGTTTAATAATTTTACTCCAATGCAGAAGATTTTTTTCCTTCAAATTGAATTCTGGAATAAGAAATGTAAAAGTATATTGCATCTATTATGATATTTAAAACGATGGCTTAAAAAAAACATTGTAAACCCTTACCAGTTGAAATGCTGCATAAATATTAAGTATGGCAAAGAAAATGTTACTTTTTCAATACTAAGACCATTTAAAAGTTAATAGAAATGGATTCTAGAAACAATGGGGAGTTATGTTTTTAAAATTATATTATCAGGCAATACAAAAAGATCCACCAAGACAGTAGACACAATTAAGAACCTATAGGCAGATATATTCCTAAGCCAAATGTTTTTTTCTTCCACAGGATTTTGTAAATAGGCAATATAAATATTATGTTCACCAAGCTACACTTTCAGGATTGGAAAATAAATGCAACAGTGACAGATAATATTTTCTCCCTAGCATTTTTAATAGTATATTCAGGAGTCTATAATCTAGAAGTCAGGTCAAACACAAGCAAAGCTATGAAGAGATCTCAGATGCCGTGGACTAGAAGATTTCTACTATAACGGGAACTGTGTAATAAAGAAGATATTGAGTTATAGATAAGTTCTCATTTGTATTGGCTAACATGGCTCCAGTGTAAAACCTTTTTGATTAAGGATATGCACGAGTCAACATCTCTTTGTTCCTGTTGGATGTTGTATTCTTTTTTCCTTCTTGCCTTACAGAATGTTGAAAAAATTAATAGTTCAAATTCTGTTTATACACTTTCTGAACTTCCTCCCAAAATAACACATCATGTCACATGGTCATAAGTTGAAACCTGAAACAATGGTCACAACTGCATTGTTACCTCTTTGCTTAATGACCACTTACACTCTTCCATTGGTTTCTTCCAACACCATTGTTTCTGTTAATGTTTCTTTCAATTTGACATATTTTCAAGTAAAAGTAAGCTAAAATTCATATAGCTCTATTTGTGGATGATTCATCTCTTGTTAGGGTCTTTTACTTCCCTTTGACAATCTAGCCTAAAATGCACATTCAAAGAAAGAATTTTTGTGACCTGTAAACTCCCATGTTACTGCTAGCACTATATAAATCAACTTTCAAACTTCCTTCCCCTCTTTCACATTCTTTCTCTTATTATGTCCAGATTGTTGGCTGTTTGGTTAGGATTTTCTGGCTGCTATGCAAATTAAGGTCATGCTGAAAAATTGAATAGCATCAACGAGCCAGATTGAAAATACACATGATGTATGATGCAGCCAGCACCAGTTTGTCCAATCCCCCCAAATCAGACCTACTAGCTTTTTGGCAAGTTCCTAGCAGTTCCTTGCAGATAGCAAGCCTAATGGATCAAAACCCGTATAAACTTTCATCCATGAGACGGGAGTCTTACCATTCCAAACAAATCTGTACTAAGTATATATCTCCATTAAATTACCAATAGAAGAGAATATAGGTAGTCCTTGACTTACAACAGTCCATTTAGTGACCGTTCAAAGTTACACCACTGAAAAAAGTGACTTATGACCATTTTTCATACTTACGACCATTGCAGCATCCCCATGGTCACGTGATCAAAATTCAGACGCTTGGCAACTGACTCACATTTATGACGGTTGCAGTGTCCAGGGGTCATGTGATCACCTTTTGTAACCTTGAGATAAACAAAGTCAATGGGGAGCCCAGATTCACTTAACAACCCTGTTACTAACAACTGCAGTGATTCACTTAACAATTGTGGCAAGGAAGATCATAAAGTGGGGCAGAAGCCGCTTAATAAATGTCTCACTTAACAACAGAAATTTCTGGCTCAATTATGGTTGTTAAGTTGAGGACTACCTGTGTATGTAGTTCATGTTTGAACTGTATAATCCTTGCTGCCCTCTCGGTTTGGTTGTTTGCTTGCAGATATTTCATTACCAGACTGGGTAACATCTTCAATGCTAGAAGAGGGTGGGGTTTGCTCGCTGTTAATTTGCAGCAGCTTGTCCTGTCAGTGTTGATTGGAATGTTGTTTTCTCCTTGGTGGTTCCTTGATTAAATTATTATTTACTGCTTGGTTGCTGTCTAAATTGGTAGTTCTTTGATTGAGATATAGTTTAGTGCTTAGTTGTAGCTGTTGTTCCTCCTGGTATCAACCCCTGCTTATTTGGGTATTGATTGCTGGCAAGTTGTTCTGGTCTTTTGTGCCCTTTTTAGCTTCTTTACTCTCTCATACTGCTGCAAGCAAACAACCAAACTCAGAGAGCATCAAGGATTCTACAGCTTATAAATTGCAGATTACAGGCAAGCAAGAATGTAGCAATTTTTCTAAATAATAGTTTCGCTACTACAATCTCGAGTACTTGCTCCCTATTTTGCTTATAGCTTGCCCCTTCCTCCCATTATGCATGGAATGCTGAAACAAACCATCACTCAAGGCACTGCTATTCAGAAAGAACTATGTGTGCTACTTACTGTTTCCTGTTAGCAAATATACACTCTAAACAGTCTTTTCTCCATTGCATTGCATATTATACAACTTTGCTCTCTTCTTTTATCTTTTTTCCTCTTATAGTAGATAGTATGAATCAAAATATATAGGCAATACAAATCAAATGTTTCCAGTACAGAACATACCACAATGAAAGAGTTTTGTAACACTATATATGGTATCCTTTCCTTCCCTACTCTATGTGCTGACAGTATTAAGGGGACTTTTTCTCTTTATGAACTGAGGCAACATTTCTTGTCATACATGGAGTGAATATGGAAGCTGCTTAGAAAAGAATAAAATGAAGTTAATGAGAAGGAAGAATGATGAAAGAGGCTGAGGATGAAGAAGGAAACACATAAAATTACTGCTCAAAACACAAGAATATAATTATATTTACAATGTGTATATGGAGAAAAAGTAAGTGGCAAAGAATGCATCAAAAGAAAGCAAATGAAGATTAAAATAGACAGAGGCAAAGAAAATGCAGAATAATTTTAAAGAAAATACAAAATTGTTTTGAAGGGGAGCCAAAATGGCAAAAAAAAGAAAACTCCAACAGAGTGAACTAAATTAAAAATAAATATGGGGAAATGATTTCCAGTAAAACTGAAGCAAGAGAATGCTGAAAGAAGTATTTATTGATTTGTACGAGAATGACAGTAACATATCCAAAAATGCATTTTAAAAGAATGGTATAAATCAGCGGTCCCCAATCTTTCCAGCCTGTCTGACCTGGGTCAGGTGGGGGGGGCGTGCGAGTGGAAGGCGCACATGCGCAAAGCTCCATTGATGCGAGCTGCGGGCACTTGTGCCCTCTACTCGTGCGAATGGAGCTTCGCACAAGAGTGGAGGGCACTTGCGCTCGTGCCCAAAGCTCCACTCCACTCATGCGTGAGCACAAGCACCCTCTGCCCGCGCAAGTGGAGCTTTGTGCATGAGCGCAAGGGCACACTGCTTGCGTGAGTGGAGCTTCTCACACGCGTGCTTACCCATCACAGTTTCAAACAGGCCGCGGCCAGGTAGTGGGCTGTGGCCCAGGGGTTGGGGACCCCTTGGTATAAATGAATCAAGAAAAATGGGTGAAAATGGAATTGAAAATTATATACAGGTAGTCCTCGACTTCAATCATTCATTTAGTGACTGTTCAGACTTACAACAGCACTGTAAAAAGTGACTTATGACCAGTTTTCAACTTATGATGTTGCAGCATCCCCATAGTCACATGATCAAATTTCAGGTGCTTGACAACTGGCATGTATTTATGACAACTGCATTGTCACAGGATCATGTGATCCCCTTTGGGACTTTCCCAGCCAGCTTCCAACAAGCAAATGAGGAAAGTCAGATTTGCTTAACGATTGATAATTCATTTAATAACTGTTCCAAAAAAGTCATAAAATGGGACACAACTCACAACAACTGCCTTGCTTGACAAAGGAAATTTTTGGCTCTGTTGTGGTTGTAAGTCGAGGACTACCCCTAAGAAACTTGTAAATTCTAAGATTGAAAATGTAGGTAGTGCAACTGGAGAAATGTTAAAATATGGATGCCGCTTGTTTGAGTAGGAACTATGCAGGTACTTTAATGCATGTGTCTAATAACACTAACAATGATCCTCACCACAAGGTAAAAGAAAACAAAAGTGCAGGCAAAAATTAAAGGGGATTTGCTTGCTAAGTGTTCTTGGAAAGTGTATGGCAGAATTCTGATCAAAAGGATAAAAGAAATCAAAATCGACCAAGTTTGAGAAGTACAGTGTATGTTTATGCGTTAGTACAGGGTACACATATCAAGTTTTATTCTTCAACATCTTAAGAAATAAAAGAAGCTGAGGAATCTATCGATTTAGTAAAAGTATGATAAACTGAATAAATGTGAATGTTTTGGTTTAGCTTTCAATGTGGCAGAGCAATATACTATATGATGGAAGTGAACCATGTCTGAAAAAGTATTGTTTAGCAAATGGTTCAGCAGGGATCAAGGTATAAGACAAGAGTGTGTTATGTCTCTTTGATTGTTTATTGTATCTATGGATAAACATACAAAATGCTTGGTCAAGGTGAATTTGCTGGGAATTTGAACGTATGTGTACTTTTCTATGCAGATGACTCCATGCTGTCGGCTGAGAATCTGAATGAACTTCAGTGAATGTTAGACTGTATGAAGCATGATGACTGTGGATCTAAAAATCAAATTTTCAAAGAACAAGTAGCTGTGTTTGAAATGAAAAGTGCAATGAACAAACAGAAATTATGAACTGTGAGAAACTAAAGTTGTTGAAGACATTTTGTTACCTTGTTATTAAAGATGGAAAAATGGTTGGAGAAATTTTAAGACATGCAAATATTGATACAGTACACAAAGGTTGTGGTTTACTGCAAGAAATGAATATTCGTTTTTTAAAAAGCACAACATGGCTGCATATAAAACACGCTTCTGCCCTACTACATGGAAGTGAGAACTAAGTATATCAGGAAAAACAAAAACTAAATGCAGTTGGAATGAAGATTTTTAAAACAAAAAGAGATAACCAAGAATAAAGGGATGCTGAATGAAGGTGGAGAGGTGCCTGAGTTGAGAGAAAAGCTGTGTTGGATAGAGTTGACGAGATCCTCAAAATGAGAGGTGAGAAATTAAGTGAGAAGTTTAAACAATGAAAAGCAACAGCTGAAGTGGTAAATGCATGTTTTATGGTAGCTAAGACGATTTGCAAGAACATGTGAGGTATGAGAGGCACAGTGATGAATTGGTATAAACTAGTTTTATGTGTTTCCTTTTTTTTAATCTCATGCCTTTAATTTCTTTGGTTTGCTATTTCCTCTTCTATAATTTGTAAAACTATGCTTACCCCAAGGAGACTTCTGGGGGAGAACTAGCATGTCTCTGAAAGAGAGTGATGTATAAACTTCTGAATCTCTCCAGATAAGGAGAGGAGAGACACCCAAATAATTCTGGATATCACCTCTCCAACTTTTTAAATCAGTGTTGTCATATGCTCACAGAGGAATAACAGAGCACGGATATTTCTAAGTCTGTAATTCAGAAGGCATCACATCTAAAAGCTGTGCTAAAGAAAACTGTCCTGGCTCAAATAAATTCAATTATACAAGCAGAGAACATCTAATCAATTATCATTCCAGCTACACTTATAGGCAAAACAAAACTGGCAATTAAGCAGGCATTATGAACTTGACAAAAATATCATTAAACTATCAAAGAGAAAAAGCACCACTTATATATCTTAGGTATGGGGGAAAAAACTATTCCACTTCAGCATTATGTTGATCTTTTTTATTTACAATACTGCGAACTTATCTGGAGGCAGGAAAATTCTACATTAATACAATATGCAGAATTTTGTACATTATATTTAAAACTAGCTAATTGTTAATTATTCTTATTTAGTGTTTTTGTACACATATGCTTTCATACATAAAAGAGACATTTAAATTTCCTTAACAATAGATATAAAAGTGGTTTAGTGTTTCTTTTTTAAAAAAATATGGTAACATCCTTGTTCAATTCCATACATCCATTTTTATGTTTAACCTGTTCTTGTTAAAATGCATTTTATTTATGGGGATTACTTCAATATTTATTGGTATGGTTTATCAAAATGTTATTAATACTATTGTATAGCAGTGTTTTTATCTTTAGCAATAACTTTCATTACATGAAAAATGTATGTAAATTACCCAAGATTTAGTTTCATGTGCAAATTAATAGCAGAATTATGAAAAATAACAATATATACTTATTAAATGCAATTTTGTATGCACAGTCTTGTAAGTAATGTCACTGTAAGATTTTGGCTTGAATACAATTTAGCACTTTGGATGGGAGCGTACATACCTACTAAAAACACTCCCACCCACTCATAAAGAAAAGCTAAGTTGGGGAACTGACAGAAGACGCTTCAACAGCCAATTCCTGATAAGTGAGTGTTCTATGACTGGCATCATGCTCAAAGCAGGTGTCTTATGAGCATCTACAACACGTGGACAACATTTCCAGCAAACACACTTCCTAATTCCTATGTTAGAGAACTAGCACACTTATATAATCAAAAAATCGTACTTCCCCAAATATTTTAATGCAGTTGACAACTTTAAAAAATACCTTTATTTCGAGGTGGTGAATTCTAAGCACACCATATAAGGAAAATAAACTTTGGATAATATATTTATTGGGAAAAGAATGCAAAATAAATGCATACATTAAGAAAAGGTCTTGAATGTATCTACGTTTTAAAATCTGTAAAACAAAAGCTTGGATAACAGCCCATTAAAATTTAGAAATACAGATAATCTTGACTTACAACCATTCATTTAATGACCATTTGAAGTTACAAGAGCACTGAAAAAAGTGACTAATGACCATTTTTTGTATTTATGACCATGGTAGGTCATGTGATCAAAATTCGGCCACCTGGCAATTGGCATGTATTTATGACAGTTACAATGTCTGAGGATCATGTGATCCTCCAGATCCCCTTTTGCAAAATCAATGGGGAAGCCAGATTTACTTAACAACCGTGTTACTAACTTAACAACTACAGAGATTCACTTAACTGTGGCAAGAAAAGCAGTAAAATGAGGCAAAACTCACTTAACAACTGCCTTTCTTAGCAACCAAAAATTTGGGGTCAATTGTGGTCATAAGTCAAGGACTACCTATATGCTATGAGGGTATAGTCAGTATTACCTTTTTTTGAAAGACAAGCTATACTATAGCATATGTAGGCAACTCTTTTCTATCTGTGGACTATACTTTCTTGTCCTGCCCTGATTTGGAAAGGAGGTTAGTTTTAAGGGTTGCTATGTGTGCCATAAGATATTGATTTCACCTCTTAAAAATCTCTCCACCTTGCCAATACACAGATTGGGACTTTGTGATTCTATTCATTTCAATTAAAAATAAAAGTATAGGACAGACAGATCTTTGGCCCCAAACTTGGAAGAAAAGCTAATAAATACATGATCAACAATGAATTTCAAGTATAGCACACTAGGGTTGGAGGTCATCTTATCTTAAAGCTTAGCAAGTTATCTTCACACTTTATAATTAGTGAGATTGCCAAACAAAATTATGTGGTATCCTCAGATGTTTGGCATTAGGAGAATTCTAGATTAAAGTATTGTTCATGCTAACTGAAACTTATAAAAATTGTAATTCAAAACATCTGAAATGCACAATATTGTCTACCACCAAAATTCATGCAAGTCATAACAATAATTCAGACCATTAGTGCTATGTTAATAGCATTAGCCATTTATATAATCTATGATTGATGCGCGATTTCATAGAATCTAGCTAAAGAATGTACTTCTAAGCCAACTTCTGTGGTAAACTGAAAAAGGAAATCCAGGTAAGTTAGGTGTCCCAGATTAACTGAGCCTAAAACTAAGAAAATCAATTAATCAAAAGATGTATATAGACTAAGGCTAGGTGTTTTTTTAAATCAATTTTTAAATAAACAACTTTGGTTCTTCACATTTGTAGATTTGTTTCAAATCACAGCATCAAAAATAAGTTCTGACACCTGAATTTAATATAGTAAACAATATTTTATACTGGTCTCAGTTTCATAGTTATGAATTGACTATACTACAATATGAAGATGCTTGATCAATAAGATTGGATGACAATCAGATGGAGAAACTGTAGATTGATAGCACCCAAGTCCATAAATCATGGGAATGGTTTGGTCTAGATCAGGGGTAGGCAACCTTGGCTCTTTTATGACTCGTGGACTTCAACTCCCAGAATTCCTGAGCCAGCATGGCTCAGGAATTCTGGGAGTTGAAGTCCACGAGTCATAAAAGAGCCAAGGTTGCCTACCCCTGGTCTAGATGAATTCATCTAAAATATAATCCATCATAATTATATCATAAGTCATGTGTATTATTTAATTTACCTGTCACTTGAGTTGCCCAAACTCTTAGTAGTACAAGACACCTATTTCAATTCCAACTGTTACTTCAATTATCAATAGTTTTAGGCATGATTAGCCCATCTGTGTTCTGCTAACTTCTTGGTTATAATACTATATAGTTTTACAGTATTATAAAATACTATAAAACACTTTTACATGGAGATGCCTTGAAATTGAATTGGAGAGAGCAGCTTGCGCAAAATGCAGCTGTGAGGGTGAAAACTGGTTTGGCAACTGAGGCCAGATAAAATTGATCCTTCAAGAGCGTTGGTTAATTATCTGGCACCAAGCCCAACTCAAGTGTGTTTGTTTCATGTATAGAACCCTGGCCTAGATGGCTTTGAACAAAAACTCTGAACTATTTCTGTATTATTTTGATTAAAGATGTGAAACTATATATACCTGGATTAGTTTTAGGATGTTTGCATTTTGTCATTGCAATCCTTGTATAATACAATGGTACACATAATTGCAATAGACATTGAATCTTTTTGAAGACCAGTCAATAATTGTTTTGTTGTTTATCTGTAGAGCCTATCCCCATTCTATCTGCAAGTCTGGAAATTCATAAGAAATCCTTCATATACACATCCTTCACAAGTTCCATAAACAGAAGTCCTTTGGAGGCTTGCTAGCTGTTGATTTCCTGAGCATATGAACTCCAAGCATGACATGGCAAGGACTAATGGAAAGTGGCAAAAATATACAAAATGATACACTTTGAACTGCAAGGCAATGACAAAAATACATTCCTCCAAAAATTTTGTTGGGGAAAATCTGTAGATTTTTTTTTTACAGATTTTACCAAACTTTAACAGCTAATTAATAGTGCTGAAGTTTATGTTTTTAACTTTAGGGTCTCTTTTCTGTTTGGATTTTTTAAAATTCATTAACTATTTTAAGCATTCAACAAGTAGAATATCAGAGAAATAAATCAAATAATTAATGGTAAGGTGATAAATTAAAGTGTCCTGGGATGACCTTCCCCAACAGAAAAGAGAAACATCGTAAAAATGTACTGGTGACTGCGGAAATGTAGTGGATTACTGAGGAAAAGGCAAAGTTCATAGGACAGAGGCCAAAACCAAAACCTGAATACAAAGGTTTCTGGGATCCTTTCTGACAATCTCATCCTAAGAATGATGCAAGCAGGCATTATGCCAAGGTCAGAAAAATCAGTCGTTTGGAAGAGCCCAGCATAAATGATCCAGACCTGCCAAATTTGCAATAAATTTTAATCAGCACAGGGGCACTGAGTTTGTAAAACATCCCTTCCTCTGAAAATGAGGCTTGTGACACCACTGTTTAGTTTAGCTCCAGGGGGAAGTCATTTCTTTTCCACCAAGCATTTTGAGTAATAACAACCCTCCCTATCAGTGCAGATTTCTTTGGTTTTTGCTTCTGACTAAACTTGACGTGTTGCAATACTGTGAGGGCGCTTTTATTATGAAAAGCAGGACGTGTTGTTGGAAGCATAATAAATTTGAATGAGACTTCAGATGCTCAGTGCTTAAAACATAGATAGCAAAGTAGAAGGAACAAAGCAATGACGTCAAACCCTGGATTCAGATTAAACCCAACTAGTGCAAGAGATGACTTGGCCCTACCGTCAAATAGCTTATCTTGTATCTTTACCTCCCTCGACTTTGCTGACACTTCCGAAGAGGAAAAAGATGGCCATCCTATCTTAATATATGAAAGGCAGAAGAAACACCTAAACTTGCCTGGCGTGTGTATGCATTACACACACACACACACACATGACTCATACATAACCCGTGTCTGTCCATTTTGTAACACGAGCCTCCAAGATCCTCGGTACACTCAAGCCTTCAAGACAACGTCTCCCAAAAATACCGCGCTCGGCGTGTGACGAATAAGGGAGGGCTCCGAGGAAAAGAAGCTCCAGACAGCGAAGTAATGGGAAATTCAGGGCGTGGGACAAGAGGAGAGGGGGGGGGGGGAAAGGAAAGCCAAATCCAACTTGGAATCGGAAGAAGCAACGAGTCGAGTCCCCGCCAGCAGCGGATGGAGGACAGGCATACAAAGGCAGCTCGGCAGGCGACGGGCTGGACCCTCGGAGGATGGGGCAAGCGGTCCGCCCCCGCCCGCCCCCACCCCCACCCGGAGAGAGAGACGGGGCCTATCTGGCTCTGAATTGCTTAACTGTGCCTCGCCTCGCCCCGCCCAGCCCAAAGGCCCTTTCGACGGGCCCACCTCCCCGAGCCGCCCATCACTCACCTCCACTGACTATTCAGCTACACCCCAACCATTTCTCGGGGGGGGGGGGTTTGCTGCCGCGCGGGGCACAAAAGGCCGGAAAGGCCCCAGGAACGGCGGCGGCGGCGGCGGCGGCAGGAGCCACTGACGAGAGAAGGGGAAGGGCGGGCCACGGCGGATCACCGCCCAAAGGAAGGCACGGCAGCAGAGTACCATCTCCGGCGCCACTCCATTTCGACGGCTGGGAGGCTGAGACGGGACCCAAGCGGGTGGGCTGCGATGTCAAGGCCCGGGCGGTCCCTGCCGCTTTCTCCTTCCTCCTCTCCCTCTCTCTGCCCCTCCCCCTCCCTCTCCCTCCCCTGGAGAGGACTACCCAGCAACCTTCGCGTCAACGGCCCCCCCTCCCGCCCTATCCGGCGGCTGAGGGGGAGGGACCAAATTGGCGACCACGTGATCCTCCCGGAAAGGCCTCGCCGAGGCTCGTGCGCCGTCCCCCCCCTTCGGAAAGAGGCTTCCCGGGTTTTCCCGTTTGGGGTGTGACTCACGAAATGTCGATGGAAAGTTGCGATCGCCAAACGTGCAGCTTGCCTGCTTTTTAGGCGGAGAGCTCTCAGATGGGTGACGCGCTGCGAGCGAGATAGTCGACGGAGCTGTCAGCCCCGGTCGGGCGGCTGCGGCGACAATTTTCCATTGGTTTTTTTTTTACTCGCCCTCCTGGCTACCAGATCAAAGTGAATTTAGTTTCATAAACTGAATTTAGTTTCATCCAAATGTATATAGTACTGAGGTACTTTTTCCAGTGCTTTATTAATAATTGCGGAAATAATTAAAAGTAGTAAGCGATATTTGATCAGAACTATAACATCAAATTCTGGGGGGGGGGGGTGTTCAGCAGTGACACCTCAAAAGAACATTCGGCACATTTTCATTCACGCTACTAGACCAGACTTAGCATGTGGTTATATTAGACCCGAAAAGCAAAGATAGAAAAAACAGGCAGAAACGTTACCTCATTGAATAAAGAGGTTTGAAGATACTATCAGATGTTTTTGTAAATGATCTGCAAGGCATCTTTTGTGGCATAAAAATTCTATACTGTTAATAATAATAAAGTTGGAAGGGACCTTGGAGGTCATCTATTCTAGTCCAACCCCCTGCTCAGAAATAGGAATGGTATAGGAAACCCTATACCATTTCAGACAAATGGCTGTCCAGTCTCTTCTTTAAAAACTTCCAATGTTGGAGCATTCACAGCTTCTGGAGGCAGGTTGTTCCACTGGTTAATTGTTCTAACTGTCAGGAAATTTCTCAAGCTTCTTGAGTTGTTTTCGCCTTGAGGATTCTCATCCATGTAATCCTTCCTAAGCTCTAAGTTTATTGAAATTAGCTCTCTTAAAGTCCAAGACTCTAGTTTGACTGTGTTCTATTGCTTGTGCTTGCATAATGTTGAATTCCAATATTGCATGATCACTCCTCCCCAAAGTTCCTGTGGCTTCAACACCTTCTATCATTTCATCTCTGTTAGTGAGAATTAGGTCCAATATGGCTGATCCCCTAGTTCCCTTCTCTACTTTTTGGTAGACACAGTTGTCTGCTAGGTTTGTCAGGAATCTGTTTGATCTTCCACTTGGTGCAGAGTTTGTCTCCCAACTGATGTCAGGGAAATTAAAGTCCCCCATTACTATTATGATGTGCTCATTACTATTGTGATATGCTTCCTACATACCTTAGCTGATTAGCAAAAAGTTCATCTATTTCCTCTGTTTGGTTGGGTGGCCTATAATATACACCTATGGCAATGTCATTCCCCCCCCCCTTTTATATTGACCCAAATGCATTTTCATCATTGTTGTGCTCTATTTCTGTAGAGATGTAGTTATTGCTTATATAGAGAGCAACTCCACCTCCTCTTTTATTTGGTCTGTTTCTTTTAAATAATTTAAATCCCTCTAGCTGTGTGTTCCATTTGTGGGTTTCATCCCACCAAGTTTCTGTAATGGCAACAATATCATATCTGCCCTCATTTACCTGAATTTCTAGTTCACCCTGTTTATTGCTCATACTCTGTGCATTGGTGTATAGACATTTGAGTCCTTTATGACTGACCCTGTGTTTACTTTCTACATAACCTGTGTGGTGCCTGAGTTCCCCTATTTTCTTACCCCGTTTGATTAGTGCACTTGGTGTGGCACTCACTATTAAAAGCTTGATTTTGTTTGACAGCTAGGTTGATATTCTTGTCCACACACACCTCTATGTCACATGCACTGATAACCCTATAATTTTTAGATTGCCGGGGACAGGAATGTTCTGTATCAATTAACTCACTGTCCCCGTTGTTCAGTTTAAATATTTCCCTAGAAAATCTGTGAATTTATTGCCAAGTAACTCAGTCCCTTTCTTTCATGGATGCAAGCCGTCTCTTGTACACTTTTTCATTGGACCAGGTGCAGACATCGTGACTAATATAACCAAAGCCTTTCCCTTTACACCACTCCTTTAACCACATATTGAATTCTGCTATACGCTGGCCTTTTCCATTTTGTTCCTTATGCACTGGTAAAGGATAATTATGGAGCATCTGGATGCTATATATAGTTTTGCCTTCAAGATGAGACCTGTTACATCCATAACTAATGAAAGGGCTTGTGAATGTATTGGAAACCTATTTCTGTGATCTTTGAGAAATTATGATAACCACGATGCCAGAGGATTGAAGAAGGGCAAATATTCCTACCTTCAAAAGAGGGAAGCAAGGAGGACCCATGCAACTACAGATCATCAATTTGATGGGCAAAACTCTGGAATAAATTATTAAGAAATTTGTGAACTTTTTAAAAAGATTGCATTGCACATCAGGAGACAGCATGGATTTATCAAGAATAAGCCATTAATCTTTTCTGATAGAATAATAAGTTTTGTTAATTATAGAAATAAGGTAAAGGTAAAGGTTTCCCTGTCCAGTTGGGTCCGACTCTAGGGCGCAGCATTCATCTCCGTTTCTTGGCCAAGGGAGCCAGCATTATCCAAAGATACTTTCCATGGTCATCTGGCCAGCATGGCTATACGTCAAAGGTGCATGGAATGCTGTTACCTTCCCACTGACGTGGTACTTATTAATCTACTCATATTTTGCATGCTTTTGAACTGCTAGGGAGCTGGGGCAAATAATGGGAGCTTGCACTCAGATCTTGAACCCAGGCTATCAGCTTTCCAGCTGACAAGCTCAGTGTCTTTAACCGCTTAACCATCGTGCCCTCGATTGTAGGAATCGAGTGGTCATAATATAAGTACAGCAGAGGCTCCATGAGATCTTAACGAAGAAGTTTTCAACATATAGGCTAGGTTATACAGCTATAAGATGGATGCAAAATTGGTTGGACAATTATACCTAAGAGGTATTTGTGAATGGTTTGAGAGGGATGAAACAGATCAAGAGACTTCTAGAGCACTGCTGACAGAAGACAGAATAAACTAAATCAAAATGGATAAAATTGCTATTAAATCCTACCACCGATTCATGCAGTGAAATGGAAATACTTGTCCAAACTAATTGCTTCTGCAGAACATCATCCAGCTGCCCTCTTTAAAGTGACCAAATTCCTTCTAGGTGTAGGGGCCTGCTGAGGAATAGGATGGTTTTCTGGCGTATAATTCAGATTTGTTCCCAGTTGGATATTAGCATGGATACTGATCCAGTGGAGAAGCCTGAGGTAGGTAATGGTTTGACTCTGTTGGTCTTGAGCCAGGCACACTGGCTGAGGAATTCTGGGAGTTGAAGTCCACAAGTCATAAAAGGGCCAAGTTTGAATACCCCTGCTCTTGAGGAAGTTGGCAGGAAACATGAGCTTAGCAGCTTGTGTTTTAGATCCATGTTCCCTCTGGTTGGTAAAAGCTTCCCAAGAGGTGACATGCAGTTGGGTACTGGTGATAGTCAATGCATCTTTGGATGAGGGGGTGATGCTCCAGCCCTTTAAAGGAGACATTGGTTCTGCCCTCTTCTTAAAGAGCTATCAGTAGATCCCACCTTGATGGACAATTTTTGTCCTAACTACAACCTCCCTTTCTGGGGAAGGTTGTTGAGAAGATGGTTTGTTGCAGTTCCATAGGATCCTGGATGAAAAAAATTATCTGGATCCCATTCAGTCAGATTGCTGGTCTGGATACAGAATGGAAATATTACTTGTACTTTTTGATGATCTTTGGCAGAAGTGGAATGAGGTTAGTGAGTCTGTCCTTGCATAACTTGATTCTCTGCTGCTTTTGATATCATCAACTATATATTGTTCTGGGGCAGCTCTGGGGGTTTAGAGTTGGGACAGCACTGTGTTGTCCTGATTCGTTTTCTTCATTAAAGTCCATTTTCAGTTGGCTTGAATGAGAGCAAGTGGTCCAACGTGCGACCCCTGCTTTGCCATATTTTCCAGGGTCTGGTGCTTTCTCCAGTCCTGTTTAACTTGGTGAAACTTTAATGACTTGGAGGAGATCATCTGTCACCATGGGGTGAGGTATCAGTATGCTGATGATATTCAACTTTATATCTTTGCCCATGGTGAGTTAAGTGATGCCGTGACTGCCCTTTCTTAGTGCCTGGAGGCTGTTGATGTGAAATGTAGTCCAGATTCTCAGGAGGGAGGAAATGCATTCCAGAGAAGTAAAAGACAGCAAAGTTTAGCTAGTTTGAGTGGGAGGAAGGTAGTCAGAATACTCCTCCCTAGGAGTTCTCAGAGTATTGTTTAATGGTGTAAGTAATTTGCTTTAGTCTAGCAAGAGTTCTGTCTATGCGCAAGGAACAATAAATGAAACTGCTTAGAAGAATCTCAGTATGTCTTCCTTGGTTTTTGGACCTTGACAGGATAGGGAGGAATAGGCGAAATTGAACCCTAGCAACAGAGTGGCTTTAGGTTTGGGGCTTCTTGATTCTTGGAGAATTAACATCTTTGGTTGTGGATGGGATAGCATTGACCCAGACCTGGTACGTAATCTGGGGATTCTCCTGGGCTTGCAACACCTGCTCGTGGAACAGGTGGCAGTTGTAGTCAGAAGGCTTTCGTACAATTATGAGTTATGCATCAGTTATCCCCATTCCTATACCATATTCTTCTCATAATCACCAATGCCCTAGTCACCTTCCACTTGGAATATTGTAATGTGTTGTACGTGGAACTAACATTGAAGAATATCCAGAAGCTTCAGCTGGTTCAAACTGCAATAGCCTGCATAGTTTTACACAAATCTAGATTTGCACGTGTCACCACTTTTGCGGGAGCTGCATTGGTTGCCAGTTTATTCTGGGTCCAATTCAAGGTGCCATCACCTTTAAAGCCCTACGTGGCTTGGGGCCAGGTTATTTGAAGGATCAACTCTCTCCAGTTACATCTACCCAGCCCACCAGAACTGGAAGGCAGGGTATGTTGTGGGTCCCATCTGACAGAGTGGGACCAAGAAAAAGGGCCCTCTTCGTGGTGACTCCCTCCCTATGGAGTATCATTTCCTCAGATATAAGATTAACCCTACTTTGATATTTTTCTGGAAGGTGCTGAAGATGTGGTTCTTTCAGCGACACCAGGTTGACACAGAGCCAGTCAAGTAATTGGTTTGATTGTTTGATGCTGCTCTGGGGGGGGGGGGAGTTGGGGAGGTTACGGGTTTCTGTATTTTGGATTTTTAATTTTGTAAGGCACTCAGAGTCACTCTATGCGAGCAGCCATATAAATTTGTTAAACAAACAAATAAATGGACAGACATTGCATGGTGTTGTTTTTGTACATACCAGTACCAATCTTAAATGCCCATGTGTAGATTAAGATATTAATTAGCCTTGGCCACCAGAAATTAAGTACTTCAGCTTAGCATTTCTTTCTGTGATGTCTTAGCTCACTTTTTGTCTGTAATTAATTATCTTAACTGATTACATACTGTAATATTTTTGCACTCCCAGGTTGGAAAGCCATAAAAAGCTCTAAGAGATGCACATCTGATAATAATCAATAATTCCTTAATACTTGGCCTCCATTTTCAAGAGACAGAATAATTCTAAATGCATTTGGCATCTAACCCAGATGTTCTGCATCGTTCTTGGTATCCATACTTGAAAAATACCTAAATCTTTTCTGAATGTTTTAAGGGAGGTGACGACTGGATGATACACACTGTAAATGCTAATCTAATGTTATTATTTCACTAAATGGAGTATTGTACATAAGTAAACTCACAAGACCAGCATAAACTCAAACTGCACTATTTCCAAGTTATTAGCCACCTAACTATTGTAAGTGGGTTAGGTATCATTAAGTCAAGCTCCTTTCTATCCCCTGAACTTCCCAAGCATATTTTTTAATTCATCATCCAAATCACACAAGGTTTTGCTTATTCATCATTACTTGAAAGGAACACTCAGGCTTCAATCAGCCTAGGATTAGTTGATTTGTTTTCTATAGTCTTATGATAACTTTCATAAGCTTCTTGAAAAGCATCGATCTACCTATCATATATTATCTCCGGGAAAACCTTTGCTTTAACTATTCAGATCTTCATTATACCAGAGAAATATCTGTATATTTCACAATTTTCTCTATCGCGGTCTTCCTCCTTAAAATTAAGCCTTTTTATTTCTCTACCACACTATCCTTTATTTTTTTTATTCTTCAGCTGAGCAAACCAAAACTACTTACCACCCTCATTTCTTTGCCAACAATAGTACAGTCACTAGGCATGCGGGCTGACACTGTGTTTGTCGTGTCAGTTTTAACATGAGAGTAATCCATTTTTACTTTCATAATGAGCCAGGAGTGTTGCAAGCTCTTGCTGCTTTTGGCAAGAGTATCAAAAGCAACATAGCACTGTAAGATCCATTCCGCTTAAATATATATGAGGGAGATGGGCAGTTTTTAAATATGATTAAGTAAATAAATGTGGTAATGAGCAGATTTTGCATCTTTCCTTGCATCACTCCCCATCCCCCACTAAGTCTATATTTTCGTTTAACAAAATGATGCGTATCTCAAATTGTTAAACATTATACCTTCCTGTTTTTGACTTCTGTTGTCATCTCTTCCAACTTCACCGTTTTTATAATATACACAGAAAATTGGGAATCATATACATCCTTGTCTTACTCTGAACCATTCTGTTTCTCCAAGCTCAGCTCCTACAATATATTCTTATAAAGATTCCTCAGAAGAGTGATCAGATATTCTGGCAACCCTCATTAGTCTTACTTATACTGTACATTTTGGCAGGATCTACATAGTCAAAAGATCTGCTATATCTGATCAAGCAAAAACAAACCTCATTCTTGGGGGGGGGGAACGGAGTGTTATTTCTCTTATCTGATTTACGTTATCTGCCTTATCTTGGGTCCTCTGCCTTTACGGAAATTCATTTGGCATTTCCCTTTTCATGTATGACTTTATTCTTTGCAAGTTGAATAGCAAAATTTCATTTGCAATTGCAATTTGTGCACTAGTATGGTAATTTGCTTTCTCCTGTAACTCTCT
Source organism: Azemiops feae (assembly GCA_023970755.1). Taxonomy (NCBI): domain Eukaryota; kingdom Metazoa; phylum Chordata; class Lepidosauria; order Squamata; family Viperidae; genus Azemiops; species Azemiops feae. Next base: position 2,663,338 of record JALGBA010003987.1, on the reverse strand, counting down.
TCTTTGCATAGGTATTACCCATGTTTTCCAATATCTGGGCCATACAGTCTTGTTACATATTTGTAGGAGTCATTAACACTTTTACTGCCTTTCTCCATGGCTTTAAATCTCGATATTTTTTCTTCCTATTCTGCTTAATTAGCAGGCAGCAATCCTGTAGGTAAAGCTGAACAGTCTCTGACATCATCTAGACAGTTCTTTCATTATCTTTGATGATAGGTAGTAGTCATCATGAAAACAATCTACAGTATTCATACTAAGTTTACAACCTGTAAAAATAAAAGTTTAAACCCTTAATTTGCATTTAATAATTTATTAATTTCTTAAATTATACATTCTATATAGCATGATTCAAATTTTTTTCTGGTAGTTTTAGAATTATAGTGTCTAAATTTTGCAAAACATAGAAATGGTTACAGACTAAAATGCACAACTTACATAAACATTTAAATAGAACATTTGTATTCAAAAGTCATTCTACACACATTTTCATAAAAATATAAAAAAATAGTTCAATCATTGATTCATACTTTAACTACACTAGGATATTTAACATGTCCCCTCCCACATATTCCTCATAAAAAGGCTCTCACCAAAAAAAAAAAAGAAACTAAAAAAAAACTGTATGGATTAATGAATACTTCCAATAGCTATAATTCATTACAATAATCTGTTATTTCTTTTCTGTAACCTACAAAAAATGGACTGCAATAATCTTTCATAATATGCATCTTCCATTCAAATTTATTATATATATATATATATATAACTTGTGCTATGCAAAAAATAAACATTTTTAAATAAGTGACTGTAAATTAGAATATGACCAGATTAATCAAATGCATGTTATAGGCTAAGAATTTTTATGCAAAAATATCTCAAGGGGAAATATTTAAAGATATCTTTTTTTATCCAGCTCCACTGAAAATAAACATTTTTCTCATTGAAAGCATTTATATAACATTTTTTCTAGGTGCCCAAAATAGCGTGCAGACAACAAAGCAAACACCTCAAACTCTTCCATTTCATAATGCTTTCAGGGCATATTTAATATTAGGGAAAGGCACAAAGATGAAACATTTCAGTTGCAGCACTGAATACTACTCCCCATGCACAGTGCAAAAACAGCTTAAAGGGAAGTCTTTAAGCTTGAACAGGTCTGATTAAAAAGATCAAAGCATTTGGCCTTGATTCAAAGATTCTGATACATAGTGGAGAGAGACATGTATGTAGCTGCCTGCAAGGATTTTTATTACAAAACTGAAGGTGGTCTTTGTTAGTACTGGATAGTGCTGTTTCTCTTTCAGTGGACAGAGGATCAGGCTTCCGGTCCAAACCATGTAAAAAGGAGTATCCTAGCCTTGTAGACAAGATGAGGGCAATTGGGTACATTAAACCATTTAGATTTGGATGAGAAGAATAATTGCTATTACAACAAATGTCAAGCCACTATTTAAAGAATGACAAAAGTGCAGAAACAAGTGTTGCTAAAAAAAATATAATAGAACTGTGGCTGCCATATGTTCTCATACAGCAGGCTTCTACCTCAAGATTTCCCTCTGATTTAAACAGCAATTTGTTATTCATCCTGTGTTTAAAATGGAACATGGAGAACCTCTACCCAAGCCATATTCAGAGGGATGAGGGCCCCCCACCTGGTCTTCAGGTTCAATCCAAGATCTCCCTCCTTCTAGAGGGCTGGAAGCAGCAGAGAAAAAATGTCCACCTGTGTCAAGTGCTGATCAGAAATAAGTCTAACCTAAAATTTGCACAATTTACAAACAGATTGAATTGATACTGTATTAGCAAAGGCAGTTTAAAAGCTTAATTACTACAAGAGGCAAAGGATGTGTTGATCTGCCTCCAGAAGAGTAATTTGGAGGCAGCAAGCTTGAAGTGAACTGGCCCTATCGACTTTTGGTTGCAGCATCGTCAACTGAAATCAGTGTTGCCTTGGAGTGAAATAAGTTTCTTATCTCTGGCTTAAATGCTTTTTGCAAGGAGATACCCAGGAATATTAATTGATTTTTGAGTTAAATATTATAATTTTCTATTTTAGAAAATGCTACTTTTTGGATATTTACTTTACAGTGTCATTGTGTTCTCTTTCCACTTTATAATAAACATAAGTACACTCTTTTTTAAGCCTGTAATAGAACCCTAAGAATTTATTCTGAAATCATTACATGTCATCATAAACAAGGATTTGGCATTTAAAGAGACAACTTAAAATGATCTAGTAAAGTATTTACTTTGATTACTTTTACATTCCACTAAATTACAACCATAATAGCTCAAGGATTTTGGGGGGGAGGGGGGACAATTAATAACTGGCAAAAGGTAAAAACAGAGGCTTAAAGGAACAGAAACATTGATAACTCGATGGTTATCTGGCAGTATTTTTGCCAAATGTAAAACATAGCATGAAGTCTTTCTTCCAAGGATTTCTGGGCTGAAATGTTTATCCAGTGACCAGTTGCCAAGCTAATGCTTTACATGAGAATAAATTTAAACACATCCCTTTCTCTGAAAGGAAGAAAAATATGAAAGTTAAGTTATATGACTAGAAGTAGGAGTCAGGAAGTACCCCAAACACTTTTGTTTCTCTAACTTCCTCTAAACTGGAAATAATAGTATAGACAAAAGCCCGTAAGTTTTAATTTTGAAACTATAGCATAAACTATTTTTATTCCTTTTGGCTACCTCTTACTTATAGTATTAATATCTATTTCTATTGGAAACACTATAGATTACTGTAATGACGTTTTCTTTGCCTGGAAGAGTGTATGAGGGAATACAGCTTACCTTTCTCTTCCCCCAGCTATCATATCCTCTTCCACAAATTTGTGTACTGTATAAGTAGAATGAACTAGCCAGCAATTATTCTACCCAAAGAGCAAAAGGAAGTTGTACATGGCAGTCAGTCAAAATCTAATGTTACAGGAGAGCTTGCAACAAGACTTGAGAGAGAGAGAGAGCTTAATTGTAGTAAGATACTCAGTATAATGCGAAGATCTCTACCCATCATCATTTTGCATATGCAGACAAAGTCCAAGAGGGCAACTGAGAGAGAGAGTCTGGTTTCAATAGGCTCAACAATCCTACTGGACTGAGATGGTAATAAGATTGGTATATAGGATACTGATCACAAAAGAATCCAATTAACATAAATTTGATACTGAGCCATTAACTGACTACAATATTGAACTATTTTTTTTACTTTTTCAAACAAGCTTTTTTTTCCTGTACAAAATGCAATATTGTTTCCTCTGTAACTGAGGAGGAACATTAAATATGGCTTTGGGTTTCTTAGCCATCTGAAATCAAACTTCATATTCTCCTTCCATCTTACTTAGACTATAAAACTGATGTAAACACAAGATTGCTGAATGACTATAACACAGGATGATTCAGAAAATATATTCTGCTTTCCAGCATGTAAACATCAGGATGACTGGATCTTAATTCATATAAATATTAGATTTCTTTAAAAATTAAGAAAAAAGGTAGCATTCCCTATTAAACAGTAATCCACAAAAATACTCTTTCAGTTAAGTATTACTTGCCATTTAACAGCTTATGGCCTATCAACTACTATGTAAAAACACATACCGTTTTACAACTGTAAAAACAGACAACCGGTTAGTTTAGTTTGGCCATTATGCATTTTCGATGCGAGTTACTTTTTTACTGCCACCATAGTCCTAGCATCGCACTAAATTGTTCTTCTTCTTTTTCTTTGGTGGTTCATCGTCTGTGCTGCTGTCTGTGCTGCTGCTGCTGCTGCTGCTGGAAGAACTTGACTCTGTTTCAAAGTCAGAAGAACTAGAAGAACTACTGGATGATGGAGAAGATGAAGAACTGGATGTGCTTTCATCACTATCACTGTCATCTGATGAGGAAGAGGAGGAGGAGTCATCACTCTCTGATGAAGACTCGCTAGCCGAGGTGACGCCGCTGCCGCTGCTGGAACTTGTCACACTTTTAGACCTGGCGGAAGTTTTAAAAGGACCAGCAGACATTATTTAGCAGTTTTACTAAAAGAAAGATTTTAGATTTTTAATAGGAAAAACAACTAAAAACACAGTATTAGGGGACAGCTTGCATCTTCTCCCCAAATATTCTGACAGTCACTCAAGGGCTGACATTTTTTGCAGTGGGCCTATGCAAATCATTCTGTGAGATTTTGTCTCAGCACACATCTCTCAAAGCAGAAGAGTCTGCTGAGCTGTTTTCAAGGCTCTACTGAGACTTTTCATGCATTACAGCAGGGGTATCAAACTGCCGGCCCGCGGGCCAGACGCATCACCAGGAAACCGCGCCCACCCCATTGCCGGCAATGGGAAAAATGCTCCAATACGTTGCACGACATTACGTGACATCGCGAGTTTGACATGTCTGCATTACAGGATATATGGCATGTCAAGGAGCAAATCCTTGCCTGGAGGAGGAGTATGATGGAAAGGGACCCTTATCAAATGCTTTGCACAGGCTTACCATGTAGTCATCAATAATCATAAAAGAAAAACAAAGCTTTGTTGTTTTAATTAACACACTGAATTGATTCAAGTAATAATTCTCCAGGCGTATCAGCCTATGCAATGATATAGAAATTACTAGAAAATCATTTCCTACTGTGTCAATGATTTACAGCAGGCATTAAGTTCATGTGTCTTCTGCCCCCTTCTTCCTGATGATGATAAGGCAGGAAGTGTTTGCAGATACTTAAGTATAGTTTTCTGCAGCAAGGTTTCTATGGTGCATTATATAAGAATGCATCAATTTTATATGATCTGAATTGATTGTAACATGTTCCAGGCAGTTTAAGCTTCTTTTTTAGCGCTTAAGACCCTAAACAGTTTAGAACCTCACTATCTCGCAACCATTTGTTTAAGGGTGTGCTGATAAACTGGCTCTGCCAGTTCCATTGCTACTGCTGCACTGCCAGCCAGGTGACTGGCATGTCAATTGTTGCAGCTCTGCTCTGCGCTGGTCTGAACTGGCTCACAAAATTCCAGAACATTTAACAATTGGCTCTTACAAGCACACCACTGGATTTAACTCATTAGAGCTTGTCCAGCAGGAAAGGCCCTCTTAAAGAAGCTCTCACTTTTTAAGGCCAGTTTGACCAGCAAATAGAATGGCCTTCTATATTTTTCTCAAGCTACAGAATGTATTGCCTCAGAAGTTGAGTTTGGTCTCTGGGTCTTTTTGCTTTAAGTATCCAGGAAAGGTCTTGGGCTCTTGGGGGGGGGGGGGTCACAGTGATAGGTCAGAGAAAGTCTGAGTCATTGTGCAGCAGCTTTGAAAAAAGCAGAAATCCATGCTAGGAAAGGGACTAAAAATAAAACTGTCGTCATTATAATGGTCCTATAAAAATCTATAGTATATCCACACCCATAATATTGTAAACAGTATGACAGTTTCATGGGGGGGGGGAGGCAATATCATAGATATGGAAAACTACTGAAGATGAAACAAAAATATTTTAAGGACTCAAAAGACTTCCCTCCTCACATTTTATTTATTAAGTCAGTCACAGCAAGCAATCACCCCAAATGCCTCTAGGCAGCTAACAATGTTTAAAATAAAGGTAAAAGAAGTACAATCACAACTACAAAATTAAAATACGTGTTAGCTGAGAAAAATACAGCAGTCACTAATATAGCTAGGAGGCACCAGCTTAGGAAAAAGTAATGCAAGGAATGAAAATTGTTGAAGTGGAAACCAGTAGAACCAGGCTAGAGAGCACTGTTATGTCAACACAAATCAGGTGCCTTTCAAGGCCTTCAGGAGAACATCCAGGTATTTACTGACTGGGAAACATACACAGAAGGGGTTTGATTTATGTATAACACAAGGGATACATTTTTTTGGCTTGTGGCTTCATGCTTGTCTGATGTAAAAAAAAAAAAAAAGACTAATCAATCCGAGTTGTGTCTGAGAGCTTTCTACTAAGTAGGCCAATTCCTGAAAAAAGGTGATGTGCCTGGAGAGCCAAGAATTGCAGTGAGCCTGCGTAAAGCCTGACAACTGGGAGGATGGGAGATGAAAACATTCTTGAGGTACATTTCCTTCGCAAAAATATAGGATCAGGTTTTCATCCAATGAAAATGACTGAAAGGGAATTTAGAATCATTTTTTTAAAAAAAATATTCACAAAGCATGTAACTAGCCTGTGAAATTCATTACCAAATGTGGTGATGACCTAGATATATTTTTAAAAGAGGATTAAATGAGTATGTAGTCGATCAAGGGCTTAGTCTTGAAGACTCAATGTTTCCCTTGAGTTGGCAGGGTGCCTCCAAATACCAGTTACAGAGCAACAATGACAGGAGGGATTAGGTCTCCAACCACTGTTTATGAACACCTCAGAGACATTTGGTTTGCCAATGTGAGAAATAGAATGCAGGGCTAGTATGGGCTTAGGCCTGATTTATCAGTTATTCTCATGTTCTTTTTTAGCCAGCCTTTTTCAATGTGAAAATGTTTTGACATTTATTATATTTCTGTATTGGCATTTTTATTGTTAGCTGCCTTGAGTTCTTTAAGAACAGAAGGAAAGGATATAAATCAAAATAATGAATACTCATATTAAAAAGAATCTCTTCTTTCAAGCTAAGAAAGGATCGGAAGTGGAGAGCATGTCAGTATTAGTCAAAGTGACAGATAGCAATACTATGAAACTATTAATGTGATAAAATCTATTTATTTTTTAAAAAATTATTTCTTTACATACCTTTTTTTCTTGCTCTTCCTATCTGTAGTACATTCTCCGGAACTGATTGGGAGGGAAGGGAATCAGGTGGAAAGAAATTACTTCAATTAATATGTACTTTTTAAAAAGAGTTCAGTCAGAAACCTGCACTAACATTAGATCAAAATCAGTTTCTTAGCAAATGAGAAATTATAAAGGCAATGGTGGAAATCTAAGATATTAAAAAAATGAACAAAACAATAAAAAGAACTAAATAGAACTGCATATTTAAACTATTTAAATAAATATTATTTATAAATCATTCAAAAAATTTCATAACCAAATAGCATATAAATATTGTTCATATATGAAAAAAAATATTTTGATATATTTTGGGTTTTTTTGACTAAGTCAAACTTAAAAGAGAAACAGTTGTACGCGTTTAATTGTAATGGAGCATCTTAATATAAATACTTCAGATCTACAAAGCAAGTACACTGAACTTTTTTTTAAAAGATGTTTTAAATATTAACCTTTAATCTTAACTAATTCTTTTCTATAATCTTAGTTTAAACCTATCTGCCTACTACATGCATACAGGTCAAAACCTATTCTCAATTCTTAACAAATTAAGCAGCAACAAAATAACAGAATGCAGAATAAATTATGGTATTTAAATGGCCAATAAAACATTTCAATTTTTGAAGAAAAGATCTTAGCCATATAAATAGGAATACAGACTGGGTAGTTCTTTGGTTAGTCTAGTATAACTATTATTTCCTTCAACACATTTCTAATAAAGAGTAACAACCCTGACTTATTTGCTGGACTGAAATAGAAAAAATGGTTATAATATCACTTAAACAAAAGTGCTAGTAAAAATTAGACTCTTCCTATTTGTTAAAAAATAAAAATCACAGTAGCAAAAGATCACTTTTATAATATGTCCACTTTGAATAACATCTAATTTAATTATAATTTTAATGTTCTTAGAATGTGCAAAGTTCATTGAGCCAGAAATGGACCATTTCAGAGAATTCTAGAAAACTGTGTTTCTCTTTGGATCATCTGAACTTCTGGATATACCATTTCAGGGACTATTTGGCTGTTTCATCGGGAATGTTATGTCCAGAACACATTGGACTACTGCTGATTCACAGAATTTAATTCTGGAAAAGGCTAAATCTCCACCCAGAATAGCATGGTCCAAACTGCCTCCCTGGAATTTGGCACAGTCCGAAGAGAAACAGAACATTCCATTTCCATTTAATAATGCATAAGCCTGAATTACATAAATATCTTTTAACTATGAGGGTAAATAGTGAGGGAGTGGGCAGGAAAACAATGCTAGAAACAGAAATGGAGTGAAAGGACTAAAAAGAAAAAGAAAATGAAGAATTGCAACAAAAGGAGAACCGAACTAGTAGCAGAATAAGTGAGAATAGCCAAGGAACAAAAAAAAGTGATCACATAAAAGTTCCAGGAAAGAAAACAGTTCAAAACTGAACTGGAATAATGTATTTACTGCTGACTTAAATAGCTGCTGCCAGAGTTCTGTTGATCATGATAGACAGATATTAAAAAGAGCCCCCACTGCAATTGTTTTACATACTGATTCAGAACCTTGAAAGAGGCTTGCTCAGACTTACTCTAATTTATGTCCAAACATACATCCTTACGAACTTATGTCTATTTTAATGGTTTGCCCATAATTAAAGAGAAGAGGCAGTGAAATAATATTCTCTTTTCCCATGCACAAGTTTCAGTCTTTATGAGATGTGTCAAATATTTTCAACCTGAAGCATTTCAATTTCAAAACAGGCAGTTTTGATCTCAAACTGCAGCCTTGCCAGAACCCATTCCAAAAACATAGCAGAATGTTCCCCACATCATTTTTCTTGTGCAATTATTACCATCTCCGTCAAATTATCATTTACATTGTGTAAGATGTTACTAATGGTGAGCATTAACCTGACCACTATTGGAACTATTTCAATGTCAAGATTGCATCTGTAGGGTCCTAGAATCCCTTTTCCACCAAGGGTTAGAGGGCAGAGACAATTCAGATTGCAGAGTAACTAGCTGTGCCTAGAAGAAGATGCCCTGTTGAGCAAATTTAAGTCCACTTTTCCCCTCTCTACTATTGTGTTCTAGCAGCTTCTCATAGCTAATGATTCTATAGCTGGACAAAAGTTTGCCTCCAATCCTTCTCTGTGATTTCCCCTATTCACATGAGGCTTGATCCTAAGGCACCAATCTTTATCCTCATGATAGGACTTTATGAACTCCTGAATGGGTTTAAGTTTGAAATGGAGTGCTTCAATATCACAGTAAGTATTGCAATGATGTAACAACTGTGTTGAGACAGCCGCATTTCAATATCAGAATGCTTCTGGTAAGGTTCCCGGGAGACGCCAGAACTTTGCTTAATTAGACTTGGTCTAGAAAACTGTTTTACTGTTAGTGGGCTTTACCCTGAAAGCAATAAAGATTTTTTCAGAAATCTAAATGATTCCTTTTTCCTGAATTTGCTTGTCTCATGGGACTTAAAAAGTTAAGAAGCTTACCCATCTCCACTATTTTCTAACATTTTTCTAGCCCTTCATGTAACCCTGTCAGATACATGTTAAAACAGTAAAGCTGCATTTTTGCCAATATAAGATTTCATCTGTTTTGGAAATTGACAATGTTTTACTGACCTTGTCAATATTATCAATACCTCTACTGATAGGAAGCCGTTCATTTAACTCCTGATAACCTCACCCAGGATTCTCTCAAACTAAAATGAATCCTTTATAGCTTAGCTTTCAGGATTATTTGGGTTATAGTTGTTATGCATGACATTCTGATACATTCCTCCCCAATGGTGCAGAACTTGTTAGAAGCTTTTCACTCTTTTTTCCTTGTACATATATATTTTTCTATAAATGACATGTAATCTTTTACATAGTATATCATACCTTTGTTGTAGTAGCTGGTTCTCTTTTTCTTTAAGTGCTTTTTTAAATTCTGCTGTTCGTGATGGTCTATACAGATATTTTCTTTTCCCTGTACATTCATATGTCCAGTGTCCAAATTCCAAACATTTCTGACACCTTACATGTTGTTTATTTGCCTCTCTGTGGAAATACATAAAAGTGATTGAGACCAGTTGTTTTTTATTTAAAAAGTCAGATAGAAAAAAAATTGCTTGTAACTAGATGGCAGTTTCAAACTAACTCCTGCTAGTTATATTATTTATAACTTGATGATTACTCAAATCCTCACAATTCGATAAATTTCATTTGTTTAATCAGTTTATCTTGCTATTCATCTTGCTAATGACTCTGGGTCGATAACAAAATCTAAAAACCAAAGAAATCAGCAATCAGCCCCATATCTGATAAAATAGCCAAGTTTTAAGAGCTTTCTGTAAGGCCAACTAAGTTGGGGATAACTTAATGTTGGCTAGGGCAGGTGCTCCAATAGAAAAATCATGTTTTCTGAGACATGCAAGATGGCTTTTGCTAATCAAAGAAACTTAGTATGTTCCTCCTGATATGATGGGATGGATAGAGATAATTAAAGAAGGGTGATTCCCTCAAATAACCAGTCCCCATGACACGAAAGGTTTTATAGGTACAACACACATCTTAAATTGCACCTGGAAGCCTATTGAGAGCCAGGATAGCTTGAGTAACAAAAGTTAACATGGCCATATCAGATGTAGCCAGAATTCTAGTTGCCCGATGTCCTTCAAATCAGTCAATGTAGAGCCCATTTCAGTAGTCCAATGGAAAATAACCACAGCATAACTTACCACGAACAGTGTGTCCTGGTCCAAGAAGGGCACAACCAGCAACATAAAGTTATTCTTGGCCATAGTTGCCACTTGTTCCTCAAACAGGAGCCATGAGTCTAGGAGGACCCCCAAATAGCACACTGATTCTGTCTATAATATATGCCCATCCAGAATTAAGGATGATAAATCACTGGCATAAAGGTGTCCTAGTGCCCACAGCCACTCAAGATTTGCTAGAGTTGAGCTGGAATCTATTCTTCCCTCTCCAGATCCCTGCAACCTCCAAATACCAAGATAGAAACTGCATGGCAATTTAATAGCAATCGTTTTATTTGTATTGCACATAATCCCTAGAGCCCAACTTTACAGAATCTCATGTCCAGTTATTTTGGGGATAGCACCTCTAAATGTCACCTGAATGTCCCAGATTACCAAAGCTAGTCTTTGCCTCCACCTCCTGGCCTTGGCTGATATTATAGCTGAACCCCAGGCAGGCAGATTTCCAAGAAGGCAATCTTCCTCTATGCTCATCCAAGTTTCAATAATACACGCTAGGGCATCCTTCTCAACCTTATCACAAGGGAGGGAAGTTTTATTATGGATTGACCTGGCATTTAGTAGCAGCATCCAAATGCCTCTGCCTCTGAAGATTCAATGATTAAGAAATGTGGTAGAGAGTAGGGGGCTGAAACACAGCAATGGTACAAGACACCAGAACTACATTCCCTGAGTGAGGCCCATTTCCTACTTCCTGCCATATTCCCCATAACCCAACTCCTGCATGGTAAAGGCCAGATAGCTGTCACACCAAACCAGAAGCTGTTTAGCAGCCATAAGGCCCAGGCTGGTTGATTCCATCACCAGTCTTCAATTCCTGCTCCTACTGCCATCAGCTCTTATCATCAGAGAGTCTGCTGCTATCCAAACTGTTGCAGCCATATCCAGCAGAATATCCAGACCATTTGCTAGGACTCTCCAACACCTTTTTCTTCATCACTGTGTTGTGCTGATTGCCCCAACATTTGACTGGAATTGTTGTGGCTAGCACACAAATCAACTGACCAAAAATGGCTCCTCTCCTATAATCTGTTGATGGTTGTTACAAACTGTCACTTTTTAAATGCATATTCATAAAGCTCTGCACAAGGAACATTTTACATTGTTTAAACAGCAGTCACATTCAAAAAATATCATTATTAAATGCCTCATACTTAAATATCAAGGTAGCTGGCATATTCATTTTTTGAAATCACTTATGGTTGTGTCTGAATTTTAAGGACTATCAGTAATTCATTTGTGCAATTCAGAAATTCATTGCCTGGAATGGTATCATTTCAAAGCATTTAAAACCAGTTTTTGAGCATATTTAACTAATAATATATGGTAAGTATAGAAAGCTGCTAGGTTGAGTCCACAATAGCTGGATTCACAAAAACAAGCTAAATATACTTTATTTACTTTTAGTTCAGCATACTACTCAAATTCAGTCACTGTAATTTATAAGTCACAGTTAATGGTTCAGGAAGTTGTTCAAATGCAGCAACTTATAAACTGAACAACTCATGGCTTAGTATGGCAGGTAAATAGTCATAATAAAACCATCAGTCACTGGTTACTTTGCTTTTCAAAATTTGCTAAAATATTACTATGAATCACCTACCGATAATTGGAATTTATATGATTGATCCACAGTTCACTTGACCCAAGCAAGACACTTGAATTTCATCAGTTTTTGAATACAAACCAACTCAATGTATCTCAATATTCACTCAAAAGTGTGTATTGTATTGACTCAAATACAATGTTTGCTTCCTTGGAATAATGCAGATTTTTATCTAAGGGTTTTTTTTTCTAGTCCATAAAGTCATCTTTTAATCTCAATATTACCTATCTCTTTTAGAATTAGCAGCATAATTTAGAGGAAGATTTATGGTGTGTTGTGATACAATCTCTTTAAGTTATATACTTTAATGTGATATCAGGATGCAAGTTAAAAAAAAACAGTTTTTGTTCTCAAAATTTTGCATTAGAGCTCCTGTGCTTATTCAGGATGCACTGCAGGGGGCGAACTAGCCCCACACCAGATTTCAGGGATAAAATTAATGTGTTTAGCCTCTGCAAGGCTTAAATAACATTGCTATAAAGGTTAAAGTAGGAAAGAGTAAGAATAAAAATTGAATGCTTAAAATCCTTTAGGCTCTATTTCTAACTAAACTGATTTGATTACTTTATTAAACATTGCTTTTCAGTGTATGGTTATGGAAAATTGGTTCTTTAATCATGTTCTAGGTTTTTAAATAAAGTATTTTGTTAATATTACATTCATTAAAGCAATTTAGCAGAATTTTTCAATCCTATAAAGACATATAGCATATGGACTGGATTGTTCACTTCTTAGATTCATATCTTCCCAATTAACTGGGTTAGAATGAGATTGTATACAGAACCAAAGATAAGAGATTATTTCCCTTGACAGGGTGATCTTTTAAAGAGTCTCAGAAATAACTCTAACTCCATTAGCTGATGTTGAAAAATGTTGAAAATTGTACTTCAGCAGCTGTAAGACAGCTAGAAAAACCCTAAACAATTAAACTGCATATGGAAAAGTGTGGATTGAGGAATTAAAATACAGCTATAACATAGATAATATCTGGATGGGCCATCCAAACATTTACACAGAAATTTCATCCTATATTTACAATAAGCTTCTTCTGATGAGGCAGTGGAAAATGGCAACAGATTGTCTGAAGACCAAGTTATCTGAAGCTCAGTTCAGATGAAATACAGCAAAGTGGGTCAGAGAGAGAATGTATAAATCAACCAGTCTTTTCAAGAATACATACAGGTAGGTAAACCTTACTGCAAATTAATATTCTGTGGTATTCTCTTATCACAAAAAAGATAAACCACCTTAATTTTACATCTAAGCAATGTTTACAAAATATGATTAATTTTAGAAAATTAAGATGCACAACTTCCAGGCTCCCATTTAATGTGGCTCATTTAACCATGATTTATTGCTTCCTTAAAGCTATGAATGTCGTCCCAGAGCAGCTGCCATTATCTACAGTACTTAATAGTTTCAAATTCTGATTATTGCTAACAGGAATACCAACAATTATGAGATTAGATGATATAGTCTGAAAAATATTATGTGTGTGTAATATAGTATTATTTATGTTTACTGTTGTGACTATGTATTTACCAGGTTTTCTGAATACATCCAAATATTGTATAAATAATAATTGGGGAAAGGTTGGGATATTCATTTAATTCTAAGAAGTTAAGAACCTCTTAACTAATTCCAGCATTACAAAATATTTAGATTTACAGAGAGAAAACACTTTGAGTGCCAGCATTATTAGTGAAAGCTCACTATAAAATGTTTGACACAAGATTAAAAGCTGATTAGAAGATATCATTACATTTAATGTAATATATATAAACAGCATTACTGAAGTCTTTAAAGGTGTTAGCATGTATTTAATCATTAATTTATGAAACCATAATTTGGCTCACACAATTCATTAAAACACACCAAACAAACCACATTTTAGCTCAGTACTGTACACCTTTAGCCACTGATTCTATTGTATTTAAGACTGTGTAGAATCACAATGCACATAACATTTAACAGTGCTGCACAGGAAACAACTACCCTTTATTTCTAACAATGTTTGAACAAATAACATTTTGTGAGAAAGTTATGGGAGACGGCACTTCCATGTGCATGCCACCAAGCAAAGCAAAATAAGCGGGAAGAAGTCACGACCATAACTGCCCAGACACCGATTAAACCGCTTACTCCGACAGTTTTTCCACAGCAAGCGATGCTGAAAGAAACATACCGCAACACAGAATGGCTCTCCTCCCGAGGTTAGCATTAAGGGAGCTAGGACATCTTTCGCACCTTTACTCCCTGACCCCTGCAGAAGCCGCGGCGTTCTAGGTACTTCAGCACCTGCCCTCTCGACACGTACACGATAATCCACCCTCCTTAAAAGACCAATTGCACACATGCAACTATGTCTCGCCCTTTTAAAAAGGTCTTCCCAATTCTTCCCTCTTAGCGCTGTCCTCCCCCTAACAGCTGGGGAGCAAGTGGTTTGGATTTCCCGCGCTTCACCCGCAGGACTGCCTCCAGCTCGTTTAACACCCCTCTCTCGAGAAGCCCATGGCGGTTGCTTCCCTCTCCAGCCCTTCTCTACCCGCCAAACACTCACGCTTGTCTCCGAGCAATCAAACGATGCATGGGAGTCGCCATCTTAGCCATCGGCCGGGCACGAACCCAAGAGGCATGCCGGGAATTCCACCCTCCCTTTTCCTGTTCTATCGGATGACGTATTTCGGCAGCCAGTGAAAGGAGCGGGGAGGGGAACCTTCGGACGGTACCATTGGGCATCGTAGGTGGACGTCTTTGCTCTCTTTTGCTTGCCCTACTCTTTTTCTTTCAAGTATCTCTCGCCTTCCTTAGCCTTTTCCCGAGCTATTGGTAATCTTTTTTTCTTGAGGATTCAGTCGAAACAGAGCGGTTTTTATTAAAGTATTTTTGATGTCCAACCAGAATGGAATAAGCCATTTCGAACTGCAAGTTCTTTCTTAAAAGAGAACATTAGCTATAAAAAGGAGGCGGGGCAGATGCTGGTCTCTGACATGGAAACTTTCTCTCCCCCCTCCCTTATTTCTTTGAGCGTGGTGCATTCAAAACTACATGTTCTTCAGTCTCAGGTAACGCTGCCAGAGTCATAACTTCATACAATGAAGTTGTATGATAAAAATGGATTATTATTTGAGACTGTGTATGGTACAGTTTGTGAATATTCTGTGCTCAACAAAAGGAAAAAACTATAATTTTTAAAAAATAATATTTATTGTACTGCTTTTCCCTTGTTATATTTTACTTACACGGAAATAATGTGGTTCGTAACAAAGCCAGATGTTCAGACTCAATTTGGCATTTTTATCCATCTATCAAGTCCTTCCGAACCTGGGATAGGCAGATATGGATGTTTGATGGTGTTAAACGTATTGTTCTGCTTCTGTTTTCTGGTATTTGTATTTTGTGATTATCTCAATTTCTTTCTTTTCTGCTATTTCTAGGTAGTGTCATGTCCACTATCCAGACTTCTTTGTCTTTCTTATCAACAATTGTTAACTCTGGAGTATTATGTTGCATATACACAAACTTTTATGCCTCACAAGTTATAACACAATATGACAAGGTTTTGGTGACTCAAGCAGATTGGAACTTACGCTTAGTCATCTTCACACAACAAAGTATGACCAAAGCTAAAATAAATATAATTTACCTATTGCCTGTTCTACCAATATCTATTTTCTGTAATTGGCCCTTTTAGTGAACGAGAATTGGATTGGTCTTTACAAGATTGTAAACAGAATGTAACTAATTATATACAGTTGATAAACTAATTATATAGTTGATTAAACTATTTCTTTTGGAAGGGCAAACATCAGAACATTATCTAACTCTTAAGATACTGTTTTTTATTTTTAATTCAACAATTACTTTCTCAGTAATTTTTCAGAATCTGTTTATAAGAATGAAAAGACAGCTTTCTGGTATGATATAAATACATTTGTTAGGCCTCTGTTTATAAATCAGGCGCATAGGCTGAAATGTCTATGGAAAATTTGAAATAATATACATGTACTGTATTGTGACAAGGGAATTTATATTGATATTTATGTAAATATAGAAAAGAAATATAATTAAACAGAATTGTATCCAAACTTATACCTCATTAAACTGAACATTCCTTCTATAAGTGGAGAAAATTAAAATCTGGCATTCACTGAGGAAATATGGAGGCTTTGATCTTTTCCAATTTCACCTTTTGCCATCCATGTCTAGTGCCTCTCCATGTTGTCCTAGCAAAATTCCTATCTCCCAGAACAGTGAAGGACATAGTGAAAAACCCTCTTCAAAGAACAAAATTCATCTGAGTGCAATTCTGACTTCAACCCCTTGTCTGAAGACAGATTCAATTATTCAGAATATGTTAGACCAGGGGTGTCAAACTGCCGGTTGCATCATATGGAGGCCGCGCCCACCCCAGCTCCGGCAATGCAAAAAAAGTTGTGACACGTCGCGACACGTCACATGATGTGACAAGTTTGACACCCGTGTGTTAAGACTAAGCCTAAGAAAAATGAAAAGCAATTCAATCAGAATGAAGTTCTTTATTTGCTTAGACACAATACAGATAGTTCTCGACTTACACTGATCTCTGAGCGACCGTTTGATGCTACACTGGACACCCAAAAAGATGACCAAGATTGGAAATTCTGAAGGCCCCCCTCCCCATGATCACATTTTGGGCACTCAGCTACCAGCCTATACTTACAGCCATTTGTAATGGTTCAGGGTCACATCACCATGATGTACAACTTTTTTTTTTGCTGGAAACCAGTGTTTACTTCTGGCTTCCAGCAAAGAAAAGCCCATTGTGAACTATGGATTTACTTAATGACCACTTAACGACTGCCACAAAAAGGTTGTAAAATTGGGTGCGGTTACATGATGACCTGCTTAATGACTGGCAGGACTTAAGACTGGGTTCGATTACTTGTAAATCAAGATTACCAATAGACAGGTTCTTGCCAGACTAAACTCTTACTACTTCCACCCTAATGGATCTCCTTGGGAGATTCTAGGGAGTGTCGGTCATTTTCCTTCCTCTATCTCCTATCCAGCTCTGAGCTGGGCTGCCTCTTATCTCCCTCCCCTTTGTGGAATGTGCTCCCTCCTTCCTGGGAAACTGCTGCTTCACTAGAGTCCATCATACTAACTCCCCCTTCATGGGCATCATCTCTCACAGAATGTTTTATTTCTCTGTAACACTTCTTAAGCCACTTACTGACTTCTCTAACACTATAGGGAACAAGTTTCACATAGAATTTAAAAGGGCATTAAAGTGGCCTTCTGAGAAAATGCCAGTTTGCATTACGTGCTTACTCATGATTAGCTGAACCATTGTTTGTTCAACTAACTCATTTTTCCCTCTGGTATACTGAACCATAAATTAACTACATGGACTGAATTCACACAACATATAGGCTAAGACAGTAATGGTGAACCTATGACATGCGTGTCAAAGTTTTGGTGACACATTAGCATTATTGCAGAGTAACCCAACAACTATTCTTGAAAGCACACCCTGTTCTCATGAGATTTTTGGAGGCTGTAGGGGAGAACTGGCTTCTCATGCAACCTCTGGAGACTCCAGAGGCCATGCAAGACCACACCCCATTCTTGCCTAGCTTCTTTCAGGTCATTAGAGAATTCTGTGTGTGTTTCTGTATGCACGCACTTTGGATTCACAGTGTGAATAGTCTACTGCATATTGTTCTGAAGAGAAAAAAAAATAGGTGGAAGGGACCTTGGAGGTCTTCTAGTCCATCCCGTGATGAAGCAGGAGACCTTATACCATCCAGAAAAAGTGACTGTCTAGTCTCTTCTTAAAAGCCTCCAGTGATGGAGCATCCACAATTTCTGAAGGCAAGCCACTGGTTGTTTTCACTGTTAGGAAATTTCTCTTTAGTTCTAGGTTGCTTCTCTCCTTGATTAGTTTTCATCCATTGTGTCTTGTCTTGCCTTGGTGCTTTGGAAAATAGGTTGACCCCTTCTTCTTTGTGGTCGTCCCTCAAATATTGAAACACTGCTATCATGTCAGCCCTAGTCCTTTTCACTAGACTAGACATATCCAATTCCTGCAATTTCTACTGCCTCTGAAAATTGCATGAGAACGGAGCATGTTTTCACATCGATTTTTGGAGGCCGCAGAGGCTGCAGAAGAGCATTCTCCAAAGCTGCTTCAAGAATGAAGGTCTTATGTGAACTAGAGCAGCCTTGGGTAGCTGCAGAGGCCTGTCAACAGAAAGAGATCACTGCCTGAAGGTAAGCGGCATGTGGCAGATCCCGGGAATCACACACACGATTGGACTATATATTTTTTAAAAATAAATGAATATGTAAAGAATTGTTCCACTTTTGTTTGGGGGGGGGGAGTATGTATGACATGCCAGAAGACTCAAATTAGGCATTTTCTGAATTTGACACATTGAGCCCAAATGATTCGTTATCACTGACCTCTTGGACTAATGGTATAATAGTTTGAACGCAGCAATTATGCATGTTCCTATTATGAAATATGAACAAATTAAGAATATTCATATTTAGAGACAATATCCTTTAATGGATTTAAGATCTGTAACAAAATAAGCTGTTAAAATAACTAAGTTACATAACCATTATATTTATAATATGGAAATCATTTCTGAAAAAATGGAATAGCTGAAAAAGTCTTAATATTGAAACTGTGAGATAATAGCTCAATATAAAGTTTAATTCAACAGGGTTCTAAGAACCATGTAATATTACCTGCTGCATAATTTGAATTTGGCATCTGAGAAACATGATATTCCTGAGTACCGTATGTGCATGAAGGTCCCAGAATAGAGAATGAGCAATGTGCTACATGACATGTTTAGATTATGCATAGTGACATCAGAATTGCATGGGATTAATATTAGCTGTAGCGTTTATTATGATCACAATAACAAAGCAGAATATGTAGACATAAAAAGGGATTTAACGGACAGGCAGAGCATATATATATATATATTCCTATTTTAAAAAATTTCTATTGAATATGGTGTTATACAACATAAAGTGAATGGAAGGAAGAGTTAATAATATTCTGAGCTTATAATTCTACACATCAAACATAGCTACAACTGTTTAGGAGTTCAGAATGCTGACTTCCAACTGCACCAACCAATAGTAAATGTGGATTCCTATTCCCAAATAGCCACCCCTTGAATTAATTGACTTTTCCCTCAGATGCATTGTAGCAAAAATCATAAACCTTCTAGTGTAGAGGAAGGTGGTTTTCCATTGGCAGAAACTCACCGCCTCACCCTTGCTTCACAACTTGTCTCTCTTAAAATAATCACTTCTTAGTTTATTGCAACAGAACCAAAACAAAGTGCTTTGGCAGCTTGTCCATTGTTAGATTTAAAAAAAACAACCCTACTCATTTCCAGTATAGGTAGTCCTTGAGTTAGGATCACAATTGGGATCAGAATTTCCATTGCTAAGTTGTAAAGTGAGTCATGCCCAATTTTTATGATCCTTTTTGCCATGGTTGCTAAGCAAATCACTGCAGTTAAGTGAATCACACAGTTGTTATGCAAATTTGGCTTGTCAACCCCATGACTCTGGGACACTGCAACTATCATATCCCAGTTGCCAAGTGTTCTAATTTTGATCACATGACTCTGGGGATACTGTGATGGTCACAAATACAAGACTTTTTTTTAGTGCTATTGTAATTTCAAATGGTCACTAAACAAATGGTTGTAAGTAATGGATTACCTTAAAGTTGAATTAATTACCACAAAGTAGTTTTCTTAAAGGCTTCATGGTGCATCCAAACTTCACGATGTGGCCTCTATACCATTGACTTGGCCTCTGTGTTGCTTCTAGAATGTATAATATATTATATGGCCATATGTTGAATTGGATACAGTCCTGTGGCAAGTTATGAGTGATAACATCAACAATATGTCACTGGAAAAACATAGATGTAGTGTATTGTTGTTTCTTCCAGATATACATAAAATTTTTACATTTCTCTTCAGCTCAGCTACTTGTAATTATGCTGAAGAGGAAATATACAAATTCTTCATCATTCAAACCAAATATTTGACTTAATCATTTGCAATATACTGCAGGATACTGTCATTCAAGATATTGTCACTTTATTATATATTATGTTTTTTGTGGGACTTAAAATTGCCATTTGGCAGCAAAATTTGGAAACTTTCTTAAGTTTTAGTCTATATTAAATGGTAAAAACAATCCTTCATGTATAAATGTATTGGAAGATCAGAACAATTTACTCGAACAACGTCTGGTTGTAGGACTATATTAATATTTCCCTCTTTTAAATTCTTTTCAATGGGATATACTGTAATGTAGGATGTACTGGACCAATCAGCAGTATAAATTGCCATTTATACTGCTGATCTTTAGCATCATTTTAGTGCATAATTTATTTCACAATTACAGAACACAATATGATTATGTACAAGTTTCCTGAAGTGCTATAATGCTGATGGTATTAAATGTGTGTGTGTGTATATAGAAAAATATATCAATAACCTCTTTTCCTTCCAATCGGTGTGTGCAGTTACATTCTCACAAGCAGTCTGGTCAGAAGAGGTAGAAATTAAGCTTAAGTGACAATTGGGTGCTTAACACTAATCTGTATACATTTCATGGGGCTCTTCCTCATGGCAGAGTCATAGTGCCATCTACCAGTCCTTGAGGCAGCAGAAAATCTTAACAAAATAAAATCTGCTGCCCCTTGTGAACCCCTCCTACTGCAGGCATGGTGCGTACTTTGTACAGGGCATGTTAAGGACACGCCTGGTGGAATTCCCATGTTTCCTTCTCCTTCCACCAAACTTCACCAGTTGGCAGGAAAATATATATTAAATACTCTGAGGTGGAATAGAGTTGAATCTTTAAGTTTTTTACAGATTGCTGGACTAGCAACCTTACCCATTTATCAAAGCCCACTCTGGTTTGGCACAGATTATTTGTACATGCTCAAAGCTGATGATCAGGCTCTGTTTGACAGGGGCCTAGCACTACTAATCCTGACACATTTGTCCAAGATAGTCTGATTCTGGAATAGCACTAAGTTGCTGCCTAAAAGAACACACCTGTACGGAACTCTTGTAGCAAAACTGTTGAACTCCTTTTTGACACTGGTTTAACTTTATTCAGATGATTGCTACATCCACGTTCAAAAAGTCCGAACAACAACTGACAATAGCTAGGTAAGTTGCATAATGAAGCAGCAGCAGAGAAACAAATTGTTCTCTCCTATATCAGTATGGAGTCCTCTGCCACTATGCTGGTTTAACTTTATTCAGATGATTGCTACATCCACGTTCAAAAAGTCCGAACAACAACTGACAATAGCTAGGTAAGTTGCATAATGAAGCAGCAGCAGAGAAACAAATTGTTCTCTCCTATATCAGTATGGAGTCCTCTGCCACTATGCTGGTTCAGGTTGATTCAGGTCTCCGAACTTGGAAGATGCAGCCAGGTTTGAAGGAGACTTTCCTGTTGTCTAAAGCAAAAGGGCCCTGGAAAACAAGACTCACAAACATAAAAAGTGGGGATACGCCTGCACCAGCCTAAAGTAGTGAATAGGGCAGGGATGGGAGGGGGGGGGGAGTTTTACTTGACTCTAATACCAACAGACTGAGGTTGATGGAGTGTGTCAAATTGCACAAAAGCAAAACTGCTGCGGGTTGTTGCTTGCTTCATTCAGTACATGTTTTGGAGATGAAATCAAAACACTGTCATGAGGGCATGGCAGAAAAGCTGCCCGGACATGTTCCTGGTCCGCCATCGGAAAAAGCGGTGAAAAGCCCCAGATCTGAAATTGCAACGATCCGAGCATGCGCTTTGGAGCAGTTCTTGGTGCAAGTCAATATCTCCTACTCCGATACGCCGTCTTCCTTCCCGTTTCTCATCGCCGTTTCCCCTATCGGCTCCAGGCGGGGACACCGTAGCGAGGTTACAGCTCGCGCGCGCTCGCCAGAGCGAAAGGGAGGGGGCGCCCGCATCGCGGTTGGAATCTCGCGAGAGTATCTCACTCCTCCCTCTTCCTTTAGACGGGTCAGGATTCTTCGAGATCTCTCTGTGCTGCCGCTTCGCCTGTCCCTTCCCCCTCGCGAGGAGGCAGCCGGAGTCGCGTGCTGCGGCAGCCCATTTAAACAGTCGGAGCGGTCGCTCCGGGTGAACTGCGGAGGCTCCTGCGGCGGACGGGTTTCCCCCCTCAGGCGGCGCCGGTCAGGATCTTCTCGGCTCGGCTCTGGTTTCTTCGCCTGCCCGGCAGCCGGCCCCGTGCGATCTTCTTTTTTAAGTAGGCCTCTCGGGCCTCTCTCCGGCATTTCTCTCCCTCGCCCCCGAAGGCACCATGTCCGTGGTGGGAATCGATCTGGGCTTCCAGAGCTGCTATGTGGCGGTGGCCCGCGCGGGGGGCATCGAAACGATCGCCAACGAGTACAGCGACCGCTGCACCCCGTGAGTAAATTAATCCGGCGCGGCGGGAAGCCGGGATAAAATGTAAGGCGAAAGCTCCGGGGCATGGGGGGGGGGGTCGGGGGCGGCGGGGAAACGCTGCGGAGGGCCAATAGCGCCGCAAACTTGTCACCCCGAGCACGGGTGGCCTAGAAAACGCTCGCATCTCCCTTAAGCTCTTACCTTTTGGCTAGAATGGTTACCACACGGAGCGGCCACACCTTTTGGTTTTCAAAGCAGAGGGAAGGGGGGGGGAAGTGCGCCCTTATTAATTCATGAGTAATGCAAGGTGCTGCGCCTAGGAGGAATACTTTTCTCCTTCTCCTCTCCCCTCCGGCCCACATGTAGGTAGGGTAGGCGCCCCTGGAGAAAGGTAAGGGAATGAATGGGTTCAGCACCGTCCAGGCGAGCTTAGGGGAAGGTGCAAGTAACCGCGTTTAAATGTTTCTGAAACTGCCTTCCTGAAACTGCGGTATGCCGCTCGAGGTGGATGAGCGCTATGATTTGAAAGAGCTAACCGACAGCGGAATTGTTGAAAATAAGCGAATCCACCCAGGAACTTGTATAATTTATATATACCATTACGACTCGTTCAGTTTTATTTTATTTTATTTTTCATTTGATCGGTTGGGCAGAGAGGAGAGAAGGCAGTATTGTTCACATAATTGAAAATAGGCGTCCTTCAGAAGGTGTTAAGTTTCATTCAGTTTGAGGGAAATTTCGTTAGGAAATTTTATCAGTTTGCTTCCTCTAGTCGTGTAACCTCAACATTGTTCTAGAAAGATCCTATGTAGAACTATTTTAAAGATATGCCTTGTACAGGTAGATAAAGTCAACTTGTAAAATATATGCAGTGCAACAGAAAAATGCATACCCTGATGAAGAAATATGGTGAGCAGAGGATTGGATTTTGGATCGACAGTGGATGATTAGCAGTAATATTGTAAAATGTATTCATTGTTTAATACTAGCATCAACAAAATGTCGCTTTCCCCCCAATCCTTCATTATAATTTGATATTTTTATACAATTCTAACTCACAATTTTTGTGTGCTTCTTGGTTTTGCCAATAGTTGTTGCATTTTGGTATTTTCTTTCCAAGGCTGCTCTTTTCCTTCCACTTTTTTATAATCTTGAATGAAATGAGAAACTCCATTCTATTTTATTTAAACAAACACACTACTTTTAAGAAGAACGTAAATTAGAAGAGATCCAAAGAAGTGCAAGACAGGGAACTTGGTATCTTTATGTTTGAAGAGAAGGTTGAGAAGGAATATGAAAGCGGTTCTCTTATATTTGAAGGGGTGTCATACAAAAAAAAAGGCTATGACAGACAAAGCATAATTGTATTACTGTTACAAGAAAGAAGATGGTAATTGAATGTTGTTAAGTTTACAATGGAGTGGTTGACAGTAGAATCAATAACGAGGTGGTGGGCTTTTTCTTTACTGGATGTGTTTGTTTCTATGCTGAACAGGAGGTTGGATTCCATTATTGTGCCTAAATTATCTCTTGCAACTGAGTATGCTTTCCTGGGAAGAGGTTATTTGTCTTCAGGGTAATAATTTTAGTTTAGTGTGGTTTGTGCGATATATCAGATGGTAACTATTCAGTGAGAAACTTGTTAGCAGTGTTTCTGAGATCAGGTTTGCTGCTGTCTTAAGTGTATCACTCAGTGTAGTAGTGGGGAACATTTGATGCCCCTAATTCTTAATCAGTCCAACCAGCATGCCCAGTTGGAGTGATACAAGTTGTAGTGCAGCAACATACACAAAACCAGAATTCTGCTGTAAAAGCTTTGATTGCACCAAGAAAATTAATTCAGACAGGTTAATGGAAGCAGCATAATGTACTCTAGCTATCCATTTATAGTTGGCTTGTCATCTGATGCTGCTTCCACTTTCCTTGAAGATGCTAGAAACCCCTTTTAAACACATTAGAGATCTCTGTGATCTAGTATTTTGGTGTGGGAAAATTTATATTTTATATTAAAGAACCTTGAAAATAGGATCATTGTAAAATCTGGATTTTAGAAAAGATAATATTGCATTTTGGATTTCTTTTAAATTCTGTATTCTTTACATAGTTTTCATATAAATTTTCCATTTTGTAAACTGTTATAGCTGTGCAGTATTTACATTTCTGATTTTTTCTCAGTTTAATCTATTACATGCCCATGCAGGTCCTTCATTCTTACTTA
Organism: Azemiops feae; assembly: GCA_023970755.1. NCBI lineage: Eukaryota > Metazoa > Chordata > Lepidosauria > Squamata > Viperidae > Azemiops > Azemiops feae. The sequence continues at coordinate 2,638,536 of JALGBA010003987.1, read as the reverse complement.
TGTCCTTATTTTCATCTGTGCATCTTTCTCTTTCTTGCTGTATCATGTTCAGTGTGTATTTTTCCCCCAAGACCAATTATATTGCAAAATTTTCCTAAGAAAAAATGTATGTCCTGAAAATGAGGAAGTTTAGGTTTATGTTTCTTGATTCTTTGAATGTATCAGTTCATTTGTTTCAGTGGTCTTACGCCATATGTTTTGTTAAAAGACACATTACAGTAGTAATAGTTTAGATTCCTGGCTGGTACTAGCAGATTTGGAAAGAAGAGGATTTAAAATTTGATAGCGTAGAATATATTGCTGAGAAATATATGTAAGAGCCATTTGGTGTAGTGGTTAAAGTGCTGGCCTAGAAACCAGGAGATTGAATTCTAGTCCCACTAGAAAGCTAGCTGGGTGACTTTGGGCCAGTCAGTCTCTTTCAGCCCAACCCACCTCACAAGGTTGTTGTTCTGGGGAAAATAGGAAGAGGAAGGAGTACACATGTTCATCATATTGAGTTACTTATAAAGGCAGGATAAATAAATTATTTTTCAGTGTCAGGCAATGTGAGTTTGGGCAGTACTGCATACTGCTTTATTCTGTACAGGTAGTCCTTGACTTACAACAGTTCATTTAGTGACCGTTCAAAGTTACAATGGCAGTGAAAAAAGTGACTTATGACTGTTTTTCACACTTACAACCGTTGCAGCATCCCCGTGGTCATGTGATCAAAATTCAGATGCTTGGCAACTGACTCATGTTTTTGACAGTTGGAGTGCCTTGGGGTCATGTGATCAGCTTCTGCGACCTTCTGACAAGTAAAGTCAATGAGGAATTCAGATTCATTTAACTGTGTTACTAACTTAACAACTGTAGTGATTCACTTAACAACTATGGCAAAGGTTGTAAAATGGGGCGAAATTCACTTAACAAATGTTTCACTTAGCAACAGAAATTTTCTGCTCAATTATGGTCATAAGTCGACCATAATATATATATGCTTCTGTCTGTATAATTTGTAAGTAGTGAGTACCTCAATAAAACAGGCAGCTTTTTTCAGTAAAGTTCCATTTGTATACATTTTTCATGGGGTATGCTTGTGGTTTTCAGTTTTTGAGTGAATTCCATAACACATGTCTTCTGTGGAATGAAATAGCAAGTATACCAACTTCTCTTAATCAGACACAGAGTTTTCCTAACTATTGATATTATAGTGTCGCACAGTCATCCAAATGTTTAGACTGGATTTGGCATTTTTGTCTGTCTATCAAATCTGTCCCAAGGATTATTATTATTAGCAAATTTTATCTGCTATCTCTTTGTTCAAGGTGACTCTGAAGATGACTCTGAAAAGACAAAATAGTATATATGTTGTCTCTTCAGGTTCCCTGAAAATCTGTTTCTTAAAAATAGGAGACATTTGGGAAAGATTTACTAGGAATTAGTTCTGTTGCAGGAACAAAAAAAACACTTAAATCCAAGTCTATAACATTATGAATAATAATCCTAAAATCATTTGTCTATAAATTTATCTATAAAAAAGCTCATCCACAAGAAAAGCTAATTTGTTGGAGAAAATTACAGTAGGTGGATTGTGTTGAATGGATAATTATAAATGATGGTTTCAATAGAAGCAATTTTAATTTACCAAAGTTTGTTTATTTATTAGCTTTATATCCCACTTTTCGTACTTTATAAGTAACTCAAGGCAGGGAACATACATAATATTCCTTTCCTCCTCCTATTTTCCCCACAACAAGATGACACAAACCTCTTAGGAAATTTGTTCTCATTAAAAAAATAGATCTTAATAATAGATTCATTGAATGCACATCATTATTAAGTTTCATATTATTTAAGCTTACACATTGAAACTATATTGAAACTGAAGTATTCTGATCTAATTTTTAAAACTATTGTTTAAATTTTATATTAGGTCATGTATATCATTTGGACCCAAGAACCGTTCAATTGGAGCTGCAGCCAAGAGCCAGGTAAGGCTTTTATATCTATTTCTTTTTGTAATTCTACAATCGCTAGAAAAACAGGAAAACACTGAATCATATCAATTTTTTGTGTTAAAACAGTTGTGTTAAATATTTTGTTTTCAGGCTTAATGAATTTGACTTGTTGCAACATTTATGTTTTCTATACTATGTTTGCTTATCCTATAAAAAGTATCCTAACTCGGTGAATAAGTTGAAGTTGAATCCAAATGGGAAATATTTATAGTGGAATCCAAATGGGAAATTTTTATAGTGGAGTAAACGAATGCCAATATGTCTCTCTTGTGTATTTCTTTCCTATTCTGGTTATTTCACTGTTCTCAGCAATTGAATTTAAGGAGGGATTTAATCGCTAAAATAGGGCAAAAGTATATACTCAAAAATTCCATTCCTGATTCTGGATAAAAGATTTTTTAGAAAAATACAAACCACATCTTAAAATTTCTATTGGCCCATTCTATAGGGGATGAAGAGATAGTCCAGAGCTGAATTGTTTCAACATAAAATTACAAGGGTGTTGTAATATCCCTCTTATTACGATATGTCCTTTATTTTATGGTTCTTGCATAAGTTCAGAAGTGGCATGATTTAGTTATGATTATGAATGATAGCTGTCTTTTGCTTTTAAATTTGAACACTCTTAGAAGACTATTGTGCTTTAGCCAATTATGGTTGATTTGTTGAATAGGGTCAGCTGCAGTGAGTATTTAAGGGGACTTCATGAAATTTCAAAGATATAGACTTGAGTGGAAAATAGATAAACTATCCTCCACAAAGGTAGTAGAAAATAACTTCTATAAAACTGAGCCAAAAATGGTAAGGATACCAGGTACCAGGAGCTGAGCTCAACTTGAGGAAATCTTTGTCTTTTCGTATCGATACTATATTCAGATGTATTGGATGCCTTGTAGGTGCCTGGAGCAATCAAATGTTAACTCAGTTTATATGTTAAAACAGAAAAAGTGCAAATTCTTATTGCAGCTATGTTTCATTTTCTTTATTAGGATCGTTATGTTTTAAAATGGAAATAATGACATGGCCTACATTATAATATTATGTGATTTATGAGAGGCTTGACTTGCAACACTCAGATCAGGTGGTTGTTAACAAATGGAACATAACAAAAATTGTTTAATCTTTACATGGCCTTAAAATATAAAGGAAATTGTGATTAATTTTTTATCTTCTAGATAAAAGATCTTGCTCTATGTCATAATCTTAATCATCCACAATATCCTTCCACCTTAAATTCTGACTTGAAAATATGTTGACTGTATTTGCTTTATTAAGACTTAACCAAAGAAATATTTAATACCATCACTAGTTTTTATTTCATTAAGGTTGCATCAGTCCTACCAGAAAGCAATGCATTGAAAAGTTTGCTTGTAGTTGAGTTAGTGAATTAGTCATAGCAAGAAAATTGGGGTGCCACTTTCAGATGGAGCTGGGCTTGTTGAAGGGAATCCTATTATCTAATTTTCTTGTGCAATTGTTGCACAATTTAGGTCACTAAATTTCTTCTAACTTCATTTGCATAGTCCTCAGCTTACAACCATTTGTTTAGTGACCATTCAAAGTTATAATGGCAGTGAAAAAAACATGACTTTTATGACCAATCCTCATGCAACCATCACAACATCCCCATGATCACGTGATCAAAATTCAGGTGATTGGCAACTGGCATATATTTACAATGGTTGCAGCATCCCGAGGTCATGTGATTACTAGCTGGCTTTTGACAAAGTAAATGGGGGAATCCAGATACGCCTAACAACCACATGAATCATTTAACAATTGCAGTGATTTGCTTAACAACATGGCAAAAAGGTCATAAAATCAGGTATGACCCAAAAACTGTCTTGCTTAGCACTGGAAATTTTGGTCTCAATGTAGTTGTAAATCTAGGACTACTTGTTGGTTGAGTAAAGTTCCTCAAGAACAAATCCTCAATATAAAATATGGAAGTATTATTTTGAATGTGCTATTTCCGATATGTGTTCAATATCTTATGGTTGTTTTTCTGACTGTATTGTGTAGCATATTTTGATACCTTACAAGAAAAATGTGTAAGTTTATATACCATGAAAAAAATTATGAGATTCTATAAAAGCATTCTTATACTTTTTCTTCAAAGTCTTTCTACAGCTTACTATAAAAATACTAATGTTCTGTTACATGAGGCTAAATTCTGTTCCCTTCTAGGTAATTTCAAATGCAAAGAATACAGTGCAAGGTTTTACAAGATTTCATGGTCGTGCGTTTTCGGATCCTTTTGTTCATGATGAAAAAGCTAAACTTGCTTATGAGCTTGTCCAGCTGCCCTCACTTTCTGTTGGCATTAAGGTACGACCTTGAATGTGCACATATTAATGCCTGTTTACAAAGTTAGAGTACTGTTTGGCTATTTGGAAGAAGAGAAAAATAAAAGCAGAGAAATACAGATATTATTCAAATCTTAAGAATTCAACTGCTACAGTCTTCCTTAAAGAGATGGGAGTTGGGTGGTTTATAAATTATTGTTGTCAGACAGTTAGCCATATGTTTAGACTGGGTTTTTGTCCACTTATCAAGTCCTTGCCAAGGACTTGAGGTAGGCAGATGTTGTTTATTAATATTAAAGTTAAACAATACAGGATACAAGCTGTTCCAAGTAAAGTTATCTTTTGCGGTTGACTGAGATGCATTCTTTGAGATAAAATAAGTATGATTAGAATTTATTATCTTAAAAATATGAAAAATAAAGCATACTATTGATTGCTCTTTTGTGCTTATTTGTGAAGAAAAAGGAGAAATATATGGTATTTATACATTAAAGGTTTAGTGGGGAAAATTACTCTGGAAAATTACAAATTAAAATGTCATTTTGTTTCTGACTAAGGTTAAATATATGGAAGAAGAACGAAACTTCACAGTTGAGCAGATTACAGGAATGCTTCTCACTAAACTAAAAGAAACTGCAGAGAATGCTCTTAAGAAACCTGTAGTTGACTGTGTTGTATCTGTAAGTAATCAATCTATGTTTTTGATATTTTTTAAATTTAACTTTTCTAAAGGTTATGAATGAAATTGATTACAGCTTGTTGTCTAGCATCCTTAATGATGGTTTATCATAGCGCCTCTCAGGCTCTACAGGGTGGCTGATATTCTTTGTTTACAGATAAGTAAAGGAAATATAGTATTTGGACTGTAAATGTAGTTAGCCAAACGACTGAAGATTGATATTTTGTCTTGTAAATATTGTGTCTGTGTCACTTAAAGGTTTCTATAAAACTTATGCATATTAGGGTCTTAGTCAAAAACATTTTCTTCGGCAGCTTAATATTTAGTCACCACAATATACAAGCATCTTCAAGTTACAGTGGTAATTGTAACCTGGTCCTTGTTGCTATCATTAAGCAAGGGCCATGTGGGTTGTTAAATTAGGACCTCACCTGACTAACCTGTAACTTCCTGCCAACTTCCCCATTGATTTTGCTTGTGGGAAGCTGGCAGGGAATAACAGAAATTGTAGCTACATTACTAAAGCTAGCTGCAATGGCCAGAATTCTGAAGACTGGTTTTAAGACCCCCATATTTAATGCTATTGCACGTTTGAACAATCACTAAATGAGTGGTCATAACCTGAAGATCACCTGAAACACATTTACTTAGGATGTGGGACTACCTTGTTTTTATCTATCCAAGTAATGGTAGGTATGACAAACATCAGGCTCCTTTCTAGCCTGGCAAGGTTGGATTGTCTATAATCCCATCCTTCTTTTTTACATTTACATTGTTGCTGACTTAAGTATTCTGTTTACTAAATTTTCTATTTTAACATAAATTATTTTGCAGTTCTTGTATTAGTGTCTTGTAATAAACAATATGCTTTTATTTGTTAAATATTAGCTGTTAACAGTGTTACTAGCCAGTTCATAACTTTTACTTCCCTATCCTATGTATAACTTGGGGTAAAATACAATACATGTGGATAAAAATCCAATTATTAAAAATATTTTACTTGAAACTGTTCTTTTTAAAAATAAACTTTTAAATGTCTTGTAGGTTCCTTGCTTTTATACAGATGCAGAGCGGAGATCTGTCATGGATGCTACACAGATTGCTGGATTAAACTGCTTGAAGTTAATTAATGAAACTACCGCAGGTAGGTAGATAACTGCAAAGAATACTGAATTATATATTTGAAAGTCTTGCATCCAAGTTTAAGTTTTATTTTAGTCTTAATGGTACTATTTTTTCATTATATTGAATAAAGGGGAAATAATTCAAGGTTTATTTCCATTCAGTAAACTTTTTTCTGTTACGGTTCAGATTTGTACATGAGTACACTAATTATTTTTACATTTTGATTACTTTTAAATGTGAAAGTACAGAAATTCAAAAAAGAAATTTGGAAGAACAAAACATTTCTGAAATATTTTCTCTTTTCAGGAAGCTTTTAAGACAAACTTTACATCAATAAAAAGCTGTATATAAAAAAAGATGTTTATACCAGTAACTGTATGGTATTAGAAAAGAATCTGCATGTATTTTTGATATACGCACATTCAAGTCCAAAATTAATTGCATTTTTATTATTAAAACTTGCCTTCTATCTTCAATCTTTGTTTTTCTTAATTAGGTTATAGAAATTAAGAGGCAAGTGCTTAAATACTATAATAAATAATATACACTTCAGGGATTAATAACTCCCTCTTGATGCAATACCAATACATAAAATACCCATGGGGTGGGGCATCTTGAATCAATAGTACCAATAGTATTTGTGCAACAGATGAAACAAAAGGAATTTCTTAGATGCACAAATATCTGCAGATATCCTGTTGCAGTTATGCCTTTGAAGTTTAGCCCAAGCTATTGCTTGGAAGGGGTTATTTGCCTAATCCATTTCTTCTTTTTTATAATGTCAAAACAGATTTTTTTTCTCTATAATAAAGAGTTAATTTATCATATAGCTGTGGACTGATTTCCAGAATGCCCAGACATACGGAAGACTTTTGCCTTTATTGAAAATACATTAATAAATAGAACAATCTTTTTACTTTGGTTTTATTTGAAATTTTTGAAACAGCTAATCCATATATCTACCTGAGACAAATGAAGGTTATAATACTAAAGCAGCCTCATGCCATTTCTGAAGGAATCCAACTAAGTTATAGGTATCAGATGTGATATGGCTTGCATTTAGAATAAATATTATCTGGTTGATGTTTGCCATTGTGGACTGTTTTAAATGGTGTTCTTAGTCAAAAATTAAAACAATTCTTAAATAGAGGATCATGAAATTTCTGTATGTTTCTGTCTAGTTGCTCTGGCCTATGGGATCTATAAACAAGACCTGCCTGCATTAGAAGAAAAACCAAGAAATGTGGTATTTGTTGATTTAGGGCATTCAGCTTATCAAGTATCAGTATGTGCATTCAACAAGGGGAAATTAAAGGCAAGTATAAAGTGTATTCGTGTTAATTATAATATTGTTGCTACCATCTTAAGTATTATAGCTGAAAATTTGGAAGTGTTGATGCATTTGACAAATAAGGCTAGCAATTAAAACATAAAGCTAACAAGATGATTGCAAAGAAATACGATCCTTTCACCCCCCCACTCCCAATCCTGTCAGAACTAATCCTTCGATCGCCCCCACCATCCTGCCAGAACCAGTGAAGCTTCTTGGATGAGAAATATCTCCCTCAAAGAAAAACAACAACAATCCAGTCGCCTTTTGAAAAAGTACCTTTGAGATATAAAGCTAATTGTGTTACCTTTCTTGTAGAGTATTTTATTTAAAGGCAAGTTGTAGTAGAAACATCACAGTAACTGGGTTTTTGGACATTGCAGTAAGCCACTGCACTGAACTTACAAGGTGGCTTGAGTTGTTATAGCATAGCAGCTTAATGTTATGGCACATTAAACATTTTTATGTTTATGGCTGAATGTTCTGCATTATTCAGTTTAGTATTAGTATTTCAGCAAACCATGACAATGTAATATATCAACTTGGAAACTGCTTCCTTATAAAAAGCAATATGATTAACTAAACTGCAGTGTTTGCTTTATATATGACTATGAGAGGATTAAGTAGCAGAGGAGGTATTAGCTTACATTTATTATATCCTTTAGTGTTCATAATGTCAAATATTCATTCATTCATTTTCTATAGTTGCCCGTCTCAATGGCTCTGGGCAGCTTATACTGTAATTAAAAATATATAATTAAAATAGTAAAAACATTTTAAAACAATAAAAATAGAGATTTGAAAAAAGTATTTGAAATCTTTCTGTTTTAACTCATTACAGTAAAGAAAAAGCTCCTAGGCTGATATAAAACATGTTGAACTCAAATTGTTCATAGCTAAGAATTTCTGCTTCAAGTGTTACAAACTCGGAGCAGAATATTCAGTGTTCCAAAGTTTTGTTTAACATTGTCTCTCCAGTATTCCAGTGCTGTCCAGTTGATTCGCTGTTTTAAAATTCCTTCATCCATGGAGACTTGAAAACCACATTTTTTCCTAAGCAGCAAGTACACATTCTGTCTCTGCCACTTCTGGACCAGTTATATATACAGTATTGCCTGACTAGTTGTTATTTTTTATTTCTTTGCTATAAGGAAATTAAGTGCACATGTTGTATGATAATGTAATTGTCCCTGTGTTTTTTGTGTGCTATAATTTAGGTAGGTTGCCAGGTACATAAATGTTACCATGTGCTGCATTATAGATTCTGTTTTCTCTTAAGTTGTGTACCTGTGTACCCTCACAGCTGTTTATTTCATATACATGTGTTCCTCGACTTATAACAGTTCATTTAGTGACTGTTCAAAGTTACAATGGCATTGAAAAAAATGACTTATGACCATTTTTCATACTTACGACTGTTGCATCAATCCCATGATCATGTGATCAAAATTCAGATGCTGAGCAACTGGTTCATATTTATGACAGTTGCAGTGTCCAGGGTCATATGATCTCCTTTTTTGCAACTTCTGACAAGCAAAGTCAATGGGGAAGACAGATTCACTTAACTATGACAAGAAAGGTCATAACATGGTGTAAAACTCACTTAACAACTGTCTTGCTCAGCAACAGAAATTTGGGGCTCAATTGTGGTCGTAAGTCGAGGACTACCTGTATTGCTCACTTTAACCCTGAGTGAAAACAATTATTGCCTGTATTGGAACTGAAATAAATAATGGCCCTGTTCTGTGGTTTATTGAGTGAGTATGTACCCATCTAGAATATAGATTCCCAGATGGTGAATTGAAAGAGTGGGTTTCATTTGCGATATCAACATTACAAAACAAGATTCTGTTTTTGAAAAGAATGTCAGAATATGATCTCTACATAGGCAAACTTTCTGAAATTATTTACCATTGAATCACACTTGCAGTTGAATTTACGTTGATGTGAAAGATTGGTCAGAAGTGAAAATAGATATGGCGAAAAGGACAATTACTGCACAGTACAATGCCTTTAAGCTTGCTTTTACTGCAAAACTTGAAAATTAGCACAAACCGCTCCCCACCATTGCCATATACACCATGAACAATATAAAGCTCACACTTTTCCAATTACTAAACATGTGGCCCCATTTTAGGCATCCAGTAAAGAGACAAAGCAATGTTTCATTTAATGAACATTTCATTTAATGAACAATATGACACAAAGTGACACAAAAAATTGGAAGCTTACCTAATGGATTCAATGTTGACTGTGACTATTTATTCCCCCTGGAAAAATGACAAGAATGGATGACAAAAACTGAGAGGAGCTGATGGTAGCACACAATGTCTCTGTGCAGGATGAAGGTGGATAGTCCTCTCAGTTGCTTTATTTTAAACAAGCTGTGCATACTCATTAGAATGTAGTAAGTGGAAAGGAAATTGGAGTCAATCCACATCACTCTCCAGGCAAATTAATGGCAGATTAACTATAAGGTACTGTAGCCATTAACTCACATTTAGATAATACAGGAAACTCTTGAGTGTACCAGGTGATTTAGCCTTACTACAGCCATATGTTTCTGAATAATTTGCTAAGTATAATTAGCGTGGCTCAGTATATTATGGAAAAGCATTCTCTCTGTATAAATGATTATTCTGTAATTGACAGTTGCTAAGGATATTAAAGATAGATAGTCTGGTACAATGTTTTCTACATTCTGGTAACTTTTCTTTCAGCTTGGAAGTGTCTATTGATGTTTAGGTAAGATTGGTTTGTGTGTGTATGTCTTAGTAATTAAACATGCATATTACATGGCTGCTGTAATTTCTTAAATTAGTATTTTATATGACCCTAAACTGGCTTCATTATTGATGATTGGGTTAATCAGTTGATTAATAACTTGCCATCTGTTTAATAGAGATGCTTTTTGTTTTTATTGTGAAGGTACTTGCAACAGCATTTGACAACATGCTCGGTGGCAGGAAATTTGATGAAGTATTAGTAAATTATTTTTGTGAAGAATTTGGGAAGAAATACAAACTAGACATAAAGTCCAATATTCGGCCCTTGTTAAGATTATCTCAGGAATGTGAGAAGCTGAAGAAACTTATGAGCGCAAATGCTTCTGACCTGCCCATGAATATAGAATGCTTCATGAATGATATTGATGTCTCTGGGACTATGAACAGGTATTGCAGATTAATACATCTTAGTAATGAACTTGTAAAAACTTTTATCTCTGTTTTAAGTATTTGAGCACACCTCCCTGTTTACATCTTTATTTTAATTGGAACTGGAAACTCCATTGTTAAGTGACACAGTTAATTGAAAAAAAAAACACCACATGATTGGGCCACTTAGCCACATCAGTTCTGGCAGTCTCAGTTGCCATTTCTAAGCGAGGAATGCAAGCATTATTAAGCAAGGACCTCACTTGACCATGGCTTGTGACTTCCTGCCAGCTTCCCTATTGATTTTGCTTGTCAAAAGCCAACAGGGAAGATCACAGATCATGATTGTGTGATCACAGAATGCTGCATCGGTCATAAGTACAAGGATTGGTCATAACTACCAATTGTTCAGCATAGCTGTAAGTTCAAACTGTTGTTGAATGAGTGGTTGTTAAATGACAACTACCTGTAATGAAGGGAATGGAAAAGTGGACAATTATATGTTACAATTAGGAAAATTAACTATTTCTACAGCAGGTTTTTTTTAATCTCAAAGCTAGATCTGAGGTTTTGATAATGTGAATTATTTAGGAGTGCTGTTTCTATCATCTTGGAGTGACATGTAGATGTAATCTCCAGTTTGCTTCCAAATTACAGTTTGAACATGGAAAAAGGAGAAGAGTATTAACTATATAAAGAATAAATGCATAATACATAATGTTTAGTTTAAGTTCAACTTAGCTTGCCTCTCTGACATGGGTGGTGGATGGGGAAGACAACGTATAACTCAGTGAAAGCAGCTTATGTACCCCAACTGAAATATAATTGTCATTGTATTTATAAATGTATATTTCTTTACATAAATTAGTCTGCAAATGCTGTACTATTGCAATAGACATTCCAAAGTATAATGTTTTAGTCATTTAAGTCATTAAAGCCATAATTGACCATAATTCTGTATTAGTATGTATGTATTTGCTATGGATTTAATCCTTGATTTGTGCTCTATAACCTTGAGTACATGTGACAATTTTATTTTAAGTTGGAATGAGAAAGAGAGGAATGATTAATCTCTTAACATGTAGAAACTCAATTTCTCTGTGGCATGTTTTTATAGAAATTTGTTTTTATGGATTTTGGGAGTGAAATAAAGAAGCATTTTACCTAAACAAAAGAGCTGAAGAATACAGCAGACTGAATTATCTGAATTTTGGTTTGTTATCTAAATACATCTAACTAAATGCAACTTTGTTAATGTTGCCAACTTGGGGGATTATTTAAGAGACTGACACTAATTTTTATGCTTTTTTTCATAAAAATAATTTTCTATTTCCACCCGTAGAGGTAAATTCTTAGAGATGTGTGATGATCTTTTGGCCAGAATAGAACCACCTCTTCGCAGCGCCTTAGATCAAGCTAGTAAGTATACATTTTGCTATTTGGAGTGCAGTATAGGACTAATAAATGTAACTGCAGAAACAATAAAGTACATAGTAGAGCCATTTATATTTTGAAACTGCTAGATAAAATAAAATGAGCATCACTAATAGTGAATGATATAGAAATTAGGATTAGGGAGGTTCAGATTCAAGCACTCAATCGTTAATTTCTCCGGGTGACTTTGGTTACTTTCTATCACTCAGTCCATTAACTTCACATGGTTGAGAATAAAATTAAAGTACTAAGAATGTTTGACCCAAGCTTCCGGAAAAAGATGGTATGCAAATCCAACAAATAAAAAATATTATTTGGGGGTATCGCAGTTCTCCATCAGAGCACAATTGTATATCCTCAAGTTTGTATTATAAATATTATACCTTTGTTTTCCTTTAACTAGAATGCTAAATATAAAACAGTCTTGAGTTTTGGTAAAAAAAAACAAACTCATCTTGTTATTTGTAAGGACTGTGTTCTTTGATTGGAAATTTAACTCTATGTTTTCATGGCTAGAAAATACTAGTCATATTATTATTCATGTATTATGTTGCCCAGTTGTATGTATGTAATACCCACCCTCAAATCCCCAGTAAACCGCCCCCCACTGAATATTCAGTATCATCCAATCAACATCAAAGATATATTTAAAAAGAAAGGAGCTCTCCTAAACATCTAATAGACAGGCCCCAATGATTGCTTTGAGGGCAGTTTATTCTAGTCCAGCCCCCTGCCCAGACAGGAAACCCTATAGCATTTCAGACAAATCTTTGTCCAATCTGTTTTAAAACCTTCCTTTTCTACTTGAGAAAAATCTGCTTGAGCAAGTAGACAGAAATATAATCAAAAATTGCAAGATATTTTCCACATTCAAATCCAAATGGAACAATTCAAAAATGTTTCTTTCACTTTGAATTTCTGTGTGTGTGTGTATTCCCAGACTGATGTGCCAGTGATACTTGCATTGATTAAAATGCCATTGTAGCACATGTTGAAACTGTGGATTCTACTACTGCAAATGAATTTAGATTTAGAATAACTATTGTTTTTCTTCTTCACAGAATTAAAGAAGGAGGATGTCTATGCAGTAGAAATAGTAGGAGGGACTACAAGAATACCTGCTGTAAAAGAGCGGATCAGTAAATTTTTTGGTAAAGAACTCAGTACAACTTTGAATGCGGATGAAGCGGTCACACGAGGCTGTGCATTGCAGGTAAGAATTCACTTTTAATTTCAAAGGAACTACAAATAAATGTTGTGGCTGAATTGGAAAGAAATGTTGAGTGTTTGTTAGGAAATGCATTTTGCTCCATCAGTAGTCAAATGATTTTTTTTAAATGCAAATTTATATAGTCCAAAACCAAAAACAATTGCATGAACTAGGGTGTGTACAGTGTAACATTTTTCCCCTTTCCACTTCTCTGCAATCCCTATCCAAACATCTAGCACACTTTGGAGTCTTCCTTTCAGATGTGTGATCAACCCCAGAAGAAAAAGAATTTGTCCCCTAAGATTTCAGTGGATGTTCGGATTGGATTGTCTCAGCATATTTGGCAATAGGGAATGTGCAAGAGCACTTCCAATCTTTGGATTGGATTGTCTCAGCATATTTGGCAATAGGGAATGTGCAGGAGCACTTCCAGTCTGAAGCTAAGAAAGTGCTTTGGAGCATGCATGAAAGTGTTATTAGCTCCAGATATGTATTAACTTGAGATCATGGTGCTGTCATGCAAAGCTAGGAAAAGGCATGGCTTTAAGAGGTAGGCCTCAACTTATAACCAGTTGCTTATTGACTGTTCAAAGTTATAACTGACCCCAAAAAAGATACTTATGACCTAGAGTCATAGTTCCAGTGGTCACCCCCCCCCCATTCACATTTGCAGCATCCTACGGTCACTTGGCCATGATTTACAACTTTTTTGCCAAAGACTGGTGTTTACTTCCTGTTTCCAGCAAAAACTGCCCCTTGTGGACAATGGGTTAACTTAACGAATGCTGTATTTGCTTAACCACCACTGCAAAAAAGGTCGTAAAATCAGGTGTGGTCACATGATGACCTCTTTAACGACTGGCATAACTCATGATCCTAATTCCAGGCTCAATTATGGTTGTAAGTTGAGGACTACCTGTGTGCATGCCCAGTGCCCACTCAAAGCATCTTTTCAACTTCAAATCTGAAATGCTGCTGATCCCTCTGTGTAAAGGGATTGCCACCTTACCATAAATAATAATAGATTATTCTTACCACAAATTGCTTCTTTAGTATAAATTTAAAACTACTATGCTATTATGTAGAATTTGTGGATGGCATCTGAATGTCATGGCTCCGACAGATGAAACTCTTCAAAAAACTTTGAGGCATTGTTTACTTTAAAGAATCTTTATTTGAGTAGCATAGCATCGGCAGGTACATAAGCAAAGCCAAAATCTGAATTTCCCTCTCCTGAGCACATAATATCAAAGCACAATTCCCTCCTCTAATTAACAGTCATAAATCACATTCTCCAGTTAGTTTGAAATGCAGGCTTTCCCTCCAGTTCTTCAATTGGCCATTTCTTATCATCTCTTATTTCAGAAAACCTTGGTTCTCACACTACTTACAATATTGTTATGTCTAACTAAACTCCCATGCACATTCCTCCCCCCCCAGTATCATCTAATTCTAACTCTAATTCTAAGAGTAAAACATACGAAGGAAAATGGCTGCATCTCCATATGTTGTCAAAGCAAGAACATCCGATGTTAGCAGCGTTGACACTGAAATTCCATGATCAGTTATTTTAACTAAATTCAACTTAACATTGGATTGTTCTTCTTAAAGAGAGCCACTGTTGACTTGACGAAGTAGGACTGGTATAGATTCTGATGATGCTTAAAATGAGATGAATTGCCTTTTTGAAAGAAGATGGGAAGCTGTGGATCCAGTTACTATTGACTGCATCTATCATGCTCCCTTTAAAAATGTTTGGATGGCCCTGAACTATTGGCCTTCTGCAGATCTGTGAAAATCTGGTTTTTGTCCCATGCGTTCAGCCAAGATGGTAGATGAGTCTGTTTTGTGGTGTGCATGTCTGTCTGTCTGTTTGTCTCTCTGTGTGTGTTTTAATTGCCAGTCTTGGTTAGGTCTTAATTATTATTTGATTTTTTACTTCTGATTTTGTATTGCATTTACTCATTTATACAATGCACTGCTGAGATTCACAGATTGTGAGAAGGGTGGCTTTATAAATCATTTAAATAAATAAATCAAGACTTTTCTGTATCTGTTTATAGTTATAGCTTTTATTACTTGTTGCCTTTTATTTTCAAGACTTACATTTTAGTGATATGTTAAATATTTTAATCTTTTTAAAATAAAATTGGAATTCATGACTTTATAAAATAACCCAATGACATTTTCATTTTCCTTCTCTTTGCCACATAATGATAAAAGCATGTTTTCAAATATTTGCAGTTATCCATTATGTTTGGTAAACAAATGTAGATAATTTGTTCATCCCTAATTATTTGTCTAATTATTATTTAACTAAAGATAGCCAAAGCCAGTTTCTTGAATAAAAAGCTTAATTGGGAATTGTAGCCTGTTTCCAACTGAAAATTGCCATTATTTTTTTTTGAATGGCTGTAAAAGACAAAAGGGAAGTGAATAATTCTGCAAGCACGCAAGGCAACAAAGAAGTAAACTTTTCCATCTATAACTGTGAAATATATTTCACAGCATTAATTTTTAAAAATTAAATTGTAGTCAGATGAGATGTAGTTTGACAAGTGCAAAGAGATGGGACAGACAGGTAAGGCACTGCAGTTTCGTACTTCTTACATCCAGAGTTTGACCATATGCTAATTGAATAAAGAAGAGTTTTTGAAATAGAAACCTATCAGCTGCTTGGTGTTATACATGATTGACAATTTGATGCTGCAGAACTAAACTTATTTTTTTTTCTTACAGTGTGCTATTCTATCCCCAGCTTTTAAAGTGAGAGAATTTTCTATCACAGATTTGGTGCCATACCCCATTTCTTTAAAATGGAACTCCCCAGCAGAAGAGGGGATAAGGTAAAACTGAACTCCTAACAAAGCTGACTTGTATATCCTGTTATATGAATATGCATATAAAACTCCATAAACACTATATCATTAACGTTTAATATATTCGAACCATTGACATAATTTTTTGTAGCATAAGCTGTGCCTCGAAAACTGCTTATTTGAGTGAACAAGAATGTATTCTTTTTATAGTGATTGTGAAGTATTCCCAAAGAATCATGCTGCACCTTTCTCCAAAGTCCTTACATTTTACAGAAAGGAAGCCTTTACTTTGGAAGCTTATTATAGTTCACCTAAAGAATTGCCATACCCAAACTCTGCCATAGGTATGTAGCATAAGAGACACTGTTTCTGTGTATTTAATATATGTATCTCAATCTAGGAACATACCTGTCAGTTATTTTGTCATGAAATGTGTTAGTGTTAACATGCATGCTAAAATGTAAGACAAAGACTAGAACATAAGATTGTAGGCAATGCTGCATTGTGTTATCAGTTATGTTTGAGATTGTTGAAACCCATCATAAATCCTTCTTGGTCCATGGCAAAGTTAGAAGGGTAGCAGTACGTGCCACACATATAGCTAGAAAGAAAACTAGTATTCACAGCAAGGCTGGGAAGGAAGGGCACAACTGGGGGTGAAAAATGATTAAGGCAGAAAAACGGACAAGGGGTAGAGAGGGGTAAAGAAAACTGGACCAAAATTGAAGAGATGGAGGCAAGATTCTTTTTTTTTAAAGATAGTAGAGTGTCAAGGGGAATTGTGCATTTTATCAGTGGAGGTTGCAGTAAACTGGCAGTTCTACCCAATGCAAGGGAATCTAAGAGGCTCTTCCCAAAGGAAAGAATTAAATGAGAGAGCTACTTTCACATTCATAGAGCAGATTGTGCAACCAAGTCTTTAAAATGGCAGTGTCCCCAGAATTTAAAATAATTTATTACAGTATTAAGGGGCAGAGAACCTTTATCCGTCTGCTTGCAACTATACTTGAATTGTGGAATGCATAGTGAAATGACTCAGTTTTAGAGGAAATGTTATCCTCGTTTGAGTGAACCCTTCTTGGCACTTAACTGTTGAATTAAACAAATATCTTAGATATAGAAGCCCTTAAAATTTAGTTTATTTGCTCCTCCTTACTTTCTATTACCTAGAACTGCCAGAGACCCAAGAGAACAATGTATACATGGGGAAAGAACCTGTTTACCCTTGAACAGAGTTGTACCTCTAAGCAACTGAAACAATCAGCCTGCAATCTGTTTTATAAATTTAAAGATATGATGATTAAATATTGTCCAGCAATTGTTTTAACTAATACACTGTTTAATTAATAATTAGATTACAATACTTTAAATTCCCATTTTGATTGTTTTAAATAGTGAAAATGCAGAATAAATGTTTAGTAAAATAACTCAATCAGTGAAGGGAAATCAAATAATTGCTGGTATACAGTATCTTCGGTTTTATATATTTGGAAAATTGCATGATCTTTTAAATCAGCAAATTTTATACGCATTTATTAAAAGACAATAATGGAAACAGTAGAGATTTCAATTATTTTCTGTTAGCCATTTCAATTTAATATTTTTACTCCAGTGAAAATATTTTATATTTCCCATTTAGCTCAATTTTTAGTTCAGAAAGTAATACCCCAAAAGGATGGATCCAGTTCCAAAGTGAAAGTTAAAGTCAGAGTAAATATCCATGGCATTTTCAGTGTTTCAAGTGCATCCCTTGTGGAGGTTCATAAATCAGAGGAAAATGAAGAGCCCATGGAAACAGATCAACATACAAAAGATGAAGAGGTAATTTTTTTTTGCCAAATGTTGCTGTTAATTTAACAACAATTCAATTCTGGTAACAGCTTCCTTTATCATTAAACTTCCAAATACAGGACTACGCAAATCTAAGCCTAAAGTTACAAGATTATATAAAAACTGCAACCACAGAGTGCATTGATTTTGCTAGCTATTAACTATGTCCACTTACTTGTATGGAGAATGTCTACTTCTAAATAAGTGGTTAAAGAACTTAGATTCATGAAAGTAAACACATCAAGAGTACCATATATGTTACTAAATATGTTACTAAATAACCATACTAAATATGTTACTAAATAACCATATATGTTACTAAAACAAGGGGTTGCTTAGCAATCTGTGCAAGTGGGCTTCTGTCAGTTATGTGCCTTAAATAACACCATCATAATGTGCTTTCCTTCTAAAAAATAAAATGCTGGAATGGGATGGGACTCAGACAAGTTGAGTTCCTTTTGGTATCTGAGATTTAGTGTTATAACAATCTCTTCAGTGATTAGTATTACAAGTTGCTGGGTATGGAGTGTTGAATTCATAGGAGGACTTTCAGTTGCTCATATTCAATAGAATGGGGGTTTCATGTAATCCAACATCTTGCTTTCTAATTTCAGAAGATGCAAATAGACCAGGAAGAGCAACAGAAAAGTGAGGAACAACAACAGCAAACACAAGCTGAAAACAAGACTGAATCTGAGGAAATGGAGGTAAAAGTTATGTCTGAAAATAAAACATGCTCTAAAATTAGTTGAATAATAGAAAGAAAATGGCAGATTACTTTTCTGCTCTAAGGATGAGCTAAGATAAAATTATTAAACAGCCTGTTTGTAAAATAATTTGATATTTTTTTCAGTACATGTTTCTTAAGGCAGGGGTCCCCAATCCCCGGTCTGTGGACCAGTACCGGGCCATGGCATGCCAGCAACCGGTCCGCACAAACAAGCAAAGCCCCATCTGCGAGATGCAGGCAGCACACAAAACCACACACCCTCTGGTACACAGAAAAACCTCTCTCCACGGAACCGGTCCCTGGTGCCCAAAAGGTTGGGGACCTTTGTCTTAAGGCATAAGTCCCAATTAAGTTGCTGGGACAATTCAGGGCAGAGTTGTTCATGAAAATGAATAGCTTCCAAACCAGAATTCGTTACATGTTTCTGTCCTGAATTCTATTTTAAAATAACTGTTTTAATGCAGACATCTCAGGCCGGATCGAAAGAAAAGAAAACGGACCAACCCCCTCAAGCTAAGAAAGCTAAAGTAAAGACAACGACAGTGGATCTTCCAATTGAGAATCATTTGGTGTGGCAGATAGGAAAGGATATGTTGAACTTATTTATTGAGAATGAGGTAAGTTAGTTTAAAACACTTAACATGGGATTTCGGCCTGAATGGAAAACAAAAGGTGCAACGTAGCCTTGTAATCTCACTCTGTCATCCTGCAGTAAAGGAAGGTGTGATGAATTATCTATCAGTGATTGATATTTATTGCTTACCTTAGAAGTGATAACAGTGGGCTGACTTGTTTGGGCTCAGAAGGTAAGCACTGTTTGCATGATGCTAACAAGGAATATCAGGACGTAGGCTGAATTGGAAAATAGAAAGACACTTTGGAAGAAGCAGTGGCCAACTAGTATGTTGTCAAGAAAACTGCATAGAGACCTCTGAATTTATCGGAAGTAAAGCTTGTTCCATGGAGGATGCTTAAGGTGAGAGAATTGAATTGAACACAGTCACAGTAACCGTTTTATATTTCCTGCAGGGTAAAATGATCATGCAGGATAAACTGGAGAAGGAGCGGAATGATGCCAAGAATGCAGTGGAGGAGTATGTTTATGAAATGAGAGACAAACTCTGTGGCGTGTATGAAAAATTCGTTAGTGATGAGGTAGGTTTTAATGATGTGCAACTAGGAAAAATACGAACAGATCTACTCAGAATAATCTAATATCAGTGTTGCTAGTCACCAGCTTCTTTGACAAAATTTTCAAGCATTTTCACGGAAGGTAGTACATTTTTAGGCAATGTAAACCAGAAATGTACACTTATATGGAATTTGCTACTGCATCCTTTTTACAAATGTGTTTTCTATCTGCTAAGTTGCCAATCTCTTGATATCTTTAACCCACTGATCTCTTTAATTCCACAAATATTTATAGTACAAAGAGTCCTTGCTTAGTGACCATTTTTTCAGCAACTGTTTGAAGTTAACAACGATGCTGAATGAGCAGACTTACAGACTGTCCTTGAAGCTGCAGCCATCACAATGTCCTTGCAATCATGTGATCTCCATTCAGGCTCTTGGCAACTGGTGCACAGTTATAATACAGTAGTCCCAGCATTCTGTGGTCACATGATCACCATTTGCGATGATCACTGATGGAACTGTTGTCATAAGTCAGTATGGTCATATGATTTTTCACTTTATGACCATGCCACTTAGCAGTCAAGTTCCTGGTCCCATTATGGTCATTAATTGAGGACTGTGCATTATATAACCTGGTAGCATATTTGATTCTCAAAATTAGGAAATTGGGAATTCAGTTCAGTTGTATCAGAACCATTCTTCACTGAAGAATAGCAGTTTAATTTATTTGAATTGTTTCCAGGATCGTAATATCTTCACTTTGAAGTTGGAAGACACAGAGAACTGGTTGTATGAAGAGGGTGAAGATCAACCAAAACAAGTTTATATTGATAAACTTGTTGAACTGAAAGTAAGTGAAACTGAAAACTGCCAGATTTTCTTCGGCTATAAAGATTTTCTATTTATTGAGCAACAAAAAGAAACAATGAAATTAAATTCATCTATATGATCCTGATAGCATGTAGCTGTAATGTTTCCCTTTTTCATGAAAACATCATAAGTGATGTTCTGCCTTTAGAATTCTTTTAACAAGTAGTGTTTGGACATTTTTAAACTAGGTACTTTAGTGAATCATCTTCCTGTAAAAAGAATTTCACATGTAATTCTTAGGAAACATTTGAATATGCTGGCCAGGTTCACACATTAAGGTTTATTTGGCTTTGACTTCTGTGTTCTGTGAACTAAGCCATTAACTTTTAAACAACGTATTAAAGTGATTATACGTACAATTTTAGCTATTGTATTCAGCAAACTATCGTTAAACTATGACCTAGCTGTATGAACTAGTCGTAGATTTCAGTCACACAACATGTTACATGTATTGTTGAGAAATACTGATGCTATATCTGAAGTTTTGGGTTTGGTTAAAATGCATATTAATTGGTCATCTTGGAGAAAGCCCTTCTGCTTCCATGTATTTATCATTGCTTTAAGGGTTTTTTATGATGTGTGCTAATAAACATAAGAGTTGCCTTCAATGCAATGCTTCAATTTTCATCACAACAGGCACGCACAGCCTAGTTTAGGCTGAGGGTTGAATTTGGTCTTACGTATGCTAGAAGACACAATCCAAAAACAGATGAGGCTAGGAGCAAAACTAGATTTGATTTGTTTAGTTAAAATTATGTATTTAGTTTGTTTTTTTTATCTGTTAATTCCAGAGAGCACTTGTTAATATTACTACTTGTTTATATAC
The DNA here is from genome assembly GCA_023970755.1 of Azemiops feae. Taxonomy (NCBI): domain Eukaryota; kingdom Metazoa; phylum Chordata; class Lepidosauria; order Squamata; family Viperidae; genus Azemiops; species Azemiops feae. The sequence continues at coordinate 2,617,085 of JALGBA010003987.1, read as the reverse complement.
CTGTCTTCACTTAACGGCACATTGCGGTTATCATTTGCACTGTCTTGTGGAGAGAGGTTGGAGGCTATGCCCAAGACTTTGAAGGGCTAAAAGTTATAGCATGCTTAATTTGAAATACTTTCAGCGATTTAAAGCAGTTTTTAACATGAGCACCATTCATCTCACAAGTTGCTAACTTCTTGGTAAATTTTTCTCTTAATTCAGGCTGTGGGACAGCCTATTCAGGCACGATTTCAAGAATCTGAAGAAAGACCAAAAGCTTTTGAAGAGCTTGGAAAACATGTTCAACAATATATGAAAGCTGTTCATGCATTTAAAGAAAAGGTGTCTTTTTATATCTTTCTTAACGTTCAAAATAGATTTCAAAAATTTCGATTCTTTTTTCAGTAGTAAATTGAAATAATGTTTCCCCCCCCCCCGACTAGGATGAGCAATATGATCACTTAGACCCTGCCGAAATGGCTAAAGTGGAGAAGAGTACAAATGAAGCAATGGAATGGATGAACAACAAGCTTAATCTTCAGCACAAGCGAAGTCTTACTTTGGATCCTGTTATTACAGCAAAGGAAATTGAAGCAAAAACGAAAGTAAATAAGCCTTTAAACTTACTGCACTGGTGGTGTTATTTTTTTAGACTTTTTCTATAGATTTTACATTATCTCAGGATGGCAAAAAATGATTTAAATCTTTTAAGCCAAGAGTTAATCAATGTGTTTTATACGCAATTCAGAAAAAAAAGAGGTAGGAGGTACCATACTATTGATACTTTGAAGTAGCAGAGCTCACATTGTTCCTCTTGTCTTGAAAGATTTAACAAAGTAGTGAGTGGACATTTTTTTTTTAAAAAAAAATAGTGGATGTCTCCCCAACCCATCTAATTATCTTCTTTGGTTTTACTATCAAGATAAAAGAGTACAATTATTAGCATGGAAAGAAAATAAATTATATGAAATTTGTACAAAGATTCTGCATCTGTTCCAAGGATAGATTAGACAACAATAGAGCAACAATTGGACCACACATTATAGTGACTACTGTGATTTCAAGTAAATTTATTCTGACAAACCTGCAGAGATAGATTTAGATTTAGCTAGCTGCCCTCCTTCACACTGTGAGAAAATATTTTTATTTCTTCTTGAGAACCTAAAAGGGATGTGTTATGGTGTAAAAGATCTTACTAGAAAGAAAAAAAGTTGAAACAGTTTTGGATTGAATGAAGGATGAGAGACATATGGATAGGAATCTAGATAAATGTTTCTGTGTGGTTGCCAAGGAAAATTCTTTCAGCTTTACTAAAATGTATCTTATTATTTACATTGTTGGCATTTAGCCCAATTAAGAATGTCATAGATGTCAATGTTCAAAGCTTTGAAAGAGGTACAATAAACGGACGTTTTGTTCCCTTTTGCTGAAGTATGTGTTAAAAGTTTCAAAATTTCAGAAATACTTTTTTAAGAAGCTTTATGACTAGACTACTTCAAGTTCAGTTTTGTGAAGATATGTTAGGTTGTACTGGATATTTGAATGCATTGTATTCAGTTAAAATGTAAAAACAGAAATTACTACAATGTTTTGTACTAGTATATTGATACTTTTTTTCCAACATGTTTTCTACATGTGCAATGACTATAATGAGGTTTTCTGGCTCAGTTTGGCCATTGCATGTTAACTTTCATACATTTTGGGAAGTAGCCTTGGTATAATTTGTCATTCAGTGCTGTCCAACTCTTTCATTTCAGGAACTGATAAACATCTGTAATCCTATTGTTACCAAACCCAAACCCAAAGTGGAACCGCCAAAAGAGGATCAAAAACCAGCAGAACAGAATGGTCCAGTAGAAGGCCAGGGTGATGCCACCAAGGCTTCTCAGACTGCTGAACAGCATACAGATTCAACAGCTCCAACATCTACAGAAAAGAAACTTCCAGAAATGGATATTGATTGAATTCCAGTTCTTTATATTACATACTACAATAAAGCTTTATGTTGTCTACTTTATGATCTGAATATAAATGGGAGCCAATTGAGAACTGTTATTTTTCTCACAGTACATTTTTGGATGGGATTAGTTGGTAGGGAGCAGCAAACTCTTGGTTAGTTAAAACTTCAGCTGGATAAGTTCAGTCTTTTGCCATATGATGCCAGAAATCCTTGATAGCTATTAGATTTGCACATCTGCTCTTTCAGTTTAATCCTGTTCATGTTGTGAATCCCGTTATTTAAAGTGTAAGAGCAACTAGAACATTTTGGTAGTTTGCTTTTAATCTACAATTAAATTACTATTGTGGATTGAAGCAGCATTAGTTGATGGAAAATTACCAGAAGTATTTAAAGCTCTGGTTCTAACACAAAAGAGCAAAATAAAGATATTAGATTGTGATCCCTTTGCAATTATGGAAGCAATAATAGCATGTTTTATACCTGCAAGTTTAGTACATTTTTATTGTACCATTTTATGGTTATGTGAGATATAAGGCAACATGGCTCAGATTACTTATTCAGGTTAAATGTAAAGAAATGAAGTAGCTGGAGTGTTCTTTCCCAGTTCATGTTCACCCTCTATTAATATTCATTATGTCCTAGGTGTTGTATCAAATTGTTTATCTGATATGCAGAATAGAATTTATCTAAAATATGCTATTAGATCCAATATGTATCCTCATGATAAATTTCTCCCCAGCTATAAGAAATGCTGTGTAAATTTCTGTCTCTAGCTTAGTTGTAGGGGAAAAAGGAGGGAATACTGCTAGCTGCCTCTGGATTATTCTGATTAGTAGCTAACATAGAAGATAGTATTTGTTTTCCTACACTTGAAAATGATCATTTTATCTTCCAGCTAAAGAAGGAATCTGGCAGTTTGCTCTTGTGTTCATTTACACTTTGGCTGTGTTATTCTTCTAGTATTGATAATTGTCATTAACTTGTATGTGTTGAAATCAAATGAAACCTTCCATACACATTACAAGAAATAAATGCACTGGATTCTGTTGCATTTTTTTAAACTGTTGATTATAAGAAAACTACATGAAACTCTTTTAAGATTAGAAAATAACGTGAATGACATCTCTTTAAAACCAACTGTTAAGTACTCATTGAAAATATATTGGACTTGAAAGCTATGTTCTACAATCATGAGGATTATATAGTTTTAAATGCTGTTGCTGTTAACTTAGGTCTTAGTTCATACTTGAAATTCACAGTGCTGTCAGTATTCCAGAATTTCAAAGAAGAAAAATAAAAGTACTATTATATTTGTACAATAGTATTTTTATTTTTCTTGTTTGAACTTAGGCAAAAAGTATGTGTTTATGAAATATTCAAAACCAATTTGATAATCTCCAAACACTGCTGGTTTCTGCATGTTTGATCTATTCATGGCAGTCTGATGAAATATAGTACAACCTTTATCTTTACATATCCCATTGTCGCATAAGCTTTTATTTCTTTGGAATATTCACTGCTTTTCTTTAATTGACACTGAAGAAAGATGAAAAACTACAAAGAGCTACAGATGAGGCTGTATGCTGTTTTAATATGCAGTGCATTAATATAAACACCTCACATCACAAGGTGAGCAGCATATAAATTTGATAAAATAAATAAACTGATGTTCCTTATAGATCAGCTTTTTTTGCTTAACAGAGGGCAGAGGTTGGAGGTTTTAAACTGGCTTTTCATTGCTGTATGCTGTCCGGAATCACCCTATGTGAATTTGGCAGCCATATACATTTCTTTAATAAATAAATAATGGGTTCTTACTGAGGATTCTTAAAATATAAGGACAAGAAGTCAAATTGAATAATATGTAAAGAAGGGAAGGACACTTGGATAGAGGCTGGATTCTAAGCCTCTCTTAGGCATGAAAGTTGCCTGGATGACTTTGGGCCAGTCTCTCAATCCAACCCTCCCCACAGGATGATGGTTGTAAGGAAAATAGGGCTAGAAGGTACCTTGGAAGTCTTCTAATCTAACCCCCTGCTAAATACCATCCTGATTAAATGATTGTCTCTCTAGTCTGTTTCTGAAACCACCTGCGATGGAACATCCACAACTCTGTTCCCCCCCCCCCTTCAATAGACTAGACATGCCTCCCTCAACCATACAATCTAGCCTTCATATTCTCATAGTACTTTGCCTATTTTGACTTGTATACCGTTCTGTTTTCCTTGGTGTTGCTTTGATAAGTTGGGTTATTTCCTTTTTGTAAAAACAAATGTAAAGAAGGAATTAAGGAGTTCTGCTTTCTCTCTGCTGCCTGTCATCTTGCCATCTGCTCCCATTAGTGGAGCTATCATTTCCTTGACTTCTTACATCTTACATATTAAAAGAAACTATTATTTTTGGCATTAGTTGTCAGTCTTAGCTAATTCTGGGCCTTAGCGTTCCTGACCCTCCTTGCAAATTTGGGCTATTTGCTGGTATTCTGTTTTAGTTATATGCCCCTCTTTCCATTTTTTATATTTTGATCTTTTTGTCCCTCAATTTGTCAGAGAGCTCTTTGCAACCTTGCTTGTCTCCTTGGGTATCTTTTGTTTTTCTTTCTCTGGTATTGCCTTCATTATCTCATTTTTCACAAGCGTCCTTGTAGGATTTCCATCCATGGAATCCTTCCTAATCTATTGAAGTTAGCTCTCTTAAAGTCTAAAACACTAATCTGATTTGGTTCAGTGCCTGTTGTTGCATTATGGTGAATTTAAGTATCGTATGATCACTTTCCCCCAAAGTTCCTATAGCTTTTACTCAACCATTTTTTCCCTATTAGTAAGAATTAAGTCCAGTATAGCTGTCCCTGTCAGGGAATTGTGCAGCTGGTGACCAAATAGAGTCAGAAACGCTGAGACGAACCAGTTTTATATATTTACAATAAGATAGGCAAACAGAAGCATCGTCAGGTAAATCACAGCAGGAACATCATCAGATAAATCACAACAGAGCACACGGTACACGAGACAAAAAGGCGGGAAACGAAACTCCCCCTTTACACTCAGCAACCAATAGCTAGGCACATCAGGAATCTGTTTGATCTCCCACTCCCCGCAGTTTCTTTCCCAGTTGATGTCAGTCCCCCCATTACTATAGTTTCTTGCACTCCTCAGTTAACTGCAAAGAGTTCATCTATTTCCTCTGGCAGATTGGATGGCCAGTAGTGCACACCTATAGCAAAATCATTTCTTTTTCCGCTAATATTTAGCCAACTACTTTCAAGAAGGCTTTCATCCCTAATATTGTGTATTTCTGTGGAGGTATAGTAATTCCTTATATTGAGTGACACTGCCCCCCTTTTGGGGCTTTTCTTTTTGGTTTGGGTTTTTTTTTGGGGGGGGGGGTTAGGCAGGAGTATTAGGGATTTTCACTGCCTTGTATCTATCTAAACAATACTATAACAAAACAGCCTAGAGTGTTGTGATCATTAAAAAATGGTGTGCTGCAAAAACAATAAATGGGGAAAGTTGGTGCATGCACAAAAATTAAGCAACACCTAAAGCCTACTAAAACACTAGGCCTGTTCTGTAATCATTTTACAATATAAAAACATTTCAAAATCACCCAAGAAGGTGCCTCCCTTTTATGTTGTCTCCATGGTTATCGGGTCCAAGTCCAGAGAAATCTTGTTCGAGTTCAATCCTTTATTTGCTTACACCTAATGGACAGAATCCTGCCAAACTAAAGCCGTAACTTTACCTGCTAGATACATTCTGAAGAGATTCTAGGGCAGTGATGACGAACCTTTTAGAGACCGAGTGCCCAAAAACTGGCCCCGCCCCCACTCTGCCCCACCCTGCCTGCCCGCAGGGCCACTCACTGCCTCCAGGGCCCGCCGCAGATCACCCAGGCAGCCCAGCAGCACCATGGCCATGTCCTCTGCCCACGCCCTGCAGCATCAACTGCGTGATGGGGTGTGAGGGCAGAGTCTTGTCTACGCTGCCTGGCTGCCATGTCCTTGGCTGCGCTGCTCCGCGTGGGCCACGCTCTGGGGCGACTCTCCTCCAGGGGGGTTGCTGGTGAGGGGTCACGGGCGGAGGCAAGGCTGGGCAACGACACGTGTGCCCACAGAGAGGGCTCCGAGTGCCGCCTCTGGCACCTGTGCCATAGGTTCGCCACCACTGTTCTAGGGCTACCCTGAATTTCTTCCCCCATCCTGCTCACAAATGGACACTCCCTTAATCCAGGCCTCTTTCTGGGAAAGATGTGTTTTATCAAAACTCTCCCCTACTCCTGCAGGTGCACATTCTGTCGCAATGGTAATGCATTCATGTATTGCCAGCCTATAAACAGACAGGCTAATCTCTCTTAGATTATCAGCGTTAAAAAAATTTCTCCCTTATTCCAACAACATCTAAGAACACTCTTGCTGTATATAAAATCAGTTGAGCTTTATTGTCAATTACCTTGAAGAGAAAGTGGCGGGCTTTAAGATGAGTACAAAGGACAGCAAATATTCCTGTATTGTTTTAGCCAACTCCAGGGTAGGTGGGTAGCACTTTAATGCAATAGAATGAAAAGATTTCAATTTCTTACAACATAAAATGTATGTTCTAATTCTTATGTTCATTCTAGCATGTAAGCGAATGTTTAATGAATAAAACTCTTCTGCCTAAATAGTGTTTATATTTGCCATTGCAGTATAAAAAGCACAAAGGCACCTTAACAGAAATAAGTCCTGTTTATCAGTTGTTCAAATTTTCTAAGAAAAAAAAAGGGATATTGAAATTGCTGCTACAACCCTTTTAATTAAGGGACTAAAGTTAGAAATACTTCAGCCATGTACAGCTGAATTTAAAAGCATAAAATCCAGGGTTGCTCTATAGTTTGTAATACATTTTATATGTTAATCTCAGACAATACAGTATTTGCTGAAAATACTAATTTACATCATTCTGCAAACATGCGGCTACCCCATTGAGTTATCAAAATCTCTAAATGGCAGCTGTAGCCCAAAGAATGAAAAGTTGAAATCTGACTCTCCCCACAATACACCCTGGCTCTGGCTCTAGTTTTGGGGAAGGAGTGGTAGCTCCTGATACTACCACTTACCGGTATATTCCAAATGGTGGTTTACCGGGCATTTCCCCCAGCCCTGGTATGTGAGCGAAATAGGGGTTTCAGACTGCTAGGATTTTGAAAAGTAAAAAGTAAAAATAGGGGAAATGGAATAATGCAGCTTTTTGATTGGATAGCTGCAATCTATGTGAAAGGATAATTTGCCCTTGAAAAACAGACCAATTGCATAAAAGACAAAACAAAATCAAACTTAATTTTTTACAAAGACTAAAAAATAAGAAACTTTAAATTTTAAAAGATACACTAAATACTAAACCAATAGTTCAGAATTATCAGTTTACAAGTCAGTTGAAGAAAAATACAAAGGATTAGAGTAAATCCTATATTCTGGATGAACCTAAATGGTGTAATCTGTTACAAATAAAACTTGCTTTAAAGGGATTGGAGTGGGATTCAAATGATGTTGGTACACTAAGATTATAGACACAATCAGCACTATCTTGTTCACATCCTGAAATCTCATTCAAGACCAGCCTAAAACAACTTTCTGAATTGAAGAGACTTATGTAACACAAAAAAAACCTCCATAGCACAGGTTCTTGTCTAGATTTGTTATCTAGAATTTTCTTAAAATAGCTCTTCCCTTTGACTTAATTAGCTGAACATCTCACAGATTCCTGGGAAATCCAAATTTTAATCAAAAGCTGTCTTCCCAGGTTCTTTCTTCCTTCCCTCTCCAATTATGCTTTGTCTTTAAGTGACTCCTAACTACAGCAAAGACATCTTAGTTATTGGAAAATTCATTTGATTCCTTTCTTGGAAGAATGTGTCATGGTTCCAACAGATGAAACTCTTCAAAGAACTTCGAAGCATTGTTTACGTTAAAGAATCTTTTTATTCGAGTAGCATAACTTCGGCACTTACACAGTCAAAGCCAAAATCTGAATTCCCCTCCCCTGAGCACATAGTATCAAAGCACAATTCCCTCCTCTAATTTACAGTCATAAATCACATTCTCCAATTAGTTTGAATGCAGGCTTTCCATCCAGTTCTCTAACCCCCAATTCTTATCATCTCTTATTTCAAAAACCTTGGTTCACACACTAGTTACAGTAGTTATTCTAACTGAACTCCCATGCACATTCCTCCTCCTCCCCTCAGTATCATCTAATTCTAACTCTAATTCTAAGAGTAAAACACAAGAAGGAAAATGATTGCAACTCCATATGTTGTCAAAGCAAAAACATCCGATGTTAGCAGCGTTGACAGAATGGCTAATGAGATTATGACTTAATATTCAAAATAACTTGATATTTAAAAAGTAAATCTGATGCAGAATTCAGTTCTAACTGGAAACCATTTATTACTTAGTACACAGGTTTCTGCTACACTCTTAATATTTAGAACCTGTATTTCAATCTTTTAAGAAGTTATGAATTTCAGAGTTGATATAATACAGCAATGATACTAGTTGACAATTTATATTGTGTTAAACCAGGTACCCTTAATTTAAAACTCAATACTAAAAGTTTTTCCTTTAAAAATGATTTAACACATTTCATAACTCAAATATTAAATAACAAAGATTATACATAAGCACTTATTTCTGGGATATTTTAGGTTTAATGTTTACTTACTTGTACTTAACTAATTGCATTCTACTATTTTATTTTTTACATTTCTCTTTCATGGTTCATTTCTTTTAAAAAGTACTCAAATTTTCTATTCCCAGGAGAGGGAAGGCTGGGTTAGGTCTGTCATGACAATTAAAAAGTGGATCCGATATTTTGGAATGCAGACTGATATTCCTAAGAGCACAGAGATCTCTCTTTGCCTCCACGGTAATTTTGTTTTTTTTTTGGCAGCCCAACATTGGTAACCCTATATAATTTAATCTAACATAATTGTTGTTTCATTTCACATCATTTGTGGACTAAGTGATAATGATTACACCAATTCTCTGACCTTAGCAGCTTAATAAATAACCTTTACTGACTAAATGCAATAACACATGTTGTCAAGATGCAAAGAGGCAATAGAAGAATCACATATTAAGCAGCTCTTACAAGACCCTTCAAGTACACTCATTCTTATACTGAGTCTATTTGCCTAAAATAATTCCAGGCTGTAGTTTCCAGAAAGGCCGCCGTTTAGTTTGTTGCAACAGAAAGCATAAAGAATTTTGTGGCTCCTTAAAAGCCTGCTCTTCAGCGCCTTCTTTTTCAAATCACACTAAATGCAAAATCATGAAAAGTTCAGCTAAACCGATTCTAGCGCCACCCATCCTTTAGTGGAAAGCAAAGGTGGGTCAGCAACTGCTCCCTCCCTTCCACATGCGCGACCACAGGCAGCTCCTGCCCTCAGCTACCGGGAGCGAGTAAAGCTTCGCAAAACGAACCGGAAACCAGCGGACGCACATGACCTCGCTAGATTGAAACGCCGCCCTCGCTTTCCCTTCCTATCGCTTTTTACGTAGTTCTCGCAGTCCGAGACGGAACTCGTCGCCAGGCTTTGCGAGCGGAGGGGGAGGAGTGCTACGGAGCGGTGTCCTGGTCAGCGGGGAAGGGTCCGAGGGTGGGGCTGGGTTGAATGCGGCTTGGGGCAAAGAAGCGGGATGGAATGGAACAGGAGCCGAGTCAGCAAAGGGGAAGGCGGCGCTGGGCGCTGGAGGCGCGTTGTGGATCGCGGCGGTCTGTTGCCTTAGTTCTGGAGGTTCTGTGACGTCACTCGATCGGCAGCGCCTACGAGAAGTGGAAGGTGCTCTTCCGATTTTTAGAGCTCTCTGAAAATGTCAAGGGAAATGCCTCGGCCTTTTCGACAGGCTCCGCGTTTGCTTTTTAAAACGACAAATAGGCAGCTCGCGTCAAGTTTTTTCCAGCAAAGGCGCTCCCGTGGTTTCTTTTATTCCACAGCTTTTTTTTTTTTTGTTACGGAGAAAATCTTATGTGGTCTCTAAAAGTCGAAAACGATTTGATGGCACATACCCAATTAGTTTTGTTACTCTGACCAACCTTAGAATAGAATAGAGCTGGAAGGGACCTTGGAGGTCTTCTAGTCCAGCCCCCTGCTCAAGCAGGAGAACCTATACCGTCTCAGACAAGTGATTGTCTAGCTAGCCTCTTCTTAAAAATCTTCAGTGATGATAAGTGATGACCTTAGAGGATCCCTGTAGTAAGTGTTTTGTTTAGGGGGTCGCAGCAGTGAATGGATATTAGTTGTGACCCAGGTCGGAACCAAATGGTCCATTTCTTTCTTTTCTCTGCTATTTTGGTAACGTAGATCTCAGTTCTACTATTGTACATTGGTGCTTCCAGCTTTTGAAGCCTCTTAAGGGATACTTTGCAGGATCTTTTGATTAATAGCATATGAAATCTGTAAGCAGTTTAGGGAAATTAGAAAGTTTCTGTTTTTTTGTTTTTTTTAACAAAGCAACTTTCCAAAGCCTGCTTATGTATATATGGGAATGAATTAAACCTAACATCTGAAGACAGGTCAATAATTTGTGACATACCTTTCCTGGCCTATATTTTTCACTTATTTTCATACATTTCCTTTATAGATAAAAGAATTTCTCAAATAAACCAGATTTAGGAAGGGAAAATCTTGCTAATTTTAATAAATGTTTAGTATGAAACCAAAATTAGTTATCAAGAATGCCATTCATGAAAATTTATAGAATAGTCAGAAAAAGTTATCTTTCATCCTCTTCTATAGAAAGTAAGTACTATATTTCTTTGACTCTTAGTGGACAACATGGATTATTATCATTCTTTCTGCTTTCAGCAAAAGCTTGTACAGTACACTTTGATTATTCAGAAAATAAAATATCATGTGACTAGAAAGATACCAATTGCACCTCGCCCCTTTGGAAGACCTTACCCTCTAAGGCAGGGGTGTCAAACTGCCGGCCCGCCAGTTTCATCATACCGAAGCCACACCCACCCCATTGCCGGCAATGCAAAAAGAGTTGTGATACGTCGCGACACGTCACGTGATGTGGCGAGTTTGACACCCGTGCTCTAAGGTAAGATCTGCTCCCAGCCTCCTATCCTTCTGCAAGAGTCTGAAGACCTGGCTCTGCCAGTTGGCCTGGGGACCAAACAGGGAATTCCACACTGGAGGTGGCTGCTAGATTGATGGCAGACTCCACCACCCCACCCCTTGCTCTCTGCTCTCCATCCATCCCATCGTTTTGGTTATCACATTGATGTATTTATTTTTGTTGTGTTCCTTTGTCATTGTTTATTTTATTCTATTTTACTGCTGTTCTGTTTACACTCCTTTGATTTTTCTTCCTTTTTATTATTGTAAGCTGCTTAGAGTAGCCCTATGGCGAGATAAGTGGCAAATAAATTTAACAAATAAATAAATGAGGTGAGAATATAATAGAATAGGTGAGTTCATCCAACACCGTCAGATGAGGCATCATCAGTACGTCGCTGATACTCAACTTTATATCTCCTACCGGTGTGACACAAATGTTGCTGTCATTTCCATTTTACGGTGTCTGCAGGCTGTGGGGGACAACAGACATCAGTTAAACCCCGGCAAAACTGAGTGGCTATGGGTATGCAGAGCCTTGAGACCTAGGAGTTTAACAACTTTAGTTCTGGATAGGATCATACTTCCCCAGACAGATCCTGTGTGCAAACTGTGGGTTCTGTGGGTTCTTTTAGACTCAAAGAGCAGGTGGCAGTCGTAGGTAGGAGAACCTTTACTCCACTTTGTGTTGCACCATTTCTTGGATTGTGAGTCCTTGCGCTCAGTCACTCATGCCATGGTTATCTTGTGCTTGGAGTACTGCAGTGTGCTCTATATGGCGTTACTCCTGAAAAATATTCAGAAGCTTCAGCTGGCACAAAATCCAGCAGCGTTTTAGGTGGCCCATGTAACAACTCTGTTGTGTAAACTGCACTGGTTGCCAGTTTGCTTCCGGATCCAATTCAAGCTGTTGGTTATCATCTTTAAAGCCCTTTATGACATAGGTCCAAGATATCTGAGGAACCATCTCACCCCAGTGGGATTGATCCACCCCACTTGTACTGACAAAAGGGGCATGCTTTGAATCCCATCAGCCAAGGAATTGTGGCTGGCGGGATCTAGGAGGAGAACCTTTTCTGCCTTGGCTCCTGGCCTTTGGGGCATTATCCCCCCTAGATGTGAGATCTGCCCCCAGCTTCTCAGCCTTACCTAAGGGCCTAAACGTGGCTCTGCAAACTCGCTTGGGGCCCAACTGGGGTGGCCCATTCTGGAAATGGCTAGTAGATTAGATAAGATCCCACCTCCACACCTGCTTACTCACTGGTTCTTTATTTAACTTAGTGTTAATGTTAGTCATTTCTGATTTAAGACTTGGTGTTTTAATGCTTCCATTTTAATTGCTTCTGATACTGTAAGCTGCCCAGAATCGCTTGATGGTGAGATGGACAGCATATAAAACAAGCAAACAAACAAACAAACCATTTGTATAAATGTGATTGATGTACTCTTGAAAATAATTTGAGCAGTAAAATTATTTTAGTGGAATAAAATATATTTTGCATATGTCTTTTTAGGTAAGATTGCTCCACTAATAATGTAGCTGAAAGGCATGTCTTTGCCCTGTGGAACCAGCAGTCATAATTTTGATATTAGGCAAGCAGCAGCAGAGGAAGACATGGCAAGTGGAATCATTAGGGCAATATATGAATAAATCAATTACATACTTACCATTATTTTTTCAATCTTTACCATTGCCATTTTTATAGTTTTTGTACCAGTGCATTGTTTTATGCTAACATAACATTATTCCTTGCCTAAACTGTGCTTAAAACAACCGTAGCTTCACTGCTCCAAGTGAAACAAGAATGGGAACAGAGAGTACAGAAGAGGAGAAGTTATTTTGGTCCAAGAAAAGTGATATTAGGAGACGTAGTGGTGCAATGGTTAGAATGCAGTATTGCAGGCTAACTCACTGCTCACTCCCAAGAGTTCGATCCTAAGTGGCTCAGGGTTGACTCAGACTTCCATCCTTCCGAGGTTGGTAAAATGAGGGCCCATATTGTTGGGGGCAATAGGCTGTAAAGCACTGTGAAATGGTATATAAGTCTAACTGCTATTGCTATTGCTATATCTGAAGCCAGGGAAGTTAGGGACAAAGGGAGAACTTACAGTTCTCCAATGCAAGATACTATGCCATGAACTATGGTTTAGAAATGGCAATGACTGAATCAGAACAACAGGTCAAACAATCCATAGTATGACTTGATTCACACAATATCTTAAATTACCCTGAGTGATTAATGCCATCATTTTCCTCTCATCTTGCACACCTTAGCCATTTTCATTGAATCTTTCAGTCTGTATGAACCTGAAGCTGCCACCTTTAACTTCCCATCAACTTCCAGCTTTCTTTATCTAGCTATTCCAGTTTTGTACAATGTACTTAAACTTTGAAAAGTTTAATTAACAAGCTAAGCAAGACAAGGTTAAGATGACGGTGGTGTTGTCTGTGTTGACCCATCCCAAGTTATTACATGTGTTGTGGGAAATATCAACCCAGTTGCTAATAGCCAAGTGAAATTTATTGAGAGGACAGAATGTAATTAGTAAAGATAAGAATACCAAAGGTTGATGTGTTCAGTTTTTTACGTATCACTGTCTTAATTTTTAAAAATAGTTATATTTTGCCTTTTCCATCAAAAAGGCTCTAAGAATTGTCATGCAAATTGCTTTGAACTAAGATATGAACATGAAGTAAAACAAATTAAAAATAGATGAACTAATTGAAGAATGGAGTGGAGTGGCATGGGAATGGAATGGAATATATTGGCCAAGTGTGATTGGACACACAAGGAATTTGTCTCCAGTGCATAAACTGTCAGTGTACATTCAAGCAACAAAATGATAAAGCATAAATCATAAGGTACAATCATAAATCATAAGATACAAACAGTGATAGTCATAGGATATCAATAGGAGTAGGTAATAGGAAAGGTGAGAAGGATAATAGTAATACAGCCATACTACATGAGTAAATATCCTTAGGCATAAGACAGTGCTGTGGGAGTTAGGTGTTTAGTAGAGTGATGGAAGGGGGGAAATTGTCTTTGTATCTACTTGTTTTTGCATATAGCCTATATAGCCTATAGCCGAGTCTTGAGGGGAGAAATTGAAACAGTTTATGTCCAGGATGTGAGTGGTCTGTAGATATTTTCTCAATCCTCTTTCTGGCTTGTGCAATGGAAGGCAGGCTGGTTGCAATTGTTTTTTCCGCAGTCCTAACTATCCGTCTATACCCGTGCTGTTGTAGCAGTGGTAGAATTTTTAAAAACCAGCTAAACTAGTAAATTTAAACTAGTATATTCTAATAGTTTTTAAAGATTTGAGAGAATATTACAGATTTGATTTAACTTCTAAAGTAATGCTGTATGGACCAAATATTTTTCTCTGGGCACTACATTTCATGGCAGGGGTGGCACTCCAGTGAAGAACTGATCAGAAACAGGAAAGGATCCTGGAGGAATTTCATAAGGAAGAAGAGGGGCTTTCAGGTGAGATCCCTGATGAGATTAGCCTAGTTCAGGGGTAGGCAACCTTGGCTCTTTTATGACTCGTGGACTTCAACTCCCAGAATTCCTGAGCCAGCATGGCTGGCTCAGGAATTCTGGGAGTTGAAGTCCACGAGTCATAAAAGAGCCAAGGTTGCCTACCCCTGGTCTAGTTCAAACATAACAACAGACAGTTGTTTATCATTATTTTCATATGTCCTCGGTTTTAAACTCTTCCCCTCTCCAGGCCGCAAGGAAGAGATTGGAAACTTTTAATTTCTGTTAAATAATAGTTTAGTATGGGAACCTTAGTCTTCCTTAAGTGTAATTAATTGAAGCTAAGCTGATCTATAAATGGCGATTGAAGTTATTTTGTTTCAACTTCCATAGTTAAGACCAGTTGCACTGGATTTTGTTTAAAGACAATGCTTAACTTTTAAAATAAGTAAAGGCGTTTGAATGTTTCATGGAATCTTTATTTGAGATGAAAAGATACCATAAATCAGAAGGCTGCTGCTGTCCGTTTCAGTAATGATGAGCTATCTTTAGTGACTGGAGCAGATTATTCAGTTTACGGTGTCTTCATAACATATTCTAGAAATATGTTTTATCATTCACAGATAGTTTAAATGTCTTCAGAAGACAAAGAATCTCAGGAGGATGAACTTCTTGCTTTGGCAAGTATTTATGATGAAGATGAATTCAAGAGAGCGCAAGATGTACAAGGTGGAGAAACTCGAATCTCCGTGGATGTGCCTCAGAATTTCAGAGTATCTCTGAGTGGTAAGTCCCAACTCCTTTTTGGATTCTGGTTTTCTTGAAAGGTGTTGTAGTACAGTACTGCCAAGTATGGAACATTACATACATACATACATACATACATACATACATACATACATACATACATACTGTACATCCATCCATCCATCCATCCATCCATCCATCCTAACCACCTATCTCCCACAGTTAGTTGCACAGTTTATGTTAATCTGTGCAAAATGTAGGAGCTGGTTCATATGATATTTCAGTATATATGTTTCAGAGTTATCTCTTTGAATATGTACATACACACACAAGGCAGGAATTTACATTTTGCACACACTTTGGACAATTTTACATTGTAATCCCATCCAAGAATAACACGATCAGAAGAAAGTATTTCTAACTCCAAATCCAAGCCCAAGTTGAGAAGTGAAAGTGATTTTGGAAGTGGGTGAAGAGGGCTAACAGGGAATGTTCAGGAGTCAGCCAGAGATTTCTTGATATGCCATCTGTGAAACAGAAGATGCGAGATCTTTTTCTCTGCATGACAGTTGTGATGAATCTGTTTCCATGATTGGCAAGAAAGTGGTTGACAACTAACCCTAACCCTAACACAGATGGTTCTGTGTTATACAAAGAGATGGCAACACATGAGCATCCAAAGGTCGCTGAACATCTCCCATGAGACCTAATCTAGATCACCAGTATTGAAAAAGTGGATGAGGATTGCAGTCTAACTATATTTGGAGGCCACATTTACTCAATGTGCTTGAATTCAAGCAATAGTTTTCAGGAATTTTTGTAATGAAAGGTTTTATGGAAATAATATTGAACCATTCAATTCAATAGCATGACTTGGAAATTGCGTGATCAGGTTAATTTGTAAGTCATCCAGAGTTGCCTTGCAACAAGATGAGCGGCAAACACATCTAATAAATAATTAAATAAATAAATTTTGTTTCAGGCAATTTCACAGAGGCTCTTCAAAACAGCAAGCTTGAATATGCAGTAAGCTTTCTGCCTCCAGTAGTGCTGAATTTTGAATTCCCAGCAGACTACCCTTCAACTTCCCCACCTCTGTTCACTCTCCATTGCAAGTGGCTGTCTCAGGCTCAGGTTTGGCATAGATCTTTTACACAGCATGTAATTTATATAGTCCACCAGGATGACAAGGCATATATTTTTTTAGTGAATGATTGGCAATCTTGTGGCAGCCAAAATAAGACTGCTAAAAGGAAGCATCATAATTAAAATTCAGATTAGTTAGGGAAAATAATATGCGTGTTAAAACTTCTTGTGAATTGTTTTTAATTATATTATAAAGTCAATAATTGTGACTTCAAAACCTTAATATTATTCATATTATAGCGTATTCGTTTGGAAATTGTACATAAGTAATTTTTGGTGTTATGTTTTATCTCTATGGGTATAGCAGTCCCTAATGTTCAGATTACAGCTTTGTATGGGGCTTGAAATATGGCTGCAGTACTATTAAAATAATGTTTCTTTTCATGAAATCTTGCTTTCTTTAAGGATATAGTAATATCGACTTAAGATTCGTGGGAAAAAAATGTTTTTCTAACTGTTTCTCCCCTCCCACAGCTGACTGCCCTTTGCAGGAACCTAGATAACTTATGGGAAGAAAACAGAGGTTCTGTAATCCTGTTTGCCTGGATGCAATTTCTCAAAGAAGAGACACTTGCCTATCTGAATATCACTTGCCCTTTTGAACCAGAGATAACCAAACAAGAAAAACAGCCAAAGGAAGAGGGTGCTTGCTATGACATCCAGGATGCTGCATCAGCACATGGAGAATCCTCTAATACAATTACTGAAGAGGATGTTGAATCTTTGTCAATCCTGATTAAGGAAATTTTAGACTTTGATCAGTCCCAAAAAGAGAAGGACTTCAACTGTAAAATGTTCACGTGCAATATCTGTTTTTCGGTAAAACAGGGAAGTGAATGTTTGGACTTTAAAGATTGCAGGCATGTGTACTGCAAGATTTGCTTAAAGAACTATTTTGAAATTCAAATCAAAGATGGACAGGTCCACTGCCTGAATTGTCCAGAACCTCAGTGTTCATCTGTTGCCACTCCTGGGCAGGTAAAAGAAAAGAAAAGTTATGGGTCAGACATGGTATGAATCCCACCCTGTCATTGGAGGATAAAAATAGATGGGCATTCTCCAGAAAGGAAAGCTAGTACAAGGAGTCTTCAACTTACGACCGCAACTCAGCCCAAAATTTCTGTTCCTAAGTGAAACGTTTGTTAAGTGAATTTTGCCCCATTTTACCACCTTTCTTGCCACCTTTCTTGTTAAGTGAATCAATGCAGTTGTTAAGTTAGTAAAACGGTTGTTAAGTGAATCTGGCTTCCCCATTGACGTTGCTTGTCAGAAGGTTGCAAAAGGGGATCACATGACCCTGGGACACTGCCACTGTCATAAATACGAACCAGTTGCCAAGCGTCTGAATTTTGAGATCATGTGACCATGGGTCGTAAGTGTGAAAAACATGGGGCAAAAACAGTTGTCACTTTTTCAGTGCCATTGTAACTTTCAGCGGTCACTAAATGGACTGTTGTAAGTCAAGGACTTACTTAAAGATATATTAATGTCCAATTATAGTAGTGGCTATCTCTATTGTTAAAATGATTCTGGCAGCTAATACTGTAAGTACTTAAAGAGATGACCACAGAACTAGGATCCCAAAGAATTAGGCCAGTGCTTTAGTATTCACCTAATTTATAAGAACAGACAGGTGTAAGGTTGTTTGTCCTGCAGTAGACAAAGGTTTATTATTTTCTGGATTAACTTTATTTTGTAAATTAACTTTTCAATAACTTTAGAACTTTGGTCTAAGCTTAGTGTTAAATGTATGTTTTTACATTCTGTAATGAATTGGCCCCAATTTAATTCAGTAATATTCTGGAATCCGTTCTAAGTCTTTGAAGTCTTTAGATTGTTATTAGCCAAGCCTTAGAAATATGCATTGTGGAGCACTGATAAGAAAGTAGTCACTTCCAGTTTTGATATGAACTGAGAGTAAATGCTATGGCTTCTGCAGTAAGGCAATAGATCTAAATGTAGTTCCCTTGATTAGTATCTTTTTACTCTTCTGTCAGATTACTTTCATAAATATAATACAGGGTAAATCTTGCTACATCAAAATCCTCTAACGTATTTCATCACTTGCCTTGAAGGTGAAAGAGCTGGTGGAAGAGAAGCTGTTTGCACTTTATGACCGCCTGCTGCTTCAGTCAAGTTTGGATTTGATGGCAGATGTAGTCTATTGCCCACGTCCAAGCTGCCAAACCCCAGTGATGCAGGATCCTTCTTGCACAATGGGCATCTGTTCACAATGTAATTACGCATTCTGCACTTTGTGTAAAATGACCTATCATGGAGTTTCCCCATGTAAAGTCACTGCAGGTGAGTAACCATAAAGGACCTTGCATATTCAGTACTCTCTGAAGATTAATACTTTATATAAAGAGAGCTAGTGTAGTATTGGGAGAGTAAGCTTTTAAAATGATGGACTGGCACTGAGGAAACTCAGGTTCTCCTCAGCCATGGAAACGTTCTCACAGAATAACTCTCGAGTCATTTATTTATCAAGTTGTGAAACTTACAGAGGGACACATTGATTCTTACACCAACCTATCTCACAGGGTTCTTTTTGGGAGCACTCCTTATGCCACCTTGAAGTTCTGAATGAAAGGTGGGGTATAAATCTAGTTAATTAACATTATTTTGGATGTGAAAATATCTTCAATAATCTCATAGAATGATGGTGGATGGTGCAGGTGGCCCTCCTAAGAGCATTTCAAGATTATACTGATGAAATTTTGTGGCCCAGTTTTTTGTTTGTTTGTTTAAAATAGGAAGAAACGACTATCTTAATTCTATGGAACATTTAAGAGCCAGTTTAAAAAAATAAGTCTAATTCTCAAATTGTTTGAGAAGATACAAAGCAAAAAGATGATTTAAGTCTCTTGAGTAGCTTCAGATTCTTCAGGAGCTTAATAGAATTAATTCACTCTCCTCCGAATCAGACCAAACATTTTCATTCTAACCATTCTGATTTCATAATTGGGTCACTATCTATACTTCTTTGTTGTTGTTAGTTGCGAAGTCGTGTCCGACCCATCGCGACCCCATGGACAACGTTCCTCCAGGCCTTCCTGTCCTCTACCATCTTCTGGAGTCCATTTAAGCTCACGCCTACTGCTTCAGTGACTCCATCCAGCCACCTCATTCTCTGTTGTCCCCTTCTTCTACTGCCCTCAATCTTTCCCAGCATTAGGCTCTTCTCCAGTGAGTCCTTCCTTCTCATTAGGTGGCCAAAGTACTTTGAGTTTCAACTTCAGTATCTGGCCTTCTAAGGAGCAGTCAGGGTTGATCTCCTCTAGGACTGACCGGTTTGATCGCCTTGCAGTCCAAGGGACTCGCAGGAGTCTTCTCCAGCACCATAGTTCAAAGGCCTCAATTCTTTTGCGCTCAGCCTTTCTTATGGTCCAACTTTCACAGCCATACATTGCAACTGGGAAAACCATGGCCTTGACTATACGTACTTTGTTGGCAGGTGATGTCTCTGCTTTTAGTATGCTGTCTAAATTTGCCATAGCTTTCCTCCCCAGGAGCAAGCGTCTTTTAATTTCTTGGCTGCAGTCCCATCTGTGGTGATCTTGGAGCCCAGGAAGATAAAATCTGTCACTACCTCCATTTCTTCCCCATCTATTTGCCAGGAATTGAGAGGGCCGGATGCCATGATTTTGTTTTCTTATGTTGAGTTTCAAGCCAACTTTTGCACTCTCCTTCTTCACCCGATCAAGAGGCTCTTTAGTTCCTCTTCACTTTCTGCCATTAGAGTGTATCATCTGCATATCTAGGTTGTTGATATTTCTCCCGGCAATCTTAATTCCAACTTTGATTCATCTAGCCCTGCCTTTCTCATGATGTGCTCTGCATATAAGTTAAAGAGCAGGGGCGACAGAATACAGCCTTGCCGGACTCCTTTCCCAATTTTGAACCAATCAGTGGTTCCGTGTCCAGTTCTCACTGTTGCTTCTTGACCCGCATATAGGTTTCTCAAGAGACAAATAGATGGTCTGGTACTCCCATCTCTTTAAGAACTTGCCACAATTGTTGTGATCCACACAATCAAAGGCTTTAGCATAGTCAATGAAGCAGAAGTAGATGTTTTTCTGGAACTCCCTAGCTTTCTCCATGATCCAGCGTATGTTGGCAATTTGATCTCTAGTTCCTCTGCCTCTTCGAAATCCTGCCTGTACTTCTGGAAGTTCTCGATCCACATACTGCTGGAGTCTAGCTTGTAGGATTTTAAGCATAACTTTACTTGCATGTGAAATGAGTGCAATGGTGCGATAGTTTGAACATTCTTTGGCATTGCCTTTCTTTGGAATTGGAATGTAAACTGACCTTTTCCAATCTGTGGCCACTGTTGAGTTTTCCAAATTTGCTGGCAAATTGAGTGTAGCACTTTTACTGCATCGTCTTTTAAGATTTGAATAGCTCAGCTGAATACTATCACCTCCACTAGCTTTGTTGCTCAGCTTTCCTAAGGCCCATTTCACTTCACATTCTAGGATGTCTGGCTCGAGGTCAGTGACCACCCCATCGTGGTTATCAGGGATGCTAAGCTCGTTCTTGTATAGTTCTTCTGTGTAATTTTGCCACCTCTTCTTAATCTCTTCTGCCTCTGTTTAGGTCCCTGCCATTTTGGTCCTTGATCATGCCCATCTTTGCATGAAACGTTCCTTCATATCTCCATTTTCTTGAAGAGATCTCTGGTTCTCCCTATTCTATTGTTCTCTTCTATTTCTTTGCACTGTTCATTTAAGAAGGCATTCTTATCTCTTCTAGCTATTCTCTGGATTCTGCATTCATTGGGTGTATCTTTCTCTTTCTCCCTTGCCTTTCGCTTCCCTTCTTCCTCAGCTATTTGCAAAGCTTCCTCAGACAGCCATTTTGCTTTCTTGCATTTCTTTTTCTTTGGGATGGTTTTAGTTGCTACCTCTTGTACAATGTTGCGAACCTCCATCCATAGTTCTTCAGGCACTCTGTCTATCAGATCTAATTCCTTAAATCTATTTGTCACCTCTACTGTATATTCATCAGGGATATGATTTAGTTCATACTTGAGTGGCCTAGTGTTTTCCCCTACTTTCTTCAATTTAAGCCTAAATTTTGCAACGAGAAGCTCATGATCTGAGCCACAGTCAGCTCCTGGTCTGTTTTTACTGACTGTATAGAGCTTCTCCATCTTTGGCTGCAGAGCACACAGTCAATCTGATTTCTGTGTTGACCGTCTGGTGATGTCCATGTGTAGAGACTCTCTTGGGTGTTTGGAAAAGAGTGTTTGCTATGACCATCGTATTCTCTTGACAAAATTCTATCAGCCTGTGCCCTGCTTCATTTTGTACTCCAAGGCCAAACTTGCCTGTTATTCCGTTTATCTTTTGGCTTCCTACTTTAGCATTCCAATCCCCCATGATGATAAGGACATCATTTTTTGGTGTTGATTCTATAAGGTGCTGTAGGGCTTCATAGAACCGGTCAATTTCATCCTCTTCAGCACCAGTGGTTGGGGCATAGACTTGGATTACTGTGATATTGAATGGCTTGCCTTGGATTCGCACTGAGATCATTCTGTGATTTTGGGGATTGTATCCCAGTATTGCTTTTCCTACTCTTTTATTGACTATGAAGGCTACTCCATTTCTTCTGAGGGATTCTTGACCGCAGTAGTATACCTGATGGTCCTCTGAATTAAATTCACCCATTCCTGTCCATTTTAGTTCGCTGATTCCTAAGATGTCGATGTTCAGTCTTGTCATCTCTTGTTTGACCACGTCCAGTTTGCCTTGATTCATGGATCTTACATTCCAGGTTCCTATGGAGAAAAAATCTTTACAGCATCGGACTTTCCTTTCACCACCAGATGCATCCACAGCTGAGCGTCCTTTCGGCTTTGGCCCAGTCGCTTCACTCTTTCTGGCGCTACTGGTACTAGCACTCTGCTCTTCCCCAGTAGCATATTGGACACCTTCCAACCTGAGGGGCTCATCTTCCAGCGTCATATCTTTTTGCCTTTTAGTACTGTCCATGGGGTTTTCATGGCAAAGATACTGGAGTGGGTTGCCATTTCCTTCTCCAGTGGATCACATTTTGTCAGAACTCTCTGCTATGACCTGTCCGTCTTGGGTGGCCCTGCACGGCATAGCTCATAACTTCATTGAGTTACGCAAGCCCCTTCGCCACGACAAGGCAGTAATCCATGAAGGAGATCTATACTTCTAGGGGAAAACAATGTTTAACATTTTAAATTGCAGACACCGGTTACCAAAAATTGGCAGCTGTCAGAATTGAAATTCTTAAAGGCTATCCTCTTACATAGCTCTTGATATTTCTCTTCTCTTTTCATTTCTTTGCTTCTTTAATTGAACAGGGATTGTAGAAGGTTTTATTGAGTAAAGATATTTTTTTAAATAATTTTATTAAAGAGATTAATGTACAGTTAATATGAACTACATAAAATACAAACATAAATACAAGAAAAGGGGGGGGAATAGGAGAAGGGTGAAAAAGGAAATAAAGGGAAGATTTTTTTAAAAGAAGTAACTTCTCCCTTCATCCCAGTTGGTAAAAACAATTTTAGTAGCTTATCACAATTTCTAAATAAAGCATAAATTCTTTTCTGCCTATAGCTTATCTCTTAGATAAAGAAAATAGTCCAAATGCTACAACCATTAATCTTTGTCAGCAAAAGTCCAGTAAGGGCAAATATAACTACTTTCTTCTTTTAATCCTGGTCAAACAAGCCAATCTTATAAACTTTCCTGAGTTTTTAAAATTATTTTTGACCGCTTCAAAAAAACCCACAAACTTCTAGAAGTAGTTTGCTGATCATCTGTGTTTCAAAGCAATAATCCTTCAGAACTTTAACAGCTTTCTTTTGTATCAATAAGTAAAATTGATCCTTTTGTTTGTTGCTTCTAATAAAATCCTTCCAAATCTTAACAGTTCTTTTATATATCCAGAAGAAAAAAAATAGTTTCATCTCCTTTAGGGAATAAGTCATGCATTAGATCTATTTGTATTACATTTAAATCCCCCTTCAAATTAATTTCATAGACATCCATTGCAGCTTATTTTGTTTTACAACTTTATTAGAATATGGTCTGTCAATTTTATCGAGCGTTTGATCCATTCTTTCCAAAAGCTTGGCTCGGAGATATTCAAAACTTTGCACTGAGGATTTCTGCTCCATTTTATTTTGTCCTCTGATTCTTGTGTCCAGCCTTCAAGGTATCTTTATAATTAAAAAAAACCCCAAATCAATTGACATTTTCCCATGAGAAATTCTTCTAAATAATTTAAAACTATAATTCCAAATTCCTCTGGCCCATTAATTCCTTGTTAACTTTTCAAAATCCAAATACTAAACACCCTTTTGCTGCATAAAGAATGGTGTAAATTTTATTGTAAAAGTTTTTAATATATATGGGGGTTTTTTTGGATTATGCAAAGCAGCCTGATGTAATGAACTTGATGTAATCCCGACTCCCAGCCATTCCACTCCTAAAACAACTAAAAATGGCAATTTCTGCAGTCTACTCATGAAAAATAGTTTTCTCAATCATGAAGTCATGAGATCTCAACCATCTCTCCTTTGTTCTGGAGAAATGATGCTGGGTTGGATCCAGCATCTAGTCGAGATTCGCCTCATAAAAGCCGTTTTGCTAGCCAGCAAAAGCTAGCAAGACATCAGCTTGCCATGGCACTCACACAAGAAGTGTCTTATTTATTAAAACATATTGAAGGAGTAGGTTTGACTCCTCTAGTAAAAGCATTTTTGCATGAAGTGAATTCTTGATACCTATGCTGATATTCAGTATTTCTTAAGAAAAATATTCTATCCCATATTACTCTTGTACTGCTGTTATTTGTTGAAATGCATGAGTGTGCAAAACTAATGACACTTGTTTTTTGAAACAGGTAAAGATAAACATGTTTGTATGATTTTATGCCATTTTCTGTTCTTAATGCAGAGAAGCTAGCAGATTTACGCAATGAATATCTTGAAGCAGATCAAAGTACAAAACAATTTTTGGAGAAACGCTATGGCAAAAGAGTTATTCAAAAGGCCTTAGAGGAGATGGCAAGTAAAAAATGGCTAGAATGTAATTCCAAATCATGTCCCTGCTGTGGAACTCCTATTGAGGTGAGATCATAGCAAAGAAGGGCACGAGTGAAAAATGTTCTGGAGACTCAAGAGATGTTAGTTTAGCTTTTCAGGAGCAAGAATTGTGGTTCACCTTTGAATTCCTGTGGACAGCAATTTTTTAGAATATCAGCTCAGTATAATCCTGACTATAGGCTGGGATCATCTCCATAGATTAGTTTTTGGTTGTGTTGGGAATGACAGGATTTGAATTGCCCTTTCCTGTGGTAAAAACCTATAGGTGGTAAGAAGGCTGTTTCTTAACAACTAGAAATACCTGTCTCAAACTGAAACAAAAACATTACAAATATATTGTTCCAGATAGGTCATTATGTAACCAGCAATAGAACTAGTTGGAAACTGCTGGAAAAATGTTAAACAAAACCAAGAAGAACTGAAATATATCTACACTTTTCATAGTCACTATTTACAAAGCATTTTTCAGTAACACAACATAATCTTGAAGGGAATTAAAATTCACTTTTTCAATTCAGTTTTCTCAGTTCATTCCACAGATTAACGTTACAGTTTTGAACTTAAGTTTTTCATTGAATAAAATTGCTCTTTCCTTAGTTTAAGAACGGCACTTTAAAAGTTGGAAAAAGTTTCCGGAGAATGTTCTTATATTGATTTTCAAATACTGCTCTTTGTGATAAAATTAAGTCTTTGACACCTGTCTTTTATACACACGCAGATACCCACAAACACATAACACCCATAAGCTCCCATATCAGTTTATGTAACGTCTGCTGATATACTTACTTCCTAGCAGCTAAGAATAGAGGACTGTTGACAATGGATTTTTCTTTGTTGTTTCTGAAGCTCCACTTTTGTAATACTATGGAACACTGTACAGGTAGTCCTCAACTTACAACAGTTCATTTAGCGACCATTTGAAGTTACAATGGCACTGAAAAAAGCGACATGACGGTCTTTCACACTTATGATTGTTGCAGCATCCTCATGGTCATATGATCAAAATTCATACGCTTGGCAACTGACTCATATTTATGACAATTGCAGTGTACTGAGGTCATGTGATCACCTTTTGTAAAATCACTTAACAACCGTGTTGCTAATTTAATAATTGCAGTGATTCACTTAACAACCATGGCAAGAAAGATCGTAAGATGGGATAACCCTCACTTCACAGCTGTCTCACCTAGCAACAGAGATTTTGGGCTCAATTGCGGTCATAAGTCAAGGACTTATCTGTATGTAAAAAATCCCATCTAGTGCCTCAGCTATTTAGAAAAGGCAGGCAGAATTCTCTTTCTTATAGCAGTAGACAGCATTTGCTACTGCAGTTTCATAAGTTAATGTAATGTTAGGAATACTGAGTTGTAGATAGTACAAGGGAATAGCCTCTACATCTTATTTTCCATTTAGCGAGGTAAGGTGCATTTATAATGCAGATTTCAGGTCAAATTGTCTTTTCCCCTTCTCTTTTTTCAGAAGTTAAATGGCTGTAACAGGATGAGGTGTACTGCTTGCATGCAATATTTCTGTTGGCTTTGTATGGGTGCTTTATCAAGGATAAATCCATACAAGCACTTTAGTGATCCAGGCTCACCATGCTTTAACCTGTAAGTAACCATTTTCTCTACTGAAAGAAAAGTGGAGCTTCACTATGGGTCTGGGTTTACAGGGGTTAATAGGGTTTGCATTCTAGAAGACTTTGGGATCTCTTACTACAAAGTAAGCAAAACAATAGGTCAACATTTTTCAAATTTGGTAGTTTTAAGATCCTGGCTGGAGAATTCTAGGAATTGAAATCCATACTTCTTAAAAGCAGCTAAATTTGAAAAACACTGCAACAGTTTAATAAAATGAATGCTATTTAGTGTAGAGCTTATTCCACATGCTGGTTAAAGAGTTTGCTGAACAATTGTGCATAACACAAAAATCTTTGACATATGTGTAGCTTTTTGTCTGCAAGAGACAATGATATTGCAAAAACTAAAAATCGTTCAAACTATTTTGACTGCTTTGAAATTTGATATGGGACTTTTCATTGGAAAATAGTATGTTCAATAAGACTGGATTCATACATTGAACTAATCCATAATGTGACTTGTGTGGTTTTCTTTACTTAGAGTAAACCCAGTAATAACTGATTAAACCATGGCTTAGCATGATCCAGAATACAATATACTTTCATTAGCATCGCAACAGATTCCCTACCAAAACTTAATATTTAATCAAATCTTAAATAATACTACTGCAGTATTTAAGTTTGTGCCAAAAGCTAACGCCGAAGCCAAATTCCATAGCTTTAGTAGGCTGGCTAAATCAAAATGTCACAAAATAAGGGATTCTTGGTGCTTTCTGAGCTTGGTTGCTTTCTTGCAGACATTTCATTATCAAATCAGGTAACATCATAATACTTAGTAGGGAATGGGGGTTTCTCTCATTTTATATTCTAGTGGCTTGCCCTGTCAATGTTCGTAGGAGTGGTCTTGGGTTTTTTGGGTTGGGCTGTTTACTATTATGAGAGCAAACCCCACTCCCTACTAGCACTGATGATGTTATCAAGTTTGAGTAACAAAACGTCTGCAAGAAAACAAGCAAGCTTGAAGAGCACCAAAGACCCACAGTTCAACCCTGAGCTACAATATTCTCCTCTATCGGGGTCACAAAACAGTTTGGAAAATGATGCATTCCTCACAGGAGTAGCTATAGGAGCCATCAATAACATCACAATGGTATCACCAGGCACTTAGAACCCTATACCTTTTTAATACGTGATGCATGCATCACACACACGTACACACACAGCAGCAGCAGCAGGGCATTTAGTCACATCCTCCATTTCAATGTTGTTGACAGTTCCTGTGATCACACAGATCTTTTAACGTTATCATTTTTTTGATAAGTCATTGCTTGAGTACTAGTAAGATTGTTATTCACTTTACTGAAAGTGGAGAGGAATACTCTCTTTTTTTAACAGCATGTTCATTAATTTCTGATATTACAAATAAAAGAACAATGCAAATCTGCATCGTTGTGTAGAAATCCAGTTTTGAAAATGAACTTTCTTAGTTTTGCTACATGATTCTGCTACTCTTTTGGACAGGAGCTTTTCACAGAAATATGTGCATGAGTTGTTACCATGTTGGTAAAATATTTTCTTGGTTTTAACTCCATTTTCTTGTCTTTCAGGTTATTTCAAATGATGGAAATTGATGAATAATTTTGGAATGAAGAGGATGATTATCTTTAGCCAGAATCAAAAGCTAAAGAAATGAAGATGTGCCATGCATGTTCGAGTTACTTTGATTATTGATAGATGAGACACAGAAATCAGCTCAGATTATCTGGAAAACTGCTTTTGTTCGCTAACACTATTTTCATGGATGTTATCTTTTAATTTTCAAAAGCACTGAACATTTAAAGAAGCACATTAAAATTTCAGTGTGTTTTTTTTGGTTAGCACCATTATCACTAAAACTGTTCCAAGTGGAAAGCAGTGGAATGTAAGCAATTGTTTGCTGTCCTTGTCCAAGGAGCAAAGTGTATGGTAGAAACATGTGATTTCTCCAGGCCCTGAAATTCTTAACACTTTTATCATGTTAGCATGGATAAGATGCTGCCTGAGAGTCTCTTGGGTACTGATTATCATGACATGGATGGAAAATGGAGTTTAAAAGGCAAGGTTCAATGAAAAAGAAAATAGTAGGTGCAAATAACAGGTCTGTATTTTGAGGCATCTATAGTACCCTATCACATTTGTGGACAAATTACTGGTCTTCTGGCCTAATTAGTTTGTCTGAGAAACAGATATTTGCAAATGGCTGCCTTTAGCCGTAACAGTCATTTTGTATCTATCCTTCAGTTTCCACAAAAATACAGTACTGCTGGAGGTCAGTTGGCAGGTCAGTTGGAAATATATAAGTTGGAAATACAATATTCCTACCAACGTTTGGGTTTTTATAGATAAAAGTTAGTTCTTCAACTTCCATTACAAACTGGAAGCCAATGAATTTTTTTTAATGCAGGCACAAATGCCAAGAACCCTTCTACTGGCCACTTAAGAGTACAGAGAAGGAAGAGAGCAGTATGTCTTTCTGCACTCTTAGAAGCTTCCCACTGTAATACCTTCCAAACTGAATTATAATTCACAGAATTTCTAGCAAAAGTCCATCAGATTGGGAAAAGGTGACTTGGGTAATAATGGAGAACAAGAACCAAGAGGGGATGGTTTCCCCACAATACATAATTGTACCACTTTAGAGAAGTCTGATATTTCCACATTTAAGAGCTGAGGTGAAGGAGTGCTTTTCATTTGTTTTTTTTTCAGTTCCTGAAAAGGCTACATTTTCATGAAATCCAATTCTTACAAAATAAACATACCCCAAATTGTTTATAATCATTTGTGTGTTTAATATGCCAAAATTAATGAAAAGTTCATAGCCTGCAGATTTCCCCCCCCTACACATAATCAATTAAAAAACGAAAGTTAGAATATTTCGGACATGTGATGCGACACCCAGAAAAATACGGCATACTCCATTTAATCCTCCAGGGAAAGATTGAAGGCAAAAATCATCATGGCTTCAAAATCTAAGGGACTGGTTTGGACAAAACTCAGCAGCACTTTTTCGTGCGGCTGCTGATAAAAACAGGATCGCCAACATGATCGCCAACGTCCGATAATGGATATGGCAGAAGAAGAAGAAGAAGAGGAGGAGGAGGAGGAGAAGGAGAAGAAGAAGAAGAAGAAGACACATAATCTAATGTTAAAATCTCCATCCTGGAAATTCTTAAACCCATATTTTTAGAAAATGAGGTTGCTGTTACCTCATTTGGTCTAAGTTCTTAAAACAGTGTAATTAGCCCTGAATTACTTGAATTTATTTGATGCAGTTGCATCCACTCTTACTCCTGCACCTGGTAGAAAAAAAGATGCTTTTCAGTAACTGAGTCCAATACTGTATTTTGTATATTGAAAGTTTGCTCTTCACCAACTTCTTGTAATGGCACCAGAAAGATCGATTTAGCCAGTTGCTCAGAGAGGCTAGTCACTGTAAGCTTTTTCAGATTGACTTTCTGCTCCAACTTCTTTCATGCTGTAGAGTGGTTCCACAAGTTTGTTGTGAACAAGCATCAACCCTGGTTAAACGAAACAAAAATAGTTCAGTGCTTATATAAATGTCATGTTTTATCAAGTAATAACTTACCCTTGTACCAAGTATATTTGAATCTGTGGGATAGTGGGCTGGATACTTCAAACTTTCCTCCCCAAACCCTGCCTATTGTACTTTGGTATCAGTAGCAACTTGATAGTTCCTACTCCATCACCCATATTCCAAGAAGATGTCTAACCTGGTATCCTATCCTTAACGTTGTATGTGCAAGTGTGTGCACTGGGAGGTGGCTATATTTCTGGCATATAAAAATAAAATAATGAAATTATGGCTACAGCACCACTTAACAGAAAATAGAGAGATATGATTAGGGATACCAGACATAGGATAATCTATTGAGATACAGAAAAACAAAACTTTGTTAAACAAAACCCCCAATATAAAATCACTTTAAAGGTTAGAATATTAACCTTATAAAACCAATTCAGAAAACCACAAAGCAGCACTTTATCTATTACAGAGTCCACAGGCTTCAAGATTTACTGAGCATCAAAAATTCCTCATGAAAAAATGTCAAAAAGAGTTTAGAAAAAATATATTTGTTGATATATGCATACAAAATGAAGTACATACAGTCACGGAGCTTGTACAAAGATACAAGAAATACTGGACTGAAGCACAGATTAACCTGCTTGTATCTATTTTTTAGATATAGCCTGAATTTCAGAGGATATGGGTATGTATCTATAAATATGCATTCTTTTTTTTTTTTTTTACTTCCTTTATTGCTTAGTTTCACCCTCTTTCATTTTTTGCAGTAAATTAGTAAAAGCAATATGTGATTTCTTAAAAAGTGGCACCCTGGGGAGATAATGCAGCCAAGTCAGGCACATCAATTTCTCCATTTCTCCAGTGTTCTGACCTTTTTTAAAAAATAGCTTTTCTTCATTCTGGAAAAGGAGAGGCTTGGTATCTGCCTTTGCTTTATGTGCCTTCCCCAACGCTGATTCCGTTTGACAAAAACGGATGACTGTTTCTTTCTGATGCAGACTAGCATCACTACAACATCCTCTGTTTTTAATTCTTTTCCTTTTAATGTTTTTGGATGTTGTGTCTAGAAAAGGAAAATACAATCTTTATATTCTAAGATAAAGCACCAATGTGAAGGAATGGATTAGACGTGCGACTAGGACTGGATAGGCTTAAGTTCAACAACTCCCTCAGTCATGGAAGCACTCTGGATTACTTTAGGTCTCCTGGTATCTCCCAGCCCAGACTACCTTGTAAGGGTTACTATTTGAGGAATAACCAAGGAAACCATTGTGACTGCTACTTTGAACTCTTGCAGGGAAAAAAGGCAAGATACAAATCTAACATAATCAAAACGTTGAGGATCATTTAGCTAGGTAGAGAATCTCTTATGTCATGCCCCTTACCATTGTCTAGCACTCCAAAGTGTATAATAATATGAATAGATATCTATATTTCCCATTGCTAATAGAATGAAGTGGAACCAGAAGACACAGTATTTTGAACTTCAATTCCAAGACTGACAACGATTGAGGAGACTATTTTATAAACAACCACCTGCAAGCTCCTTCATTAACAGTAAAGATGACTGTTAATGTGCTGGCTAAGAAAAGCAGCACCTGAGCATAATATGAGAAGCCAGCAATAGTTTTAGAAATCTGGTAACATCATACCTGTTTACATCTTCCTGCAGATATTTAGTTGTTCATTGTTGGATACAAGAAAATGATTGTGGTGGCTCAGTGGAACTTTCACCAACATCTATACTGGAATTGTTATACACAATACTAGAGAGGTGGCACAAATAGTTCCTTGTTCCTTTTTTAATGCATTTAATGACTTAGGTTCTTGCTGTTTTTCCTTATCTTTTCATCTATTTAAAGCTTCCCTTCAACCGAATTCTGGCTCAAGAATATTTAAAGAGAAGATATGCTTTGTGGGTGGATAAAAGATACAAACATTTCACTTAAAATGGCAAAAATGAGCAGGTTGAGAAAATAAAGAACCTGATTTCCACAAAGGGTAAGATGGAAGGGCAGTACTGAAAATGTTAATCTAAATAAGCCAAAAAGCAACTACGGACTTACGAGGAACTATTCAATAAGGAAATGACCTCTGATGCTAAGAAATAATGAAGAAATCAATAAGACAAGTTTGCTTTACAGGTTAAAATCTTCCAAGGTACTCCTGGCAGTTAAAGCATGACAGTCCCAAATTGTATTTGCACGCCTAATACAACATTTTAACTGCGGCCAAAAGAGGTACCGGGTTCATGGAGGATTTTTGCAACATGATTTGTAGATGTGAATTGCCAAACATTACTGCTGTGTTAATGCCTTTTTATATTCTAAACATTTATAGACTATTTCTTAGATTCGTACAACACTCTACCTTGAAAATACTTCACAGTTTTTACTTTAAGCTCCAGAGTAGCATCATCATCGCATATAAATACGGTTCGTGGATGTTGCTGAAATGCAGAAACAGTCCACATGTGGTTCACCCCTTCTTCAATTGCTTTGTATAATGCAAATGCTTTATGGGCTCCTGTGATCAGAATCATAACCTGAATGACAAGACATACAGGAAACACAATTAGGGTTTTGATGGCAAGCATCATAAATACTAAATGGTCCCTGGTATTCTCAACTATTTCAGGTTGGGGGGAAAAGGAGAACTAGATGGTCTAGGACACTAATATTTACAAGAAGAAATAAGTTATAACATCCAATGCTATTTTATCAACATCAGAACTTTTTCAAGAGAATGTTGTAACCATTAGAGCTATGTAGAATTCTACTTTACAGAAAATCTGGGGGAAAAATAATACGAAGATCAAAAGCGAAAGGAGCGCTCCATGATTTGTAACATGCTTGTAAAAGGCAGTTTGCTTTTAGTTATTTCAGTTTATAATCTGCAGTTCTACTAGGAGCTAATTTATGAATTGTACAGAGTCTGTGTCCTTTAAGTAGAAGATATTTCTCCAAGAGTCTTGTGTTACTATGCAAGAACAGATGGACTAATAAACATTGGTGAATTAGAAGCTGGTGAATTTATTTGCCTAACAGACTTACCAAACTAGTTATAGCTAATCAGTCCAGTAAAAATGGAAATCAGAAAAAAAAAAAATCAGGATGAGTATCAATTCTCTTGCCCTTATCTACCAACAACGACAATACACTGAGCTATAAGTAATCATTTCAGAAGCCTTTTAAAAGGTCTGCAAAATCCCTGCTTTATTTCCAAGGTCATAAAAATGGTGTCCGTGTATTAATTGACTACATACAATATCTTCACAATACTATAATGAATCTAATATTTTATATACTTAGCTTTTTATTTGGAATTTTGTAAAACAGCAAAATTCCATTCAGAGGCTTTGTGTTCTAACCAAGTACTATATGATTGGTAAGTTTGTCATCTTCCATAAATTTAACTTCTTT
Source organism: Azemiops feae (assembly GCA_023970755.1). NCBI lineage: Eukaryota > Metazoa > Chordata > Lepidosauria > Squamata > Viperidae > Azemiops > Azemiops feae. Next base: position 2,583,984 of record JALGBA010003987.1, on the reverse strand, counting down.
ATTATACAACAGAAAACAAAACTTGCAATTAAACAAGAAATAAGTTTGGGAATATCAGAAAAGCAGTTCATTTATAGTCATCACTAGGCACATGGCCAGTTTATATCCTACACTACAAATATCAGAGAAAGGGGCCAAAGGAAATTCCCTCTCTAAATTGTGGCTCATGCTCAATGTTAACATGCATTGTTAACATGCACCAGTTAGAGCCTTAACACACTACAAGACCTATACCTAAATTGGAAAGGATTTGTTTTGAAATAAATATACCCCCATATTAAGTACCAACACACATTCCAACAAACTGCAACAGATTTAAAGAGCAGTGAGGATTATCAGGAGATTAGAAAGTCCGATGTAGAAAGTTAAAAAGAAATGAAATGCAGACCTTGAAAAGATGGCCGGTGGGGACATATAATAGCATTCTTCAAATACTTGAGAGGATATAACCCAGAAGATAAAGATTCTCCATTTTCCAGGAATGCAAAAAGAGAAGAATTAAGGATTCCAGTTTTAGGAAGGTAGGTTGTGGTTGAAAATGTAAGAAAAACTTCCCAATAGTAGGAGCAGTTTGATATTGCAGATGATTATTGAAATGAGCTCCACTTTGCTGGATCTATTCAAGTGGGGCTGCACAGTGAATTATAGGGGACACTTTATTTTAGATTCCTGTTTTGAGAAGGCATTGGACTTGATGGCCAACAGGGTCTTTTCCAAGTCCAGTATTCTATAATACTGAATAAGCTAGAATTCCTCTTTTCAGACAAACTACTTGTTCCCTATCCCACTTCTGCCTCTTTTCTATAAGTAACTATTAGGCTTCTAACCTCTCTGGCATCCATGACTGTACCCACTCCAACTGTGAGAGCCATTGTGGGCACTTTGGAAAGGTCACCTTCAAAGAATCTAGCATTAGCCAATATTGTGTCCATAGCTAATGTCTTCACTCTAGTTCTGGATACCAGGCTTGACCCTGGTTCATTGAAGGCAATATGACCATCTGGACCAATACCTGTAGGGGGGAAATCATTGAAATTATTATAATTGATTGATCGGTGGTAAACAGTAAATATCACTTAGGATTAAGTATTTCAGAATAGTAAGTGCATTGTTTAAACAGATGGCTGTGAATGTTTCTTTAGGCCATAACACAGACAGTAATCGTCAAAAAGCTTACATACTGCCAAACATCTAGCTTCTAGCATGAGAACATTCTCTTACAGGAATTAGCAAAATTTCTGGAAAGAAGACTAGAACTACTAGTAGAAATAAAGATGCAGATCAATGTAGCTCTGGCTGCTCTAGCAATCTTCAACTAAGCTTATAATTTATCAATAAATGTTTTTTTCCAGACAAATGGATTTCCAAATTCAGGGTTAAGCTCATAAGCACAGAACCTTTCCAGATATTCAACACCCAAAAAGACTCACAAAAGGACTTTTATACCCACATGCAATATTCCAAATTGCTGCCTCAATAAAGTTTAGTCTCATGGCCAATACAAAATTTCCATCTTCTCTGATACCACATAACATCTCATTTAATTAATTTTACATCTTGCCCTTTATTCTGGAGCTCGAGGCAGTATTATCTTATTTTTCCTCACAATCCTGGGAAGCAGGTTGGGGTGAGAGTCAACCAGTGAACCTTCATGAATTTTCAGATTGATCTCCCTGATGCCAAGTATAACACACTACAACAATTTCCGTAACAAATCCTCCCACAAATGGTATTATGGCCTTATCTGGTTGCACCTGCATCATCCTTTGAACAAGATCCAGTTTATTTCCAACTCATCTTGTTTATACATTTGTTCAATTTTTTTTATAAAAATCCTATTTTATATCACTTGATGTATATCACGTGATATTTTAATCTAAGTTGCAGCATCAAAAATATCTCCCTTGAAAATTGGGTATTTTTGAAGTAGTCTAAAAACTTTTATAAATCCCCCCTCTATAAACTCACTCCTGCTTCCAATGCTTTTAAATACTCACCCCCAACAAAGACTTCTATTCCTCCAGCTGCTTTTATTTTGTCTTCAAATGCATCACACTCTGTCTGTAAGTCGGCTGCATTCCCATCCAGAATATGAGTGTTTTCAGGAGAGATGTCAGTGTGCTTGAAGAAGTTATTCCACATGAAGGAGTGGTAACTCTCTGGATGTTCCCTTGGAAGACCTAAAAGAATAACTTGTTAGCATACGATTGCTTTTAGTTCATTTATTTATATCTCATCTTTCCGTCCATAATATTGAAAAGGACAGCCTACAACAGCTATAACACCGTAGGAAAACTACCTGTTCTATATGCAGAAGGTTTTAGGTTTAGCCACTGGCAACTCCAGTTAAAAGTGATTTGATAACAAGCGGGGAAAGATATCTTGCTGAGCTCTTACAGAGCGACTGCTAGCTGGAACTGTGCACCCAGAACTTGATGCACAAATGTTATGCCTTAGGATAGACTAACGAACTTATTTCTGCATTGTAGTTTGGCGACTCAAAACCTAGGCTGTGAAAATTCTTATACATATACTTAAAAATATAAAAATAATAATGATGCAATCTATTTCCCACCATGAATAAGGTGGCATACAAAGCAATCCTTCCTACAAGCTTCCTACTCTACCTGGCTTGAGCAAGTATAGTTGCATCCTATAAAAAGCCTCAGAAATTGCCAGAGAACCAATTTGGGCAGGAGAAAAAGAGCAAGTCTTTTTCTCAACCTGTCCCTCAACCATTTTTACCAGAATCAGAGAGAAGAACTATCCCAGCCTTCTTCTTATACATGAGTCTGGAAATGGTAGAGTCAAAAAGAGTCAGCTCAGCATCTTTCTTATCCTCCAGATATTTTGAAGGATCTTAGGTGGTGTAGCCTGAGTTAAGCCATTCATGTGCTTTGTTTCTTCCTACTACAATGGGATACTCATTTGCCTGCCCATTGTTTTTCCACAGATGATACCTTAAAGAGAAATATTCAGAAGCTTATATTTTCAATAACTATATTTTATAGTTACTTTCTATAAATAATCACACAACAGTTCTTTAAAGTAGATTAATACTATCATCTGTATACTTGCTAAGAAAATGGTTTACTTCTGCTCAGATGGATTACTGCTAAAAGATGATATGAGCTTATGGTTCACAGCTCAGGTTTTGACTTGCCAAACTACAATGTAGAAATAAGTTTGTCTTTACCTGTATGCAATAAAGAAAATTTATTGACAAGAAACACAAAAGATGACACCTCCCTACAGCTTTGAATGTGAAGATGACTCACCTACATATTCATCCATATTGAAAGTTTTCACGTATTTGAAAGAGAGATCTCCATTCTTGTAATATTCAATCAGTTTTTTGTAACATCCTAATGGGGTACTTCCTAGAGAGACAAGAAAGCAATACACAACCCATGAAAATGAATACTGTGCTATACAAAAAACATTTAACGGAGAACTGCAATGTTTTATGTGACTGCCGAAACAATGGCTTAAACATGTTCTTCAGTTCAGCGACAGCTTCATCAAGGTCTTCAAAACTGCAATGGCATCTACTGCCAGTGTACCTTTCTTTGTTGCTAATGGTGAAGCATTCTTCAAAGGATTGCTGATGAATGCATGTATTCATCATGTAATTCATGGAATGGATATAATTCTTTTTATATCTCCTATGGAATGATGTAGTAGATAGGAATTTGGGATCAGTGTTACTACCGAATGAATTCTTTACTATGCAAATGATAAAATGGCCAAATGTAGTAGGGTACCCAAACATAGGTAGGATTCAATATTACAACACAGGAGAATAGATTAAACTAACAGGTAGTGGTAAAGGACACAGTGATCCAGAAAAAGAGGGCCAGAGAAAAAACAATCTCATTTTGTTTCTTAATTACAATAAACTTTATTAATCTGACAGTACACATCAGCACAGGGCCCTTCGTTTCCATCAACAGCAACCAAGGAAATGAAACAACAGTTAATGCCCAATATTAAATTATTAGATTTTATGGGAGGTGTTTGGTGCAATAGTTAAAACATCAGGCTAGAAACTGGGAGACTATAAGTTCTAGTCCTGCCCTCAGCACGAAGGCAGCTGGGTGATTTTGGGCCAGTTACTTTCTCTAAGCCCTAGGAAGGAGTCAATGACAAACCATTTCTGAAAAATCTTGCCAACAAAACTACAGGGCTTGGCCAGACAATCTCTGAAAATCAAACATGATTGGATATAAAAAAAAGGAAAGGAAAAGGAAAACTTAAACATGTCTCATAGTATACTGTCCTTGTTGGAAAGGATAGGCACATGCATTTTGAAAAATACATTTCATTCCAAATTCATTTCCAATAAACAGCACAGAGTATGGCTTGAGGTAAATTATTATATATTATGGAGGAGAAAGCGAACATGTCCCAGGAGTGATTAACAGTGGACCTTTGTTGGGAATAAGGGGTTAAAAATTAAATTAAAAAGACATCTAATTCCATCTACCATTATAGCAATGCAAGCATTGTTATTATGATGAAAATAGTATGGACTATTAATACAGAGGGTAGACATTTTATTTTTTACTATTTAGTGATCTATCAAGTTTAGGTGTCAAAAAATAGGTAAAGTCTGCTCAGCCCATTAGCAAAGTATCTTATAACTGGCCAGATTTGTTACAGGCATCTAGTTGTGAGAATGTTCATGACAGATATGTGTAGTCCAGGAGTAAAGTATATGTAAGTCTACTGAATTTGAATCCCAATTAAATGTCCATGTGTTCAAACAAAATTGCGAGCTCTTGATAGATTATTTCCATGTAAAGTTTTTTCTTCTAAATTTAAGAAAACAAAACTGCTTTCAAAAGAATTAGTCACCTAATAATCATTTGTGACAAACATCCTGTGTAAAGAATGACGGCTTGATCATAATACCATTGAGACAGTCTTTTATCTGAATTAGACCAGAATAAATTATGACTCCATAGCTCACCTCCTATGAACTTGGGTTTGTAACTTACCAGTGGGAAGTCCAAGAGTGAAATATTTATTTGGTCCTGGATTAAACTGGATTATTCTGTTCCTAATGTATTTTGCAGCCCATTCACTGGCCTCATTGTAATTTTCTAGAATTATAAGCTTCATCGTAACCTGCAATTTTGGAAGAATACTCAGATTATACATTTCACTTGTAGGCTGATTAACATATAACAGGATTGGCTACTTATGCAGATATAAACATTGCAGGTAATCCTCGACTTAACGGCCACAATTGAGCCCAACATTTCTGTTGCTAAGTGAAACATTTGTTAAGTGGGTTTTGCCCCATTTTACGACTTTTTGTGCCACAGTTAAGTGAATCACTGCAGCTGTTAGGTAAGTAACATGTTAAATGAATCTGGCTTTCCCAATGACTTTGCTTGTTAGAAGGTTGCAAAAGGTGATCACATGATCCCAGAACACTGCAACCATCATAAATATGAGTCAGTTGCCAAGCGTCTGAATTTTGATCATATGATCATAGGGATGCTGCAAAGGTTGTATGTGTGAAAAATGATAAGTCACTTTTTCCGGTGCCGTTGTAACTTCGAACAATCACTAAGCAAATTGTTGTAAGTTGAGAACTACCTGTACTGTCTTCAGATATTTTTCTATCTAGGAGCTTCTTTCTCTCCCAAATACTTGACAGATGTGTTCATTGTTCTGAAAAAGTTAAAAGAGCAGGACAATGCTATTTGTGAAGGGTCTTTGGTGCTCCCTGAGCTTAGTTATTTTATTGTAGATGTTTCCTTATCCAAACTAGGTAACATCATCAGTGCTATTAAGGAGTGTGGTCTGCTCTCATTTTATATTTTAATGGCTTGCCCTGTCAGTATAAGTGGGAGTGGTCTTGGTGGTTCTTTAATTGGGTTGTTTACTGTTAGCTTGTTTGGCAGTTCCATGCTTTGCCTATGGCTTGCTTCTTAATTGTTGGTCTAATATTAATCTTGGTGTTAATCTCTGCTCATCTGGGTGTTGATTGCTGATGAAGAAGTGTTCTGATCTTTTTCGTATCATTTGCAATTTGAATATTCTGCAACTTGCCTGTCTTCCCTGTGATTAAGATTCACACTTCATACACTGCATGAAATGGCTAGTACTCCTTGAAGACTGAAACCATAAAAATCCATCAGTTTTTAGCAATATCATCCATGCTTCTGTGACTTTTGCTGCAAATACAGACTTTACCACTACCATCAGCACTGGTTAAATAGCACACTTCTATTCATAAATGAATGAATTAGAAAAGCAGCAAAGTCTTTTATGCAACGAGTCTGATTAAGCTGACTGTAAAAGTTGCCGACATTTAAGAGGAAAGCTGTGTTATGGTGTCCAAAAATCAGAAGGGGTCTGGTAGCACTTTAGACTGAAACTGTACATATTAATACATTTATGTGATCAGATGCATGGACAGGTAAACTGAGGTAGGATTTTAAATTGAGCTATGGTGAAAGAGAGAAGACAGGGTGGTTATGTAGGTCACATGTAAAACAGATTACCAGCATTTTATCAATTGTCAGCTGTCATGGGTTAAACACCCATTGTGATTGTTGAGATCTTCCGAGTTGGCCTGATCATCAGAGGGAGAGTCTGGGTAGCCCTGAACCAAGTTGTGGGTCAGGAAAGCTTATACCTTTTAGTAAAATAGGTTAGTCTAATAATACTATGGTATAGAGGTTGTTACAGGGAACCAGGCCGAACGGGATCATTGGGGGAAAAAGGCACAAAGAGATGGAAACTGGAAGCGGAGCAAAGGAGGAAGTAAGTTTCTCAAGCGCGCTCTGGAAAGGAACCGGGGGCAAGAGCGTCGAGGCGCAGCCAGCCACCCCCGGGTTTAAAGCAGGCTCAAGTCTTCTTGTGCCTACGCAGAAACGTCGTTTTTCCGGCCCGCGAATATGAGGTGCGTGGAAAGCAACTCCCGGGGCCCCAATCCGAGCAATCTGCCTCGCGACTCACCTCTCCTCGGCGGCCACTCGCTCCCACTTGGCCCGCCTTCTTATGACCTCATTCGGTCACATGAAAAAAAAAACGCTAAGCGAGCAGCGCTCCTCGACTGTCCCCGCCCCCGGCGACTTCCTGCGCTCCTCCTCCTCCTCCCCGGACCCGCGCAAGAGGAGCCTTTGCGCTTTCCTTTCCGCTTAGAGCGGCTTTTAGCGCTTTCTGCTCGTCTGTTGCTTGCTGAAGGATCTGAAGGCTCTCAGGCGTTCAGGATTCCACCTCCGACAATCATGCTCCTTTCCAGGCTCATCGATTTGCCCCTTCCCAGAAAGTTAGGAGGCATCCAGATTGTGTTTTGCGACCATCCTATCTTCTTTTACAGGCGCTTAGATAAGTTCCCACTGTGAGCCTCCTTGTTGCTTGTTTTTTCAAACAGCAGAAAATCTCGCAAAGTGGGAGGACAGAACAACTGGCTGTATGATGGTCATTTCTTCCCTAGCATCTGTAAAGAGGATCAGTTCCTTTTAATTTTGCATGTTGGGCGGTTCTGCAGGGAGCTCCCCGGATAGGAAAGGATGGTTGGGGGTCTATCGTCGGGACTCGCTATTTTATTGTGCTAAGAAAAGGAAAGGAAACGCATAAAGAAAATAAAGAAACGTGATTTACGGAGGTTGATATTTCCAGTGTTGGAGATTAGACCGGTTTATAACATCAGTAAAACAAACCAAAATAAAAGTTGTCAACCTACAGCGATGGTTGTCATGAGAACTGTAATCTAGATAAATTATAGATTCTGTTTTCCTCGGAAAAAATAGGTTCTGTGGGTTCTGCTGCTCTTTTTGCAAGTATCTCTAAAAGTGTCTCTAAAAATAAAAGCTGAAAACCTCTTGGCTTTCTTTTAGATAGTTAACCATTCCTATCTTGTTCTCAAGGAAAATGCATGGATCTCTCCATGAGGCCACCAGAATTTGAGTCGAACTGGAAGAAGACTTTACTTTTATTTTTTTATAGTGTCATGTAGTTATTGCTGTGCTGGTAGAACAGTGATAGTGATGGCTGGTTAATACTATAAATCACTAATGAGGAAATGGCCATTGCCTTTAAATACAGCAGTATATACACTCACTGAAGCTTATTCCCATGTAAATGAAATCTCCAGTATATCCTCAGTAGCTTCCATAGCTGATCAGATATTTTAATTCAAGAGTCACCAGTTATGTCCAGTAGCACGGCAATTCCTGAGCACGGCTTGAAGCTCAATCATGGTCTTTCTATAAGAAAGAGATGGAAAAGGCTTTTGAACTGTAGCTTGCTATTTCACTCCTGCCCTTGAGAGTCATTTATCAGGGGTGTTCAGTCATGAATGTAAATTGTTAGGTTTTTATTAGATTTAACAATGAAGTACCAATCAAATGTCAGATTTGTTGCATTAGGTCCAGGAACGCCAGAAAAATTGGTTTCTTAAAAACTAAAAGGACTTGCCACAAAATCTTTGTATAGTGTTGAAGCAGTCAGCAATGGTTTTTTTAAATACCGGTATTATATTTCAAGACCTTCCCCTGCTTTTGTATTCACTGCTCCTGGTCATTTCATGGCCAGTTATAGTATTCAATTCTTAATTAAAGTGCTGCAGGTTTTCCAATTTCTTATCCTGTACAAATATTTTTGGATTTCTGTAGACTTTTCATATCCTGCCTTTTGCATATCAGATAAATTCTAATACCACAAAAATAGGCCAACATGGGAAAAAAGGTGGAAATTTAGGGAGCATCTAAATATTCAAATTAAGCAGGTGATGGGTTCCATTAACTTTCTCTTTGAAAAGTTCACCTGAACTTTAAAATCGTCAAAGAAAGTCCATTTAGTCCTGCCTCCATAGTAGACTTATTTGACAATAACACAATAGTATGTGGGTTCATTATTTTTTTTATTAAATCATTGGGCTGCATGTTTCACAAATGCCACAGGGAAAAGCTTTAATACTACATTAAAATAAAATAAATTTAGCAAAATAAAAACCAACAATGTTTATTGAAGATGAACTCATCACAGGAATACATACAAGCCACTCAATAGTTGTTTAACTTCCTGACCCCCCCCCCCAGGCACTGACACACACCCTAAACAACAACAGCACTTTGGGATAACTGCTCTGACACTATTGCTTGCCAGGAATGTCAAAATATCTCCTTTTTATGTTCAGTTGATGAAGACAATATTTAGCTGCACAATCTTTTGGAATGGAACCTGGCTTTTTTGCTGAGGTGGATATTAATTTAACTTGTGTGAATGTCTTTAGTTATATTTTTAGTTTTTAAATTTGTATTCACCATGTTTACTACTACTTCCAAATGAAAGGCAACAAAGGTACACAAAAAGAAAAACATTTTCTAATGTCTTGGAGAATACATTATAAGCAAAAATATGAAATATAATGTATTCTTGATCTATTAAATCTTTTGAAGATGTTTAACTCCTGGACCACTTCATTCATATTCACATGGAGGACTTGGCTGGTACTCCCGTAATTTACCTCACTAAATTCTTGTCAGTTTTCAGATAGAGTACATCTGGACTCAGTGGAGGTCTGTCCTGAAGATGATCATTTGTTAGCCTAATGCAGTAGCTCTATTTTTCACCCTAACCCCAGTGATCCAAGTATTTGTTTCAGGAGCTCTACAGTGAATTAATTCCACCTTGTACAGGTAGTCCTCAACTTATGACCACAATTGAGCCCAAAATTTCCATTTGTTAAGCAAGACAGTTATTGAGTTTTGCTCCCTTTTATAACCTTTCTTGCCAGAGTTGCTAAGTGAATCACTACAGTTGTTAGTACCTCAGCTGTTAAATGAATCTGACTTCCCCATTGACTTTGCTTGTCAGAAGGTTGCAAAAGAAGATCACATGACCCCAGGACACTATAAGCCTTATAAATACCAGTACATGCCAGTTGCCAAGCATCCGAATTTTGATCAGTGACCACCGGGCTGCTGCAACAGTGCCAAGTGTGAAAAATGTAAACAACTCCCTTTTTTCAGTGCCGTTTTAACTTTGGAGGGTCACTAAAGGAATGGTTAAGTCGAGGACTACCTGTAAATGCGGGGGTGGGTACAACCGGGCCGTGTTCACGTCCCTAAAGCCCATCTCGGGGAGGGCTGCTTTCCCCGGGCCCGGCACTTTCCCCTTCGGATGGAAAAGATCACCAGACGGCACTAAGGAGATCTTGCTCGGAATCGTTTCCACCAACCTCTGCTAAACTCCGCTGGATTTTCCCCTTAAGACTGCTGAGTGGCTGAAAACGCGGAGCAGCGGAAGAACCTAAGGAGGAGGAGGAGGAGGAGGAGGAGCGTGATGGGGGGGGAGGGGACGGGTCTTCGGCAGCAGTAGCGGCAGGGAGTCCTCCGGCTGGCTGCTGCCGCCGCCTTGCTTCTCAGCGTCGAGCCCTCCGCCTCCAAGCCTAGCAGCGGCAGCGCCCTCGAGGGACTGAAGTGCCTCCAAGCCGTCCCCGACGGGCCTCCGCCCGCTCCCTCAAGCGCTCGATACTCCAGGCAGGTTCCCTCCTCCTTGCCCTTCGCTCGGGTCTTGCTATGGCGGCGGCCGAGCCCGGCAGTAACGGCGGTGGCGGCGGCCGATACCAGCAGGTGAGGAGCGGCTCGCAACTGGGCAAGACGGTTCATCACGCGAGAGCCGCGTTTTTTTTTTAGGCCGCGGCAGGATTGGAGTTGATGCGAAGCGAGGCGGCCAAAGGCGTTTGAAAAGCTCCCTCCGGCTAGAAGCAGGGAAGCCTTCAACGCCTCAGTCCCGTCCTCCCCTCCCCCAGGAAAGAGATGTTTTTCTCTCTCTCGTTGCTTCCATTTTGGCCTCTTGATTTGTAAGGCGACTCCAATCTTTCTTCTCCCCCCCCCCCTTTTAAATCGCGCATCCGGTTTCCCTCCCCTTTTCCTTGCTGGGTTAGTTTTAAAGGCCAGAGGAGAGAATATGTGGGTGTTTTTTTTTCCAACCATCTGCTCCGTTCGGAAACCGACGATAAGCAATTTATTTCTCTTCCACAGACTTTGGTGGGAGATTTGATCGTAATGTAGAAAAAAAGAGATTAAAACGCCTGTCCTAAATACAGCACTTCTCGGTTTGTGCATCGGTGGCTGGTTTGGTTATTGCCCGACTCCATATTGTCAGGGTGGATTCCTTAACATTAGGGAGTTAACGCAGTAGAAGTATCTTTCCATACTCGAAGCCCTGGTGATTAAAGTCAGCGGTAAAAGGAGAGAGATGGTCGCCCATTTGGCCTTCTAAATTCTTCATCCTATGGTTATAGATGGAGAATTTAATGGGCGCTGATTGTGAGTGTGAAGGCAAGCTGGTACTGTAGTTGTGCTAGAGTAATTAATTGCCATAAGGATATAATGGAGGTAGCAAATTGTTGGGAGACCTAATTCTTACAATCTCTGGACTTTTTCCATATCCAAATAGTAAAACACTGAATTCCAGAACTCTTACATTTACAGGTGTGAAATTCAAATTAAATAAGCCAACTGGTTCCCTGCCTTAACGGACTCTTTGTCAGAAAAGAAGTATTTATTGAAAAACAACATTGGGTAAAATATTACAATTACTGTATATGTACCAAAAATGAAGAATAAATTTACCTAAATATGTTATGAAAGATCTGGGATCAGCCTTAATTTAACTCTGGGATGGGAAAATTGTGGCCCACCAAGTGTTGCTAGACAATTGCCTGCATCTCATATCATTAGCATCATTTAATTGGATTTCAATTGCAATTTCAGTATTCATTTGAAATTATTGTTCGCAAAGTCTTGTTATTACCAAAGTGTCTTTCAGGTTAGAACCCCAAGAGAATATCACATTGCCTTTTGAGGTTTCATAATTACAAAGTGTAATTAAATAGATGTTTCTTTGTTTAGCTGATAGTTTTGGAAGGTTTAAAGCTGATATGTACATATTGCAAAATTAGGTACAGAACTAATTTGCTGATTTGAAAACTCTCGTTACAGTTTGGATTCTGAATCCAAATTTTTATATATTATACTTAACATAATTGTTTGAAGTTAGCTGTAATTTTTGTTCTTTATTTTTTTTAACAGACATTTCAGGAAAGTTAGACTTGCCAAATTTCTTATTTAATTTTGTCTGCTTTGGAGAAATTCCATGTCCATGTAAAAAGCTCCCAAGTTGTTAAGTCAACTTAATTCAGGTTGAGATTCAGTCAAAGGTCAACTGCTGTTGAGTAAGGACAGTCTTTGACTTACAATTGATTGCATAACACCAATGGATTTGCTTAATGATCATGGTGTTCACTTTACAACCACTGAGTTCGCTTAACAACTGTCACCAAAAAGATAAATTGGGCATAGTCTCATGGTGACTCATTTAATGACTCGCATGATTTAGGACTGTGATTTAAGTTTCAATTACCATCGTAAGTTTAGAACTACCTGTACTGGGACATGTCCAACTTGCTTTTATGTAACAATACAGAACTAGGTAACTATTGCCTTTTTTGGAGGGTTTTTTTTTTTTTAAACTCATTGTAGTCTATAGTCATGATACAGTGTTTCATTGAAATACTGACCAGATTTGACCTTGCTTATTTTAGCCAAGGTTGGCTAAGTACTAACATAGTTATCACAAAGCCATGATTTAAAACATGCTTGATGATATAGAAATCAAGGGATTTGTGGCTTAAATGGGAAATACGTTGGTGAGAAATCATGGAGAAATGATGATACATTTAGCCATTTATATGGAAATCTTGATATTTTATTTATTTATTTATTTGCTCTGGCTTGTAGGCCACTCTAGTCATAATGACGCCTGAGTAACTGAGGGCATTATTAAGAAAACTTAATTATGGGGTGAATTACAGTACAATCCCTCGGGAGAGGAACTTGTAGCAAATCTCCCCTCCATGAGTCAACCTGGGCTAGATGGTCTCAGAAATATCCAATATCTGAACTATGTGAGGTTTAAAGGTGATAACTAACATCTTGAATTGCATTCATTCATATCGATAGCTAGAGCAGATCCCATATTAGTGATGTTAGATGGGCTAATCTAGACACAACCATAATATCCTGGGCCACCATATAATGAACAGCTGAAACTTCCAGATGGTTCTTAATGATAACTCCATGTACAAACATTACTGTATAGTGGTCCAGACAACAAAGGCATGAATGGCCATCAACAAAGTCTCTTTCAGAAATGATAGACACCAAGATGCAATTGCAGAAGGGACCCCCTGGCCATATCTTTTATCTAGTGTTTAAGTAGGAGTTGCAAATCCAGATTTTGAGCCAGTTCTTCCTGCAAGAGTGTAAACCTTATCCACAATTGTTTCTGGAACCAATTGACTTTTGAATCCATAATTACTTTATCTGTGCTTGAAGTTCCTGTACTTTGTAAAATTGACATGTATTTTTTTTTAATTGAGGGTAGTGGGAATTTTTTTGAAGGGCTTAGATGGTTACTAAATATCCTTATATATTTATATGTAATTGAGGACTAAGGCGATATGTATTGGGCCTGAACTGCAAATATAATTGCAGTAGTGAGGCTGAACAAACACATTAACTTCAGTTATGTTCACAGTTGTGTGTCTACGTTCTATTCAACTTTATATAATTCTGAAAATATTTTTGGAAATTATGTATTAGTAAGAAATTTATACTTCATAGAAATTTAGTTGAAGATTTTTTGGATTCAATAATTGCAAGTCTATAAAAAGGGCCTTATTGTAATGAGGCCTGGAATAATACTGTTATATATATAGTGCACTATTACATATACAGATAGTCTTTGGCTTATGAGAATAATGGAGCCTGCCCATTACACTTGAAGTTGTGATGGTCATAAAGTGGGTCACCATGTCACCAGACCCATTTTTATGACTATTTTGTGGCGGTTGTTAAGCAAATGCCATAGTTAATTAGTTATTAAGCAAACCCACTGTTTTCTATGGGATGATGTTGCTGAAAACTGGAAGTAAATGCTAGTTGAGGGCAAAGACATCTTAAATCACAGTCACATGACCCTGGGACTCTGCAAATGGCCATAAATGCAGGCTGGTTACTGTGCCCCCAAAATGTAGTCATGGTGAGGTAGATGGCATGTAAGTCTAATGACTAAATGTGACTATTGGGGGGACCCTGGCACTAAGAACTTTGGAAATGGGTTGTAAATATCTTTTGGGGTTGTCGATTGTAATTTTGAATGGTTGCTAAGTGAATCTGCATTCAGGAATATATCCCATTGTTCTAAGGGACTTATACTCAAGTTTGGGTGTGTATTAGGTTGCAGTCATTTTGTAGTTTTATTTTAAAATCATTAGATTAGTTATGAAGAGTTGGGTTGCATGGTAATAATTTAACATTCGTGGTAATCTAAAAATGCATTTGTCCCATTTTCAAGAATGGGATCCTTTATTATCTTATCTGTTTCTTGGCCAAAATCTTGAAAGTAGAAGTCTTTTATTAGATTTTAAGACTATTCTGTTGAACAAATGATAATCACATAATTTACTTACCTTATAGTTTCCTTTCTCCAGTAAAACCCTAAATGATAAAATATTCATATTTTGGGAAATTTTATTGTTTGTTTTTAAATCTATATTTGGTATCCTTTGTATATGTAATTAGTATAACATATCCCTAAAGATATATATTGTGAACATGTTCTTATCTCAAAATTATATAATAATTATATATAGTACATAATGAATATGCATTTCCCTGACAGCATATAAGAAATTGTTAGATAGAGCTTATAATTGTTTGGAAGAAAGTGAGTCCCTAGTTTTCATTCAAATACCGTTTGAATTATGTTAACTTCTTATTTTCAAAATGATAATGGTTGCAAATCTAATATGTTGGTTCTTGTCGTAGAATTTATTCTCTGTAGATTTTTTTTTTGTGATTCCAGACTTCCGATTGTTTGGATTGACATCTAAACTTTATGAATATGTTTTTGTCGAATTCTGAGGGACAGCCTCAAACCTATGTTGTAACAGGGCATGTAAAAATGCACATACGGTATGAGAAGTGCTGGATGCAGTCTTCTGCCTTCCACAAAGGAAAATCTCTAATCCTTTTACCCATAATCCTACTGTATTTTCCTCACAACTCCTGGGAAGAGGCTATTCAGTAAAATGTCTACCATTAGTTACTTTTCCCCTGATAAAGTATCTTTGATGCTGATGCTACAAAACCATTACCAAATACTTCGGCTTTCATTAGTCCATGGTGAAGCAGATAATATACAAGTGGAAAAATATTCAACATCATTATTACTTTTCCCAGGAATGGTCATCCAAATCACTACAAGGATTAGGAATATACTACTCTGAGAGATTGCACAAAATACAGGGTAATGTCTGAGAAGCTGCAGATGATTTTCATCTGATGGATCTGATTTGGAGGAGTGTGACTACCAATCAGAAGCTCCAATACACACACACACACACACACACATCTTTTTAAAGCCTTATCTCTATTTTTTTTTCAAGTTCTTACATTTTTTCTAGCTCTCCCCAACCTTATCTGTCTCATAGCCACTGGTGCAGCCTCAGTCAGCTTGGGTGTTAAGGCTGATATTGTCGACTTTTTACTTTTTCTTAAACATTGCTGCTGCTGTCAGATATTTAGTTTCCTGGTTCTTGGTGGCAGTGATGGCTGCCACTCAGAATTGTTTCCTGTCCAGTTCTTCAGTTTGCCAGCACCTCTTTCCTGGAGTTGTAGGTTTTCTGAACCTACCTTCTCTGTCTCTATCCATTACTGTGCTGGAGTCAATTATAGTTCCGTAGGCATTTTTGTTGCTATTGGTATTATGTACTTACTGATCTGCCTGACATTCCATTCTGCTCCCACTCGTCTTCAGCTATTCTTGTTGAGCTGTTATTACAATTCTGCTGGTTCCATAGGTTCCTTTCTGTAATGCTGTTACCTTTGGACTCAACTTTGGTGCCTTAGGCTTTTTCTGGGCTATTTTATTATTACTCTTTTTTCATTTTTTTTGTTCCTCATCTCTGTTTCTTTTGTCTTCCATCTTTAACTTTTCTCCATTGCTACCACCCTTTATTTTCCTCTAAAATTTCCAGTCAGATATGTGTGTGTGTGTGTGTGTTTTGCAGAGCTATTACTACAAGTAAAGGAAGGACAAGCCCCTTAAAAGATAATGAGCAGGTAGGAATAAAGGCATTTTTTTGGTATGCTCCTTTGTCTCATGCCTCTCTCATTGCTTGATGTCAGTGTTCATGAGTCCATCATGAAGAAACAGGAGTGGTATGTGAGAGAGGATACCAAGGAAGAAACCACTGTTTTTCAGAAAGCGCATTGCTGCTTCACTCAAGTTTTCCAGACACCAAGATGATTCAGCAGTCTTATTAGAACAGCATTTTGTGGACAGAAGGAATAAAAGTGGAACTATTTAATAAGAAACGTGTTTGGAAAAAATCTCACCAAAAGAACTTAATCCCTGGAAAGATATCATGTTTGAGACTGCAAAGATCTGGATGGCTTACAGTCACTGAAGGAACACTGGATTATGGATTGTATCATTACATTCTCCAGAGAGTAGCAGAACAACTGACTGCGATCTGAAGCTTAACGTAATGTAATCATGCAATGTGATAGTGATCCTAACAAATAGAATAGAAATTAAAGTCTGCTCAAAACAGATCACTTTTCCTCTGAAGGTGCCAGCCATAGTTGCCAGCAAAACTATGATGACGGCCAAAAAACTAGACCATAGCCGTTCAGCTGGGAAGCTCATCATTGTTTGATTCCCATAGATTGCTCCAGTGATGCCTTTGTTCTGAGTCTGCCTAATGGGCTGTGCCTCTCACTGAAGGCAATGATCATTGCTGCATAATTACCAGAACTTCATGCAAAGTTTTAGAACTATCTTTTGTTGATTCAGCAAGGAGAGCAACACCAAATCAGGAGATTTATAAACTAAAGCAAAGGTATTGCAGGGTTTGTAACTTCCTATTGGATTTCCAGTTATAGGCCAGAAATGTGGAATAGAAGGACTTGCTGATGAACTGAGAGATATTAATAAGATAAGGCAAGCTGGGCAGTTTGGAAGAACTGTTTCAGCTTTGTATGTTCATTGCTGGATGATTGGAGGAATTGAGCACAGAGGAAAGACTTAAGGGGAGGAAATTTTATACTCTACACCAGGGTCTTCAAACTTGGCCCTTTTATGACTTGTGGACTTCAACTCCCAGAATTCCTCAGCCAGGAATTCTGGGAATTGGAAGTCCACAAGTCATAAAAGGGCCAAGTTTGAAGACACCTGCTCTACACCACTAATCTTCTCCCTCTTGGGTTCCAGAGAATCCATGCATATAGGAACAATAAAAAGAACCTTGTCTGCAGCAGACCAGGATTAGAGGAAAGATTTTGATTGTGTTGCTGCTATGGAGCCCGAACACCTAGCCAAGATTTGTCCCACTGAATCAGCTGCGTCTGTGAAACTTCAGGGGGTACAGCAAACAAATACCCAAATCACTCCAGAACATCATCTTTGAGAAATTTCATAGTCTCCTCACTCAATATCTTGGCAGGGCCCCCCTGAAACTTGTAAGATTGCTGACAATAGGCAAAATACATTTTATTATCTATGTTATTTTTTCTACACTTTCAGGCTTAGAACTACAACTCTCCACTATTTTAGATTCTGCTGAGATCACAGTGCAAGAGCTTAAATTATCCATACAATTATTAGGGAAACCTATACTTGTGGAAAAGATTGACAAGCAAGCGCCCAAAGCTGGCCCTGTGTATGCAGTGCGCAACATCTTTGCTACATCCACTTTTGGAACGCCCTCTTCTACCTATTAGACAATTGAATTAATTTGTCATCGAATTATCTGTCATCAAATGGAAATTTAAAAATGTGAATAAATACCTGAGGTGCTATGTTTGTTATCAGAGGGACAACTGAACTGAATTTGTCTATAATGCACTCAGTACATCTCCCTTTTAATCACTTTATTGCTACCAACCCCTCATCTTGCCCTCCAGAATTCCAGTATCTACTGTTGATCATGCATTGGACATTCTACAGGAGAGGCAGACTGCTCAACTCCTCTTAAAGAAACAGACTTGGCCAAGACTGCATACAGATGTGTTGCAGATACATATAAGCAAGTGGGTGCCAAGATTCTGGTGGGTGATTTGGTTCGGCTTCCAACGAGATTTTTACATCTAAAAAACTGGATTCAAGGTTTATTGCTCTTTTCCCAGTTACCCATCAAATTAACCCATTGGCCTTTCATTTACAATTTATCTGCTTCACTATAGGTTTAAGGTTTATCTGGTCTTCCATTAGTCATTATTCATTTGTGAAGAGCCTCTCTGTCCCTTGCATTCAAAATCCCCATTTGGGGGCGGGGAAGAAGGGAGTGTGAAATGGAATATATTCTAGATTCTAGACATAGGAGAGGACTTTAGGAGTATTTTAGTCATTGGAAGGGCTATCCAGTTCCATCTGGAATTTCCACATAAACCGTATTTCTATAAGTGCTGCCACTATCAATACACAACTATCTCTAGGATGAAGATGATTCCTTACTTTCTGACACAGTTACAATAAACTCTCCATATTTCTCTGTACCAAAATGGAGGGGGGTCTTTTCCAACTGTCTGATTCTGAGTGACAAGACGTACTTGTTGAACTTGGGGAGCTGCCAAGCACGGGTGGGAGAATGAGTCTGTAGACATTTCCCTTAGCAACCTACCAGAACTTTCTTTGATCCCAGGAGGGAGGACTGATGGGGGAGTAATTGTAGAGGGATATGTAGATAACCTTAAAAGTGGAATGCAAGAACTTTTCAGTCAACAACTCAGACTGGGAAAGAAGAAAGGTTAAGAAAGCAACTCAAGATAAGCCTGCCTTGTTTTTATGTGGTATAAAAAAAGCACAGAGAAAAAACTCAAATTTTCAAGATTCTGTTATTATGTCCTATTATCAATAATGTAGAGTTTTAGTGATACTTGTGTTGCCTGTTGCCCAACTTGACTTACCTTGAAGGGCTGACATCAGTGTAGTATTCTTCCATAAGGATGGCAGAAGGTTATACCTATAAACTGGAGAGAATTACTGTATTCTGTAACAAATATATACTACATAATGTAGTCATATGCAACCTTGTCTTAAGCACACATAAACATAAAGACAAGTGTATATGTTTATGTAAATCAAGAGGTGTGTGTGTGTGTAATGCTATCATAATCCTCTATCTTTCACATTGCTGCTAGAGATCTTGAAGAATTCCCCTGTGTTACCATAGCAACACGATGAATGTGGGGAGTGGTATCAGCAGTCAGTAAGCTCATATGTGTTGCCATCTGGTGACTGAGCAGTTTTTGCTCCACTGAATTAAGCTACATAGTTACAGTTTAATAATAGAAATATATGTTCCATATTCCAGTTTTTCTTTGCTGATTAGAAAGTAATCTTTTTCTGTAAATTTAGATGTTGCAGTGTTGTTCCTAATACAAACAATTGTTAATAATATGTATTGATTCGCTGATTGTTTGAAGTGGTGTGTGAGACACAGATAGAAAGATCTGTTAAGGCTCAGAATACTTGCATTAATAATTTGAAAGTACATGAAAAGAAATATAAATTTAACTTAGGAGTCCCATGTTTGCTAATTATTTGCATGTTAGCCCCAATAAATCCTAATTTCACATGTGTTGCCTTATTCATATAAGGCATATGTGGTCTTGTTCAGTATCTTTCCCAAACACCCAACTGCATATAGATTTTAAGAACTTTTCAGCAATGCAAAAAGCATACAATGGTGGGTTTACGTTGCTATCTCAATACTATTTACCTGTGAACTAAAATATTTAATAAAAATAAAAGTATGTTTGATAAGGGAAAATGTTATTAATCCAGACTTAATAACTGGATTTAAAACATGATTTATATCTCTCAGAGGGATGAGTGAAAAATTACATATTTTTAAAACATTGATTTTTTTTTTAAAAAATGAATCAATTATCCTTTAAAATATGTGTGATTGCTATAAGTGATATCTATTTTGTGCATCAAAATTAATCTCATCCTATATGCATTATAATCGGGTTAAATTAAAGGATTTTTTTTTCTCAGTTGCAGAACGAGGAGGAACCTGTTGAAAACCTGCCAGTGGTAAATGATTTTCCACCACCTTACAGCAGCATTTCTGGGGAGAATTCAGGTAAAGACATGAAAGTCTGGTATCAGAATAGCTTCTTTGATGATTGTTGTGTGAACGATCTAGATTTACAGAAAAATAAGTGACTGATAAATCTATCCTTATTAAATGGTCCTTATTTTACATTGCAGAAGAAACAGGCAAATAATGTTAATTATAAAAGTTATGACACATTATGTAAGTAATTCTATAGTAGGTTGCATTGTTGGCCGTGAAGCCCTACCTCCCAACTGTACGTTAAGAAGGAATAGTGTGTGGAAGAGAATCCTTTCTCCTTCTAGTGCTGCTTAGATAATAGTTACATAATACCACAGTGAAGAGATCACAACTTTATATTTATAGAACTTAACTAATCTGCCATGTGCTATGTGTCGAATGATTGGGTTGCTACTTGGGGCACAGGGGGGCAGTTGCAGAATCCCTATGGTTAGTCATAAGGGTGGGTGGATTGCCAAGCACCGAAATTGGGATCATGTGACCACAAGGGTACTGCAGTGGCTATAACTTCAGGTACAGATCATGAGTCCCTTTGTTCAGCACCGTCATAGTTTCAAACGGTCGCTAAACAAATGGTTGTAAAGGGCTATCTTTATAAAATCCCAAATCATCTTGTGTTTTCAGTTAGCTAGAAATATACTTGAATGTAGCATTGTATTAATAGGATAAATTAATTATACCAGAATATGTTTCTAAATTTCATGTGATTCTTCTTATTTTTGACAATTTTCTATTTTACAAAGTAAGAAATTTTTATGCTGTTACTTGGAAGTTAGCTGAAAGGAACAGCTTATTTCAGAGTGAATCTGTTCGCTTTTCTGTCATATAACATGCTTTGTTTTATACAGATTATAAAACAAGTGTGCCATTTGTTCATATTTTACTGTTACTATAATGTGCCAAAAGAAGATAAAGGAAAGGACAAGTTGAAAAGCTAGATAGTAGAGGACCACATTCATATTTTATCAGGCATTTGATAGATTAAAAAAAAAAGGCAGTTGGCCTGAATAAAATATTTTTTGTTCAGAGAATAAAGAACATTATAATCAATGGTGAACATGCTTATTTAATTAATATTTACTTAATGACTTTTCCCATTCTTTCCTACCTCTGAGGAGCTCAGATGGCACATGTAGTCCTTTCTGTTTCCTTAGTCCTGTGAACTAAGAGACTGTAGTCCGAGAATAGGCGACTGCTATCACTCATTTATGCATGCATTAAAATATGCATAAAAGTTAAAACATTTATGTGCCACCTGTCTGCAAAACATCCTTAGATAGTAGATAAAATTAATGAGCCTTTTGCCTTAGTGAGGCCTTGGTTTCCATAGTCTTAGTCTGATGTTTTATTTATAAACAGTGGCTTTTAGATGGTTAATTTGATCTCCGTGTAGAAATGCCCATTGTTATGACTGATACCCATGGAGAAGCTTTATTGTGTTGTTTGTTTTGTCCCCAATTGCTGTTCTTGTCCTTACAAATTTACCCCTTTCGGGATTTTGGGCCAGTCTGATTTGAGAAGGGATTATTCTCCACAGTTACTTATGCTGCACTGTTATCCATTAATCTTTCCCAAAGTGGTACCTCCAGATGTGTTGACATGATAAGTCTGGGGGTAATTCATTTGGAGGGCATTATATTGGAGGAATATATTTATTCAGAAGTACATCCACTCCAAGAATATAATGGATTTTGACATTAATGAGTTTTATGTTGCCATTTTTCTGAAGATAGAAAGTTGGAAGTATTGACTTTTCACCCATAACATAGTTCAGTTAAGAAATGTTAATCATAAATTAACTATCTTATCTCTCCTGTCTGCCAGCGTATTTTGATTACAAAGATGAAGCTGGGTTCCCTAAACCTCCTTCATATAATGTTGCTACAACTTTGCCTACTTACGATGAAGCCGAGAGAACTAAGACAGAAGCTACTATTCCCTTAGTTCCTGGAAGGGTAAGTGTGCTTTGATTCTCTGCATCTTCATATCTAAACAGATCAAAACGTACGAAAAACTAAATTTGTTGATTTTGATCCCTGTGTATTTCCAAGTGCTGTTTAATAGGTGCTGTTTAATAGGTAATGTTTTTCCACAAGCATAATTAGGACTATACAACTCCCTAAGAAATGAGTATAAGCTAAGTGTGCTGATGTAATTAGATAAATAACAGGAATAATTTACTAATTTGTGCAGTTTTAGGAAATGTAGGTAACACTTTTAAATGCTTTTATATTCTTGCTCTCTTTTCCTCACTTCAAATCACTAGCGTATAGTTATAAGGTTGCTATGCTAATTTTTGTATTGTCTTATTTGTACATTAAATACACTTCACTTAGGTCTTTCTTTTTAAATTTCTCTTTAATTATGATATTTCATTCGTTTATATAAGATATTTTTCATATCTTAGTGATTTATACTGAAGTAGGAGAAGGTAGGTGTGCTTTATTAAACACCTATCTGTATACTACTAAAACTCTTGTGTCTGTAACCTTTAACTGGGCAAAATGGTGCCTCATAGAACAATGATTTTTGAACTAAGGTACCTCAATGGAATAACTTACAGAATACACCCCAAATCCAGAACCTATGACTCCCAAGGAATTGAAATTTGACAAATTTTATAAAACATGGTATTAAAAATAATAATAAAACAGTTTATGATATTATAGAAAATGTCATAAAACATTCCCTGTTCTTATGTTTGACTGCTGTACAGTTCAGCGGGGGCTGCTTTCAAGGCAGATACATCTCTGAATATCTCCCTGAATTTTTAAGAACTTTTCCAGAACATTAAAAGTTCTGCCATTGTTGAAGGCACTGAGGAATATAACAAGGAAAATCTCTGATTTTCACAGGGTTTTTTAGTTTATTCTCCTTAAAGAAAGGTGACATATTGTTATTATGAATCAGATTTTTGCTAATCATTTTGTTCATTTCTGTCACAGGAGGAAGAGTTTGTGACACGGGATGACTTTGATGATTCTGATCAACTGAGGATAGGAAATGATGGCATTTTCATGCTAACTTTCTTCAGTGAGTACTTTTAACAAAGTACTCTTAATGAAATTGAAATGGAAACAACATTTGATTTTCATATTTTATAAGGTCATCTACATAATAGAAATATATTCTTCTGTGCTGTTACAAAGATTGCACATATAATAGTAATAGTAATGACTTCCACTTTCATCATAAGTATAAACAATTTTAGTAACTTATCATCTTCTCTTAAAATACAACAAATGACCTTTTCTTCCCATATTTCACATAAACATAAACAAATCATTGAAGTCTCATTGTTTCAGTCCTAATCACCAAAAGCCCATTACGGCCTAACAGAGAGAACAATATATCTGATTAAATAAACCAACTTCCTTTTACTTTTAACAATCTTGATCTTCAGTCCCTTGAAATAATGACCTAGAACTTGATTTATTTTCATATTTTCTTTGTCCCTTCTCACAAAATTCTTCCGAGCTTTTACAAGCCTCTTTTGTAAATCCAGTATAGGAAAATAATCCATGTCACTCTATTGGTTAATTATTTATATATTCTTTTTAATTATTAAGTCATGATTGGGTTTCTTTTGAATATCCAATGTAGCATCTTTTTCATATACTGTCACTTTTGAATTTTTGATCAGTCTTAATCTTGTCAAGTAAAACTTGTTCCTCTTTCATAACATTTTTTACAACTCAATCTGTCTATAGAAACAGACACTCTTAAAAGTAATATCTGGGTCCATTGTTAAAAAAATATCCTTCCATAGATCCAGTGTTAAAATATTTTGCTTCACTCTGCGCTGGTAAGTCAAATTAAATATTTTTCTCCTTAAATTGTAATCTTTAGTTCTTTCTGGTTCCCTCCAGTGTCCAACCTTGAAGATCTCATCCTATCATTTAAAAAAAAAAAAAAGTTCAAAAGAAAAGTATTTTTCTACAGAAAGGATTCTTCTAAAATCCCATTTCAAATCCATCTGAACCCTTAGTCTGTAAATTTTCAAAATCAAAGCTAAGCAATTTCTAAAAATGATTAGAAAAGGAAGTATTGTGAACTCAGTTTCCTTAAAGCCATCAACTGATTTGAGCTAGATAGGTATTCCTTTGCCTCTCAGAGCTGAATACTTGCTGGAGACTGCTGCCGTGCAATCTCCTTGCAAGGAGAAACTATCTGAACCTTTGGCGGCAATCTCAAATCCCCTCCCTGTCCGGAGAGGAATTGTGAGCAGTCAGTCTACTCAATAGCTCTTCACTCCACCTTGGTCTTCAGTTCCACTTTTAGCTGAGTTGTCGTCAGTTTGCTGTTTTTTCCCTTGGAAGTTCCAGAGCTGATCATTTTTTTGACCCAAGAAAAGCCGTGTGTCCATTACGTCTTTTAATACAAATATCAAAAACTGTAGTGGATATAATGATAAGGTATAAGGATACTAATAAGACAGCAGTGCTAATTTAGGAATGTGATACAGTTTATGCTACCTCTCTTATTTTAGAGGAAGTGGAAATATTACAAAAATTGAAGGAAAACCTAAATACTTCCACAAATGGTCATAAGAACAACTGCACTGAGTTACACACAAGCGCCTTCTACTTTAGCACTTTGCTTCCACAGTGGTTGATGAGATTTCTCTGGGAAGCTCAGAATCGGGCATGAAAGCAGTTACCCTTTTCTCTTCCTACCTCTTCAAAGTGATCTTCTTCTTCTGCCATATCCGTTATCGGACGTTGGCGATCATGTTGGCGATCCTGTTTTTATCAGCAGCCACACGAAAAAGTGCTGCTGAGTTTTGTCCAAACCAGTCCCTTAGATTTTGAAGCCATGATGTTCTTCTTCTGCCTGGACCTCGTTTGCCTTCAATCTTTCCTTGGAGGATTAAATGGAGTATGCCGTATTTTTCTGGGTGTCGCATCACATGTCCGAAATATTCTAACTTTCGTTTTTTAATTGTTTTGATGATTTCCCTTGGCTTTTCAAAGTGATGCTGAGAGGCATTCTGACTACTAGCCCTCTATAAATTGCCTTTTACATTAGCCTTTTTAATTACCCTGTCAAATTCTTCAGGGTGTCCTGGTAGCTAAGTGAGCTTTTTTTCATTACAGTATGATCATCATCAATAATTGGAACAAAATTAAATCCATTATCTGGCATTAAGGATTGAATCTTAGGCATTTTCTTTGTTTTGCTTTTTTAGTGGCATTCCTTTTCAACTGGATTGGATTCTTCCTCTCTTTCTGCTTGACTACCTCAGCAGCAGGAAGATATGGGGCTATTTCTGGATTTGGTCTCTCTCTCATTAAGTGGATTCTGATTGTCAGGGTAAGTTACAGAATGGAGAAAGAAGTTTCCCAAGTTTCACAGCTCCGTTTGATACAGAGTTTACATTATTTCCTCCTTGTGAAAGTTTTAGAAGACTAATTTAGACAAACTATTATGTATTACATTCATTATATTTAGGAAATACAATATAATAGATTCTGTTTCATCCCTATGGTCAGTTGTGTGGAGTCCTTAATATACATGTGCATGTTAATTTGCTTAGTCTTCTTTCAAACTTCTTACTATTTTAACTTAATGATTTTTATATTTTATTGTGCAGCATTTTGGATACATGTTAGAAAACTTGTGTATATTAAACCTTGTGTATATTGCTCTTAGATAGGCACTCTGCAATAAGCAGGAGTCAGTATGAGTTTGTTACAAGCAAATCATGCAAGATTAATCTTTTTTTCTTTTTTGATAAAGTTATTACCCTAGTACCTCAGGGAAATGCTACAGACATAATTATCTGGACCTCAAACACTCTTTCTCTCTCTCTTTCTTTTGAATGCTAGGAATTAAATTTAAAATTACCTGCGTAGAAGACAGGATTTGCCATTAATTTATATAACTATATGTGGACTTCCCATATATACTTATATGGTTCTCTTCTATCAGTAGGCTTCCCAAAGCACCACATAAATATAATGAAATAAGTTTGAAAAACTGGATTGGATAATATAAAATAGAATTTATATATAGAAATTTTCCTTAAGCATGGAAGATGAACAACATTTTTAGGGGAAAAGGAGGGAGCTTGAGAACAGTTGAAGGCAAAACAGTCCTTAACGTTAATACCATCTCTATTAACAATATTTTACAAAATTGTCTTTAAACACAATTCAGTCATTTTTGAGAAAAGGAAAAGACAGATCATTCAAAATCTAAGCTTAATTTCAGAGAACATAACTAAGAACTAGGCAATAGATACTAAAAGATGATTTGTAAGAAGTGTTTTGGACTTTTTATGATCACAGCACTTCCCTGCTCTTCTTTTAACCAGATTTCTTTTTTCAGGGTTCTATGCAAAACTGGAAAATAATGCAGTTGCTACAAGAGTTTCATTAACTTTTATGAGTCAGCTTCTTAGAATAGCTTTATCTTTTTCAGGTCCTTAAAAACCTGTAAAATGAATGGGCTATATATAGATATATCAACGATATATCAATATATCAACTCAGAGACCGTGTGTTTCTACTTTTCCAATCCGATCCAACCGATTGGGTATGCTGTAGATCCCGTCAACTGAAGAGTGTCGACTGGCGGGAACTAGAAGACGGGCTTTTTCTGCTGTAGTCCCTGCTTTATGGAATATTCTCCTCTCGGAGATTAGAATGGCCCCAACCCTGTTGGTTTATCACAAAGCTTTAAAAACCTGGCTGTGTACCCAGGCCTGTGGCTCAGGTGTTAAGGGCCCTGTTCCTTGGCTTTACTGTTAGTTGGTTAACTATCTCGGTTGCTGTATGTATTTATTTTTTTGGCTGTTTTTATAGTTTCATTGTTTTTCATTGTTTTAACTACAATTTGAGAATTGTAAGCCACTCAGAATCACTTGGTTGAATTGGGCGACTATAGAAATTTAATGAATGCATAAACAAATCCATATCCAAAGTACTTCTGAAGCATTTCAAAGTGCACAGGGCCCAATAACTATACATGACACAGATTAGTACAAGAGGTAAACATATTTGTGCATCAAAACTTTGATACAAAAGGAATTGTTTCTATTTGAGGAAGGATATGCAGAATGCCTAGTCACTTACCTTTTCCAAGAGCAGATTTTCCTCATTGTTAACTTCAGCAGTAAAGTACATTGTGTTTGTTCTGTTTCTTCAACAAAAAGTAATCAAGCAGTGACTGTCTTATATTCCCTTCCGCTAAGAAAGTATAAGTGAAGGTATTTTACAACTGTTATGTCCTAAAGGATTTCTTCCCAGATCTATTAATACTAGCTCAATAAATAATTGTAAATGAGCAGCAGTTATTTTAATACTGAACTATTCCTGCTTTGGAGGATTTAGCAATTGTTCTACTTAGCTACCAAGTAATTAATGTTTACCAGCTTAACACATTTCTCATTTTTTGTTTTTAATTTTTAGTTCTCTACCTATTTCCCTGGCTATTTTGATGGACAATACTGGCTGTGGTGGGTGTTCCTTGTATTAGGTAAGTGGGTTTCAGTGAATTTATTTTAGTGTTACCAAATTGTTGATTTTTATTTTACCTGGGGCTATAAATCAAAATTTAATTTGTAAACTTAAAAAAAGTTTTCATAAAATAACATTTCTGTTAGCTTTCTGACTTAATTTAATTTTTAACTTTAACTTAATTCATTACTTGAGAAGGGTCTAAGAATGTAGGCCCTTTTTAGGGATTTCATATAAAGGAATCCTGCCACCTAGTGGAAATGTCATTTGTTGCATATTAAAAAATATTGTCTGACTCCTACGTTGGCCAAGTGCAAATCCTATAGCTTAACCAGATAGAACATGTCGTCAGAGATAACAGATGAAAGGAAGAATCAGATTGGTCAAATTTCTTCAGAAGGTTTCGACATTATTATGAATCACTAGAACATAGGCTTAGGTAAATATATACCACAAATTAGGAGAGACATGAACAATTTCCAAAGGATAATGGTGTAGTTAAATAATAGTACCAAGAAAATGCTAAAAAGCAGGAATGCTTTCTTTTAACAAAGGCATCTTATTACAGAAAAGAAAAAACATCCCAGATTCTGGTAAAATAAATGTTAAATAATGGAATAATAGAAGCCAGTATAATCAAACCCATGTTTAGAAGCATCTGTGCTCTGTTGCAGTGTTACACAAATTGTAAATTTTCCTAGAAGTGCCAGTATTCAGCAAAACTGTCATAAAACAGTCATGTGACCACTAGATGCTGCAAACGGCCATAAATCAGCTATATTGTCGAGCACCCGAAATACAATCACATGATTGCAGGGACTCTGATTATCAGAACTTCAGATTCAGGCCATAAATCCCCATTTCAGGTAGGTTGTAATTTCAAACAGTTGCTAAGCAACTGGTCATAAGTTGAGAACTACCTGTAATTTGAATTTACCGGTACTTTAAACTAGATTTTAAAGGCCAAGGGGGCTAAATATGGAACATTCTCTCTTGGCTCCATTTAGGCCTTTGAACAGGAATGATTTGTATGTAGTTACATTTTTTAAAATATTAGTCTTAATTTTTATAGTATTTGTAATACTATTTGTAACTGTAGATGTATTGTAATTGTATGCATATGCATATGCATTAACAATAAAATGCCAAATGAGTATGCATACACAATATTGCATGTTGGGATAAACAAAACTGTAAATAATTGCATTGAAACCTTCCAAACGTTATTTGAGGTTTTTGCTATAACAACTAGTCTGGCTATCTCTCTGTAAAAAAAATGTGTTGATTAAATGTTCAAGTAATCTGAAGTTTGCTTCATGTTGGTTTAAGTAAAGAAATGATATGTCTTTAAAGGTCAGGAATCACAAATATAATCAAAACAGTAAGGAATGTGATAATTATTAGTGGAAATGTATTGTTCAATGAATGTATAGATTTTAGATCTACATGATCCTAAGAATTATGGATAAAATTTCACCCTTAAACAGAGCTTCCCCATCTTGCTGCTCTGTCTCTGTGTATTTCAACACTCTTAATCTATAGCTCTTAAACTGACCGACTGTGCTGCCTAAGACAAGAGAAGGAATAAACCTATCGTTAAGTACCTTAAGCACAGTCTGTAACTGTAAGGAAATATAGATTGCTTGGATGTTAAATGTTTTTTCTGATTTGGAACTCTTCTGTTTATTTTAGTAATGTGACTTTGAATGTGGGGTGAATATTGACTGGTTCAGTATAATGTTTAGAAGCAAAAATTAAAAACAATGTTTACTGTTCAACTTCAACTGAAGTTTGTTTTTCTGTTGAGTAAAATAACAAGCTCGTGGTTAATAAACCAAAGTTTCCACTTGGATACATATCTTTTATTCTTTAGAAATAACTTTAGCCTTTTTGAACTTAAGTTACTGTTGCTTAAACAGCTCACTCTTAAGTGCTGGAACTTTTATAAATTTTCACCCAAACCACCCAATTCCTTCTGTTTCAGTTGACACTTTGCCACTTCAGCCTTCTCTAGTCTCTAGCCCCCCTTGTAGGAATCTCACTACGAAGAGGGGCTCCAGTTTTATATTCCTTCAATGACAGTCATCCCAGTTACCAAGATTTGTTTAAGTTAGTGCCCCCTATAGGGCTAAAGAAAATATTAGCTTATCCTATCAATATTGATGGATCTTTGGAAGTCTAGAACAGTGATGGCGAACCTTTTAGAGACCGAGTGCCCAAACTGCAACCCAAAACCCACTTATTTATCGCCGGGTGCCAGGTGGGCGTGGCCCACTGAGTGGGCGTGGCTGTGGTGGTCATGGCAGACTAGGTGGGTGTGGTCAAGGTAGGCGTGATCACCTCGATGTTGCTCGTAGGGCCAACCTGTGGGGGCCGGGCAGGGTTGGGGGAGATCCAGGGGGTCTCTGGCAGGTGGGGCGGTAGGCAGGAGGTTCATCCTGCAGGATGAGGCGAGGCAAGGCGAGATATGGCGGGGGTGCCATTGTCACAGGGCAAGGCGAGGCAGGGGCCAGGGTGGCCGCTGCCTGACACCATCGGCCCCCGCACACAGAGGCCAGCGAGCGCATGGGTGCTGGGATGCATCCGGCCACGTGGGACCTCAGCGAGTTAGCAGGTGGCTGGTTGAAGAGGGACGGTTGCCATCTCGGGCATGGCAGGCGTGCCCACAGAGAGGGCTCTGAGTGCCGCCTCTGGCACCCGTGCCATAGGTTCGCCACCACTGGTCTAGAATATGCAAACAAAAGAAAGTAAGAGCAGTTTCTGAATGATTAACTTGATTGTCTGTGGAATGATAAACAAATTAGACCATAGTTAATTTTAAGTGGAATGATTTGTATGAGTGCTCTCTCTTTCTCTCTCCCTTTCTCTCTCTAAATGTAATATAAAGCCTAAAGATTCTTGGCAATGTTGCGTTTATAAAAGAAGGCAACAGACTGTAACAAATTAAGGAAAACCATAACAAATTAGAAACTGATTGTTAAACACTTGAACAAACAGTGCTTTTTGGATCAAAGGGAAATGTGTTTACATAAAAATATTCTGTACTTTTTCTATAGGCTTTCTTCTGTTTCTCAGAGGATTTATCAATTATGCAAAGGTTCGGAAGATGCCGGAAACATTTTCTACACTGCCTAGGACAAGAGTTCTCTTTATTTACTAAAGGTAATATACTTCAATAAAGTTTGCTAATTTCTAGGGTACATGTTTTTGTGTATATAGACACGTGTTAAAAAAAAAACTAGAAAATTTCACTCTTCCCTGTTATTTATAAAATAATTTATAAAATTATTTGTTGCATTTGTTGTCTTTTTTGTATGATCACATAAATACATTTTTGTAATTCAGTCATATTGAGTGCTAAAAGAAGCTTTCAAATTGCTTTAGGAAAATGTTTTTCCTTGGCCTATATGCACAACTTCATTTGTCAAATAGATGTTCAGTACTGAATTAGAAGGCAACTCAGAGAAGAAAAACACCACCATGAGACAGGCTGTATAGAGGAATGCAGTTAGCATTAGCCACATAAAGACACTTGAACTAGAGAAGGTTTTTTTTGGTGTGTTTTTTTTAAACTGGCTAGCCCAGGGCTAGGCAACCTTGGCTCTTTTATGACTCGTGGACTTCAACTCCCAGAATTCCTGAGTCAGCCCGGCTGGTTCAGGAATTCTGGGTATTGAAGTCCACAAGTCATAAAAGAGCCAAGGTTCTCTACCCCTGGGCTAGGGTATCTTTAATTCTTTATTAGTGAATCCCCTATAGCCCTCCTGACTAGGAGGAATTCCCACTGAATTACAATTTTCCTCACTTCTAAGTTTCTTTCAATACTAATGTAAACAATTGGTTTGATTGGAAGGCCATTCCTGTTCTTTTGTTTCTACTGAAATTAGTAACTATGTTATTTTTTCTGAACGTAGATTTAGTTTATTTTTAGCCCATCTTCTTTATTTTTATAAATAACTCAAGGCAGTGATCATACCTAATGCTCCTTCCTCCTCCTCTTTTCCCCACTACAACCCTGTGAGTAGTTGGGCTGGGGAAAAAAAAAAGGACTGACCCAAAGCCACCCAGCTGGATTTCATGCCCAAATTGGGCCTCAAACTCAGTCTCCTGGTCTTTAGGTCAGCACTGTAACAACTACATCAGACTACTTCTTATAGATAGAACCTGCTTGGTTTCTTTTAACAAGTCACACAGAACTAAAAGAACTAGTTGATTTGGTTTAAATATGCACCATACAATCATTATGCGGTTTGTTTGCTTTTAACTTCAAATATTGTGTGAGCCCAGCCAGTTGCAGGTACTAGATACTTTAAACTATGATTAAATATTGTTTGGCACAATGCATACATTTCACTGTTATTTGTATGGTAATATGACCTAGATGCATTGACACCAAAGAAAGCCTGTCCGAATTATGAACGTGCTTCAAAATAAGCACGGGTAGTATTATACACCATGTTTCTTCTGTATTTAGAGGCCTTTGGTCACCCTATATACAGCTAAATTCTCTCTTAACCTTTGATTTGTAAGTGATTATGTCTGTGTTTCCACATAGCTTTCCACAACCTATGTGGAAATAGCTTTTTTTAAAAAAATTAAGAATGGTAGGCAATTTGCAGTGTAATAAACAATTCCTAATGCCTTAGCTATGGTTACATTTTCATCAGCTTTTGTAAAAAAAAAAAAAAATTGCAATAGAAAGGCTTCTCGTGATTGATCTTTGTAGGACACTTAATATTAAATCAGGAAGCTTTCATTGGTGGTGAGGGTGATTAATTTGGGTTTTTGTGATTTTGAAGGAAATTCAGAAAATGTGACTATCTGGGAAGAATTATGTGCATTAATACTGATTGAACTGGGGAGTAAATGAGAAGGCTTGATCATTCTCTGGCTTAAATTCTGCCTGTTTGTTCGAATGAACTTTTCATCTTTGGCATGTATGTGTATATTTAGTTTGGGATATATATTTGTAGTATTTAGTGAATTTTGTATCTTTAGAGTTAGTGATAACTCTGCTAGCAGGAATTAAGAGTCTGATTGAAAAGATACATAGTTTTCTGGTTGCTTTCTTTCTTACTGGACACACATATTCTGTTATCCTCAAGAGCCCAACTAGGAAAGAAATTTCAGATTCATTGTAAAACACCTGGAGCTGTGAGATTACACCTTCATATGGGGGATAGATCACAGGGCCTAAAATAGTGAACACTTTTATACCTGTTCAAGACAATTAACTACAAAGACCAAAACAAACATACTGTGTATAAAACTGAACAGAGTTCTCTGTAAAACAATATCAAGCACATGGACGTGTGATATGAGCAATATTTCTGACTAGAATGTCCTTGCTTAAGTTGTAAACTGACCGGTATCCAGATAACAGCATTTTTTTAAAATATATTTGTTTATGTCACAAATATTTAAGTCACATAAAATGAATGTAATAATTTATTGTAGAATTTGAAATGTATTACCAGCTCAAAGAATGTTTATGTGTCTCATTAAATTTTATTTTTCTACTGTTTGTGGTTCTTGAAAAGGAGTAAGCAATTCAGAGTCAAACATTCTTTCAACTAAGAAGTGCAGTGTTCAGTTTCTGTTCATATCTTAATTCGGTCTGGAAATGGAGACAAAATACCAACGTCTCCCCACTTTTGTACATTTAGTTCAGTGAACCGAAATAAATGGATATTTTGCTCTTTGAATTGATAATTAGTAGCCCAAGAGATTTTTTTTATGCTGATGAAACAAGAAGTGAAGAGTGTTTCACGTTTGTTTGGAAACTGCTTCCTGTAGTTTTAGTTATATTATATTGGATTGAAGAATCAGGATACTGTGCTGTTTCATCCTTGGAGAATCATATAGTTACTTTAAAAAGTATTATGCAGCACAACATATTCTCAGAAAATCTTTAATTTACTTGAGTTAAATTTAATAGCTAGTGGTTAAACAATATAGTGCTGTTAAAAACTAGGGGGAATGTTCATTTTAAATTTCACTGGCAGACTCATTCTTTTTGCAATAAAATATATTTATGAAAGGCTGCCGGCCAGTCAGCTGAACCTCCCAATTCATTCCAGTTTATTTGGATGGGAAGTTCTTAAGTATTCTACCAGGAACTTCTCCCTTCACCTACAGGGGTCTAAGAAAACAGGAATGGAAAAGGTAGCTTGGATCAAATGGCCTGAAATTATTCCCAAAGTTAATTTAGATCCAAATGACCTGAAGCTCCCCACCCCCCAATACAGAAATTATTGAGAAACACAAGGGATAGCGGTGTAGGGAAAGGCTTTAAAGGGAACCATAAACCATAGAAAAATAAGATTTAGTGAGACACGTAAACATTCTTTGAGATGGTAATACATTTCTACAATTCTCCAAATTCTAAAATAAATTATTACATTCATTAATTCATTATTATTTTAATTATATCCCATTTTTATTATTTTTATAAACTCAAGGCGGGAGAACTTACCTAATACTTCTTCCTCCTCTTCTTCTTATATTCCTTATAAGGTGAGGTGAGTTGGGCTGAGAGAGTGACTGGCCCAAAATCACCCGGCTGGTTTTTATGCCTAAGGTGGCATTAAAACTTAGTTTCCAGTTTCTAGCCTGCTATCTTAACTTCTAGACCACACTGTCTAGTGAACAAAATCCAGTTTCAAAAGAAGTTGATTGTGAGAAAGGAAATATAAGAAAAACAAGAAAAATTAGTAATCACAAACAGAATTTCATACAAAATCAGTACAATCAGCCTAATCAGACTAGCTACCGTGTTTCCTTGAAAATAAGACCGCGCCTGATTTTTACGCGTGCGCCTAATATAAGCCCTACCCCCAAAATAAGTCCTAGTTTCGGGGCGAGGCGCATGGGTAAAAATCAAGCTGGGCTGGTGGGGTAGAGCTGCCCCATGTGCCCCGCACCCGTTTACCTTAGGATCACTGCAGTCAGGCCTCCCACACCCGGACACCTGTCATGCCGCTGCCTGAGTTCTGCGGCTGCTCCCGGCAGGATGCCACGTGACGCTTCGTGCCAGTGCCACTACTCGCGGCAGGACACCGTGTGGCACTTCGCGCCAGTGCCGCTCTGTTACCAGGACCGGAGAGAGGGGGAGTGGCAGTGCAAGTAGAAGCTGCCGAGGCCACGGGAGGGGGGCAGACAGGTGAGGTTTGTTGGGGGGGGAACCAGGGAAGGGAGGGAGAGTGCCTCAAGGTGGCTTCACAAAGACAGCTTGGCTGGCAACTCAAATGAAGGAGGGGAGGAGGAGCAAGGCTAGCATGGATTCTGACGTTGCAGGGGAGGGAGGTGAACGGTAGGGCCTGCGTGGCTCTTGCGGGGGGGGGAATTAGGGAATGGCAGGCCTGCACGGTTCTTGCGGGGGGGGAGAAATCAGACGAACAGCAGGGCCCACGCAGCTCTTGCGGGGGGGGGGGGCAGGCGAATGGCAGGTATTTAAAAACTCCTTAAATAAACCCAGGACATGTCCCAGTTTGGAGAGATACTACTATTTGGATGTTGTTAGGAAGACCCATGTCATTTCCTTTATTCTCTTCTTGATTAATTCAGTCGGGAGCCTAACTGATAGCCTTTTGGGGGAAACTGTTGCTTTGCCCAATCAAAAAAGAAAAAAAGGTCCTCCTCCGGTCCTGAGCCTAGCCAGCCAATAACACCACCTTCCTAATAACTTAGTGGAGTGATAAAGATGCAGACTAGGTTTGCCAGTTGTCCATTGGGTAAACAGGATTGCAGGGAAGAGACTTTCTGAGGAAACAAAAACTGAGTTTTATTTTATTTGGGCCCCTCATTATGGAATCAGCTTATCAGAAGCTTTAGGGGCACTGTTGTGCTATACAAAAAAATAACAACAACCCTCAAAGGCTTGTTAAGAATATCAGTGTTAAGCATTTTAAATGTTACATGGTTCAGGCAATGTTTTATTTATAAATAAGCCAGTCCCAACACGAATAAATACGGCTAAATCCCCTGGTTATGTAAGGCTGACTTAAGTATTCTGATATTACACACGAGGGTGCCAAAATGGCAGCCACATAGTTTTGCATCTATGCGGTGTTTTAATTTGATATACGCAAAAAGTGACTTTTTCAGAGTTCATGGATTAGAACTCTTACATAAGCTAGAGAGTGCCTATAAATGAAATTCTCTAGCCTGCCAATTAAAATTCAGTAGGCAACAAAATGTATATATTTATTTATTGAAGGTGCTTGATGCTGGTTCAGTTGAGCAAATTTATGCAAGTTAAAGAGCAATAGCTGCATCATCCAAAAAGCAGCAGGTTCATAATAAAATCTGAAGCTATTACTACATGTGCAGAAAGCAATCTAACTTGCAAACAATGTGCAGAACCTACTTGTCTGAAGCTCCTGGCACAATTATTATCCTAAGCCAGTGTTTTGCAGTCAGTGTGCATGGAACTAATGCAATTTTTAGTATTATGGTTAGTTAAATATAATTAACTAGATTGTAGTTGTTAATTATGTTTACTATATAGTAATCTTACTCCTTGAGATTAAAGTAAATAAATTTAGCAATCTTTAATCTGCTGTTCAGATTTGAACATGAATACAGAAAATTACAATGATGAACATGATTGTAGATTGCCTCTTCTCATCACTTGCATTTTATTGTGCTTTTTATTTTCAGTATTCTTTATAAATTGATACATGCAAATAAAAATCAAATTTTCATACAGTGCTTGCAGGCTGTACTCAAGATATCAAAGTTATTTACTGTATCGATCTGATTATGCTAAACCAGAGAAGGTAGCCTATAGCCTCGCCCCCACCCCCATTTGTGAACCTTCACTGCCTATTTTAATATGATCCAATAATATGTTATTGCTGTCTTAAATACAGTTTGTCTAATCTGTTTTGAAAAAATAGCAGGACTATCTATAGAATATAGAACTGCCGTTATAGAGTAACCACTCGGTGCCGTGACTGAGCGGTTAAGACACTGGGCTTGTCAACCATAAGGTTGGCAGTTCAAGACCCAAGCACCATGTGGCGGGGTGAGCTCCTGTTTTCTGCCCCAGCTTCTGCTAACCTAGCAGTTCAAAAGCATGTAAATGTGAGTAGACAAATAGGCATTACTTTGGTTGGAAGGTAATAGCATCCTGTGCGCCTGACCATATAGTCATGCCGGCCAGATGACCATGGAAGCGTCTTCGGACAATGCTGGCTCTTCAGCTGTGAATTGGTGATGAGGGAACCCCCCCCCCCCCCAGAGTCGGACACAACTGGTCATGGAAACCTTTACCTGTAGAATGAGTTTGGCCAGTGTCTTCTGTTTCATTCTTCAAAAACTTGACATCAAACATGGGATTGTGTCAGACACAGATTTATGCAGCTATTAAAATGAAACAACAGAATGAAGTATGTAAAAGCAGCCAAGGAGATAAACACTTATGAATTATTATGCTATCTCCAATAATTCATGAATGTAAAATGTTTCCTCAATATCTTTAACTTGTTTTATGACCATTCTTCTCTTTGCTATCATTTTGCTCTTTTCAGACTGAAGTCTTTTGGCAACATTTTCCTGCTTTAATGAATCCTCCCTCAATTAATATATGGACATCTGCAGGAAATGAATCAAGACTCTGAACACCCACAAAAGAAAAAAAAAGTAATTAATCACCTGCTTAAAATAAATAAAGTTTTATTGGAAAAAAGAAGCATTTCTTTCTATTTGTTTTTAGATGTAAAATTTCAATAGTACAATGCAAACTCCTGTAATCATTAAATCATTAGTGGCTAATGTTTGAAACAGCTCTTGCAATCAAGTCTGTGATGTTACTAATAATGCCTTATATAGTATTTGTAGTCTTTTAAATAGCATGAGCTATTGCCCTGTAGCCAGAAGGGGTCAGTCTTGCTTTTTTTCCCCTTAAAATGAGCTTGGAGTATACTCTCTTAGTGTAAGATACCGTAATAATGCTGGCCATTGTGAAGGGATGTTCTTGGATCTAGAAACTTGTTTTGACTGTATTTCTGCACATAATATGTATCTATTATTAAATAAAATGATAACAACTTGGAAGTAAAGCATACATGCACAATCTGAATGTTTTTAAAGAATAACTGTGAGAGTATTGCTAAGAAGATGGTAGAGATATGTATTAATTTTTAGTAATATATGATAAGTCCTTTATACAATTGTACTATATCCATTTTGACTTGGGATCCTTGCAGTATATGTTGGTAACGTAAAATTCAAGTAATTTGATACTGCCATGTGTAAAATCAGACTATTATGTTTGATGATTTTAGGGGTCTTAAGGTAGTTCCTTTACTAATTAACATTTCTTGTTTTTCTAATTTATGTTACAGTTAAATATAGTTTATTGTACGTTTCTGTGATTTCTGCAAAGCAGTAATTCAGAATTCTATTATGTTAAAACTGTAAATATAGCAGAATGTTAATAAATGTCACTTACATTAGTAGGGTTTTCATTTTGCTATACACCAGTGTTCACATGGAAACTTTAAGGGGGAAATCCTAAAATAGTCTAATTAGAACATGCTCGCTCTCATTTGGGCTATTAGATGGCAAATGGCAAGGATGGAAGACAATATGGCACTATTTTATTACAAGTCTCAGTTTATTCAATCACTCAAATGTCTGCTGTCTTAACCAATTCTCACATCTAAGGCTGTTGACAAACCAAGTAATTGTTTATCTCAAAATTTGCTCTGTAGCATTGCTTGCATAATGTCTCCTAAAAAAATATAGTCTTCATTATTTTTGTAAAAGCTTAAAAAATGTGACTCAGCCAAGCACAGTCTAGGCATAATGTTTATGCTGGGAGGAATACCACAGGCAAAATGTAACCATTTTTCATGCTTGAACTGTACTTGTGCACGTATGTGATTCACGTATGTATTTACATTGTTTGATG
This sequence comes from Azemiops feae, assembly GCA_023970755.1. NCBI lineage: Eukaryota > Metazoa > Chordata > Lepidosauria > Squamata > Viperidae > Azemiops > Azemiops feae. The sequence goes on along the minus strand of JALGBA010003987.1, from coordinate 2,545,424 downwards.
AATGTGACTTGTATGTAGTTTCAAACAGCTAAAGATTCCAGTAGTAGGATGAAGATGTATAGTGGGATGACCAGTATTTTCTGTGGATTTTTTTAAGGGGGGGTTGTCTTCTTTTAATTAAACTCTTTTAGGGCTCTTGCTGGAGCTTCAGTTTCTCATCTCAGAATGACAGAAATCTTTAATGCCAGACTTTAGCAATTTTGGTCAGAGATAATTTGTGCAGGGGAGGAGGGGGGGGGAAGGGGGGGTATTTGAGGCCTTATGCAACTCCAAGGCCTCAGGTTCTCCACCTCTTTTGTATGGAAGGCACTGACAATGAATTTCACTGAATTCTTGTAACATAGCAAGCATGTTTATTATTTTCTTTGTTCACATGGTGAACAAAATTCATTGTGACTGGTTTGGCACAGCCCACTTGCTAAATATGGTACCCTATCTTACTGCACCACTTTAAAGCTTCTTGTTTTGATAAACATTATAATAACCTTTGCAGCAAACTACATAGGCGAAAAAACCTTCCCTCCTACACTAGAGAAAAATGCTAACCATATAAAAAATCTAGGTCTGTTATGAGACCTTTAAGAGTCTTATTATTATATTAAGAGTTTTAAGACTGTGTGTTTTTAACTTGCTGTTTTCTGATGTAGAACCATGTACAATAATTTACAGAAAAAAATTCCAAATGCCTTCTTTCCTTTAAATAGGTATCACCAGGGATTAATAGCATCACCTTCAGTAGAGATGCATTTGTTTTCAAAGTGGTGTCAAATCCTCTCTTCATTTCCTGGATTGTTTAAGACCAACAAGCTTTGTAACAGTGATATTTGAGTCTTTTGTTAAGGTATTTTGGGATAGCAGTGTTTTGTATTTGCAGAAAGATTCAAATCACATCCCTTCAATTTTGGGAAAACGCATGCCTTCAGAGAGATGTGGAAAATTTTTGAATAATATTTCTATAGCCTAATCATTTTTAATATCGGCCATCTCCCCTGAATTATCTTACAATTTTTAAAACGTTATTCAGTGGTTAAAAATATATATGTTAGGCTTGCAGCCCTATAGCCAGTTCCTTGATGAGAAGTGAATTCAGCACACCTTAATTTTAGATAGATATGTAGAATTTTGCTGTAAATTATATGTCATTATTAAAAAATATGTAAGTAAAATATTTTTATAGCATGTCTGTTTTGTAATAAACAAATCACATTTTAAAAAGATGCCAACTGGCTTTCTAAGTGTAATTATAAGCACCACAGAATTCAAAGCAACTTCTAAATGGATAGGGTAGAAGTTTTACTATTCTCATTCTCCGTATGATAATCTAAGCTGTTGATCTTCCCTGTGCATAGAATTGCTTGTAGAAAAGAATATACATGAGGCTTGCTAAATACCTGCTATTTAAATTTATTTTTTCAGGCTTTAATAATATTTAATTATATCTGTTTGATTTGAATCTTTGAAGGGCAGGAAAAAAAATATGGCTAGAAAGAAAAAGTTTGAATATTCTGACTGGACTGGCAATGAGATTTTGAGTGTGTATTTGGGGGATGGAGGGGAGACAAAGTTGTTTTATTATTTTGACTTTTTAATTTAAAATAAGGATGGGAATTGTTTCTGTCAAGAGCCACGCCTTTTTAGTGATTATTAGATGGGACCCATATGCTGGTGGGAGGCGAGGGCAGGGCTGAAGCCAATAATGAAAGGAGATGGAAACCAAATGAACAAGGCCACCCTTTTCTCTCAGACCCCCTCCTATATTTCTTCAATATTTCTTTATCTTTCTCCCTACTCTGAACATATATCCCCCAGAGAAAAACTGATACTCTGACCAGGATCAAGGGCCATTGAGGACAGGTCTCACACAACTTTAGTAAAAAGAGACTTCCTCTGAATTTACATCGAGAAAGAAAGAGTGAATAAGGTGAACTGCAAAGCTTGGTTCATAGGGGTTAGGCAGATGAATGAGTTTAGGCCAGGGGTAGGCAACCTTGGCTCTTTTATGACTCGTGGACTTCAACTCCCAGAATTCCTGAGCCAGCATGGCTGGCTCAGGAATTCTGGGAGCTGAAGTCCACGAGTCATAAAAGCCAAGGTTGCCTACCCCTGGTTTAGGCGTACCCTAATAATAGAGATATCTGGATATTTCAACTTGTCATTCTAGAGCTTTCAGGCAATTTCTCTCGCCCCTGAATGACATCTGGGGGAATGATAGGGACAGAGTTTTGGTGCCCATTGGCATGCCATTATTAACCAAATGCAGGGAGCTTGGCAAAAGATCTAGCCCTTGTTTCTGGATCTTGTTCCCAGTCCTGCCTTAGCTATAGTGGCTTATTCATTATGAGGGTCCCTGCCTAAATTCTAAAGTTCAGCAGCCCAGATACACTTTGGCACTTTAAAAATGTAAAATTATTCAGTCATGCAAGAGTTATAGATTATCTTGCTTTAGATACTATGTCTATACTTTCTCTGGTAACCCTGAAAAGATATCTAGTGATTTTTTTTTCTTGTGTGCTATTCTAGTTATGGTAAGAGAGTTTTTGAAGACAGATCCTGCTACAGATAAATGATATACTCAGTTCTACAGCTATTAGAAATAGCTGCATTACCCCGGATCTTGGGAAATTTACACATTAGTGTTGACTACAACAAAAGCTGATGAAATTTGCACAGTGCATCAAATATTAAGAAAATTATAGGGGCCTAATTTAGAGCGAATTGGGAATGGGAAGTAGCAAGCACTGATGCAGATGCACAAAGAAATTTTTGTGGGTTAGCTTAATCATGTTTAAATAGACCTCCCGGAAGCAACAGGAACATAGTATCAGCAGCTTATCTCTTAACTGTGTTTATTTGCACCTACCAATCAGCCACATGTTTACCTTGTATTGATGGTGCAAAGTTTAGAATTTCAGTGGGGTGACAGTGGTGCAACTTGGGTTATCCTCTGCAGCAAACAACTTCCAGGTGAGGTAGAGGAAAAGGATGTTTTGTGTAACTAGACTGGTGTGGCTTTCTCGAGAAGTCTTATTTACATTTCCCTGGACCTAGTTAGCTTAAATGTTGCTTTTAGGAAACTGTAGAAAGATACCTGCATTGATTTTGCTATACCAAACACCTAAACCAAATGCTGCTGTTGGGAAACAGCTATTCGGTAATCAAACCAGGAGGGAGCAACTGGTGTCTAGAGGTTTAGAATTGATATGAAGATATTACATCTTCTAAAATAAGTTACCTTGTTCTAAAATATCATCTAATTTTTTGCCAAGTAAAAATTTGAATTTGCTTACAATCCCCGATACATTTTCTTCTAGAGTTTGAACTGGAAAGCATTGGTAGGCTGCCAATTTTTTTTCTTTTCCTTTTGGCATCTTTTGATCAGAGGATTAATTCAGCCTGAGTTGCTGGAAGACTGGCTGCAATTCAATATGCATTTACCTGGGAGTAAGTCCTTTCGAACTCAAAATTACTGACTTCTGTGTAGATGTCTACAGAATTGAGAATGGATTATACATTACTATTGCTCTAGCCCTACCTTTGGTTCATTTTGTCTTGACCCAATAACTTTGGCTAGCACACAGATATTGATTGACTGTAGATTAACTCCTATTGGGGACATAACTTCCTGCTCTGACGCTACTGAGCTGTCAACATACCTTTTTATGTTGCTTCTATTTGTGTTGAATAACCTTGAAATCATTAACTGTGATTCTTATCTGAGCACCAGGTAGCAGCTTGGATTACACTGTGGCTATTTTCTACAATATCTGTCCCCCTAGTCTTGCCAATAGATCTTTTCAAGGCAACTCACTTGCTTATGTATATCTCTGGCTACACTTACAATTTATTTTAATAAGTGAAGGTTAAATTTTTGTGTCTCAAGGATCCAAACTTCCTATATGACTTGATCCAGTCTGGGTATTGTTGCTTATCCAACCTCATTGAACTAAGAGGCTGGCTACATTCTTTGGTGCAAATAGAAAGCAGTATTTTATGACTGAGTAGCTGGTCTCATAATGATGGGTTGTTGGGAATGTTGTCATATTTGCTTTGGCCTTAGTTAGCCAGGAAAAAAAGATTTAATTTTTTTAAAACCAGCGACAGCTGGATAACGCATGCATCCCTGGATATCTCATCACTATGTTATTTTTGCATAGTTGTTTTTCAGGCTAGGCTTCTGATTCTGCTGCTAAAGTCAGGAAGGGGAAGATCTGGGATGAGGAAAAGTCTCTTGAAGTAGTATATGTATTTGGGGCATATATATTTATACACAGTATTTTTCCTTCACAATTATGGGTTGGACTGAGAGAAGGTGATCGACCCAAGGTGAACCAGTGAGCATATGACTGAGGGTGAATCAAAGTCTGGGTCCCCACATTACACCATACTGGCTTACTGGTGTCCAGGTCTTGATATTCTTCCTCTGAATGTTTTTCTATTATTAGGAAAGAAACTAATGAAAATAAATTTTAGAAACCATATTCCTTAATCCTCTTCATAGGAGAGTTTGCATCTTGACACAAAGCTTTCCTGATCTGAAAAGATTAAAAACAAAAACATGAAATAGAAGGTATGTGGAACTGAGAAAAAAAGCTGCTAGCTAAGGACATCCTGGGCTGGCAATTCTGGCTCCACTAAGTGCTTTTTAAGCTCAGAATGTTGTTGGAAATATCTGAACCATCTGCTAAGCCTCAACAGAGCTTAGATTTTAGTAAGCACATTATTTTTGAGCTTGCTGTTCTTATTCAAAAATGTGACTTGGTTTAGCAAGCCATGAAATCTCCAGAGTCCACTGTGAAATGAGCCAGAAGTGCAGCAATTAGTCCTCTCTGAAAAAATATTTTTGGTTACATATCTCTGAACTATTTTTTAAAGCCACTAGAAAATCAGAAGCAGCATAGAATCTATAATTAAAGACCCAGTGGCTATAATGGGAATGGATTTTTGAACTCAAGGCAAACCCCTTCTGGCACTTCCTGTGCCTAATAACCATCAACAGAAAAATCACATCCAATTGGCTCCAGCTGTTAAGTCTACAACAAACAAAATTATTGCTGGGGAAGAAGGAAAAGAAAGTGAACTTTAGAAATATCTCTAAAAACCAACAATACCAAACTAAATCCAAGGGTGAATTTGCACAAATGATGAAATTGCACCATTCAATTGGGTCCGTAATATTTTGTGAAGAGAAGAAAAGAGAAAAACCAACTTGGGCAGCTTTTCTGCGGTAGGCTAGCAATGTGTATCTATTCTGCTCTGGTGCGAAATTAGTGCTTAAAATTTGGAATTTTGTTGGATTTTACTAAAATGTTCCGTGCTGAAGAAGGAGAATGTTCAGCATTCTGCTTTTTCCTCTTGGCCTGCTACTTATCCTAATGACCTGAATTTTCTTTGGAGCTGCCTGGGAATAACAGCTGAACTAGACCATAACCCCTGTGACCTCTTTCACTTCCTTTCTGTTGCCACCTGCTTGCTCACCTAACTATTCTAGATGCAGAGGAAATAGGAAATGGAGGATGCTTATCTCTTAGAAAAAGAGAAGTAACTACTCCAATGTTTTGGCTTTCGTGATTCAACAGAAATGCTGTCAGTGATGATGATGGAGACTCCCACTAGAAAATGGGGAGCAAGAGTTCCTTGTCCTTTCTTCTACTGGTATTGGCAGTAACTTTCGTTTGTTTGTGTGTATGTATGGGTTGCATTAGTGCAGATATGTCAAACTCACGATGTCACGTGACGTCGCGCAATGTATCGGGACAGTTTTGCCATTGCCAGCAATGGGGTGGGTGTGGCTTCCGGATGACGCATCCGGCCCGTGGGCCGGGAGTTTGACACCCCTGCATTAGTGTTTTTCTCAGCGAGAGGCTAAAAAACAATGGGCCAGAAAATCATACCACCGTATGTCTTAAAATATGTCTCTGGAGAGGGCCTCATCCATAATTAAGTGATGTGGAATGGTCACAACAAAAATCAAGGTACGTGAGAGACTGAGGTTAGCTGATCAACCTCCCTCTTAGTCAACATTATTGACCAATACTTAATATATTCCTACTTAATATGTACCTGAAGTTGCTAAGCTGGTTAGCCACATCCATGGTTGTTAGCATCCCTAAGCTGGTTAATTTCATCCCTAAGCAATTTCACCATAATATTTGGAAGAGCAGGGAATGAGTGTTAGAGGGAACTCTGCTACAACTACTGTACAGTTGTGTTGCTTCTTGAGGAATGTCTTGAGCCTCTTACCCAGTATGGCACCGGTAAGGGGTGATACCATTTGTTTTGCTCTCAGAACTCAGTGATTGTGGCTCTGCATATATAGTACCTTGCTCTCTATTCCAGCAGGTATTCTGTGAAAACCCACATAAGAACCAAGCTAAAAAATCAGCACAAAGAGCTCCTTGGCCCAGCAATCCGTTTCTACCAGCGTCTGGCTAGAAGTTTATAAAAGAGCCCAAAGGCTTCCTCTTTCTACTTTGCCATAATTTCTGATGCTGGAAAGGATTAAATGTTTGAAGCAAGCACACCTAATGGCTTAAATACACTTAAATGACATCCAAAATCTATAATACTGGAGAATCCAAATTCATTTTGTTTGTGTGTGTGTTTGTGGGTCTGGGCGCATATGGATGGGAAGGTCTGGGCCCTGGTACTTGTTTTTTTCCTGATATTGTGGCATCTGTCATTGCAGTGTTTTGAGTTTATGTTTTGTTGGGGTGCAGTAAAACTTGTTCTCGGAGGCAAAATACCTTATGTAACGTTCTTGTTTGGTGTGATTATTTATTAACCATCAGATCGCAACTGAAATGTCCTGGTGCAAACACAGCTGCAGTGACAGCAGTGTTGGCCTGACCTCTAAACGGGGCTACAAGGAATATTGCTGCAAGACAAATGAAAATAACAGAGCACTGATTTTAATTAATAGGCTTAGGAAACCCAGAGTCACACATGTTGTTGTATATAGGCTTATATCTTATTTTCCGAATTTGTAAAAATGCAATAGCATCTCCTGCAAAGGGGACTGATAATTAACAGAACTAGAACAGACATGAGGAGAGAATTTAATTCATTCTTGCCTTATTGTTCCAGAGGAAAGTCCTCTTCTGCAGCTTTTACTTCACAAAGAAAAAAAATGTGGTTTGTTGAAGATAACTTTAAATATGTGGTTCTGAAGCCCATTGTTTTACACCCTGTGCTTCTGTAATTGTGCTAAGCACTCTTGGGATTATACTAAGACTGCTTAGCACAATTGCAGTATGTTGTCACCTGACAACACTTTGCAGAAAACATTGGATTTCTGGACACAACCGAAAATCATCTTGATAACTTTCTACAGTGAGCAGAGATATGCAGACTTTCTGCAGGCTATAAGAACTTTTAGCCAGTCGAAATCAATCCCTGGTAAAAGCAGTCAAAAGTGCTGATATCTGACCACATTCCTTTGTCTGAAAGATGCCTGTGGAAAACCAGATGGAATTGTGTGATGAAATTGGAAACCTGCTTGTTTTTATTGCAGAAAATGTTTTTGAAGAGAGAGAGAGATACCTTTGTCTCAGCCTGGAGGCCAGCGGTATTCAGAGATAGCAGAAAATTTCTATCTAGGGAGCTTGTTTTCATTGTAAAAAAGAACACCAGTTGGAAGAGACTTTGGAGGTCTTCTAGTCCAACCCCCTGCTCTAGCAGGAGGCCCTCTATCATTTCAGGCAAGTGGTTGTCCAATTTCTTCTTAAAACCTCCAGAGATGGAGCATCCACAACTTCTGAAGGCAAGCCATTCCACTGATTGATTGTTCTGTCAGGAAATTTCTCCATATCTCTAGATTGGTTCTCTCCTTGAGTAGTTTCCATCCATTGCTTCTTGTTCTGCCTTCAGGTGCATCTTTGCAATAGTCAAGAGTTTGCAAGTACAACCCTTCCTGCTGTTAGCATCATCTCTGGGAGGAAATCTTAGGTTAAAAAAAAAACGATAAACAAAAACAAAGCCTCACATTATAGTATATTAATGATAACAAAGTCATGGGGAGATAAAGAAGAGGAAAGGGAAGGAGGGAGGGAGGGAGAGAGAAGGGCAGTAAGAAATGGAGAAATGAAAGTATTCTGAGAAAGATAAACGAGAGCAAGCATGGTGAAGACCATATTCTCCTTGCCTTCCCTTGTCTATCAATCATGAATGCAGGTGGGACTTTTACGTGGAGGAAATGAGGTGCACTTTGACTGCTAGTCTTCTGTCATGTTCACAATTGATTTATAGGAGAGAAAGTGATGGGGGAGTCATTTTTACTGTTCATTTACAGCTGCTCTCCTATTACTGACTCCCATTGGAAGCCAGGTGGGTTGGCGTTTTGCTTTACCACTTGCAACAGAACATTAAGAATCATCATACCCAAGAACGGCAAGATAGGCAAGACCAATGAAGTACAGGTTGGCTACATGACACTCATAGCTCTGTCCTTCAACCCAGTACTGCCAGTTGATAGGTTTCCTGGTGCCTGCCTGCTGTATCATCAAATTTGTCCAAAATTGCAGGAATGGGAATTTCATTTGACACATGGGTGTAAAAAGCAAGGCTTGTTACCCTTGATGGTGGCCCACCAACTCGCTTGTTCAGGGGCCTTTCCCACAGCATTCTCCAGCATGCTTTGAAAAAATGCCAGTCAACCAGCCCAACATCACCGATGGAAGGATGAGAAAAAGTGATGGGGAAATCATAAGAAACACCATTTCGCCTCCAATGTCCACCAGTTGATGTGGCTACTTCATTCAGCCTAAAAGAAGGGCTGAATTCTTGAAATATTTAACCATGAAAATTTGATTCGGAAAGGAAACACACACGGGGAAAGGAAAAATATGTAAGGAACCTTTCAAGAAAATGTGTATTTATGGGTGTCCACAGGGTCGAGAAAAACTCAAGATGGCAAGCACAACTGTGTGACTGAAGCTCTATCCCTTTTTAACACATCTCATGTCCATAAAAAAAGAGGTGGAGTTTTGTTTACCTGTCATCTTTGTTTTTATATATATAGGGATGTCTTGCAAACACCCTTATGTGTGTGTCTTTGTGCATATAAATACATTAAGAGGTAGTATTGTTCAACAGATTGAACAACCATTTATCTGAAATGATATAGGGTTTCCTGCCAGAGCAGTGGTTTGGACTAGAAGACCCCCAAGGTCCCTTGAACTCTTCTCTTCCTCTTCCTCTTCCTCTTCTCTACTCAAGATGGAAAGTAGGAATTGTAATAATTTCATAGGTTTGTGGGAAAGAACCCTAATTCAGGGCTTTTCAACCTTTTTACCGATTGTACCACTTTTAGGATATGGCAATATTCGAGTACCACCTAGTAAGGTGTCAAAAACTTGGTGACAAAAAAAAACCTGTTCAAAGTTGCAATTGCACTGAAATGACTTATGACCATTTTTCACACTTATGACCATTGCAGCAACAGGGTCATGTGATTTATATTTGGATGCTTGGCAACTGATTCATATTTATGATGGTCACAGTGTCCCAGGGTCATGTGATCCCCTTCTGCAACCTTTTGACAAGCAAAGTCAATGGCAGAGCTGCTGGTGGCCAAGTGCTAAGGCGGGACTTCCTTCCCTCCCTCCCTTCCCTGCCTCCCTTTTTCTCATTCCCATCTCCTTCTGAAGGAAGAATTTGAACCTCCCCATATTTTTCCTCTTCCATATATTGATCAAACAAGGAAAGGCCTCCTGAGACAGAAAAGACAAGCTGCTGAGTGAACTAGCTTAAAAAGGCACTTCCCCTTTAAGAATTAGCTACTGGCTAGAAAGGAAAGTAAGGAGCCCAGCCCGCACTTAAGGAAGAAAAAAAAATGTAAGTACTGGCTGCCGGCTAAGGCAGCCTCCCCAAATGGCTCCATTCATAAGTAAAATCTGCAGCTCCAGAGGACTCTCTCACTGTAAGTCTTTGCCTGTGCTGGCTCTTTCCCTTCCCCACTACACTTGGCTAGGCAGGGCTGAGTACCACCTGCCACTCATTAATGTACCACAAGTGGTAGGCGTACCACAGGTTGAAAAGCCCTGCCCTAATTAACACTTTGCGGTATAGGATACTTGTTCTCCATCATTGTGTTTTCCTATTGTGCAAATGTTCAAGGTATAAGCAGTTTGCCAGAAGGAAATAAAAATTAATGGTAATTGTACAAATATGGGCCACAATTTTCTGGCAAGGCACATGCTTTCTGTACCAGTGTTCAAAATGTCTTCAATATAAAGAATGAGAATGAGTCTACCTGGAAAACATAATGCTCAGCCTAGGAAAATAGATGGCATGGCTATTTTCATGAGGCAGTGACTAAAGGTTAGAATAGAATAGAATAGAATAGAATAGAATAGAATAGAATAGAATAGAATAGAATAGAATAGAATAGAAACAGAGTCTTCTAGTCCAACCCCTTGCTCAGGCAGGAAACCCTATACGATTTCAGACAAAGTTTCTCTTTAGTTCTAGGTTGCTTCTCTTCTTGACTAGTTTCCATCCGTTGCTTCTTGTCCTGCCTTCAGGTGCTTTGGAGAATAGCTTGACTCCCTCTTCTTTGTGGCAGCCCCTGAGATATTGGAACACTGCTGTCATGTCACCCCTCGTCCTTCTCTTCATTAGACTAAACATACCCAATTCCAGCAACTGTTCCTTATATGCTTTAGCCTCCAGTCCCCTAATCATCTTTGTTGCTCTTCTCTGTACTCTTTCTAGAGTCTCAATGAGTCAGTTGCCAATTGTCTGGATTTTTATCATGTGACCATGGGGATGCTGCAAGGATCGTAAGAGTGAAAAATGGTCATAAGTTACTTTTTTTCAGTGACGTCGGAACTTTGTCACTAAATGAACTGTTGTAAGTTGAGGACTTCCTGTACAAAAACCAAGGGGTTTTGACTGCTAGAACTGAATGTAGCACATGCCATCTTTCAAAGCAAGATCCCATGTCTGACAGAAGATTAATAGACTTGTTACTTGCCACCCTTTTACAACATCCCAGTCTGTGGGGATGGAGAAGGCATCTTTACTTCCTTCAGTCATCGCTTGGTTCCGTCCCCTGAGTCCAAGAACACAAGATGGAAGAAGAGGTTCAAGGTTCAAGAAGAGGTTCTAGAGGTCGGCAGGAGTGACCCAGAAATGCTTGCTTTGCTCATGGTCTAATTAAGGCATAAAACGGGAAAAATCTATGGTTGCCACTTACTGTACCAAGTCTGTGCATGGAGACGCATGCACACTTGTTTTAGATGCAAAGGGGAGGAGCTCTAGTTTGAAGGGAAAATAGTCTTCTGCAGTGGGGCTTAGATGTTGAGGGCCAGCCCTTGGGACAAAAGGTCTTATTTAAAACCAACCTACAGGCTGGTTGCTGCTCTGTGTGTGTGCGTGCATGTGCGCGTATGTGTGTTTGTAAAGGTGTGTAAAGAATATACACCAACTGGTAAAGAGTAGAAGGTTTGCTACTGAAGTATACTCTCTCTCTCTCTGTAGGTATATAAAGAATATACAGTATTAAAACCTGAACCAGAGGGTTATTTAGCTATAAGAATATAAACAGAGCCTTATTGGATCAACTTAATCTATTACCCTATTATTCTGCTTTAATCAGTGGTAACTGGGGAGCCTGTAAACAAGCCTTGAATGTAACAGCTTTCTTCTATTCTTGCTCCCTAGTGGTGGGTATTCTGGGTCTGCTACATCCAAACTGGATATTTTCATTTGTTCCTTATCCTCGGGGAGATTAGCTGTCACTAAGTTACTAAATCCTTTTGAAAGCCATCAGAATTAACGATTACATTATGGGGAAGCAATTAAAAAACTATGAGGGCAATATGGAGGTATTTTGTATTGATTGTTTCTGTGTCCCTGTATTAGAGTAGGATTAATATGAATCAGTTAGGCAAAACATGCTTACATTTTCTTATTCTCACATTTTACTCTGCATCGTAAGCCACAAAGAAAGCTACAAAACATTATAGGTCATGGAAGAACTCTTGATGACTAGAATATTTCCTGATTCTGAAATGTCATCAAATGTTGCTATTATTTTTCATATTTTAGCAGCACAATAGGGATATAGCCTGGCTTTAAAAAGCAATGGTCCGAACTTCTAAGCATATGGGGACATATCCTAAGTAATCCTTAAAGATATAATACCCCTAGATGTAACTTATTTTCCTAATGCTTAATCATTTGATACAGTTATTTGGTGAAGAGCCAGTACCTTGGATTCTATATTACTGAAGGGCATTGTTACAGACAGAGAAGCTATTATTTTCTTTATTATCTTGCAGAGTCCTCTGGGTAAGTTGTGTATGAACTGAAATAAAGTATAAAGGAACAATATATAGCTTACAGCCTGGACTTGTTTTCATTGCCCAATATAAAAGGGTAGTGTATTGCAAAATAAAAATACAGTATTATCTTATCTTCTGTTTGTTTCAGAGTAATTGGACAATGGTTTCAAGCTACGCCAAGCAATTTAGCTTCTAGATCAAATGCTACTGTTGCCTTATTCCTGGATCAACAGTGAAAAAAGCTAGCCACACCTCATGCAAGGCATTCTGCAACTTGCCAGCTCCCTCACAGATAAAATGTTTTCTAGAGCTTCCTTTCCTTTCTATCCTATAATAATAATAATAATGAAATCAATCTGCATTTCCTTCATCTGTCTGGATCCCATTCAACTGCATCCAACAGATAGAATTTTTTGTTTTTATTTAGTTCAACATTCTCAGGATAGCTTTCACAATTAAGAGTCAATTAAGGTCTTGGAATCAATGAATATGTTTTCTTCTTTAGGAGCCCTCTGAGAGCATGCTGCCCTGGTCACTCAGAACTTGATATAATCCTTCAATTCCTTCATGATGTCAGTGCCCTGAACAGACAGCAACATATGGTTAATATTGCCCAAACTTGGAAATTAAGTAGCGTTATAGGCTAGCCTGGAAAGCCTGAAAAACATTGGAGAGAAGGTAGTGGCAAACCACTTTTGTTCAGCTACCAAGGACTGCATGGATGCCTCCTTATGGGTAGCACGAATTGAGCTTGGCATCTTGGAGACTTCATCGGTATTGCCTTTTCGCTGAAGCATATCAATAACTTTAAAACAGTAGAGCATCCTATTAGAATGTCCACACTGGACTGATTTATCAAGGTAGCTGTAATTATAATTGAGATCTGGTCTTGGAAAATAGATGGCATTTTCTGAACATGTATCATAGAGTAATCAAGGGTTGCAGAATTTTCACCAAAGAAAGAAACACAGCTCTGAGGAGAAACGTTATTCAATAATTGTTGGGCACCTGCTTTGCAAAAAAGAGAGAGACCCTGAACAATAGGAAGATAGAGATTTTTTATAGATTTTGGGGTTGAGGGGTGGAAAACCTAAAGGAGCTGATTTGTGGACACATTTTGAGGAAGTAAGACAGGTGCTTAAACAAAGGAAGATGCGTTTTTCTATTGTAAAATAAAGATGCTAACAATTCCACAGTTAAGAGGATGGAAATTGAAGATAATCAAGCATGCACCCTTGATTAGAGAGGGCTATCTGTTGTTTCTCACCTCCCGTTTCCTAGATAAACTTTTTAGGTGAGAGCTTTCAATTGTCTTCTTGTAATCGGATTAAAAGGCTACTTTGGCAGAGGAAACATAGCAGTGTTTGACTTATGTATTAATCTGGAGCTGGTCTACTTTACAAATGCAAGTGGTGCCGAAGAACAAAGACAGCAGAAAGAAATGGGGAAAGAGTTGGCAACTGGAGGGGTGAGGAGAAGGAAATGGGACAACTCGCCACAGCCAACTCGCTGCGGCTAATTCATCATGGCCAACTCACCATGGCCAACTTGCTGCAGGACAACTTGCCACAGCCAACTTGCCATGGGACAACTCACTGCAGAACAATTTAACAATTCTATTTAATTATTTAAAATAAATAAAACATTATTTTACTTTTTGTTGATCACATTTCATTCTGTCCCTCCTTTTGCATCCTTTCTTTAATGATTCTGTTCCACCATTTCTTTGTTATTAGTGTAACTTTTGTCCAGCAACGAGTTGTCCCACAGCGAGTTGCCCATGGCAAGTTTGCCGTGGCAAGTTGGCCATGGTGAGTTGGCCACGGCAAATTGTCATAGACCCAGGGTAGAAAGGAAAGGCAAAGAAGAAGACGGGGAGAGGAGGGAGTTTGGAGAAGAGTTTTCAGCTTTTATTATTTTTCAATCACACAAACAATGCTCTTTATATCTGTTTCTGTCATTAGAAATCAGTTCTATAACTGCTTCTCTTTCCCACTCCAGCCAGGATCCTCAGAATTTTTCTTATCTTGGCATTTCTTCAAGTCTACTCTAAACCAGCTCTTCTTAATCTTCTGCCCAAGATACCTTGAATTTCATCTTCCATATCCACAAGTTGGAGACTCAGGGATTTGACGTTCAATATAATTCCAGCTTGTTTGGAGAAATCGGGCCTAGACTGACAGCTTAGGTAGAAATCTCACTGAGCATAGTCAAACATGGTCCTACTACTAAACAGATAACACGATTGTATCTTCCCTCTTTTTATCCTGGAATCTTCTAATCTATCCTTTAGCCAAAGTAGAAAGGAAATTCTGTGTCCAGTCCAGTCACTTTCTACATGTGAAAAAGGCTTGTGCAAGAGGTTCCTCATTTTGACACAGCACAGCACTGTCTCCTGAAACATCCGTTGAACTGACTCCATGGTGAGAAGCCTGAATTCAACTTTAAATTCCCCCAATTCCCCATTTAGGCATTGGCACAGGGTTCCCTTATTATTCCACTTAAGGCCATTAAGAAGGTAGATTAGATCACTTGATAATTTCTGATTGTCTGGCTAGATCTAGGGCATTAGATATTGAACTGCACTCTAAGCAGTTTATAGAGTTAGCATATTGTCCCCAACAATCTGGGTCCTCATTTTACCAGAAGGATGGAAGACTGAGTGAACTTTGACCCAGCCTGGATCAAACTCCTGGCAGTGGGCAGAGTCAGTCTACAATACTGCATTCTAACCACTGCACCATCAGGGCTCTTATCATGTTTCAAAGGAACTTATATAGAACTGAACAGGTTGTAATTACTCTGATGGTAGGATTTTTCCCCATCCCCAGTTTACTATCAATTGCAACATAACATACACATGCTCCCAGACAGTAATATTGAGAATGCCATAATTAAAATGAGGGATCTCTGCTTTTTTAAAAAATAAGGAAAAATAATTCATGATTCTACACGAAGTAGATTTATAACCAGGAGAAGCATCTAAATATTAGCCATTAATCTGAATGCTTTTTCTGGCAGTGATAGGGTATTCTGTGATTGCTTGGCTGCAGTGCAGAAGACAGCAAGGATAGGGCTTGATGCCTCATAAAAAGATTGCTTTAACGTCGTTCAAGCAAAGCAATTCAATGTATTTGCCAACTAAGTTGCTTCCTGATGAGTTTTTGAAGCTTCCAAAGTCTCTAAAGGACAAATGCATGCGAGGTGTCATGGCAGCATCCACTAAAGCAAGCCCCTACATCTGAAGCTTACAAGGGGATTGTCTTTTCCATACAAGAGATAAATGAAAAGTGCAGTCTTTTCATACAATGTTGGATTCATCCTAATTCTTTCAGAAGGTTCCAAGTTTGGGGGAAATTACTCAGCGACATAAGAATCAATGATCCTTAATTATATTTAAGTGGACTTGGGTCCTGTGTAATTCAGAATTCCTACAATAGAGAAAATAGCCTTAGGGGAAAATGACTATGAATTGACAACATGCCCTGATTTCTCAAACTAAAGTAAAATTGGCTCACATACTTTATTTATACATTTGTTGATTTGTTACATTTCTATCCCACCTTTCATTCGGGAGTGCAAGGGAGTGTACATCCTCCCATTTTTATCCACAGCAACACTCTGTGAGATAGAAGTTATGTTGAGAGAGAATATTTGAACCAGAGTCAGCCAGTCAAAACCTCAGCATTATAGTGGATTCGAACCCAAGTCTCCCCTATGCCAGCCCAACACCTTAGTCTCTAAAATCAAAGATAGCAATGAAAATTCATAAGGATTCAATCCCTTTGGAGCCCATATTATAAGGGAGCTGGGAGGGAGGACAGTCCCACCGTGATGCCCACTGTGCCTACTGTAGTGGCATGTTCTAGACCAGGGGTTCCCATGTTGGCTGGGCAATTCTGGGAGTTGAAGTCCACACATCTTTAAGTTGCCAAGATTGTCTGCTATAGACATAATCCAATGCTTGATTAGGAAAAAAAAGTTACAGACACAACAATACCTTCAGAATAATTATGAAGCCAACAGATGTTTTCCCTACTTTCCCTGAAACTGCCACTTTCACCAATTATTGATGCTGTCTGCATGTTGGATATATATTAAACACACTCATTGGATAGCAGTACTGTTGCTATCTAAGCAATTTGCTCCTTTATTTTGCAAATGACTGTGTTATACACAAAGGGAAAAATACAAAATCAAAACAGGAAGCTAACATCAGTTCTTCTAAGTAGCTCAGCATAAATCTGAGTCAGTCCATTTCCACTGATACATTTTTCATTTACATCAATAATTCTATTCCTGTTCAATCAGTATAAGCTGATGTTAGGATGACCATCCTATTGTCCTGATATTTTTACAAGCAACATTTTAAATGGACTAATTCAACTTTCCTGCTTATTCCAAGCAGGAAAATAGCAATTACATCCCTCCAACTTTGCTGTATCGCGGGTTCCATTACAAAAGTGCTTTATAATATTGAAGAGTTAGGGGGAAATCTGTTGTTTTCATGGTTTAATATGGACTGGAGTCATTGAAATGGGAGCTGAAGCTCCGAATCCTTGGCCCATGGTCCATTGTTCTTGGTCTATAGCCTGCTTTTTCCCCCCACTGAGGTTGCTCCTTCATTGTAACAACCACTATCTGGCCCTCAAACAAGCAGAGATATCTTGGAAGAACATGGGAAAGACATAGGTGAATGGCAGCTGGAACATATCCCTTGTTTCCTGTAATTGCTTAAGCATTTCACTTTCAAGTAGGAGGTTGGACCCATGACAGAGCTAATAAGAAATGGTTATGCAATGTTGCGCAAATATTTGTGAACTAAAATTACCTCCTACAGAACATTTCCAAAGAGTGCTTTCATACCCCAAATGGCCTTTGGCAACCATAGCAAGTACCTTTGCACTAGCAACTGATCCCAGCCTTCTTCTTTCATGCAAGGAGAGTGGACAGATGGACACGGTCAAGGTCAGCTCTTGAATAACATATAGCCTTAAAAAATGATGTCGGAATGCCACAACAGTGTACATTTCATTGTTTACAAGGTGCAAAGGAGATTGCTGTTCTCTATTTGTAAGATTGTTCCTACATCCCGAGGACAAATTCCCTACAGACAAATTCCTTATCAAAGTTTCCTGAAGCTCATTTGCCCCCACTAGATGTGTTCTGAAGCTGTTCCAAATTAATTAGCAGATCTTTCTTTTGAAGAAAAGCAGGCAAAAAACAAAAACAAAAAAAACCCCAAAACAATATAGTGGTTTCCCCCATCATAGCAAGGGATTAGATGACGTCCTGTGGACATTGTTTACTAAAATCCCACCAAATTCACTGCAATGGCTGGCGGCCAGATTATGTCCCCAAATATTTGGTTACCTGTGCTTACATGCCGTATAGTAGAATTAAAAGTCTCCATTCTTGTTCACCATCTGGGGAGAAACAAGGTGAATTGCATAAGTCCTTTTAAAATATCTGAGAGCAGCCATGAAAAAAATGCAATCCAGTTTGAGATGGGGAAAATGGAACTCTAATACTGCCACAAACCTCCTTGTTTCATTGTGCTCTGGATTCACATTAGGTGCTGTACAGGTAATCCTCAACTTGCGATCACAATTGGGGGCCAGAATTTCTGTTAGTAAGCAAGGGAAACATTAAGTGAGTCATACATGATTATACAACATTTTGTTTGTCATGGTTGTTAAGTGAATCATTGTAGTTCTTTACTGAATCATGCGGTCATTAAACAAATCCAGCCTTCCCTATTGACTTTACTTGTTGAAAGCCACCTGGGAAGGTTGCAAATGCCAATCACATGGCCCCAGGATATTGCAACTGTTGTAAATACTGTATATGCCGATTACCAAATTTTGATCACATGACCCTGGAGATGCTGCAACGGTTGCAAGTGTGAGAACCAATTGTAAGTCACAGTTTTCAGTGCCATTGTAACTTTGAACGGTTGCTAAATGAATGGTTGTAAGTTGAGGACTGCCTGTATCCACTTCCATGGGAGAAAAAAACTCTCATTCTTGCTAACTTTTTCATAGCAATAGCACTTAGACTTATATAACGCTTCGCAGTGCTTTACAGCCCTCTAAGTGGTTTACAGTGTCAGCATATGGCCCCCAACAATCTGGGTCCTCATTTTACTAACCTCGGATGGGTGGCTGAGCCAACTTTGAGCCGGTCAGGATCGAACTCCTGGCAGTTGGCAGAATTAGCCTGCAATACTGCATTTTAAGCAATGCGTCACCATGGCTCTTCATAGAAATCTTCCTTCCCAGAGTTGCTGGGACTGCTGCAGAGACAAAGTTAGAAGTCTACCTGTGCTTCTCTCTCTCTCTCTCTCTCTCTCTCTCTCTCTCTCTCTCTCTCTCACACACACACACACACACACACACACACACACACACACACCTACCTCTGTGCTGGCTATTTCTTTCTAAAAATCTAATCACCTAATTGCTCATTGTTGAATGGCATCAGCTTTGGGGAGGCGAACAAAGCTCAGAAACCTGCGCTGAAACACAAACTAAACCATCTTGTACAAGATTTTGTTGAGAATCAGCAATGAGGGGCCCTTGGAGCACATGTGCTATCATTGGGGAAAATATTTCTCACTGAGTTGTGCATACTCCCCCTGTTTGTTGCTTTGTCCTCGATTTTGTTATTGTTTCTTTTTTCCTCCATTGCGCACACGCTTGGGTCCATCTGGGTTCATTTCCATGTCCCTTCTTTTTCCTGAGTACATGCTGCTGAGGAAAACTATCTAAATAATTACTCCCATGGAGTGAAGAATGAGCAAATAAGGCCATTTTCAAGCAGATAAATAAATAACTGAGCCAACCTGTGTATTGACTCATAGCTGCAAAGCTGGCAAAAAAAGGTAACCCAACAAGCAGAAGGACATGTCCTTTGCGTGAAAGGCTCGCTCCTTTTTTCTTTCTTTTTTTTTTGGCCTGTGTGTCCTTGCCTGTTGTGTAGTGGGATATTTATCAGACAGGAACAATTCATTACCCAATCCCTCTCCAGCTGGAGTTCTAGAGGAAGGAGTGCTTTATGACCACAAACTTCCTGAGTTTACTGTGAATTACCTCATACATATTTGAAACAATAAGCATGTACAGCCAAGATTACTTGGCTGAAAACACGAGGCTGTTCTAGGAGAGGAAAATGGATTTCCTGCAAGAATCATCTTCTTCCCTCCTCTCTTTTCAGTGTCTATTCTGACTGAAACTACAGGTTCCTTCTTGAAAATGTTGGGGTCTCAGGAGGGTATCCATCTTTGCTCTGCACTGAAGGCCAGGCTGAAGAATTCATCATACGTTTCAAACCTCTTCTAAAAAAAATATATCTTATTCTTTGTGGATATTCTGCATTTTCCATTAGCAACTGGCCCTTTTTTGTTTATGCTAAACTTCAACAATCAACAAATTGGGAATTTCTGTTCCAAACTATAATTTGATGACTTGTCATTCTTTTATTCTGGTCTATAACCGTGTTCTCACTATCCCCATGATTACAGTTAATTTTTGCAGGGGACTTGCAGTTCTCTCCGTTTTGTTTCCATGCAATGTGTTCAGAGCCTCAGAAGGCAGATAAAATGGCTATTATGCAAACAGAGTTGTTATTTTAGTTAAACATAGCTACCGGTGAGCTTAAATATGGCCTTTATTTGCATTACAGTTTCTTTTGTGAGTTACAAGAAAAGCCACAATTTAAATTCAGTCTGTACATACTTAATACCGTACATTATTCTCTTTTAACAGAAGCCCAGTGAGGTTGTTCATATTTTGATTTAGTAAGAATCTCTTCATATAAGGACTATCTTACAAACTAATATGTATCTCCTTCCCAAACAGAATATATTTACTGAATGAGTCCAGCATTGTCTAGTAATACGGCTATTATGTCTGCTCCAGGACCACTGTAGAACATACATCAATTTTGCAGTTTTGTAGGGAGAGATAGGAGGTTTTAAATCCTCTGAATTCATAGCTCTTCTTAGCATATCTTGTGGGGCCAAGTAAGCTTATCTCTCTTGGGATTCTTCTGACAGTATTGTTTAGAAGTGGGAAAGAAACTTTGGAATGTCTGTCTTTTCTAGTTAAAGGAAAGGAAAGAAAAAAGAAAAATTATGCTCCTTGGCACTCCTTTCCAGAGGATTCTTATTTAATGATTCCAACAATGCTAGCCAAACACATCATAAATATATGCCAGATAAAAGAACTGACAATGGACTTAAAGCTTAGCGATAAAGCTACTTATTGATTCAGAGCTTAAGCAGTTACTTTTGGGATATTATCAAAAATTCATGTGATAGCTTAGGCTTCTGGGGTGAACTGAAGACAGCTCTGTTAAAGTGGAGGCAATGACCAGGGCAAAGATCAAGGATGAGTATACCGATTCCTTGGAACCTTTCTGTATAAGGAAAGGACAGGTATAAGGAAAGGACAGGAGATCACCCACATATGCTCTGGATGGCTACTTCTTACAAGGAGAATGCAGGACAATGATTTTCCATAGTTTTAGGTGCTGGAATATGATGGGATTAATTCTCTTGCTTGCAATATTATTTTTATTTATTTATTTGTTTATTTGTTTGTATCCCACCTTTATTATTTTTTACAAATAACTTAAGGTGACAAACATATCCAGCACATCTTCCTCCTTCTATTTCCCCATAACAACAACCTTGTGAGGTGGGTTGGGCTGAGAGAGAGTGACTGGCTCAAGTCACCCAGGTAGCAGAGACTTTTGAAGGACACTAAAGATTGCAAATGTCACTTAGTTATCAAGTTTGAAAATGCTGGGTGAGACTGTCTTCAATTCTGAATTTTAAAAAATTAATCATAAGATTAAGAATGTGAAGAATCTGAAATAAACAGTAAAAAGCAAAATAAGATTTTGATCTTAGAAAGATATAAATGGATTAACAATCCACATAAAATTGAAATATGGAAACTTTTACAATAAGATTTTCTAATTATAAAGAACAAACAGTTTCTCGTGTGAAATAGATTCCGTTTTGGTTTTTACAAGACCTAATAGAGATAAACAATTACATGATTTCAAAAACTGGACAGTAGATGAGATTAAAGATTTACAAGCTTGTAAAATGTTACAAATCAGAATAACAATGAAAATGTTGAGAGTTTTAAAGAATACAATAAAAAATATTAGCCACAATATCAACATTAGTAAACATGTCTGCTTCTATGGATAGACTGTGTCCAAAAGATATTAATGAAGAAATGACAGATGTAGAACAAATTCTATTTGAATGATAGAGATGGTATCAAAAATGGATTTACAACCGATAGGCCAAGAAAATGATTGGATGTTTCATTGGATTTACAAAAGAAACTGTCTGAGGTTTAAAATTTAAAAGGAAAACAAAAATGACAAACCGAGAGAATAATCTGGATTTTTTTTCTACTGGATTTACAAAACAGAGTTGTTAAAGTCTTGAAGAACTTGAATGTGATAGGAAGAAATGAAGAGAAATCAAATCCTATGACAATATTTGACAATGAACTTAAAGAAGTAATGTGTTAAAATAAAAGAAATATAAAGTTGGTTTATTTGATCAAAATTAAAACAAAATAGATTGTTATATCTGGCAACCCTTTATGGACTTTCTGTTGACACCAGGACTGAAAGATGATGTGGTGTGGATTTATTTATAGGTAAGAGACGAGATATAGATGAGACATTTGTAACCTTAGAGGGGGTGAAGAATCACTAAATTTCTTTATACCTGTTGTAATGAAGGTTGAAAGTTACTTCTTTATATATGTCTTTTCTTTCTTTATTATATTCTTACTTTTTTCTTGCACGTTTTTCTCCTTTCTATTTTTTTAAGTTTAGTTCATATTAGATTTTACTATTATAATCAGATTTGTCGATCTGTGACTTCCGGTTCCGGGTCGCGGTGCTGGCGGTTGTGCGAAGAGCCTGCTCTCTTCGCCGGACGGTTTCCCTCCGCCGGTAGACCCTGGACAGGGTCAAAAGTCACCCTGGAGGGGCGACTACTGCTGGAGAGGACTCTCGTTGACTGCAGTGGGTGCAGCAGCGCCTTCCGCGGTCTGAGACAGCTCTTCTGGGCCGACGGGGAAAAGATCGGCCATTAACATGGCCGATCATCTAGCTGCACCAACCGCAAGTCAAACAACATCTAAGCGTCAAAGAACCACCATGGAAGATCCGGGTGAGACCTTTCCTTTTCTCTCTCTACCCTAATTATTCTCCTGTGAAAGCCTCTGAACTATTTCCCCAATTTTATGAAGCAGCGTTTGTGCATGTGGGACTATAAGCCTTGAAACTATAACTAATCTAGTTTGATTATTTTTTTTTATTATTTTTGGGTATTCTGGTTCCCAAAAATTTCTCTTATTGAACTTTTTTTTTATCTACTTATTAAACTGAACAATACTTTTTTTATTATTGTTCTTGTTCTCTTAATTGGGGAAAAAATACTATCTGGAAAAATACTTTACAGCCTACTGAGGACATCTTGTGATGAAAATTGACATTACAACTGTACTATTTCTTGATTATGACTATAACTTGGCCTTCAAATTATCACAAAAAAGCAGCTGTGTGGAGGTGGACTGCTGATTGTTATTAAACATAGCCTCCACTAAAATACTAAAAGACTACTTGATCATGGAAATGGAGGATTTTTTCCCACAGCTTGACTACAACCTTATATTGGAAAAAATCTTAGAATTTACTGAGAATATATACTTCAGGAGGGAAACTAAAGATGACTCCCCAGAACTACAAACTGAGGAACAGATCAATACATTTGTGTTCAACCCTATGTACAACATGAGATCGAGGAATTTTATTTACAACTTAACTACGAAAAAGCCTTTGCCTCAAAACCACAAATTGACACTCAGACCTCAGCTGATTTCTTCATAAACCAAAAATCAACAGAACAAGAACTTACCACTATCAAAGAGGACTCCAGACAATTTTATCTACAATCAATCGAATATCAGAACTGTGATATCCTGGACAACCAACTAATAACTATAACACTAGATAAAATTGACTACGTCACCCAGATGACAATGGAAGAAGGACAACAGACACAAGACCAGATTGAATTGAGGATGAATATCGTAAACAAAACAACGAGATCTATTGACATAGTGGCCCTTTTATGAAACTGGCCTAGCACAAAAAGAAAGCTAGAGTCAGCTTTAAAAATGGGACTTAAAACTATACTTGATGGCTAAAAAAGGTTTTTTTAGAGATATGGTCTGAATTAATAGTAACTGAGATGAAAAATAAAACTGGGACTGATTTAGCTTAGGACTTAGATTTATAACTGTGAGGGAATTATTGTAGATTATAATTTGGAATTTTGAAATGAAAAATGTTTTAAATGTATTCCTATCTTGATTATATATGGTTGAAATAGAGTAAGAAGGTATATATTTTCTCTTTTATTTTATTTCTATTTTTTATCCTTTCTTTTTTATGGAGATAATATGTTTATCATAGGTATATCTATTTTGTAATGGAATGAAAATAACAGAATGGATGTTGGGATTGATTTAATATTTAGGATTCAGATTTATAATTGAGATGAAATTATTGGTTAGAATATAGTTTGGAATTGTGAAATGAAAAATGTTTTAAATGCATACCTATTAAGATTATATATGGTTGAAATAGTGTAAAGATATACATTTTCTTTTTTACCTTATTTTTATTTTTTATTCCTTTTTTGGAAGATAAGATGTTTATGTTAGATATGATGTTTATTTTCTAATGGAATGGAAACAATAGAATGAGAAGGTAATTGTTGGAATATTATTGTAGACATGATAATGGTTATGTTATATAATTAGGGAAATTAGGGATGCCTGAAATATAAATAGTATGTTTAATTAATGTTAAATTGGAATGTGGTAATTGGAATATAGTTAAACTTAAAAACAGGACTTGGAATTTTTATAGGTAAAATGTGATTGAAAATTTTTTATGGACGGATTGAAATTTACCTAGAAATGTATTAACCTGAATATATTAATGGAGGGAAAGAGAGAGGGAACCTCCAAGGAGTTAACCTGACTAGTAAATGTATGTTTTTGATTTTAGACAATTGCTGATTTGTGAATGTATGTTTTTGATTTAAGATGATTGATTACCCTATCCCCACGTTGTTTCCTAAATACTTTGTTCAAAAAAAAATGGAAAAATTAATAAAACTTGTTATAAAAAAAAAAAGATTTGTCGATCTGTCTGTCTGTCTGTCTGTCTGTCTGTCTGTCTGTCTGTCTGTCTGTCTGTCTGTCTATCTATCTATCTATCTATCTATCTATCTATCTATCTAGTATCAGTCCATTAATACAGGCATAAATCCATAACTTTCTAGTAGTTCTAATGTTCTCGATAGAGGAATTGAAAGGTAAATATACTGTATGAACTTGTAATTTATGAAATGCTACTTTACTCTCTTGACCATTCAGAAGGCGTAAATGTGTAAATAGGCGAATTTGTCACAGAACATTCAAGAAAATATATAGCTGCTTCTGAACATGAAAGAATTTCAAAAATTGTCAGGAGATTGAACAATAGTACCTGCCATAGCAGACAAATTGGGTAAAACCTAATCAATCAATCAATCAATCAATCAATCAATCAATCAATCAAAGAGTCAGGTTTCTTCAATAGCAGCTTTAAAGTCAGTAAGCCTATAAGTTTAAATTAGATTTAATTTCTTTGGCTTTTACTATCTTTTATTTAAGATAAAATTTATTACAGAGGTCATCTTTTCTACTCCTTGATGTATTATGCAGAACACATATAATATCCTGATCAAGGTGGGTACATCATCAAATTCATGGGATTCTTAGAGCAAGAACAGAATTGATTTCAATTGTCATAGTTACCAATGACGAAAAGCAAAAAGGCTTGTCCTCTGAGATAGTTTTTCCTGAATGTGTCCAACATCTAAAACTAATACCTTTTTTTGTTTCTCCTAAAATGGGGACTTTTCAAGGCATCAGATGATTATTTTGAATTATAATGCACCCTTTATCTGGTTCACGGGTGTCAAACTTGATCACGTCACGTGATGTATCATGACGTTCGCGACGTTTTTTGTCTTTGCGGAGCCTGGGTGGGCGTGGCCTGTGCATGATGTATTAAAATTGGATGTATAGATTAACACTTACCACAAGACTCTGGTGTGGAATTGTAAATAAACAAATAACTGTTACTAAATTGGCCCAAGCCAGTTGTTTCAAATACATCAAATGCAGTGAAGATGTTCTGTGATGAGTTGCTCCAGCAAGCCTATTCCATATCTGCAAAAATGGATCAGAATCATTGGTCCTCATATACATGGATCAAATGTCATTAATGTTTAGATATTTGCCACCTCTTCAAGTAGGCCAGGTCCAGAAACAGATTACATAAGTATTGCTGGAACTCTACTTTGTTATTGCAGGGAATAACAAAAGAATCTTGAAAACCTGACAGAGTTTTTCTTTCCCCCTTTCGAGTAAAGAGAATCAAGGTAAGGCAATTTTGAATTTCTTTCTCACCCTCTCTTGTCTTTTAGGGCTAACTTGGTGCAAATGTAATTGTCCTTGCATTTCTTCTTCAGGGTTATCTTCTTATTCTTCTAGAATTCTGAAGCATACTTACAAAAAAGGATCTCATGTCCCATAGTGGATGGAATGTTATTTTTCTATAACATGCTTAACTGGGTCATGAGGTGGGATAATGTATCATGTGAACCCCCTTGCTCAAACAACTGCCCCAGACATTTAATTCAACAGGAATAGTAGTAACCTAAATAAAACAACTGTTGTTTTTAATATTTATTTCCCAACTTTCCATCCAAAATAGCTAATATGATTATTGGTAGAAAGAGAGCAAATTTGGTATAGTTTTTAAGGCATCAGATTAGAAATATGGAGTCTGTGAATTGTAGTCCTGTCTTAGGCACAAAATCACCTGGATAACATTGGGCCAGTCACTTTCTCTCACCCCTTAGAAACAGGCAACGGCAAATCACTTCTGAAAAAACTTTCCAAGAAACTTGTCTAGACAGTCTCCAAGAATCGGACATAATTGAACAGAAAACAAAATAGTAGAAAAGTGGCTCAAATTTTCAGAAATCAATTAAAAACAATAAATAGGTAGTGCATCACCCAGTGAGTGGTGAGCTGGTTCTTGGTTATTGCAACATTTACTCCTCAGACCATAAGATTATCTTCATTTCAGATCCAATCCCCTAGTCAAAGAGAAATTGGAATCCCTTCCTTGCCTTCTCTTGATTCTTAAGTTGATAGTCAGACCAACACTTGGCTCTTAGAAGCATGCTTGCAATTGAACTTTTGCAGTAGACCCTGTGAAACAGACCAGTTTACAGTTCTCTTTTCACCATACGTGCATAATAATGATGAGCAGCAGACTATAGGGAACATGGCAACATGTAAGCAAATATGGAAACTATTAAGCATTATTTAGCAACATAGACCACATGCAGCTGTTTTGGTGCATTTATGGAAGCTATCAGAATTAAATTAGAGTCCTGAAATGGAGAAAACAGGGTTATTTCCGTTTTTCGTTCCATCTTGGCGTGAACAAGTGCCAGATGGGAAGAACAGCTTGCATCCAGAGGTATTTTTCAGCAATATTTTCCTATTTTAGTTTGACACAGAAATCTTCTTGACTGCAGGTCAGTATTTTGTTTTATGGATATTGTATGCCAGCTAAAAGAAAAGTATTGCCTTGGTTTTGGCTGGAGATTTCAGTGGGCCCAGGGAATAGAAGACTATGTCCTGAGTACTATAGAGACTCAAAACTTGTATTAATAGCAATTCCCTTCTACTTTTTACTAATAAAATAAGGAATAGCAATCTCTACTTTTGGTTCCCCTCCCCTGTTCTTTCCATAGTGCTAGTGGTACAATTTTTGTTGCAGAGGATTTGGGATATTTTTTTTAAGCACAGGCAAAATTGGAGAGGGTCACCTGCCTCCAATATGTTGTCAAGCAGGATGAGCTTTTTGTTCCTTCTCAAAATGCACATGGCGCTAAAACCTCTCAATTTTTCCTGATGTTGTCTCCAATTTCCAAGGATATTTCAGTTCACGTAGAAAACTACTGAGGCCTCTTGTAAGTTGTTGTTGTGCTATGTGAAATGGAGGATGAATCTAAGAATGGGCTTAAGACTTTTTCTTGAGTTGAGGACAGCAGAGAACATCAATAATACTTGGAACATGGCTAATTTTGATAGGACTGTCCTGGGTTCTAGAAAATCCTGGTTAATCTCATCATACATTTTTGATGGATGAAGAATAATTATGTCAGGTAAGATTGAAATATGAAGGGATACAGAGAAGTGCTGGGATAATTTTGTACCATTTTTAGCTTCTGTGGGGGAAAAAACCACCCTTTTTCATGGCCCGGAGAGACTTTTCTGTTCTAATGAATTTTCTCCCACTTTATGGCAATCAATCAATCAATCAACATTTTTTTCCCTATACTGATAGGCTATCTTTTTTCTTATATTAGACAAATGAGTCCAGGAGTTAAATGTTTTAGCTTACGTTAATGTCACTCTTAAGCCCTATAGGAAATTTTTTATTAAAGTTCATGCAAGAAATTGAAGGACAGAGAACTATTTGCCTCAAGGACTGCTCCATTGAGGTGGCAGATATTGTCCCATCATCCAATGTTTTTAAAGGACTCATCTTCATGACATGTCTCTATTTCATTTCTAATGAATTCTGGAATCGCCTACATTGTTTTTAGTTCTTTCTCTATTAAAGTGGTGCTTTCCCTCTTCTTTCAGCACAAATCTTGCCATAATAACAGTGTCTTGTGATCATGTCAGTCATGAGCTTTGATTAGCCATCTGAAGCTTCTGAGCATAGTTCTTTACTTTGCAGTCACGGGACCCAGATGATCATTTTACCTTCAGCAAGAAGGAAGAATGGATGTCTGGCCTTCCTCACCTGTGTTTTGCAAAAATGTTAGACAGGCATTACACATTCTCCTGATTTCTAAGCGTCTACCAGTCTTCTGGAAAAGAGGTATATTTTTAAAGAGACAACAAATGTTTAGTGGTCTTGCAGAAGACTAGTAAACCTGCCTTTAAAAAAAAAAAAGCTGGTTTATTTACCCAGTGAAGATTGGGTTCCGTCAACAGTTTTTACTGCTTGGGTCCAACAGGGGCTTTACGTGGCCATATTTTCCATTACATTTTTCAAATTAAAGAATTATTTTGCCCATTCCAAGGTCATTTGGCATACTTTTCGGTGCTGTTGATTGCAGGTAATTGCTAACAGCACTGCAATCCTTGTGTGGTATTTTTCATGTGGAGATATGAACAACCTGCCTCCAGAAGTGGTGAATGCTCCAACACTGGAAGTTTTTAAGAAGAGACTGGACAGCCATTTGTCCGAAATGGTATAGGGTTTCCTGCCTGAGCAGGGGGTTGGACTAGATGATCTCCAAGGTCCCTTCCAACTTTATTATTATTAATATTATTATTAGAGTAGGATGAATTTGCTGGGATGTTGTTGTTGTTTTTAAAAAAACCTTTCCTGAATATAGGCCTATAAATCTTTTGGGAAACCAGCAGTACTGTGGCAATATGTTAATAAATAAATAAATATTCCAGCTGACATGTTGAAACAAGACATAACCTTGTTGATGTGTTTGCAAGTTTTCTCCTGCTCCACTTTGCACCCTCCTCTGCCTCACCAACCTGTCAGCCAAAACTTTTTGGGGACATGAGAATATCCATCTTTTGGAACATTGGCATTCCTACATCCACCCCACCTCCTCTAACAGATCTGTTGAAAAGCAGTTCAATCCCTAATCTCAGGGACTTGCTGGAGTCCCCGAACCTATCCCCCTAACTCATTATGTGGAGTGATTGATGGTTGTTTTCCTGCCAGTAGGTGCTACTGAGTGGAAGAGAAGAAACTGGAGAATCAACCAATCCTCTGCTTTGAGATAGTACCACACTAAACTAGTGAGGAGGGCATCTCTCATTACCAAAATATATGAAAGTTAGCCATGGGGACAGCATGTGTGGAATGCACCTTAATGTAGCCACTGGAAAGAATCCTTAAGGAGTTAGTGCAGTGTAAGCTGAGATGCTTTCAACCTCTTTCTCCCCAACTGTTCTGCTTGATAAAGTCCTTGCCACATAACCAAAACACAGTAATTATAAGTATGTGACAAGATTGTGTCACATATGCATGTGCTGTTTTTCCACATGAGCAGCATCAAATTATATCTTGCATGTGTGTCTGGAATATTAATGGCCATCACCAAAGGAAGAAAAATCTAGCAAACATTTGCATATGAACCTTTCTTTGCCTTTGGCTCCTACTTCAGGGGAAAAGAAGGCACCCTGAGACATATGGTGTTTGTTTTCACTTGTGCTGTTTCCGCTTGGCTTCAGACATTTGCTCATCTGCTACATTTATGGCTTCTAAGTTTAAACTTAAAACAGAGGGTAGGCTGGATGTTGTGGGGAACATATGGGGAGATGGAAAATAAACAGCCCAAAGAATCCTTTGGCTATAAGGAGTTACGAGAAAAGAAAGGAAAAAAGTCTGTCCAATATACCAGGGAATCATCTGCAGACCTGGAAAAGTTCAACCAAGTTATGTTCCCCTACTCTTCCTCTTCCAAGAGAAGTTGTCATAATGAAAAGTATTTTGATTCTTCCTGAATGTGGTCAATCATACGTTGACTCCCTAAATAACTCCTATTCGATGAAGCGGCTGAGGAAAAGTTAAAAGGGAGCAAAGTATAGTAACACTGGAGCTTTGTGGAGCTTGAGCCATTTGTCCGTGGGAGTGATTTCTTGCCTTATCACTTCCCATGAGCTTTAAACTCAGGTTTCCCTATAGGAGGTCCTTCAAAGCAGGTGCTGGTTTGATTGTTTCATAGCTTTCTGTCAGGCAAAGAGGGAAGCATGAAACTGACAGGAATCCATCAGTTTCCATTTTCTATTTAGCCCTGGGAAAAACATTTTTTCTTTGTTTCTTTTTGTTTTATGGGAAGGGGATTGGGTGAAGGAATTTTTATCCCTGCTGGACTGGGGAAGGCAGCTAGAGAAGCCACAATGATTTTCACTCCTTGCTGTCAACATTATTATCAAGTCATCCAGTGGTCAGGTCAGTTTCAAATTGCCTTTTGAGAGCTTGGAGAATGGAAATGGTGATGGGAACACTCAGTTTCTGCAGCATTTCTTGCTTCATTATTAATGTTTTCGCTCTTACTCTTTTTAAACTGGAACACTTTTTTCTTCCTGTCTGTGTGTAGAGTCCAGATCTTTATTTGAAAAAGCACTATCCAATTGCTTCTGTAGAACCTTGGTCTACACAGCTGGAAAGCAGGGGGGGGATATATATTTGGCAGTGACCAACTTCTCAAAGAAGGTTAGGCATGTGTGCTTCCCACCTGCTAGAAGAAGGCATGCCTGCCAATTTCTTTTTCTTTTACTTTTTTTGCCTTTCTGGGCACGGAAGGAACACCCTTTAAGACAAGGTGTTGACAATCTTGTCGAGGAGTGTCAGTAGCCTGTTCAGGCAAGCAGCAATTGATATCCTGATGAAAGAAGAGTTCTGTGGCCAAGGCTGAAAACTAGGAAGGGTGTGGCTGAAACCAAAGAAAAGCAACCTTATCACAAATTATAGATATGGCCCATGGATCTCATCATTGCCATCATACCCTGACTGGCAGAAGCCTTCCAGATTTCCGCTAGGAGCAATTCCCAGGACTCCTTGGAGAGATATCTTAGTTGCAGGAATGGGATATTATTTAAGTCTCCATCTTTGTGTCATTATTAGCTCGACCAGCAGCAGGAAATGCTCCTACATAAATAGGAAACCGCAAGAAGAATCCTGCTAGATTAGATCACAATGACCTTGCCTTCTTTATATAGTCTTGGTTGGGTCTGGGATGTTTTGGGATGCCAAAAAGCAAGAAAAGAGACAATCCTACCTCTGTTTCCAAACTTGAGGTCTGATTTAGCTTCGTAACTAGTGGTCTTCTTCAAGGATTTGTCTAAGCTACTTTTAAAGGTCTCTCTGCTAAAGGCTCTCATAAACTCCAGTAACAAGTTCACTAGTACTTTTCTTTTTGTCTCTCTTGAATTACTCAGCATTCACCATTGATTGAATGAAGAGAAGCAGGGGGAAAAAAACTTTCTTCCAAAGAATTCTTCTACATACCACTCATAATTTTTCAGCCCTTTCTCAATGCCCTCTACTATCCAATGGATTCCTAAATTTTAAAACCGCAAAACATTGCAAAGTTTCCTTATTTCACAGCTGCTGCAGCCCCTTTGCTTGGGTGTCTTCTTCTGTACCTTCTTGGGGATTACAATAAGGAAATATATAATGGGGGGAAAAAGATCGTTCTTTAACTACTCTTTTGACAATCTGCTATATTACTTGTCGAAGGACACATCTGATACTATAGCTCATAACCAAGTAGTAGTGTAATGCAATACTGATTCTAAAGTAAGATCAGTTGAGTTCAATAGACTTACCTCTAGGTACATCTAGCTTAGCATTGGAGCTTAAATTCCCTTGCCCCCCCACTTTTGAGGTAATTTTTATTTGCATTTTTAAAACTTTTCTTGAAGAAAGCCAGATCATGTAGACTTTGACAAGAAAGAAGAAAATAATGTCCTGCTTTTTTTCTTCTTCTAAATGTAGAGAGGAAGTTATGTCAGAATTGGGATATATAAAATTCCTCTGTACTTTTTTTTTAAACTAGAAAAAGGAAATAATCTGAAGCTGAGCTACTTTAAAAAATAAAATCATTTGTTATAGTAACTGAAGCACATGCCAGCATACATACATACATGCATACATACTAAACACTACTCACATAAATGTATCCAATCATGATTAAGTCAATGGATATTGTTTCCTATTCAGTAAAGCAGAAGCCAGTTGTTACTGGTATTTCTTTGCCACTTAGAACTGTTCAAGAATAGAATAGCAAAGCACATTCATAATTGTTTGCTTGTACTGTATATCATTAAATATGGAGCATCTTTCAATGACTTAACCAGGTTTGCACTCTTTGCTTTGAGCTGTCTTACCATTTCAAGTTTCAGTTAAGTACAAACTGTTTTGCAGATCTATTTATCAGGAATCCAAGTAATAACGAAGCATTTAGAAGTAGTTGCCAAAATGCCTCTGATTATTTTGATAGAAAAACATTTTTCTCTCTTCCTTCCGCATTGTGGGCTTTTAGATAATGGCATGAATCCTAGTAAAACAAAACAAACATCTTTTATTTTTCTGAAAGGAACCTTCTCTTTCTCCTTCTCCTTCTCCATAAAATTGGATTTTCTATTTTGATTTTGGTAAAGAAGGCTTTTCAGCTTTCACCTCTTCTCCCAAAGATAATTACAATATAATAACAGAGTAGGAAGGGACCTTGGAGATCTTCTAGTCCAACCTGCTGCTCACGCAGGAAACTCTATACCATTTCAGACAAATGGCTGTCCAATCTCTTCTTTAAAACTTCCAGTATTGGAGCATTCACAACTTCTGGAGGCAGGTTGTTCCACTGGTTAATTGTTCTAACTGTCAGGAAGTTTCTTCTTAGTTCTAGGTTGCTTCTCTCCTTGACTAGTTTCCAACTGTTGCTTCTTGTCCTGCCCTCAGGCCCTTTGGAGAATAGCTTGACCCCCTCTTCTTTGTGGCAGCCCCTGAGATATTGGAACACAGCTATCATGTCACCCCTAGTCCTTCTCTTCATTAAACTAGACATACCCAATCCCAGCAACTGTTCCTTATATGTTTTAGCCTCCAGTCCCCTAATCATCTTTGTTGCTCTTCTCTGCACTCTTTCTAGAATCTCAACATCTATCCCCTCATCCAAATCGTTGATGAAGATGTTGAAGAGCACTGGGCCCAGAACAGAGCCCTGGGACCCACTACACACTTCAATCCATGTAGATGCAGTTCCATTAAGGACCACATGCTGAGTACGGCCGGTCAGTCAGCTACAAATCCATCTAGTGGTGATATTGTCTAACCCACATTTTTCTATCTTATCAAATAGTAGGTTGTGGTCTACTTTATCAAATGCCTTACTGAAGTCCAAGTAAATTATATCCACAGCATTCCTCTGGTCTAACTGTAAATAATGATCTAAGTTGGAGATTAATTCAGAATATTTCAGCATTTATTTTAAAACATGTATTACTGGGTCAGTCTTGCCATCTCAGCCAGCTCCATCAATGTTACCATCCATTCTTTCATTGGAGGTATTTTCAAATCTTTTCACATGAAATTAAGGTGAGAAATGTGCACTGCTTTTCTGGTTTATTCCTTATGCCAGCACCAAGACAAAAATGACGATGAAACTTCTCTTGATCTATACTAAATCTTGCTTTATTACTTGATGTCAGCCAGTCAGATTCTGGATCAAGCACAGGCATTTTTTTTCTCTGTCTCTATTTAGCTTACAAGGTACATATGATGGCATGTACTGTGTTGATTTTTATAGAATTTACTTTTGATTAAATTTGTATAAAGTTATATGATCTTCCATATTTCAGAGCAATATAGGTGCACAATGTACTGCTGGATATCTACACAACAAATGAATCAATAGAATCCATGGAATCTAGGTTATTCAAAATAGATCAGTTTTTCCCAGTGTGATGCACTCCAGATGTGTGAAAATTGTATCTTTTAGAATTCCAGAGTGTGGTCAGGCTGGCTAGGCATCCTTGGATAACTTTTTGCGGCCTAAAAAATGTTGAAAAAGGTGGATTAGATTCCTGAAATTAGTACTTTCAGCCCTTCTAGAAGGTACTGTTACATTAGATTTTTATTTTGGAAAACCCTGGAACTAGCATCTACATTGTCAAAACCATACTGAGATGATCAACCTTTCCATTTCCCATCACTTCTGAATCCATTTTAAAAGGCACTAAGATTTTGGTTGCTTCACTACTTCCTGAATGGAATGCTTTTTTTTCAGGACCTGAATACTGCATGAACCAGAAGGAGGGCTGAGAAAATATCTACAGACCCCTCATATCCTGGACATAAACTGTTTCAACTCCTCCCTTCAGGACATGGATATAGGACAATAGGACACTGCATGCCAAAACAACTACACCGAGGGATAGTTTTTCCCTCATGCCATCACTCTGCTGAACAACCAATTCCCACAGCACTGTCTTAGGCCTAAAGATATTTACCCATGTAGTAGGGCTGTGTTGCTATTATACTTCTCATCTTTTCTATTACCTTCTTCTATTGATATCTTACATTATATCATTTTGTTGTTTGTATCTTATGATTTATGATTGTATCTTATGATTTATCACTTTGTTATTTGTATGTACACTCAGAGCTTATGCACCAGAGACAAATTCCTTGTGTGTCCAATCATACTTGGCCAATAAAGAATATTCTATTCTAAAGAATATTCTATTTTTGACCTAAGGATCCTCGTACAGAAACCTGGTAGGGCTGAGTCCAAATGGGTGTAATACTGGTGTGGTGAATGGAGCAATAAAGTGCCCTCCCTCTCCTCCTCTGCTCAGGAGAAGAAAAATTGTTGAGAGTTGCTGGCTGCAAAACAAGGCAAACAATTTTAACAGGTTCCAGGACCTTCCCTGGATACCTTCCTTGTGCTTGTGGACAACAGGGTTATATATCCCCAGTCTTCTTTTTCTTGACCCTCTTCCCGCAAACATCTCTAAACTCCAAGCTGTTTTGGGGACCATTCTAGATATCCCCAAGAATGAAGTCCCTGAGTGTGGACACTACTTTAACCCTGAGAGAAGTCTGAGCATTTTTCTCCCTTCTTCTACTACTGCCTTTAAACAACATTTCCTTCATGTGTACAATGGCAAGTCCCCATTACAACATGGTTTGATCACCAAGATGTTGATCTCATGTTGAAAACAGGATTTGCAGCCCCAGCAGCGTATATACTCAAGGAAAGTAAGGCTAGTTTTGAAACAAGCAACATTTTTCATTTCTTTTATGTTATGCTTTAATGTATGCAAAAGAAGAAAAGAACACAAAAACACCAACAGAACAAAAAAATAAAAGGAAACCAAAGCATATTAGGGTACATATAATAATTCAATCACAATTTTTTCCTATACATCATTAAACTTTAACCACATTAGATAATATTCATCAGTCTTTCCAATACAGTGGTAAAGAGCCAGTTCATAGACAGAAAATAAACACATATCCAAAATTATGTGTTGAGAACACATAATGTTGAGATTATAAATCTGGGAAGCCTCTATCTTTCTGACTTTGAACAGTTTACTCTTCTCCACATTGGATCAATTCACAGTTCCTCATAGAGTGAAATTCCAAATTTCCGGTATGCAGTTCAAAAGTACTTTCATATCTGAAAACTATAATGAACTTTGTAATGCTTTAAAGTTATGGATCTTATGGATTTCAAACCAATCTTATAGTTCTTGATCATGGGTGTCAAGTGTCCCCTTATCCATTTTACTCTTCCATCTGAATGAGGCTGTTAAGCAACCTTCTGAAATGCTTGAGAGAGAGAGAGAAAAACATGAAAAAATAAAAATATTTTCATAATGTTATAGTAACATTAATTTCAATAATTCATTTTACAATCACAATAAATACTGTATCCTTGATATTCACCTCCTCCACCAGGATTGTACCAATTTTCTATTATTCTTTCACTGAGAAATAAATTCTACCATTTCTCCTAGATAGTCACCCCTATTTGTCATGCTACTTTCCTGAAAGACTAAACTAGCAGGAGGCCTATATTTCCTTTCACTATTGTCCATCCTCTATAATTTTATGACTTGTGGACTTCAACTCCCAGAATTCCTCAGCCAGCATAGCTGGCTGAGGAATTCTGGGAGTTGAAGTCCACAAGTCATAAAAGGGCCAAGTTTGAACACCCCTGCTCTATAAAAATATGTTAAGGGAGACTCTTGTCCTGGTAACTTGCCCATCTGATCTATTTGTGTTATGCTGTCTAAGACAGCTGCAAAGGTGAGTTTATGCTGGGCTTGTCATGTGAATGCTTTTACTATATACAATGAACCTTATCTTTATTTTTATGGCCCTTTGAAGACTTTCTCCAGTCCCTAGTCTTTGTTTCCTGTATAGCTATGTGGAAATATTATGTGGGCTGGAGAGCAGCCATACATGAAATGTAACCTCAGAAGCCAGAGAATTGCTTTCCTCTGATTAATATTAACTATTAATATTAACTATTAATATTAATATTCTATTGTTTTAGAATATGGATACTGAGTTTTAGAAACAGATTGCTAAGATAACCTGCATTCTGCACTGAGCTTAAAATAACAGGATGGGGACTATTTAAAAATGCACATTTTTAGTTCTTTTGGATACCCATTCCCAATCTTGTGCCTTTCACATTTATTAAACTAAAGTTTCTGTTTTCCTGGCAAGCATAACAACTGGCCAGGTTGACTGCTCCAGATATTCTTCTAGTCATTCTTTCAAGAGGAGTTTTCTAAAGTTAGTGGTCAGTGAACTAGAACCTACATTGTCCAACTGAGGACTGAGACCTTGTTTATTATATCAGCACAAACATTTTTTTTCCCCTGATAAACAAAGCACTTGTTTAAGTTTCTAACGTATCTCATCCTCCTGGAGAATCAACATTCTTAGGAGAGACTTACAAACAGCAGGAAGAAAACAGGGACAGGCTGTTCCCAGTAAGACCATTGGTTCATCTGTCCCAGTATGGCTTACACTGGCTAGCATGCACTAAGGCAAATTGGCTGGCTTCCCATTTCCCAGTAAACCATTTGCAAATGTCTATTAAAGCGATTGGTGGATTCCTCTGGCTTTGCTGCCCTTGCTCTTCAGTGGGTTACCAGCTGATCTGGCACAGTAAGGCAGGTCTGACTTCAGGATTTGATCCATTGCCTCTCACAGTGTCTTGCCATTGCCCACTGTGACGGAGAGTTAAGCTCCCAAATGGGTTTTGTAAGCAGACATACTTTGGGCAAACACAAAGAAGATAGTAATTAATAGCCAAAGGCATAGTGTGGAAAATGTTTCGGATTCTTTTAAAAGGATCAATATTCTAGGGTTGCTAAGTAAATATGATAACTTGATAAGGTTTTATTATGCAGACAGGAATGTAGCAAGCTCAAGCCTGATGCATCATTATACATTTCTCAACTGAATGAACTCGTTTATATATTCAGTGATGATTGTTTATGCTAAGGAGATCTCTGGGTCTGTGAAAGAACTACTTTCTGGAAATGAAGTAAGATGATCCATGATAGCTGTGTCATTGACAATGATGGCTTCTGTGGTTTATTTAAGCTATTGAAACAGACTGCCTGTGATTCACCATTCCCCTCTTTGTGCAGACATTTGTACCAGGTGTCAACGCTGCTAACATCGGATGTTCTTGCTTTGACAACAGATGGAAATGCAGCCATTTTCTCTATTGCTTTTAGAATTAGTCGATGCTGGGAGGGGGAATAGGGATGAGAGTCCAGCTAGTGATAACAATAATAACTTAGCCGTGGGAACCCAAGGACATTGGGCCCAGAGCTGATAGTGTTTTGGGGGCTGGAGAGCTGGGGAGAAAGCCTGCGCTTCAAGCTAATTGGGGAATGTGATTTATGACTGTTTATTGGAGGAGGGAATTGTACTTTGTTACTTTGTGCCCAGGGGAGGGGAATTTCGTTTTTGGTTTCAACTATGTAGTGCCGATACTTTGTTTCTCGAATAAAAGATTCTTTAAGGTAAACAATGCCTCGAAGTTCTTTTGAAGAGTTTCATCTGTCGGAACCATGACACCAGGGCAATCTCATATGTTCTGGCCTAGGTAAGGTTTGGTCCCTTCAGAACATGTTGTTTAAGATTTGCTTTGTATCTGGACTAGCAGCCACTAGCAGGATGAAAAATAGATAAATATTGTCATGTGCCTTTTCATAACAATACCATGGGACTTCCCACCAGCCATCCAAGTCAGTGGAAAACCATATTGGAATGTATTTTGCTGTCCCTACTGATGATTCCTATACTACCTCTATTGTATTGGTTCCTAATTCTTGCCAATCATCAGATTCCCCAAAGGTTACAGGTGAGAAAACCAAAAGGATTTTATAGATCTTGAAGTTACTATGTACTGGGCAAAATTGGAATAAGGAGAAAATGCTACTTTAGCATGGATACAGCTAAGACAATTAAAACCTATTTCACTCATGAGATGGGAGCAGGATTAAGACATATAAGGGGGACCAAGCAGAAAAAAAGATGTGGCTACAGCATATGATAGCAGTGTTCCAATATCTCAGGGGTTGTCACAAAGAAGAGGGAGTCAAGCTATTCTCCAAAGCACAGGCAGGACAAGAAGCAATGGATGGAAACTAACCAAGGAGAGAAGCAACCTAGAACTAAGGAGAAATTTCCTGACAGAACAATTAATCAGTGGAACAACTTGCCTCCAGAAGTTGTGAATGCTCCAACGCTGGAAGTTTTAAAGAAGAGACTAGACAGTCATTTGTCTGAAATGGTATAGGGTTTCCTTCCTGAGCAGGGGGTTGGACTAGATGACCTCCAAAGTCCCTTCCAACTCTGTTCTGTTCTATTCTATTCTATTCTATTCTATTCTATTCTATTCTATTCTATTCTATTCTATTCTATTCTATTCTATTCTATTCTAGACTAGACTAGACTAGACTAGACTAGACTAGACTAGACTAGACTAGACTAGACTAGACTAGACTAGACTAGTCTAGTCTCTCAGCGATTTGGCCCAACCTCTTTCTTGCTTCCTTACTACCTAGGTGGTGTTTCCTTCTCTCTTTTTTATTCTTTGAATAAGAAAACAAGTGACTGAAGAGCTGGAAGGAAGCAATTCCACACCCAGTAACTCCAAAATATTTGAAGACAACTTGAAGACAAGCAGCAGTGGTGCCACTGGGCTAATGTCTAAGACCTCCTTAGAACAAGGAGCAGAAAGGCTTAAAATTATGTCTCCAACTGAATATTATCAAAGTGTATCTTTCACCCTTGTGTGATGACTATCACACAAAAGGAGCAGGAAGGCTCACTAGTTTGAAGTGAAGAACGCACCAAACATTTCTTGTGAGCTCATGGCCTCCTCTTAATTTTTTTTTAAAAATTTTTTCCTCAGTTCATGTATCTGGAGGGATGTGATTCTTGATGGACTGAAACTGTCTTCAGTGCTCAGTCTGGGCTCAGCTGCATTCCAGTTTCATGTTGGTCAGAGCATCGCCTCCTTGGGTCTCCCAGCTGCCCTCCTGATTAGTAATGCATTATACTGGGGCAGACATTAAGAAAACATCTTCTTAATAAAGACAGATTGTCTACTTTGCATATGAATGAGAAAAGAGTAAATAAATTAAACATTAAGTATTAAAATCCGGAGCCACATGTTCAGTGCTCCCATGATCAATTTTTTTTAATTTTATTTCCTGTAAAGTAGATCTTGAGGTTTTGTCCCTGAGTTTTTGCAGATGATAATTCAATTATAAGAGAAAGTGCAGCTATGGCTGGAAACATGCCCATCTTTATTTTATAGCAAGCGTAATTGTTGTGGCGAATATATATTTTGTTAGCGCTCAAACTGCATCTAGGTGCATAGGAGGAAAATCCAACTTCCTCTTTCCTTGGCAAGCATTCCTGTTATTTCAGAACAGTTAGCAAATTTGTGTCCAAAACGGTGAAATTACTATAGCTGGATAGGCCCATGTTATCACTGGTAATGGGTAATGCAGCAATAATTAGGCCAAAATAGGTATTGTTGGACTTAAGTTCTCATTACATCCAATTCAGCATAGCTAACATGGCAATGGGAGATGTACCCTAATTTCTGGAAGATTGTAACATACTAGATCCAGGTCTAAATACATTTAGAACATACCATCTACTTGCCGGGAAGGGCCTATACTATAGTAAAGCAGAACTGACTCAACTAATGGGCATCAATTCTTCTTATTAATTCATGATCAGACATGGGGATCCTATGGCTCTTCAGGTGTTTTGGTTTCCAACTTTAGTTAATCCGGCTCAGAAGCTATGCTTGCTGAGGCTGGTATTAGACAGAGGCGCCCCGGTTCCATATTCCCACTGTAAAACAAAATGCAAAGTGTATTTGCTGGAGTGAAGTGCGAGACATCACAGAGATGCTATTAATACATTGGCTTAGAATGACATGAGTGATAGAAATACTTTCCGTCCCTTGTTAAAGACTTCTAAAAGTAACTTCAAAGTGAGGGGCTCTCAAGTTTCTAATATTACTCTACTAAACATACATGCTCGGATATTTCGGCCTTCAGGATGAGAAGATGATAACAACTGGATATAAAAATGACATTTTTACAACCCACATTTGGACATGGAAGTTTTTGCAGGGATAGAATTTCTGACCTGAACCTTCAGAAATCTGAAGATTTCTGAGGGTTACTGATCCAAAATCTGCCAATCCTTCTAGATCAGCATGGCTGGCTCAGGAATTCTGGGAGTTGCAAGTCCACAAGTCATAAAACAGCCAAGGTTCCACACCCCTGTTCTAGACTCACAGCTTCTGCTTGAGGAGCAGATGGCAGCTGTGGCTAGGAGGTCTTTGTCTGGTTGCAGCATACTGTATAAACCAATTATACTTTTCCAGATTTAGAACCATACTCATAGTCACTTTCAGTGACTCATAGTCACCTGGGATTGTCAACTTTCAATTGGTCTATTCAAGCAGGGGTAGGCAACCTTGGCTCTTTTATGACTCATGGACTTCAACTCCCAGAATTCCTGAGCCAGCCATGCTGGCTCAGGAATTCTGGGAGTTGAAGTTCACGAGTCATAAAAGAGCCAAGGTTGCCTACCCCTGATCTATTGTAATGCCCTAAACATGGGGCTGCCCTTGATGAGCATTCAGAAGCTGCAATCAATCGAGAAGGCCCTTGTTCAAGTTGCTATATATATTAATTGGTTTACTTGTGTAACATCACTACGCTGATAGCTGCATTAGTTATGCGAACACTTATGAATATAATTCATATAATATAATGTCATATTTAAAATCTTTTAAGGTTTCTGATGTGGGTATTTTGGGGACTGTCTTCTTCCTTTGCCCTCTACCCCTCCAATGAGAGTTAAAAGGGGGGACTTCCTCCAGGTTCTTACCTTTAGGAAATGTGTTTAACAAGGACCTCAGAGGCAGGTCTTCTCTGTTGCTGTCCTCTTTTTTGGAACAGTATGTCTCTCTCCCTGGAGCTCAAGTGATCCCTTAGGCTTTTGGTGCGCTACAAGGCCATTAACACCAACCTGTTTCAGCAAGCTGGGATGGTTCCTCCTGCAAGGGAACATTTGTTGAGTCTGGGATTTCAAGGCACTATGTTTTTTGTTCTGGATTAATTGCCATTGGCGGTTGGCAATGTTTTTATGAGTTTTTACCTTTTAAAATTCACCATTGCAAGAACTGCGTGAGCTACTCAGAGTCACTTGTTGATTGAAGATGCATATAAATCTAATAAGCAAGCTAGCAAATAAATAATTTTTTTCTCCTCCTTGTATTTTCACTTGCTTTATTAAAGATTTCAAAGTCTACGGATGTCTCCTTCTGCTACATGCCAGGGTGAATGCATCTTTCAGCAGCGCCTTTCCCCAGATGTCTGCTCCCCACTGGGACATTGACTGAGAGATGCTCGATTTGCACTTCAACACATCTGGAGGACACAAAGTTAGAAGAGGCGGTTCTGTGTATTGGTGTCAGTTAAAATATGTGACAGGAAGTAAAGAGGGACTATAAGCATGGATGTTATACCAGTTTAACTGGTGTAACTTCTGCCAAAGAGTTACATGAAAATGTAAATCGGGATTTACCAGTCAATCTTCCGGGCATGATTTGTAGTCTATCTGCAAGATTTACAACTCCTTCTTCTTTAATAAAAACAAAAACAAAAGGGAGCTGTCACCTTCCCCTAGGCAGATTTCATGGGTACAAAAAGAAATTATTCCTAATGACCAGAACCAGGTTCCTGCGATCCATGTACTATTCGGAGAACAGTGTTGATAAAGCTTGGAGGGGGAAAAAGCATGGTTTCAAGTTCACTGAACATTTGGTAGCTAGAGGTAAAAGCAAATTTGGTTTTGCTATGATTTAAGTGAGTTAAAGTATATGCACATAGTTTGACATGATTTTTTTCCCTATTTAAAATATGGTAATATAGAATGAATTGGAAATCATGGAACAGTTGAGGTGTGCGTGCATAGGATGAATGAAATCTTAATTGGGTGTTGCCTCTGAAATAATACAGATATCTATCAAACTCCAGCCTCCCAGGTCATAATTACACAATTGCACTTAAGAGGAAAAACAAGACTATTTCTAGGTATGAATTTATTTTTTACTAAATATATTTATTTAAACATGTAATCCACCAGTTGTCCTGGGAATCCAGACTATCATTCCACTGTAGGCCAGGTCTAATGGCATGATTACTAAGAGCCTAAATGTGTGACAAATCCTATTTCCTTCTTTGACAGGTAATTACTGTAATAGATGAGGGGAATGCTGCAGATATAGTATAAAAAAATATAAAAGCTTTTGAGAGGATTTCAGATGACACTCTTATTGACAAGCTATTGAAGTGTGGTTTGGATGATACTACAATGAGATGGGTCCACAACTGGCTACCTAACCACACTCACAGATTCAGCACTGATAGCTTGAGCTGAAAAGCACTAGGTGGGGGTCTGTCTTAGGACCTGCCTTATTTAACATTTTTATTCATGACCTATATAATGGAGTTGATATGGTGCTTGACAAAATTGGGACACAAACCTGGAAGGTCTGGTTTACAACCAGTGTGACAGAGTGAGATTGCCATCTATTCTAGATAGCTTGATAGACTGAGCTGAGAGCAAATGGATGTCCTTCAACTAGGATAAATATAAGCTATTATATTTAGTAAGAAAAAAAATGTATAGCATCCATACAAGATGGGAGATTCCTGGTTTGGAAACACTGCATCAGACAAGCATTTGGTGTGGTTGTTCTGAACAAGTTGTACATGACCACTAGTATGAGTGAGTTCCTAGAAGGGCTGGTGTAGTTCTGTGTTGCATTAGAAGAAGTTCTGCACCAAAGAAGTATGATGTCTTTTTCCCCTTCTCCTATACACGAGTGAAATCATACAATTCTTGTACTATAATTCCAGAAAGATATTGCCAGCTCAGAACATATCTAGAGAAAAGTGGTCAAAGATGCAGTGGCTTGAGGAGGTGCCCCATAAGGTCAGGCTGAAGAAAGGAAATATAATCAGGAAAATAGAAGACTGAGGTGAAATATTATTTCAGTGTTCAGGTACATACAAGGGTGCCTAATTTTCTATTGCCACAGAAACGAGGACCAGAAATCATGGTCACAAATTGTAGCCACCTGGGTTCCATTTCAGAAAAAAGTCTGCGGGAGATAAGATCTGTACAACAGTGGAACAGCCTGCCTATGGAAGTTGTGGGTTTGCAGTTTGGAACTGCCATAGTAAATGTGTCATGAGAACATAGTTAATTTGTTCCAAGTTGAACTGAATTCAAAGTTAGATCTGTTTTTTTTAACAAAAGCCATAGAAAGCATCAAGTAAAATAATATGTACAATACCTGTCTTAGGGTATATCTGTACTTACCCATTAAAATGGTCTTATGACTTGATTCTAAACCAGCTTTCTTATTGACAGGATTGCCAACAGCTTGCAAGGTGTTCAGTCTGGATTGCAGGCCATTATATCCTCCCATAGGATAATCACCCTTTTGTGGTGCCCGTCCTATTTTCCTTCTCTAGCAAAGTGACTGACAGTTCCTTCCTGTGGGTGAGTATCCTCAGAGAGAGGGATTGAGAGAGATAAATGAATGTGCATGCACACAGACAGACATAGATACACAGACAATTAAATTTATATATACAAATTTAAAGCGTTAAATGCATGTACTGGTTTGCACAGCAACTACAAAAACTTTTTTTTTTTTTAAACCCTTTCCTTACTATTGTATTTTTTTCTAAGGATTTTTAAAAAAACTTATATTTTACATAATTGTTGCAAGCTTACAGTAAGTATACAGGTAGTCCTCACTTACCAACTCTAATTGGGATAGGCAATTCTGTCACTAAGTAACACGGTAATAAAATGAAACATCACACGACAGCACCCAACTTTCAATGTCAATTCAGGCGACAGTGATTAAGTGAATCACGCACAGTCCTTAAGCACAAAATCAAGTGACCACAATTTACAACTTCCTGCTGGGTTCCACATTGACCTTGCATGTCAGAAGCCAGCAAAGGGTGATCAGATATCTGTGGGACACTGCAACCACGGATTGAAACCACGGATTGCAACCACAGATTGCCAAGCATTCAAATTGTGATCACATAATCATGGAGATGTTATGGTGACTGCATGTTTCAGGACTGGTTGCAACTTATGTGGAATGGAGTTGTTCTGTGGCTATATTGTGGAAGAAGAAGAATGATCTTATGGGTAGTTAAT
This sequence comes from Azemiops feae, assembly GCA_023970755.1. Taxonomy (NCBI): domain Eukaryota; kingdom Metazoa; phylum Chordata; class Lepidosauria; order Squamata; family Viperidae; genus Azemiops; species Azemiops feae. The sequence goes on along the minus strand of JALGBA010003987.1, from coordinate 2,500,596 downwards.
TGTGCTCTTCCTTTGGTAACTTTTTATTTCTAGAACAAGGAGAATTGTAACCTAAAAGTTTTTAGGTTGCCATGTAGAATTGTTTTATTTCTAATTTGAGGTAACTAGACCCAGATTTTAAAATGGAGATTGAATCTCACCTTGACACATTATCTACTGCTGCAATCACACAAATATTATTAAATGCATTATAAATAGTACAATAATAAAAGAAGGGTATCTGGACTAAGAAAGGCCACAGAGAAGTGCTGCCAATTATTATGATTAGTGCTTGGTATTCATTGGCATTATCTACTAATGGTCCATATTATGACAAGACAAATCCATTTAAATGTCAAACTTCTTTATTACATTAATTAATTAATTCATTACATTAATCAGAGAACGTTATTGGGCTAAACTGTAAATTTCTAAATATTTGTGTTTGAAAGTTTAAAATGCTTTTTTTAAAAAAGAGATCAGAAATGCAAGTGAAGCTGAAGCTAAGTTCCGTGTCAGACTTTATCTTCTGCACTTAAAAATGTAAAGAGATTTCCACAGAGCAGCAATATGATATTGCAAGGTCTGGCCATATTACCAAACTACATTTGGCTTTAAAATGTTCTTGTTTTCATTTCAAACATGTATGGAAAATGGTTGTGAGATTTTGTCGAAGTGCAGCACAGGGCAATCTAGTGCTTTCCAGATTTTGGATTACAATACCCATCATCACTTATCATTGGCTATGTTGGCTCTGGTGATGGATGCTGGAGTCTGCAGAGTTGAAATCTGGGGCTTCTAGGATGTGAAAGATTTCCCCCCCCACAAGTGATGGTTACATGATAAGCTGAGGAAAAGACTTTGTTTGAATTTTCCTCACATTTCATGCCCTTTTCATTTATGTATTTAAAACAAATATATGCTTTCAAACAATATAATAAATGGACAAAGAATATTACTAACATTATACCATTAATGCTGCATTCCCTGCTCTATGCATTTTCCTTTTTGTGTGTCCTTTCTAGTGTGAAATCTTTGTTGTTGGAAAACTAGGCTGGGCCTGGGCTAGAACACAGTGAGCTTATCCACCAAGCTCGCGCAGCCAGCAGTGCTATTTATGTGCTGTGCAGTGCTTTGACCTTCTGAATTGGTTTCCCATTTTAGGAAAGGAAGAGGCAGCGACGGAGAGAAAGAGACAGGCAGCTTTTTTTAACCAGCTCCACAAAGTGACTCTATTCCCATCCATTACACTTTTATTAGTTGATTTGGGAACAAAATAGCACTTCAGTGGTTTAAGAGGATGTACCAGTGTGGACTCCCACAATTTATAAGATGAGACCGGAAGATCCTGATGATTTATAAACACTAACAGATTCTCATTTTGTTGTATATAATCCTTAATTCCATGGTTTTCCTTCCTTCGGTCATGTTTGTGTATTTTAGACCATGCTTTCATTTTGTCAGGACAACATTGTGTGTGGTTCCCACACATGAGAAATGTTGTTGACTGCCTTGAGGCAGTCCCCTTATAGAAAGTTAGAAATGATAGAGATTTCTGACTACACCACATCCTGACATACTGAATGTGGGTCATTTTTCCAGCGCATACATGACTGCAGCTGTATCCGTCTTCCCTAAAATGATGCCCTCCAGATGTGTTGGATTACAATTCCGCTTAATGTCCAGCAAATCATGGCTATGTTGGCTAGGACTGATGCGAGATGAAGTCCAACACCAAAATAGGTCCATGGCTAATGGCAAGAGGCTAACATACTCCTGTTTCTGAATCATATTTCTCTATATGTACTTCTCAGGTTAGTTACTGGATCTTTCAACAAAATATTTAATACCTGAAGAATATCAAGGATTTCCAGAAAAGATTTCAGGTTTAAGGCTGGTGAGTTAAGCAAATTTTAATAGCTAGTAAAGCTTAAAGCCCTGTCTTTGATAAAAGCTTCAATTATTTTAAAAGCACAGTATTGCATATTCATCAAGTATCTGCAGCAATACTGCAATCTTTACATATTGTATTTTTCCGTGTATAAGACGCTATTTTTTCCTGCAAACACCCTGTTCAAAAATCAGGTGCGTCTTATACAAGTGCAGCATCTTACACACGAAAAAATAATGGTAACCTCCGCAGCCCAGGGCATGCCTGTGTGGGTCCTTTATATGCCACTGCCATGCCACCTGGTGCAGGAGGATATCGCTGGCCTGAGATGCCGCCTGGATGGGGAGAAAGCCGGCCCGAGATGCCGCCTGGTCGGGAGGATCGCGCTGCCCCAAGGATGCCGCCAGTCCCACTGAAGCCACCTTCTATGACCCGTTTTTCACCAGCACAGCTTGGGCTGAAGCCACAAGAGGCCCCGGGAAGCCACCTCAGTACAGTGATTGACGGCCGAGGGGGTAGGCGGGACTAAGCCCGCAGAGCGCCATCTGACTGGAGGAAGTCGCCTCCCTTGTGTGATGGTACCGAGAAGTACCAGTAATTGGGAGGTGTCTTATACAAGGATGCGTCTTATAGATGGAAAAATACGGTAACATTAGAGATAGTAGCAAACTGTCTTATAGGTGAGTCATAGTAAAATCAAACAAACAAAAAACAAAACTAAACTAAACTAAAACCATGGGCATCTGTAGGATGGATCCAAAAAGTGAAGCTGGCAACTGTGTCTGGATTATCCAAGTGGTCATTTTTACTTTTTTGACACCCCCCCCCCAATCATTGCAGACATTCTTGGATAGAAATAAAATGGCAAGTGAGGTGTAGAAAGCTTAGGTTCCCAGAACTGCAGGAGGGGTGGAAAAAGTAAAAGAAATATGGCTGATGGGATGCTATAGCTGATTCGATCATTCACCCATTATTTTCCACCTGTCTGTCATTAATTGATCTGGAAGTATTTCATAAAAATAGAGGGGATCCTTCAATGCCAAACCTGCCAAAGGTTGTCCTGATCAGTTTCCTTCTCCTGGAGGCTAGAAAGGGAAACTAGAATTGTCATTTTGCCTGCCATCTTTCACAATGAGGAGTGATAAAAATTCTGGATGGATGGCAGTTCTGTAATACAGAGGGTTCACCTACTAAATTGCCCACCTAGTCATTTAACAAATTTACTTGGCAGACCCTGCAGCAGGGCCTTTTTGGTAGTGGCTTTGTGTTTATGAAATCCCCCCCTCAACAGATGCCTGACTGAGTCCTTCTTTGTCCATTTCCACATTTTCTATTTTTCTTTTCCTCCTCTTTTAAGAAGCTGCATAAAGAAGTATGATAGAATGAGATGATTGAGGGTAAGAGTTCCGTTTAGATTAATTTGGGTATGGCCTAGATTTTTCTGTTTTGCAAAAGTGCAAATTAAACATATGACTAGCCTGACTTTTGAAACATTCATGCATGTGCACCCTCCCCCCACATTTACTATAGAAGAAGCATTTGCTATTTTACTCAGTGATTAGTACCTGCCTTCAGCTCTAGCTGTTACTTGAGACTCTTCGAGTTAAATCTATAACATTTATGGTACCTCTGAGGCAGAAAGGCCTTGGCATATCATTGGCTCGTTCAAGAGGTTATTATCTTTAGAAGTAAAGCAAAATCCGGAGAGAGTTGCTTTCTCTGACAGCTGTTTGGTTGATGCTTTTCAGAGATCTTTTACTGCAAGTGACAGATATTGGTCTTGCATTGTCTGGGAGAAGTCATCATCTTCACCCAGCCCAAAGAATCCTTCATTGACATAACTCCCTGCATTAACACTGTTCCCTCCTTCTATTCTCTGCTGTAATTCTGCCATTTGCTCTTTCTGTTATAAATTATTTATAGAGGAAGTGCTGAGTCAGGCCGCTGAGGCTGTAAGTGGGGCCATGAAACTCAATCCATGCTAATTGAAAGCTTCCTGTGCTGCAGTTTTGCCCACACAGGCTATGTTTGAGTCTGGCTTGTCATACAGTACCTGACACATTAGGGGTGGGGCATGCAGAGGGAGTGAAAGCTATGAGCAGCAAGGGGTCATCTCTGAGATTGCTCAGTCGAGCTCATAATGAGAACAAGCCTAGAATGTCCATCCAATTTCAATAAAGCAAGGGAGGAAATGCAGGCACTGGAGAAGTTGTGGCAAAGGGGGTCTGTTTTTTATGTAAGTCTGCATTCATTGAGCAAGGTCATGCCTACATGCAACATTAACATCTATAAATGCAGGAAAACGCATCTGAAAGTAGCTAAATGAAGCAACAGTTTTGATTAAAGCTGCAGAAGTGGTAACTTTTTAAAAGCAAAGTCACTTCCACACGTAAAAGGGTTGTGCTGTTTTGGGGTCAAGGTCCTTGTGTGCCTGCAATATCACTGGGCTTTCGATGATCTGAGTGGGCTGAGTTGATGGTTCAGCCACTGGTTTTGAAGCAATACTATGGAGACAGCTTTGCGATGTTTCCTCTGGAGCTATATAAGGCAAGGAACTCTTACCTTCTTTCTTAGATTATCCTCCCCTCTGCCCAATCAGGATTCCATAGAACCTTGCTGCTGATTGGGGAACCTAGGAGGCAATGAATCTGTAGGAGAAGGCGTAGTGCACGGGTGTCAAACTCGCCGCGTCACGTGACGTGTGGCGACGTATTGCAACTTTTTTTGCATTGCCGGAGCTGGGGTGGGTGCAGCCTCCAAGCATGATGCAACCGGCCCGCGGGCCGGCAGTTTGACACCCCTGGCGTAGCGGAACCCGGGAGCAGAGTTAAAAGAGGGAATCAGCTTAGAATCCCTAGGTAGCCACAAGGGAACAAAGCCCAATTCTGTTGACCTAGCCCCCCATGCAGGTGTTAACTGTTAGTTGAGATGATTCTTGTGCCTAGGCATGATTAGCAATAAATCAGTTGGACCTTCACATGTGGACCTGATCTTTCCCGCCTGACAGAATACCAAAGGAGACAGAACAAGAATAACCTTCAGAGGGGTTATTTTTGCTACTTTTCAGAAATAGCTGTAGGGCTCAGTCAAAAAAAAAGTCATCATGATGATGATGATGGCTGCTATGATGTGATTGAAGCTCTTCCTGGTTGTTTTATATGCATCCATGTGGGACATATATAAAAACAGACAGAGTGTCAATGTCACCATTATGGCCACTGTCTTAACTTTTTTTGACTCTAGATTGCCGACACCTGTGCCCTATTGATACCAACCTTTGGCATTTAGCAGAATAAATTATGACAATATAGTCTGATAAATCTAACCTACTAGCTTAGGAATTACATTGCATGCATACTATTTTCATGAACAAAACCTGTCCTAAAACATTCCTACTGTTTTTCTAAGAAACAATATTTCTATCTTACTGACAATAGAAGATTGCTGTTAGTAGCTGATTAAATGCAATCTAATTGGGAAAAAATGAGTTTATTAAGTTTTTGAAATTGCTATTTCAAATGCAAAGAACTCTAGTAGCTAGGCCATCTGAAAGGTTTAGAGCTGTCCACATAATCATTTAACTTTCCCAGGTTAAATTGTTCTGGCACATAAAAGCTGACATTTCATCTTCTAGTGACTTTCTATCAAATCCGGATTTGCAAATGCACATTTCATCAACAGCATTGATTTCAGGAGAAAAAGCTGCAATCCTCTGTATAGCGGAGCGGGTGAATGAAATCTCATATTCGAATCGCTTCTGGGAATCATACATCAATGTGACTGTGCACCAGTTTCCACAGTCACTTCAGAGCTCAATTAATAGTGCTTTGATAGAGTTCAGCTTGCCCCCAAAGAACCACATCCCTTTGATGTGGAAAAAAGCTCTGCAGTATATAGACAGTGGATTGCTAGAGTGCACTGGATTTTCCAGAGTGGATTCACAGGGCTATTTCAGGAAAGGGAGACAAATGTTAAAAGAAAATTATGGACAAACCCGAGCAAGCTTGCTTCAAGCCTGTAGTTGTTACATGCTAATATAGGTGTCAATACAGGAAGTTGCTTCTAATGACAAGGGGAAATGAGGAGACTCTTTCATTCATCTCCTGCTTAACACATACAGATGTATTCATAATTATCCCTTGCCTGAGGGGAAGCAGGCCCAGGTGGGATCTGAAGCAGCTTGTATGCCTGCCAGAGAGCCCAGCAAGGAAGAATGATCCCTCGACAACTGGAATGTCATTTAGTGAACAAGCACAATAAACCTCAGAGCTTTCTTCCTGTCTCTCCGACCCATAAATTACAAACATTGCACCTGCCTCAGGCCACGTTGATATTGTTTCATTAAACTTGGGGAAGAATCAACTTTTCAGCTGCTGGGGGAAAGAAATAGAAAAAAAGGGAACAAGATGTCCTAGATGTCCCCTGCCCTCCCCCCCTTCCTGGCTTCTGGTACAAAGCTGGGGGCTTAACTTAATGCCGTTTGTCGTGACTGAACATTTCAAGTGGATTTGTAATGGTTTTGTTATGAGGGCACAATTGAAGAAGGAGGTGGGGAGAAGCCATGCAATGCAAGGGGCCCTTTGAAGAAAACCTTCCTGAAAATATGTCTGAGCTTCAGCTTCAGATGTTGGTCTCTCATGTGCCTTTTGTTATGTCTGAGCTTTATTTTCATTGTGGCATCGACCAAGGCTAATAGCACATTGTAGCATAATTAACCAGGTTTCCTATTTAAAATAACAAGGGTAAGTTCATGCACGAGGCCAAGCCATGGTTAGCCTGATCGTGATTTGCTGAATAAACTACAACTGAACTGAGTTCATACTTGCTAAACAAAACCAAGCACTCTCCCCTTATAGCTTTGTGCGATATTTCAAACACGGCTCTCTGCCAAGAAGGATTTTTCAAAAAATTTTCAGACCACAGAACTTGTTAGTTTAAAAAAAAAATCCTAAAATCCAGATCAAGAGGAAAGTTCTAGTGATAGGAAACCTGGCTGCATTATTTTTTGATTAGCCTTTCGTGGAACTACATCACGTTCACAACAGGTCCCAGTTTGAAAAACCCTGGCATGTAACACTAGATTTTCCATCTGAAAAGCCAAGTCTCAAAGAAGCTACCTTCCGGAGAAGTCTTGGTAAAGGGCCTTGAGTGTGGTTAAAAAGGACAGGCTTTGATTGTGTTCTCATGGCTGGCATCTTGGCTATTTTGACCACCTCCATGCAGACACCTCCCCTCCCCTCAAAATCAGTTAAATCCCCATCCCCAAATTCCAATAAGAAACCATGAAAAACTATCCCCGTTCTGTGATCACAATATTGAGCTAAATCAAGAAGGTGGCAATGAGTTTTCTGTGATATGAGGGCTGTGGAAGAATAAGGGCTGCTGTGAGTGGTGAGAGAGGCAAAATACCAAGAACTGTGACACATATGGGAAAACCAAGGTTTTCTGGGGTTTTCTTTGGATTTTGGTGGAAAGTTGGATTCTTTAAAAATACATTTCATCTATTTTAAGGCCTATACTTGGTTTTGGTTTATGTTTTTAAATGCCTACCCCTGAACAGTGGTAAATGGGGTTTCCTAATTTTGACATTTGTGGGCTGGTGCTGGAGAACCACAAACCAGGAGTTTGAAAATGCCTGAAATCCTGAGGCCTCGGGGAGTCCAGTCCAGTTCTAGATAGACCAAAGGCCCGATTCAGGAGAATGCAGCTTCTTCTCTGGGTGGGAAGTGATGTGATCAAGGATGTATACATGTATCTTTGTGTGTTTATGTCTAGATGTTTGGACATAGGCATAGTCACAAGCCCACAATCACAAGTACCCATAGAAGATAAGTTATGATGGGCTGTGGCTTCTCCCTGCCTCACAAGTCAATTACCTCAGGGAAAAAAAGTCTTAATGGAGTTAGCAGAGATGGCTAAATTGACAGCTTTGATTAAAGAATACAGTTAATGTTGTTTCTACTTGGAAACCTCTTTTGGACTTGAGGTGGGGGGGAAATGAAACTTTGATTTTGGGTTTTACTTATTAGTTTTGTTGTTATAGAAATGGCTAGTATATATTATTATGTGAAAATAAAAAGTCGAGGTTGTATGTTATTACCTTATTCTACTGTGCCAAAAGGAGTTGGGAGTCAATGCTTTTCTTTTTCTTCTCTCCTTTTCCTCCTCTATTTTCCCATTATTTTTCATTTTTCTTTGTATTTCTGTATTTTATATTTTGATCAAGTAATAAAAAAATACTTGAATCAAGACAATAAAAAATAATATAAGAAAAATGCCTTCTATTCTTTTGATTATTGTAAATGCTTATAACTTTTTGGTGTGTGTGTGTGTGTGTGTGTGTGTGTGTTGGTTGATATACAGAGAGTGCTGAGGATCTGGCTGAACTAGCAAGAGCTATAGCATTCCTTTTTCCAGCTCCTTGAGAGAAAAGCAGGAATTCATGCTGGAATGACTCAGGGTCCAGAAAGAGATTTCTGCCTTCTACACATGGGAATTAGTGCCATGATATTGCTAAGGCAAGGGTCTTCAAACTTGGCCTTTTTATGACTTGTGGACTTCAACTCCCAGAATTCCTCAGCCAGGCATGCTGGCTGAGGAATTCTGGGAGTTGAAGTCCACAAGTCATAAAAGGACCAAGTTTGAAGACCCTTGCCTTAGCAAGGACCAAGTTTGAAGATCCCTGGCTTAGGGAATCAAAGCTAATAAAAACTGGAAGGAATACCAAAGGGAGGGAGACAGAAATGGAGGGGACAGGAAGGAGGGAGGATGGTACATAACTTATGGACTTTGGGAACATTTAAAAAAAAACTATCTCTAACTCTATCACCAGGCTGTGTTGAGATTGGATCTAGGACAATCCTGCAATAGATTTCTTGAGGTTGAAAATGGACAGGTGACTAAGTGACCATTAAAAAAAATGCCTGTGCCTTTTTGGTGATTTGAAACTCAGTGTACCCTTCCATTGAGGTACAGTAAGAAAGTCTTTACAAGACAAACCACAGTGTTCCCTTCAAAAAAACATTCTAGGTCAGGCTTTTCCAATATTTGGGGCTTGGTGAACAATCTGAAAGTCCATGTATGGGTTGATGAGCTGAAGAGTTTGGGTCCTGCTCTAAGTGGGTTGTATTAATGTGATAGACATTGCTGGATGCAGGAATGTGTATAAAGCGTTCTGCTCCTTGAGCAGAGTTTGACTTCTAATGACATAAGAAGTCATACATCTAGGTACTTTTCTTAGCAGTAATACAGAAGTGATTTGCCACTGCCTTCCTAGTTCAATCTACACCTTTGGGATTTTTTTGATACTCTCCCATTTTCCCAAGTGTTTTTCCAAGATCAGCCATGCAGGGTGATAGTGCCGCTGTAATAAAAAATGTTTTTCAAGAACAAAGCCACAAGATTGAGACATATTTAACAATATATATTTAATATATAATTTCTAGATCAGTACATTCAGTTTAATGTGTTTTTCTTCACAAACAGAAGAACTCTTACAATAGTGAATTTCTAAAATAAATACTATTAAAATAGAGCTTCGAAATAAATATTCTATACAAAGGAAAACTTCTGTGGTAATTTTTTTTTTCAGTCGAGGAGAGAAGTAAAGAAGAGGGAAAACCTGGACTGCTCTCTGTAAAGATTAATAAAAATAACCTAACCGTGCACAGAGCTCAGGACAGCAACTTGAAAAAGCAGCTATTTTACTTTGCTAAAGCAACAAGAGACAGAAATAGCAAGTGCTGTGCCACTGTGTGCCCACTTTCCGTCTCCTTGCTTTGTATAGAATTATGCTGCCGGGCAGGTCTGAGAAGAAATAATGTTTGCTTAAAAGAAGGGATGGAACCATGGCCCTTACTTGGTGTGCATTTTTCTTGTTTGTCCTGTTGAATAATGAAGGTCTACCCATCTGAGGGGAGCCTTCAGGACAAAGTGAATCACCCAGGAAAGATAAGTGAGGAAGAGGAAGAGATCAAGGAGAAGAAACTTTTAGCATCTTCCACCACTGGCCATTCAGGAACTGGTAGCCAGCTGCCAAGAAGGCCATGGGTTTCTTGCTTTTCCCAGGGGTGGGTTGGGTTGGTGGGTATCTAATGTAGATTGCACTTTGATGCTTCTGAACAATTTCCTTGTGAATCAGGATCCAGCCTGACCATCCAGAAGAGTGCGAGGAAGTTCCCTGGATTAGCCAGTCAGATCTTAATTACACATGGATGTGGTGGTTCTGTCTCTTGAGAGGATGAGGTGGTAAGAAGGGTGACTGGGGCAGAGGAGAAGAGGATCAGCTGTAGAACGGAAAGGGCAAAAGGGTGAGGGTAGCAAGGGAGGACCTTTGCAGGCAGAGCATTGAAGAAGACCATCTCAAAGGAATAGCATGAAGCAGTTCAGGGTCTTCTTGGGCTGGACTAACCCAGAAAGTTTTCAATGCTCGGCAAGAATGTTGTCAGTGGTGTTGCTAGGTCTCGAGGAAAGAGCCGTAGAAACATGCGGACTGACTGCTACACAAGAGGGCTAGGCAGGAGGAGGGGGAAGCTGTGGAAGCTGGCAGCTGAATTCTGCCTGCATTTTCAGACTCTCCCTTTCCACGGTCTTTTTCACACACAACCCATCTCCAATACGTTGATATCGATAGATTAAAAACAAGTTTCAAAAACCCACACAGTAATTTAAGTGGTTTTCAACTATGTACAGTAACAATAAAAGCCCCACGTTTTCTTTCTTAAAAAGTCTTAAGAAATATAGACAAACAGAACAGGTCAAAAGGTTGACCCATCAATTTGGGTGTTCTGCTACTTTGTCTGACTTAAGATTGCTAGAATTTACTTACTTTTTTTCTTAAAAAAAATATTGCTTGATCAATATTGCTGCACACTAATAAGGAACAAAAGGAACAATAAGACAGCATTTTCAACTGAGTGACCTCCAGATGTTTTACACATTAGTTCCCCTGCTGTCAGGAGGATGTGGAGATGAAGTTTTAATAGACACCACTTTGGGGAATGCCGTAACAAAGCATTTATGGTTGGATAGTGCTACTTCATTACCATATTGACAGGGATGAATATATTCAACAATATGTTGCCTAAAGATCTCTTTTTTTTCCTTCACTCTGCCCCCAACCCCATGCCCCTGAGATTCCCTCAAGTATTTGTAAGAACATCCATAACACATACTGAGCAGAATCTACAAGCAGGAACTTGTAATCTCCACTGAAATGAATGGAAGAAGAAAATTTTTGCAGATCTCTCCCACCATTCATCTCAATGGACAAAGGTTTCCAAAGGTCTCCTTGGCAAGGCTAAGCTCAGACATCAAGGACTCATAAAACAAATGCTCCTTCCTATAAGATAGAAGAACAGGAACATATAAAAATATTAAAAACTAATTTCCAGCCAGTAAATATCTACCATTTTAGACAAACCCTCCATCATGAAAAAAAAAATGAGCATATTCTCCTACCAGCTTATTCCTAAAATAATATGAAAATTGGCTCCTTTCCCTCTGCAGAGTTGATTAATTTTGAATCAGTACCCTGAATTTTTCTTTTCTAATTAAAGAGAGAAATACTCTTCACTTTTACAGACCAGCTTTTTTACATGCCGGTCATTTCTATTTGTTGTGTAATGTCAATGACTTTCTGTTTAGCTTCTTGTAATAAGGTTAATCCACTGGCCTTGAGCAGGGATCCTTCCTACCTAAAAAGCATTTTAACAACCTTTGTTGCTGTCCAAGTACAAAGATTAACCTTTCCAGCCTCCAGCGCTTCAAATATATTCCACTCCCCTTTTTTTCTCTATCCCTCCCAGTCAGCACTGGAGCCAAAGAATTTGTAATCCAACCTACCCAGGGGGCACCGATTTCAGGAAGTTTGAGATTGATAGATGATATCTGGAAAGGGGTGGCTGACAAAAACTGTAGGCACTTTGTCAGAAATATGCCCCTCAAGCTTATTCCCCACCACCACCACCACCACAGCACTTTAAAAAAATGTTAGCAAGCCTTCTGTAAGAACAGTGGCATGCTACGTTATAGAAAGAGAATTAAGCAACAACTATCTGTTTTGAGAATTAAAATATTGAGTGTATGCTGTTTTGTCAAAAACAATTCCATTTTGAACAGAGTTTGGGATTGTGCTGATCCATTTCTAACTGTCCCAAGATACTCAAGTATATTGTGCTTGGTTTAGATTAATCCTTCTGATGCAGAGTAAATTCTTAAGCTTCAGCTCAAGCATAGCATCTGATTTAATAAAGTATAATTTATTTCAGGAGAACTGAACTGCTTATATTTATCCTGAAAGTACTGTTGAGATTAAGTTCCCTTGAAATTTATGCTCAGGTTTTCCTTCTTCTTCTTCTTCTTCTTTTGCGTAGCAGGATCTTATTTGTGCAATAAAAATGTGCAATAATGATCAAGCAACATAATGCACTATTTCAAACGTATGCTCAGAATTTTCTGCATCTGAAATGCTTAAAGTCCTAGAAACTCTTTTGGCTGGGTATTCTCTGAGCGAGCTGGGTCATAGCTTTTCAAACTTGCTCCGCCTTTAAACATCAAAAGCCTTATATTACTATTTGCTCCTACTGACATTAATGGATAGAGTTCAAGCTGGTGGCCGGCCGGTGAGTTGAATTCTTTGTGGAACTTGCAAAAGAGAATGAATTCCCCCTCCCCACCATTTCTGTTACAAGAGATCAAGCAACACTTAATAAGGAAGTAATCAATAGTTAGAATATATTCTTTATATTCTCTATAAAGAAGAGAGAAAGAAAGAGAGAGAGAGAGAGGGAGGGAGGGAGGGAGGGAGGGAGAGAGAGAGAGAGAGAGAGAGAGAGAGAGAGAGAGAGAGAGAGAGAGAGAAAAGATGATCTTGGAAGAGAATTGGGATATGTTATTCAGACTTTCAAGACTGTGCCTTAACGGCAGTAGAATCAACAGGAGTTAAAGGTAGTGCTAATCCAGGTGTTAAGCTCACCCAGGGCATTTAAACCTCTATGGGGAGGGCGCAGAATGCCCTATCCCTGAATCTACCAATCTGGTCAATCTTTGAACCCTTTATTCAAGTTTGAATACTCTGTTGAAGCTTAATACCTGAGAAGAGCTACTGATTTCTACATATTTAGAAAGATTATTTTTAAAAGGAGTACTCTCACAACGTACAGACACAACAATGACAACAACAAAATGAGGCGGTAAGGAACATTCTTGTTAAAGCCATGAGGGAAACTTAGCCCTTACTGCCCATAACCTATAAATATATTAATTGGATGGTGGCCCTGAACTGAAGTCCTGCTTCCATCTGCTGATGTACATGCCAAGCCTACTTCTGGATTATTCTTGCAATCTCTAGATTGATCAAACTGCCAGGACTAAGAACTAGGAGAGGAGATGTCTTCAAATTGCTCCATGTAGTCTGTTTTGGCCCTTGCACTGTAAAATATCTCCTTCCTTCCTTCCTTCCTTCCTTCCTTCCTTCCTTCCTTCCTTCCTTCCTTCCTTCCTTCCTTCCCTGCAAAAGGCTGACATATGTTATACTTTGACACAGGTGACAGAACACCCTTCCTGTTTTCTTTTTCCATCCTGCACTTCCCAACATCTCTCCAGCAGTTAAAAAGATTTCTCCGGTCTGCTGTCAGCTTTCCCATCTGGAGACGCTTTACAAATCACGCTGTTTGTGTTTTTGCACCGGCATCCAGGCCGACTCACTCGGTCGTAGCATCGCTGCGATAGCTTCACACAACCAGTGGCTGGTAGGTAGCACAGCAAGCAGGGGAAAACCAGGGAGAGAGCGCTCATGAAGGACCAACGGGCACAGCAGTTCGAGTGGGAGCAAGAGCAGGGATGGTCTGCACAGGAGCCCTCATCATCCTCGTTGGTGCAATGGTAGAATATGCCCTTCACCAAGCACATGCAGGTTGAGTAATTGACCAGGTTCTGGGCTGAGCACAGACATTCCTGATTGCACACCCAACATGAGGGCAAAGTCCTAGGCAGGGCACATTCCTTACACTTGCATTTTCCACAGGCTTCACACAGCAAAAAGTGCTTGTCCAGCTTCAGAGAGGGGAGTCCTTTCAGATCCAAGGGCTTGCAGTGAACTGCCTTGGGCTGAAGCCGAACTGCTCTTGGGGAGGACTGGTCAGCCACGGGAGCTGGGACCATGTGGTCCAAAAGCCTTTGATCTGAAGATGTGCTGCTGCTGCTGCTGATGGAGCTGGGTCGCCCACTAAAGGAGATCCACGGATGGGTGACATCTTGCTCACACCTTGGTGGAAGGGTGGGCTCGTGGTGGCCCCGGGGAGGCTTCTGAGCAACCAGTTGAGCCAGCGTGGGATTGTCAATGTAGTCATTTTCCATATGTGTGGTCTTCATCTGGTCAATAGGCAGGATAGTCAAGGGATGTTGCAGTCTGCCATAAGGGATTCGGCTCTCTAGAAGAGGCTGTACCATGGTAGAATTGGGGACCACAGTCATGTTGTGAGGCATTCGAGGCTCCATTTTTTTTTTCAGGCTGTCCAGCACTGGGAAACCCTGCTTTTAAGTGTCCTGAAAAAAGGAGAATAAAGAGAAAAGAGGCTGAGATGTTATCCATTGCTGTCAAGAATTCCAACAAAGAGCTGAGCTGTTTCTCTGCCAGGGTTGTCCCAGGGTCAATCCTGGTGGTTTACAGGTTAACTCTTTGGAGTGTTGTCAATCCCATAGATGTGAAGTGACACTGTGGATGTGCAAGTGGAGTTGGAATGGCTCTACACTGTGGTGGCATCCCAAAAAACTTGAACTGCAAAATCCCACCTCCATGGGATTATTTTTTTAATATTGGGGGAGAGGGGGGAAAAAGCATATCTATTGTTGTTAAGAAGAAAAAAGATAGAATAACTAGAAGGGGGTATGAGAGCCAATCTAATGCAGAGTTTAAAATTGGAGAGACCCAGGGTCTTGGGAACTCTGCTTGGGGACTTCGAACCAGTCACTCACTCTCTCACAATATCTCACAGGACTGTTTTGGGGGTTAAAAAAAACGGGACAATGGAATATTATTAAATAAGTAGCTAGGACAAATGCCTTCTGCGGGCAGCACTAGGAGCTGTCCACCCAGAAATCCACCTTCAGTGAAGGCTTCAAGCCAATGTGGCTTCAGTATGCAGGGATCCCTATCTTTTTTGAGCCATGGGGACACTTCCTTCATGAAATCTGCAAGAATTTTTTTTCACTTTTTAAAAAATGTTTCTGATTTCTGGATGGCCAGAATTGTAGGAGTCATTATCTAAATTTAATAAATAAATGCATTGCATAGGTTGCTTCTCTAGGGAGCCTTTGTAGACACACATGTATGCAACACATATTCTGGAATTAACCTGATTTCTACGAGGAGTCTCTTCAAACATGACCTAGCAGAAGGGGGAAACTTTTTGTGGACTGTAGCATATATCTGTGGATGTTTTAAGGATGGCAGTGTTAGCTTAGGAACAGATGAGAACCTGGTTTTGGGAAAGGTAGAAAGGCAGTGATTGGCTTACCTCACAGAGTGGGTGTGAGACTTAAATGGAAAGCTACATGTTCTTTAGGGATAGTTGAAATCAAAGAGGTATACAATCACAGACATTGCCAATAGTTTTCTGCAGAGTGCAATAAAATAAGGGGAATAGGACTAATTTGTCCTATGAACCTGGAGCACAGAATTGGAATCAAGAGTCTTAAATAGAACTGTACTATTGAGTTAATGACACCGATTCTTGCCACAGAAATTCTGGGCCTGCTGCCCACAGTGCCATCTGTCAGCCTCAGTTTTCTAGTCTCTAAATATGCAGAATAGTTATGATGACTCATTTGTTGAATCCGTACCCAGTTTCTGAAGGTCCAAAAGTAAAAGATGATAAATTAAGAGGAAATGTTAAAAATGCAATACATAAATATTGCCTAAAATCCAGCCAAAAACAAGTGCTGCCAACTTATTCAGAAATATCTGTGAATGGAAGAGGGGCGTAATGTCATCATTCATCACTCTAACTCATTCACAGGTTACAAAAAAAAAAAAAAAAAAAAGGTTGGCCATGAATGGATGCTAGTCAACTTGATGCCCTCCAGATATGTTAAGATTCTCTCTCTCAGAATTTCCAGATAGTGATCATGCAAAACTGGATCTTGTAATCACTGCACATCTTGAGGGCACCAGTTTGGGAAAGGACCCCCACATAAATCAAGGTACAGATGCTCTGATTCTAGAAGACATGGAAAACACAGGGAAGGAGAGTCTCAATTTTTACATCAACAGTATCCAATGTGTGTTCTCAACCCTCGTTTTTATACCTCCAAATGTCAACTCATTCTAAATGACTGATTTCATAGAATTAAAGAACTGGAATGATCTCAGATGTCACCTACTCCATTCTCCTACTCAGGACAGGATCTGCTAAAGCATTTTGGATAGATGGCTATCCGGTTTCAGTTTGAAATCTTCTGGTGAAGGGAAACATACTACTTCACGAGGCTATTTATTCCATTGGTTAAGAATAGCAATAGCTCTTAGACTTATATACTGCTTCACAGTGCTTTACAGCCCTCTCTAAGTGGTTTACAGAGTCAGCATATTGCCCCCAACAATATTGGTCCTTATTTTACCGACCTCGGAAAGATGGAAGGCTGAGTCAACCTTGAGCCAGTGAGAATCGAACTGCTGGCAGCCGGCAGTCAGCAGAATTAGCCTGCAGTACTGCATTCTAATCACTGCACCACCACGTCTCTTTACTGTCAGGCGGTTCTTCTTAATATCTAACCTGAATCTATTTCCCTGAGGTTTTAACTCATTGGTTCCAGTCTTGCCCTCTGAGGAAACAGAGAACAAGTCCACCCTCCTCCATATGATGACCCCTTGAAATCGTGATAGCCCCCCCCCAATCAACTCCAGTTCAGTGATCCCATTTTTAGACTATGGTGCCGAGTACTGGACACTGGATTCCAAGCAAGGCAAGACTCCTGCTGAGAAGAGTGAAGTAATTATTCCCCCTGATCTGGACTCCATGCTCCTCTTTACGTATTTGAAAATAACAGTGCCAGGGTATTAAAATCTTCCAGGACAACCTTTCTCTGCATCCTACTATCAGGAGATATTCATTATGCCAAAACATACAGAAGAGCCATTTCCAGACAGGGGTTCTGATTTTGGACTGAGCTCACTGGACAGTCCATTTGGTATCAGCTTTGATCCTGACAATAAGCCAATTCTACCTTGGTCCCGAAAGCTTTGGATTTCATGGCCTGTAACTTTAAAATGCCTGCGTGTCATTGCTCTTTATTTTGATGAAGACTGAATGGATTATAGTTAATGATTGTTTCGATTTTTTAAGAAGTTTATGCCAATCTCAGATTTTACTGCTCTGGGGTAGGCTGGAAATAATTCATTCAATTCATCAATAACTAGAAGAACGGCCATTTTCTAAATCACCTTTTATACTAGAATGCCTCATGTATACTTTGGAATTAGAATAGTACTGATATTTGGAGCAGTAGGACAATGGTTCCTTCTTCCCCTCCCACCCTTCCCCTCAACTTCTTACCATCCAATCATTGCACAGCACATGGTGACTATGTTTGCATGTAACTTCAGACCTTCAGTAATTTCCAAAATTTAAGAGCCCTTTGTGCAAAGTTTCTTAAGCTTGGTCACTTGAAGCATAGCTGGTGGGGGAATACTGGCAGCTGAAATCCATACATCTCCAAGTGGCAAGGTTGAGAAAGAGTGCCTTAGGGTGTTCCTCAAGAATTCCCTGAATCCTCAGGACACAAGGTCAGGAATATAGCATGATCATGTTGCAGTTAGTTCTCGACTTACAACCATTCATTTAATGGCTGTTTGAAGTTACAATAGCACTGAAAAAAATGACCAGTCTTTGTACCAGTCCTTGCACTGTTGCGGTATCCCTGCGGTCGTGGGATTTAAAACTTGGATACTTTACCACCAATATGTATTTACAGTAGTTGGAGCCTCTGGGAGTCATATGATCACGATTTGTGTCAGGTTCCAAAACCAAGAAATACACTGAGTTTCTTCTAAGTAGCTTCCTTTATTGTTTCATTTGTTTGTTTGTTTTACTTGTATCCCGCCTTTATTATTTTTACAAATAACTCAACGTGGTGAACATATCCAACACACCTTCCTCCTCCTATTTTCCCCACAATAACAACTGTGAGGTGGGTTGGGCTGAGAGAGTGTGACTGGCCCAAAGTCACCCAGCTGGCTTTCATGGCTAAGGCTAGACTAGAACTCACCTACAGACAGAAAACTAGCCAAACGAAAGCAACTCCTTGCTTCATTAAAGATCTACTTTGAGAACTCCTAGGGAGGAGATATCTTGACCCTCTATCTCGCAACTGAATTATCTAAACTTCGCTGTCTCCTGCTACTTTGGAATGCAGCCCCTCCCTCCTGGGAATCCAGACTACATTCACCCACAATTTGCAACTTTCCAATTTCTTCCGACAAGCTTCCAACAAGCAAAGTCAATGTGACTTCCAACAAGCAAAATTAATGGGTGAAACCGGATTTGCTTAATGACCCTCTGATTTGCTTGTAGACCAAGGCTACTCGCTTAACAATTCATGGCAAAAAAGTTCATAAAGGCATGACTCACTTAATGACCACGTTGCTTAGTGATGGACATTCCAGTTCTAACTGTGGTCATAAGTCAAGAATAACTGCATAGCCTAGTAATGGTGTAAAGTTCAACCATACCAAGCTTTGGGCTCCTGAACCTCTCTTTCCCTCTTTGCTCCAGCATGGCCAAGACCAGATTGGAAACTCACTTTTTAGAATAACTCACAATAACAATATACATAAACTAAACTCTCAGTAACATTAACTATGTATTTTTAAATCCTCTGCTTATGAAATTGGCTTAACACCCCATCTCTGAGTATCCAGAGTTTATAGTTTGGACAGTATATTCGGATGTGATTAATCTACAATGGAAAATTCCAAGTTCTTTGCTATGCTTGCATCAGAAGAAATGCAGTGTGCAGCCCTAATATGTGATGCAACGTGTTCTTGCAATGCTAAACCAGGATAGGAGAAACTGTGCTTCTATTCCAACTTCATTCAGCCCCAACTAGCTCAGCCCAGGTGGAAGATGGGAGCTAATGCCCAAGAACTTCTGGAGGGCTACAGGTTGCTGAATTGGGGGGGGGGGAACCATAATTTACTTTTTAAGTGCAAACATAGGCAAAACATTTTCTCTTCCCAGTAAAAATAAGCCAAATATAAATTCCTTAAAAGCATATTTCTTAGGCTGAACATTAGTCCTCTGACTGTTTTGCAAAAAGAGAGTCTAATGACTGAGCTGCAAATCAGAACAGGGGACACAAAATCCTTTAAAATATTCAGACTATTTTTTTTCATCCAAACACCAAACACCACATAATATTTGGTTTAAATGCTGTTTACTAGCCAATCCCTTTATTGCTAGTCTCTAATTTCATTGGAAGAGTGCAATTTATACTGGAGCCCATCCAGAGATTCAACTGTAGGGGAGGACATGAAACCACAGGAAGCAACTAAACTTAAATCAAAGAACGGAAATGGCTTGGTTCAAATTTAGAGAGTACACATTGTTTTCTGGTGGAGTTGCCACTTCCTTGCAGTGACCTTTAGATTCTTTATTAATTATGTTTTTTTTTTAAAGAGGCAAGCAACCCCAAGCATTCCTAGCTAAGACTGAGGAGAAACTGTTGAAATCTGCAAGCCAAAAAAGAGAACTGAAGGGAAACACCAGTTCAGGAACAGAATGAGTAAACATGAGAAGTCATGGGGAGAGAGAGAGAGAAAGAGCAAGAACTCCATTCAACATCCAATGAGACTTAAGAGTCCCTTATTTGGGCTACATCTTGATTTTCATCCCATTAAATCCAAAATCAGTTTCATTGCATGCTGTGAATCAGGCGTCTTCTCCCTTGCTTTGTGTAAACCAGACATCAGCAGCTCAAATGCCATTTCCAGCCTTTGGCCTTGCCCCTTTGCTCCAATCCTTTAGCTGGGCTACCTTTTTTGTTCTTAAAAGCCAGAATGGTTGAAACCCTTGCTTGGCCCTTCAACAACACTCCCCCAGTTTAGAGAAAGAAACATGTATTTTTGACGAGCTGCACAAGTGGGTGGGTTTGTGATGTTGTAAACTCCAGCCAATCAGAGCACAGGATAGCCGATTTCTGCTGCAAACTGGCAGAACTGGTTTCGCCTCTGCTGGAACTCTCCAGAGAGGGAGTTCTATCCCAAGACACAGAATGGCAGGTCTGCTTTTTTTCCCCCCCGTGACACTGACCAGAATGTCTGCATTTTAGGTTGAGTTGATCTCAATCTTCAGCTCATTCTACTCACTCAGCAGTGGAGAGGAAGGAGACAGAGAGTAAATCAATGTTAGCTGACTGTGAAGACAACAACAGCATTTGTATTGAAATTGTTTGGCACTGTTTGACTCATTTTCTAGAGCTTGGGGCACTTCCAGTATGAACTAGGAAGGAGCCAAAGGTAGGGAATTAAACTGGTCTTGCAGATATTATGTATTCGTTTTCAGGATTACTTGGCTGGATAATGAGAACCTGATAACAACCAGCCTTGTGCAATGGGAGGAACAAGACAGAAGTTATTTCAAGTCAGTAGTGAAGAAATTGCTAGTGGCAATTGCCCTTTATGAACATGTCAGACTTTTAACAATAGTTTGACTTTTTTTGTCATTCACAATAAATCCCTAAGCTATCCCGGACTGATTGATTACTTAACGTTATGGATTTTAAAAGCTTGTTTTCCCCAGGAATCTGGTAAAACTCTTAAAGCAACTGAAAGCTCATTAGGAACAGAATGAGTTTAAAGAAATTTACATTTTCTTTTTGCTGCAAGTTCCAATCTCAAAAATATATTTAAGGTAATTATATCGCTACGAGCATTTATTTCACTTTTGTGTAGGCCTTCAACTTGAATGACTTTAACAGCTTACAACTTGTTTACACAAAACCATCTATAGAGGCAATACAATTTTTAAAGGGTATCACTGTCTTGCATTCATAAGTCATCACCAAAAGCCCTAAGGAAGAAGATGATTTTGACCTGCTTCCTAAAGGATGAAAGAAGGGGGACTTAGAGTAGGCTAATTGCTTGCTTGGGTCAACAAAGGACACTTTTAAGATTGAAAGCTTAAAAATGTGTATTGTATTGGTGAACAGCTGGTTTCCATCTTTGATTACTGATGACAGAAATGTTGCTTGAAGTTGATAAAAATACTAAAAAATTAAGGTGGATGGTTATTTGGTCTTTATTCCAGCATGGACAGAATCGATAAATCAAGCTTTTAAAGAAAAGATTGAATGTGTAACTTTAACACACATCTTTTATTTTAACATGATAGGATTTGAAATCCATACTACATTAACAATATTAGCAATAATTACTTATAATACTAACTTATTATCACCAACATGAACGGGACACTGAAAATCATAGCCATGTAAGAAGGTGGTTAAACATCATGATTGTATTTTCTCTCGTCTTACACTTATTTTAGAACACAAATGGGAGAAAGTGAATTTGAATATCATATTAGTGTTTAAAGATATGATCATCTGGGAGTAGCTACATATCATGCTGTCTCTGCACGTCTGAAATAGATCTGAAGCAACAGGATGCATTCAATCATTTTTGGGAGGACAATGAAGGCTTTCCCACTTATACAGTGGCTTTCAGTAAAGATGTCTCAAATCTGTCCTTGCACCTCAGTTACAGGGATTATGGTACACATTATTTGGTACCTCTGGAGTCCATCCTTGTCTTCAAGTAACTCAGAGAGAGGTGAAGGAGAAATTTGGGCTTGCTCAGGCCTGCTTGGCCTGAGAGATGAAACCATATCAAGAAAACTTCAGGTCATTCCGAGAAGTGTAAGGTGGTCACAATAATCAGCATTGGAAGGAGAGGGAAGCATCAAGGACCTAAGGAACATATGAGGGACAAGTCATGCATGAGAAGTTTTGCTTTAAAGAATAAGACTGTATTATACAGGGGATGGAGTAAATCACCCATATGAGATACGAATACAATCTTGTTGCAATTTGCACATTTCAGCTCAGAGCTTCAGGTAGAGTTGGGCTCAGGTAGGAATAATATTGTGAAATACATTACTTCTAACTAAATACAGTATTAGTTTGCTGAAGTCAGAGGAAGCTGATGTTCAAATGAATAAATGGGACTTTCCTAGAACTGTTCTGATGTTGTTCTAACTATTCTCAAGATCAGTGGTGGGATTCAAATATGTGAACAACCGGCTCTCTGTGTGGATGCCGCTTCCGGAAGTCCATTCTGGGCCTGGGCAACAAAATATTAGCTACTGGTTCTGCTGAAGAGGTGCGAACCGGCTGAATCCCACCACTGCTCAAGATGCTTTCACCTCAAAACAACTCTTCTGAGTTTAAATCAGATGTTTTGTACTTTCAAGGGCAAAATGCATTTGGCATGGTAGCAATAAAGGCTTTGGATTCAGAACAGAGCACTTCAAACTTCAAACATTTCAAATGCAAAGTCATTTGTATATCCTTAATTAACAGCATTTGAGGAATCTGAATATTCAGAAAACTTGCAAGATTCCAATGAAGACATGGGGCTCTTGTTCACAGAAGAGAAAAATAAAGGTATAAAATTGAGTCAATAATTATCAATATTTTGAGAAGACCAATAAAAAATAACGGGATTCAAGAAACTTAAGTTTTAAAATTTATTGGCCACCCAACTCCAGTGGACCAGAGATGGCCAACTCCAGAATGACTCTTAGTAGATTATAATTTTTTTTTTAAAAAAGAAAACAATAAAAAAGAAATATCTGGACAAGTCACATTTATTATGCCAGAACTGACCAATTGATTTGACTGAGTCAATAGTAGACTCAGAGCCTTTGGGAACTAGATATTTTTTCTCTCTGTGTGTGTATGGAAGGCTTATTTCTGAACTACATCCAATGGACAATATCAAAAGAAAAGCACAATACTTAAAATAAGTTCAATAGATGCTATAATACAATGGTATAGGGATTGGCCAGGACTGATGTGGATATATAAAGACAGAGTTCAATATTAAAGTCATTTTTATTACGACTGATGGGGATTTAAGAGCAGGCAAAAACTCTGTACCTTATTTGTACAACAACTGACCCCAAACAAAAAAGGAATTTTAAAAATTAAAATAAAAAGTATTCTTAAAGCTAGATGGCAAGGTATTTTGG
Organism: Azemiops feae; assembly: GCA_023970755.1. Lineage (NCBI taxonomy): Eukaryota > Metazoa > Chordata > Lepidosauria > Squamata > Viperidae > Azemiops > Azemiops feae. The sequence goes on along the minus strand of JALGBA010003987.1, from coordinate 2,477,478 downwards.
AGGTAGGTAGAATCTTAAAACAGAAGTTGATGCTTCTGTGGCAAAAAGCAACATGACTAAAATGCCCACAAAATTAAATACAGATTATTTACAGCTGAAATCACACAATAGTACCAAAACTCACAAGATCCCATGAAATGTTAGCATAGGTGTTCATACAAAGTTGGGCAAACTTGTGAGATTGCAGTTGGAACTAACCAACTTGTGAACCCACAATCATGCTTTCAGCTTTAAAAAGTTAACCACCCAGGATTTTTCAACAATAACTAATAACTAAGACGACAAAGCAAATCTCATGTGACCAGGGATGTTTGATTGATAACATTTGGATCCCATAATTTAATCTTCCCCTGGGCCTTATCAGTGGAGTACATGTGCTATGAGGCAAGGAAGAAAAGCAATTGGATATTAAATTAGATGCTAGGGATTTGACATACAATTCAATCATTTATCTTATATGCCCATGCTCCCCAAATATAATCTTTCACATTACTAATTGATCCAAAATGCTACAGTATTCATTAGCCCTCAAGATCAAGCCCATAGAAAAGATGAGAAATGAGGCATGCAAACGTAGGAGGGATTTCAGATTGCCACCATAACAATCTACTTTCAGGTTGCATTCTGCACAGAATTCTCTTAATATTATTAAGAACAGTATAAGCAACATCAACAACGTGGCCTATGAAATTTAAATCTGTACAACAGCACTATAGATAACTCTATATCAAACAACTGAACAAAGCGGTTGGAACAGACACACAGATAAATTATGGATTTGAAATGGAGCCATTTTATTTTTTGAGCTAAGTCAATCATGAAAAAGTGATATTTCATTGCAGGCAATCTTTCAGGAAATTAAGGTAATTGGTTTTTTTACTTTTCTCTTGTCCCCCCAACTGAACATGTCCACAACATCCATTTGGATGGCCTTTTCATATATAACTCATGCGTAGCTACAGAAGCAAGGTTACCTTTCTACATGAGCCCTACCCATTGACCTCCCATGTTGAGTCTGGAGAGCAGGACAGGAAATGGTAGTTGTGAGCAATCCCCTGGATCATTAAGCACTGGGGAGACTTGAGGTCTCATTTCACCCTTTATGAAACCCAAATCTTCCCAGTAGTTGGGGAGCTGACTCTACCCATTTTGGGGACTCAGTCCTTATTATATTACACAAAGTCTGCTGTGGCTCTTGAAACAGTGGAAATAGTGTGCTCCCTTTCTAGACTCTAAATTAGGATGTAGAGGACAATTCTGTGTTTTCAGTTCCCATCAGGCACTGTCATCAAAGCCAAGAGCTCGGGATCATGGCAAGTAAGTCTCAAACGGTCTATTCATTCCTATGCTAAAAGATACTGCATGTTAAAGTAACGATGTCTGTTATTTCAGGTATGATTCTGAAAACATTGGAATTCTAAAATAACAAAATAACTCAAAAAGAGGCACCCTGAAAAGAGGCCATATAAACAAAGCCCTGAATGGAATATTTACGAAGCATGATTCTAAGGATTGATTTTTAAGGCATAAAAGACTTGGATTCAGATTTCTGACCTGAGTCCCAAGAAAGGCACCCTTCAACTAAGAGAATAAAGCTATAGATATTTGGACTAGACCAGTTCATTTCAAAAGTAGGGGGCTGGAAGAAGGTGCTTCAGTTAATTAGCCTTATATTTTAATTGCAAATGTTATTAAGGTGCAATCTGACCACCATCCTACAAAATGAAAGATAGCTACGGAGTATACCTTCCTTTGAAATCATTATGGTGAATGTATTAAGGTTGTGTTTCTAGGGATGCTTATTTGAAAATGTGTCATACCAAATACATTGGGATTCATCCCCAAGTAGAACAATAGTTGTAGTCCAAGTTCATAGCAGAAGAAAGGAGATGTACGGTTTAAAAGGAGTTTACAGTTCATTTAGATTAAAGGTTAGAGATCATCTTAAAACATAAATTGATTTCACTGTCCCATTTGGGCCTGAGCGGCTACCTATCTCCCATTGTATCTGCCCAATTGATTAGATCTGACTGCGTGAACTTGCTCTGAGTTTCTTTGATTGAGCAATGCCACCGATAGGGAATAAGGTTCTCCTTGAGAGCCGCAAGGCCACCACCCTACTGGTGTTTCAAAGGGACTTGAAGACTTGGCTCTTCTCCAAGCCTTTGGTGAGAGTGAGTAAAGCCTCCTTGGACTGTGTGAATTTGTTTCTTCCCTGTCAGATTTTTGTCATCTTTGCTGTCAGATTCTTGTCATCTTTGTCATTTTTTATTCGTTATTTTTGTCTTTATTGTATTTTTTTAAAACTGTTTTTATTTGTGTGTTGCCCAAAGTCACTAGTTGGGCAGCATGATAGATAGATAGATAGATAGATAGATAGATAGATAGATAGATGATAGATAGATAGATAGATAGATAGATAGATAGATAGATAGATAGATAGATAGATAGATAGATAGATAGATAGATAGATAGATAGATAGATAGATGATAGATAGATAGATAGATAGATGATAGATAGATAGATAGATGATAGATGATAGATAGATAGATAGATTAGATAGATAGATAGATAGATAGATAGATGATAGATAGATAGATGATAGATGATAGATGATAGATAGATAGATAGATAGATAGATAGATAGATAGATAGATAGATAGATAGATAGATAGATAGATAGATAGATAGATAGATAGATAGATAGATAGGATAGACAGACAGACAGACAGACAGACAAACAAACCCCATCTAGAATTTCTAGAAGCATGCATTTCTTATTTTATAAATTTACTATGTGTACATTCATATATTATGTGTATTCCTGGTTTTTAACTAACTTGATGAAGAAAACAAAAGTCTACCCTTGAAAATCTGGAAGCTTATTATTATTTTATAAATCTTTAAAAAAGGTATAGTTTTAATACAGGTTTTGGTTTTTCTCACAAACCAAACAAAAACTTCTTTTAAGGGAAACTTTACTCTTCCCCCGAAAGAGCTGTTCAAGAAAGAGCAGAAGCCTACTGAATTGAGTAAACATGCAATGGCTGTGGAACTTTCAACTGCTCTTGTTGAATGTTCCAGAGAATCCTGGCAGGAATTGAGAGAGAATAAGAAAGTATTCATTCCTCTCGGACAAAAGACTTCTAGAAGCAGGCAAGGCAACAGTGAATGAATCTGAGGAAAAACTCTTACTTTGGGGGTCAACCATTTGGGGGGTAGAAATTGGGCAGATTATCTGTCATATGTAGATAATGATCAAGAGGAACAAGCAATTCTCAATTTGCATGGAGAAATATGAAACCAGGACAGTGCTACAGCAGTTTCATGTATACAAAACCAGGCAGGTACCACTTCAGTAAGACATAGTGCCGGGCTTCCCATACATTTCTGAGCAGTAAACCTTCTGAAGGAAATTCATTGGAATTTCAACAACATTTCCAATCAAATATCTGACCAAATAGCCAGGCCTTGTCTCTGTTACTCTATATTTTGGGTGCTCATTTGCACAACTGTCAATCAGGTAAGGGTGAATGTAAATATCTCAATTATGAAGATGGCCCTGCTGTATTAGAATGAAAGATTTATATATAAAAAAATGAAACAAAAAAAAAAAAAGTATCTGTGGCCATTCTGATCTTGAGTCCAAGCCAATTCTAGTCAGCAAGACCAATAGTGAAGGATGATGAAATTTCTGTTGGACCATAGATTTTCTGACTCCTAATCTAGAAATATTTTCTACTACAAAATGCTTGAAAAAGTGACAGTACAGCCTGGCTACTTGAAAACTATACCTTCAGGAACAAGATACAGAGGACAAAACACATTCAAAAGAATTTCCCAGGATGCAAAACAAGGGAAAAATCTCCCTTGCATTGACCAAACTGACAGGAGAATAGGAATGCCAGTTAATGAGGATCAAATTACTTGTAATCCCCATGGAACATGTAGTGTTTAACACTGAATAGCATCAAAAGACTTCAAAGTACACTAAAGGGAACACTTGAAACAAATCAGCAGCATCCAGTTCCACCCACTATCTCTTTCTAGGTTTAAATGGCATCTTGTGTACTTCAGGAAATTTACTTCAAATTCCTTCCTCAACTATTTATATATTTATATATTATATATATATATATTCAAGATTTTTTTAAAAGACATTGACTATAATTCTTGAGCTGCCACTACCCAGACCAGAGAAACACACTTACCAGGCACACTGAACTCAGTGGATCTTACTTCTGAGTGAACATGCTTAGGATCAGGCTTCAGGTCTTTTATGACTGCAACAAGCTCCAGAATTCCATCTGTCAAAAGGGAAAGGCAATGTCGCTCTCAAAACGTCTAATGAACATTATACTCAATAGGTACTGTACATGGGAACATGGTCAATAACCTGGGCCTTTGTAGATATGTTGGACTGTGGTGACTGGGAATGGTGGGAGTTGTAATCCAATCTGCCTGGAAAGCACCAGGTAGGGAAAGTTGCTGCTAAGGGAAAGCTTCTTGCTGCAGCCATTTTACAAAGCCCAGTGACACAAAACCATGGCTTTGCACAGGCAGAATTAGAAGTGGCGCAGTATAAACCTTTTCATTTTGTGCACCTCATTTTTTGCAGGTGAAAAGATCATTCGCAGAAGGAGAAGGCAGCTGTTAAAAAAGCTGCCTGTATTCCTGCTTGAATACAGGAATCCCATACAGACTCCTTAGTCTGATAGGTCATAGGAAGCATTTACCGAATGGAGACACTACCAGCAGTATTCCAATATCCTGAAAATGTTTTAATGCTTCCTTAATTCCTCTACTGTTCAGCTTTATATAATGGGAACTAGAGGGTCAGTAGAAGGAAGCCCGTGGAAAAGAACCTGGTCATTCAATGCCCAACTTACAAACACTTATTGTAAAATAACTCCATATCAAGGAAGGTCGGTTACATGTTGAGCATACTACAATAATTAGTAATATTAGTGGGAGAGAGGAAAGATAGATAAGAAAAATGCTGGAGACAGCAAGTGTGTGTGCGAGAGAGAGAGAGAGAGAGAGAGAGAGAGCTTTAAAGTCAGAGCTGAAATATTCTGTCCAGTTTCCTTGTGAATTTAATGATGTTTTTGTTATTTTTATTAAAAAAGAAGGGTGTCAAGCATAGCAGAAGCTCAATATTTAGACTGTCAGGTGTTTTTAAATAAAGTAAGCCAAAGATGGGAAAGAGCCTGGGAAGTCCACCTTTCTAAAAATTCGGTGAAAGGACATTTTTTGACACTGACATTTCAGGAGCAGCGCTGCAAGAAGCGGCAGGCTGCAACGCCACCTTCTCTAGCCTCTCCTTCCGACGGGGGTGGGGACCGATCGCCACAGCTCAGGCCCCTTTCTCGCCCCCGGCCAGATATTGGGCCCTTCTTGGCGGCCTCGTCGCCTGGCTCAGCCTGCGCTCCTTCGGCGCCTGCCATTTTCTGCCCTGGACCTGCAGCCAGGCCGCACCGGGGGTTCTTTTGCGACGTTGGCGAGGCCCGGCCGGTTCGGGCCTCGGCCTAGAGATCTCCACGACGCAATAGGTGGAGAAGGCCCCGACGAGATCCGCGCTTCTCCCTCCCCCCCCTTTCTCGCTGGCTCTTTTCCCCCTCGCTCCTCGTCCGCTGCGCACAGGTACAAAAAAAGCCTTTGGCACACCCAGCCGGCGCCGTTTCCTTCTAGCGCAGCGCGATCCTCCCAGCTAAGCTCGCAGTTCAAAGCCACAAGCCGCTCGGTGGATTGGGGGGGGGGGGGAAGAGGGAAAAACAAAAAGGAACGGGGACCAGGCGAAGCGAAGCAAATATGGGGGTGGGTTGGGGGGGGGAGAAGAATGAGGCCGCCTCGCAGGATCGTTACCCGAAATAAAAGGCAAGCGAAAAGAGCAAAGGTCACGGCAACGAGCAAGCAGCTCCCCGATCCCAGCCGAGGCTCCGGCACCGCATGGAGCTAACGAAGCGGCAGGAGAGAGATGCCAAAGGCAGAAGGTAACACTCGACGTTCCCCAGCGCGGCCGGGCTGCAAGCCGGAGAGTCCGGTCCCTTTGAGTGTATGGACTGATTCCCGAGGACAAGCGGGGCAGACACCGCTGGGATACGGCCGACAGACCGATTTTAATCCCAGCGAACGCCCAGGTGCCTGCGACTAACACGGTGTCTTAATAAAGCGGGTGTGTACGGAGAGGGGACAAGCCTCTATCGCAGGAGCATCAGGTTTAATTACAGTCCATTCCGAAGAGAGAATTCATGAAAAAAAAAGAGTAGAGCTTTGTCTCGTTTCCCCCCCCCCCCAAGATACATCAAGAAGTTTATGGGCACACAAGCCTTTCCCGCAGAAGATCAGACGAGGAAGTAGAACGATTCCCCCTTTCTTTCACCCCGTCTGCCCCCCCCCCCGCCTCATCCCGCGATGGTTTTCCTACTTACTTTCAACAATCCAGTCCAGATCATATCTCGACAGGCGAGTTAATCCTAAATCCGAGAAAAATCCCGGCTGTACTTGCACGTGGGTGGTGAAGGGTGAGGTTAAAATCGGCACGAAACACACCCGAGGCTCAGGGAGCAAACTACAAGTGGTGCGCTGTCAGGAGCGGCGGCAGCCGTCGCTGCCCCTCGCTTCGCTTCGCTGTTGCAACAACTGCTGCCTGGGAAAATGGCTATTTTATGAATGGGAGGGAAAGGGCCTCTACTACGCATGCTTGTCCTCCCAATTCTATGAATGGGTGGGCACTGGAGTTCCAAGGCGCATGCTCTGCTCTCATTTTATGAATGGGGGGCCGGAAGGAACTCATTGAGAGTTAAGGATGACTATAGACTGGTGTTTTTCCTCTTTTTTTTTTTTTTTTATGAATGAAACGCGGTAGCTGCAGGCAGTTGCGCATGCCCCACAGTACACACCCCCAGCCTCGGGCCGATGGTAAAGTTAAGTACAGTAGAGGCGGGGAGTGGATGTGCGGTTAAGAGTGAAATAAAGGAAAATAGGTCGCAGTGGAAAAAATACCCTTTGTCTTTGCGATCGAGGGCGGCCGATGGGACTTCTCATGAGTAATTAAAGGAGGCGGGTGCAGAGGGCGTAAGAGAAAGGCTGCGTGCGGTTGAACCTTGTTTCGGATCCTTTTGCGAGTATTTCTCCTGGCTGGTGCTGGGCTTTCATTCCCCGAGGACTGTAGTGACCCTCTGGACGCCCCGCGGGATGTCGACACAGCGCCGACGCCTGCTCTCCTTCTCTGAAGGGCGGCGACGGCATTTCTGGTTATGAAGTTGAAGTCCAGGTGTTATGAAGGCGACATTGAGAGGGTGGAAGAACATGGCCCCCCCTCCCCAATCCCTTCATAAATCTGGAAATTTTGTAGGGCCGTACTCCGATCTTACTCTCTTCCCACGTCAACGGCTCAAAAGAAATCTGGAATTCCCTGAATTGGACATTGCATTTTTTTTTTTTCCATTTAAGGACACGATCTGCATTTCTGTGAGCCTTGAGGACAGCAGGAAGGAAGGAAGGAAGGAAAGGGTGTATTTGAGAAAAGGCCTCTTAATCATTGGAAAAACGGCCGAGCTGGAAAATCAATACTCATTCCTTAATTCTCCATCCCACCAGCTTCCTCTTCTTTCCCCCCCAGGACAGGATCATATATAATAGCTGCATTCGGTGCATTTGCAAAGCCTGAGTAAGAAAGCAGGGTAAAGAATAAGTTTAGCGTGGAGCATTTGGTTCTCCAGAATATCTTCCCAAGCAAGAGCAGAACCTGGATCATCCAGAAAGGCTGGGCAAAAACCATGTGAGCTGACTTTTTCAAACTCAGTGACCTCCAGATGTGTGGGACTACAATGATCTCTACCCCCCCCCTCCAAGCTGGCATGGGGGATAATGAAAGCTGTTAGTCCATCCATCACGTTTGATCTGATCCATCATCACTGAGGTTTTAGAAGCAGTCAGATAAACCTGAAATGGGGAGAAGGGCAGAACGGGGGGGGGGCGGGGGGGGCAGAAATGCAGATGAGTCTTAGCAAAACAGTTTATCCAAGAATTGCAGTCCAATCTACGGCAACACCTTTATGGGTGTTCTGGGAAAACAAAATGTATTTGTTACTTTCACTCAGTGGAAAGGCTCAAAGAATATTTTCAGACCACCTACAGTCTGGTGTTTCTCCCATTTGTGTGAATCATGAGAAATAAAGAAATGGAAGGTCCCCTTATTTTGGTAAATGTTCCCAGGTAAAGGGCTCTTGGTGCTATCAATCCAAAGATGTGGCGTTGCTACTCTGTCTCTACATAACGGTATTTGGTAAAAACAATATTTGGTAAGTGTTAATGGATATTTGGTATTAAAAATAAAAGATGGAAAAAAACAGTGGGATGGGAAAATGGAAGATAAAATTATGATTACATCGCCTCTAAAATTCCATAAATGAAGCAGGGTAATGGTCAATAAAAGCCGCGAATATATATTTCTGTATATATTGCATTGTAAATGAGATCTAAGCTACCGTATATAATCCTGTTTAACTGAATTCATTGCAATTCTTTTCAGAATATTTTCTATGCGGAACTCTTTCTTGCCCCAATAGGGAAAGGTGGTATCTAGAATTTGTGGTCCCTTTGATCTCGGTAAAGAGCACTGGGATTTAGGGCAGCACAGCCTTCTATGTAGGAATGGAACCTCCTGTTCAAGTCAAATTTTCGTCTTAGTATTGACACAGAAATGTATCTCTCTAAGTGCCGAGAAAATTCCCAGGAAATCGGGATATAATTAAATTTACATTCAGAGGTGATATTTCAAGAAACAGTGGAAGGGAATTTCTGAAGACTTAACTTGTTGGTATGTTCAATAATCTAATAACATCTGAATGTTCCTGTAACCTTGTTAAATATTAATTGCAAGTGCCTCTCTCTCACTTCAATACAGGAAGTAAACATGAAGAGAGATTCAGAAGCATTATTTTTTTCATGAAGGAAAACTTCACAGTATTCTGGATTGTAGAATAAATTGAAAATGGCCCTTGAATATTCAAAATGATGCGGAAATACAAGTTACTATTTGATATATAAAAGATATTGAATAGAATCAGATGGAGCCCGGTAGCAGTTTTTTTTCCTTTTCAGATTAACACATTTTATTAAAAGATAAAACGCCGATGCACTAAAACTTGCCTCATCTGATGCATGGGGAATAGTAACCCTTCTGCTAGCTGATAGCTATGGTAATGCCTGTATGTTTGTATAAGTTAAGGAATGCAAAAGGGAAATGCTTCCTTCTCAGCTTACGGAGACTTTTTTCCACCTGAAAGTTCAGGAAAGAAAAAAAACCAAACCAAACCAAACCTGAGTATACGACTTTGTAACTTTTTTTAAATTCACATCAATTTCATCTCTACTCCAAAACATTATTTTAAAAGGCTTACTGACAACATTAGAAGTGCTTGAATTTCTAGAACAGAAAAGCAGATCACAAAGTAAATATCTCCTGCGAAGGAAAGAAGCTTGAGAACAGTCATGCAAAAAAAGGGAATAGCTTATTTAAAGAGCCATCACGGATAGAGCTGCAGAGCCAGGTCTATCCCTGGGCAAAGTAAATGCATCTTAGGCTAAAGAGCAGGGTACTCTAGCAGGGCTTTTCAACCTTTTCACCGATTGTACCACTTTTAGGATATGGCAATATTCGAGTACCACCTAGCAAGGTGTCAAAAACTTGGTGACAAAAAAAAACCCTGTTCAAAGTTGCAATTGCACTGAAATGACTTATGACCATTTTCACACTTATGACCATTGCAGCATGCCCAGGGTCATGTGATTTATATTTGGATGCTTGGCAACTGATTCATATTTATGATGGTCACAGTGTCCCAGGGTCATGTGATCCCCTTTTGCAATCTTTTGACAAGCAAAGTCAATGGCAGGGCTGCTGGTAGCCAAGTGCTAAGGCGGGACTTCCTTCCCTCCCTCCCTTCTCTGCCTTCCTTTTTCTCATTCCCATCTCCTTCTGAAGGAAGAATTTGAACCCCCCCCCATATTTTCTCTCTTCCATATATTGATCAAACAAGGAAAGGCCTCCAGAGACAGAAAAGACAAGCTGCTGAGTGAACTAGCTTAAAAAGGCACTTCCCCTTTAAGAATTAGCTACTGGCTAGAAAGGAAAGTAAGGAGCCCAGCTGGCACTTAAAGAAGAAAAAAAAATGTAAGTGCTGGCTGCCGGCTAAGGCAGCCTCCCCAAATGGCTCCATTCATAAGTAAAATCTGCAGCTCCAGAGGACTCTCTCACTGTAAGTCTTTGCCTGTGCTGGCTCTTTCCCTCCCCCACTACACTTGGCTAGGCAGGGCTGCGTACCACCTGCCACTCATTAATGTACCACAAGTGGTACGTGTACCACAGGTTGAAAAGCCCTGCTCTACAGAATAACAGAACTGGAAGGGAACTTGGAGATCTTCTAGTCCAACTCTGCTCAAGCAGGAGACCCTGTACCATTTCAGACAAGTGGCTATCCAGTCTCTTCAGAAAAGCCTCCAGTGATGGAGCTCTCAAAATTTCTGAAGGCAAGCTGTTCCACTGGTTAATTGCTCTCACTGTTAGGAAATTTCTCCTTAGTTTCTCTCTTTGATTAGTTTCCATCCATTGCTTCTTGTCTTGCCTTCTCGTGCTTTGGGAAATAGTTTGATCCCCCCCTCTTCTTTGTGGCAGTCCCTCAAATATTGGAACACTGCTATCATGTCACCCATAGTCCTTCTTTTAGCAGAGAAGGTTAAGTAGTTGAATGGCCCACAGTGCTAACCCTTCAGCTTCTCAAGGCTATCATATTGTATGGAGGACACAGTCCAATTACCTGAAGTGAAATAATAATCTAATAAAGGTGAATATTTGTAGCTCAGGGTTGACATGAGGGGTCCTTGGTGCTTTCTGAGCTTGCTTGTTTTCTTGCAGACATTTCATTGCCCAAACTAGGTAACATCGTCAGTGTTACATGATGGTACCTAGTTTGAGTAATGAAACGTCTGTAAGAAAACAAGCTCAGAGAGCACCAAGGACCTTTCAAATAGTAATCTTTGCACCTTCATTAACTACCAATGAGATATTTGGAAAGGAAAAGAGTTGTCTTGGCATTGCTTTCCTGAATCAGTTTTAGGTATGCAGCAGCTTCTTGCTAGAACAGGTGGTAACCCTATCAATGGAACTGCTTAAATTTATGAAGATCTTAAAATAAAACCTGAAAAAGAACAACATAGCAATATCCTTCCCCTTTCAGCATGATAGATAGTGCTATTTTAGCAGGCACCTTCTCTTGCCCCTTAAATTGGGATGTTGAATCCCAGTTTAATTCTTTGCCAACTTTGCAAATCAAAGGTGGGTAGAAGGGATAGGGTGCAGCATAGGATGTGACATTCTCTTCATAAAAGATCAAAAAGGGCACCAAATGAAAATGTGCAAGAGAAGCTACAACATCTGGAGTTCCCATTTTCTGGCCTAATCTGCAAGACCAGATCTATGTCTTCAACTCAACTTCTCAAGTGAAACATGCCCTTGACACTTAGAGCCAATAATCTGACTAGGTAGACAGTAATTTCAGATATATTGAGTAGGGACTATAAAAATACATTTCTTCCCTAATTCTGGAAACATGGATTTAAGGTGATCTCAGCAATGTGTATAATTCAACTATCTGGCCAGGTATTTCAACAATTCTGAATTTCAGTCAAGGCAGGCTGTGTTCCCAAATCCTTATTTGTAGAGCAAAGGAGAGAAGTCTAAAGGAACGTTTCTCCCTCCCCTTTGACTCTTTCTAGCCAACCAAATATGATTTATCCTAAGTGAAGGTAACATAAAAGATGGAGGATTCAGAATGTGCATGAAAAATATGCATCTCATGCATATTGTCCTACATTTCTTCACTGTCAAGGCTAAGAAATAAAAACTTGAGCTAACAATGGAATTGCTTTCTCATTTATCTGTGGGTCATGTGTGTACCTAACATTTTTCTGGCATGAGGAGGTAACATATGTTTCAATTTCCCAAGCTTGGGTTAAAACCAGAGAGTGGTACAAATACTGTCATGTACGTAGATGAAACCTCTTGACTTCTCCACCTGCCTCATTAATACCTGGTACTTACTTACATGAATTACTTACATGAATTACTTGTGTCTGATACTTTTGGGGGGGGGAGGAGTGGAGGTTGCATAGCCAAGTCCAGCCCCCTGTGAATTCCATTGACCCTTATCTAGCACCAATTTGGTTTTGACCATTAGTTGACTAAATTATTGTCTATAGGTAGCAATAAGCAACTTTTCTGTGCTTTGAACTCAAATAATGTTCCTGGTTATCTCTGCTTGACGGAGAGCTAGTGCCTTGAATCACACCTTGAAAGAAACTGGAAGTCAGTGTAGCTTACACAACATGGACAAACTGAGAGCCCAGGATTGTACATGCTGCCACATTCTGAACCAGCTGTAATTTCTTTATGGACTTCAAGGGAACTCCCATGTAGAGCACACTGTAGTAATCCAGCTGAGCAGCTACCAGGTCATGAATGACTGTGAGCTAGGTTTCCCGACCCAGGAATGGAAATAATGGGCACACACAAGATATATCTATGCAATTCCCCTCCTCCCCAGCAATAGCTGATACCTAATCCTTGAGGACCCCAAGTTGCACACTAGCTCTCTCAGGGGGAGTGCGGCCATACAAGAGTTAAAGATGATACTTAACCAGAATCAGGGAGACCAAAAACCCAGTTCCCTTTTGCCTTGCTATGGTTGAGTCCAAGCCGATTTCTCCTCCTAAAGGACTTTGGCATTATGCCCAGGACCTCATGACCTGAGAGGCTGTATGCTATGAAGATATTTGAGCACTCTGAATCCAGGAACTGAGTAAATGTGGTCACAATGACATTTCTTCCCCTTCACATCTTATCTTCCATACTTCCTGTCTGTAAAGACTTCTTGTGGATCTGATGATAGTCTAAGCAAAGTTGCTGGTCAATACGTGCCATTGATAAATTATAGCAATTATTGCATTGAATTATCTTCACCAATTCAATTCTGTATCAGGGAAATTCAGATTCTGAGTGATTTAATTAAATCACCTGCTTATTGTTTTCTAATGATCCGGATTCACTATTTTCACATTTGTATAATAAAACTGGCAAATGGCAACTCAGGTACTGGGCGACACAGTCTGACCACAATCGATAACCAGGATGTGTGTGGATGGAGCTGATGCCTTCCTGGATATTACTTTCATATCATTTGTAGCTACCATCTCTCTTTCTACAGTCAGGAGAAGAAATCGTTTTCTTTAGCCCAGCACACGACAAGGAGCACAGCCGAAACGTGATGTTTAGCAGATAGTTAGTTTAGAATATTTTCCAAGCTGACTTGTACTGGAGCCAATGATTAAATCAATGCTTTATAGTTAAATGGACATTTCCTGGACGGGATTTCACAGTTCAGCAGATCAAATGTATCCTTTTTGATCTGAGTGAAAATAGAGTGCAGAGTATGGCTTCCAAAATAAATGATTTGCAGACAAAGCCAGAGTCATCTTTATCTATAAACAGATGTATCACCAGTTCATTCTAGTAAATCAGTAATTTTATTTTTACTCTATGGACTTGAGGAAAGCATCCTGATTTTTGAATGAGCAGTTGCCATCACACATTGCAACTGGTAAGATGAGGTAGTGGCATTTTATTGCCTGATTATACTAATAATTAGTCTCAATGGTCCGGAAATTGGATTGGTGGCTTAGCCATTACAATCTACAGTTTAAACTGAGTCTATGATAACTATTTCTCATTCTGTTTTTTGACAGTTCTCACAACATACTGTATTATTTCTTTTATCCAGCACTTCATTCTAAAGAGTCAAAAGCCTTTCTCCAAGATAAATTCACAGCAAATTATTTTTGGCTGCTTGCTATATGTCCTCTGAGTATGCATATAACTGTAACTTGACTAGAAGACAAATGATGCTCCTGCAATGAGTTCAGTTTTATTAATTAATTAATTTTATATTTCAGCTTTCTTAATATGGCTCACGTGATGATCTTTTCATATTTTGTTGTCATAGCACCTAACCGGTGAAATAGGTTATGCCAGGAAAACATGATAATCTCAAAATCATTCAGTGAGCTCCTTAACCAACTAGGATCTTAATTTTTTATTGCTTCCACTAGTTAGCTTGAACGTGGTGGAAACAAACAAATACAGACATAGAAAAGGGCAGTCTGTTGGTACAGTAACTTCTATGCTAAAAAGAAAGTATACATAGTCCAGGGACAATATGTTACAGTATTCTTTGGGCAACATGGGACTTTCTATGGTAGATCCATCTTTCATTTCATTGTCTGAAGTAGATCAAACTGGGTTATTATATGATCTGAAATTGATGCATACCAACTTAAATGGTCCATGGACTGAATAGCATTTTATAGAATGGGCAAGATACTTATTTGCCAAAACTTAATCTGAAACAAATCAGTTCTTTTCTTTAAATTCTTAAGTCTATGAATCCTATTGTAGGCAACTGACTACTTTCACTAGACTTTTAAAAAGGAGCAGAATTTTTTTTTAAAAAACAAGAGGTAAAAAATTGTATGTGTTACTGCCAAATACTTTTCCTTTACATATTTCTGAATTGTCCACCCTTCTGTTGAATGCTTGAGACAACTTACAATGAATCTATAAAATTAAGAAATTAGTTAAGAGAATTCATAAAAACTAGGTGAGCACATTCAATTTTTTTGTTTTTTAAAAAAATGTGGCAGAGAAAAACCTGTTCGTCTTGCAGCAGCAAAACATTTGAATCTTGCAGCACCATAAAAATAAGCATTTTCATTACAAGGTAAGCCTAGTTTAGCCCATGACAGCTGACATGTTAATTTTCAAGATACCATGAAACTCTTTGCTGCTTTTCTTGCAACTGACTAATATACCTGCCCCTCTTGAAATGAGAAACAGGAACCTTTTTCAAATCAGAGATAAATCTACTGGGGTGTTTCTGTTGACTGAAGTGCTTCCTCTTGTGGGACTCTTCAACTGCTGATTTATGGCTGTAGCTGCAAAACTAGATACTAGGAATGTACAGTCTAGGAGTCTGCCAGCTCTAATAGCTCCTTCCTGTGCTCACCTGGAACTAGCTCCTACTGGATTCAGGGTATTTACACTGTAGCTATGCACAAATATGCCTTATTCTCATTGCTGAAGGTTGTCCTAGAAATTACCCAGGCTAGACTCTGCTGATACTTGGAAACTTCCTCCCTAGGTCTACGGTCATCTTTCAAGGTCCTCAGTCATTGTGGGGCTCTACTTATGGATTGCAGCACCGGGGGGGGGGGTACTCTGGTAATTGTTTTCTTAGGGCTGACTGAGGATTTCTGTTGTCCTAGCATTTCTCTTGTTTGTTTTTCAGTGCTCATTCCACAGCGGAACAGAGTTTCATATTTTTCATGTGCGTTTTATTATTTTACTATTTGTCTTCCATTTTCTAAAGCCCATCTTTGGGTTGTAAGTAACTTTCTAATCTGCTTGGAATGCAGCCCCTTCAGCTATTGGGCAGATTAGAAATAATATCATCATAGGATCAGGTCCAACAAGCCATTGATACCTTTTATTCTTCTCCTATGATTGCCAATGTTGTAGTTTTCTCTAGTATTTTGAGGAATCAGCAATAACTTTGATGTTTATGGTGAATGCTTAAAGCAGAGCAAAGAGACAGAGAAAAAAAAATGACTGTACTGTAAACAAATACATCCTGCATGTGCTAGTATTAAATGTGGAGGAGACGTTATTTAACTACTGCAACTGGGATGGATCTAAGCAGACCAAAACAGCAAAGATGAGAGTAGCATATTGCCTTGGGTGAAAAGGATCGAGTCATAAATGGCACTTCCATCTTCCTATGCAGATTTAGGGCAGCCTCATTGATTACATTTTTCTGAAATAAACATATTTAAATCAGTGAGCGAAGGTGTAGCTAACTGCATAGCAGCCATCTGTTAGAGGGTTAGTGGTATAGACTTTTGTAAGTTTTTAAGGTGCTACACTAATGACATTTAAATAGCTACTTTAGCAATACCTAAGAGTTTTGGACACTCAGAGGAATTTTTTTTTTCCTTGAAAGTATACATATGTAGCAAATTGCTTTTGGAAGTCTTTTAATTTCAGAAGCATGTATCTACAATAGAAAGCTGCTCTTTGAAAATAAGCTTTCAGAGCAGTGCATGATTATAGTATAGCTGTAGTGCATTCCTTAGGCAACCCTGGCTCTTTTATGACTCGTGGACTTCAACTCCCAGAATTCCTGAGCCAGCTGGCTCAGGAATTCTGGGAGTTGAAGTCCACGAGTCATAAAAGAGCCAAGGTTGCCTACCCCTGCCTTAGACCCTAGCTACTGTATCCTTTGCAAATATGATAGATCAGGTAGTAGAAATAATGTAACTCACCTTTCTGTAATGACTAAAATATCCACACAGAGAGAAACAACACAGTCAGGAATTTGTATATTATGTTGAACTTG
The DNA here is from genome assembly GCA_023970755.1 of Azemiops feae. Classification (NCBI taxonomy): domain Eukaryota; kingdom Metazoa; phylum Chordata; class Lepidosauria; order Squamata; family Viperidae; genus Azemiops; species Azemiops feae. Next base: position 2,460,966 of record JALGBA010003987.1, on the reverse strand, counting down.
TGTTTAATAATCTACTTGATTAGAGAATGGAAATCTTTTTTTTTCCATTAAGAATTGTTACTTTAATATTTTAGCAGGTTTTTCTGCTAACTTTTGACTGCAAGACCATAGAAAGAGATTTGTGAAATATTTTCCAGGTCCTTGTGAATGTTCATAAGGGTTAGAGGTACTGTCTTAGAGTTACTGCTGTAGAGAAAGTGGTTGGACAAGCCTTTTCCTCAAAAGCTGCTCATAGATTACAGCTACGGCATCTATTACAGTATTACAGCTCCCATAATTTCCAACCATCTTAAGTCAGCCAGAAACTCAACACTTCTAACTCCTACAGTGTTAAAAATAAAATATACTAGGTGCTATTTATGGATGATATAAATATAAATGCTGAAATTAAAAAAAAATCAGTCTTATGGCTTGAGAAGTTTTCTATTTCTCACTCCTAGTTTCTGGAAAGATGAGTCAGACAATTGCTTTTCAGAAACTGGCCTGATTCTACTTCTGAGCCTCAAATCCCATTAAGCTTGATGTCTAGAAGTCATTGATAGTTCTTCCTCTAGAAAAAAAAGTATCCTTTTCTTTTAAAGAGAGCTAGCTGTAACCTCCATACTGCAGGATGGTGGTTCTGTAAATATAATATTCCAGGAGGGCATTTTGTCTAAGATTCCCTGGTTCCTATAGATTAAGAAATGTAGAAGTGGAATCTATATCACTACAAACCAAGTTCTGAAAAGAACTCAGTACATTTTAGGTTAGACTTTATCCTTTAGGCTTTTATCAGAAATATTTGTCTGTGGTATACAATTAGCCAAGAGGATATAGAGAAGTCCAAAAATACTGAAAGCTTTTTTAAAAAAAATACCATTAAAAACAGTTTTAATCTTTCCTTTCTGTCTGTTTTAGATTCAACATTGTAAAATAAAGCTGAGAGTAAAAATGGGAAACAAGAGGCGTTTTATTCCTAAGTAAATAGATTAGGACTGGGCAATAAAACTGCAATTCAGATAATATTTCTTTGGAAGTTAGTTTCACAAAAAATTGGCAACCTGGGGACCAACATTATCCCAGAAACTAGAATACAATTAAGTCTGCAATTAGAAAACTAGCATTAAAAAAATTATTCTGTGTGCATGTGTTTTACATAGCATGGCTTTTTCATGCTCTGAAACTGTGAAATAAAAAGAATTATATAGCTGGGAGGGATAATTTGAGTTATCCATTCCAGCTTCCTATTTAATGCAGGAATTCAAATTAAAATATCTTCAGCATATATCTACACACACCCCCTCTTTATTTGAAGTTAGGATTTTAAAGTGGGCCTTGCCTCTTAATGTTGCCATATCAAGAGCTTCTGGTCAGGGTCCCAACAAGGGTGATGGATTCAATATTTCATTCCATTGTATTTCTGACTGATGTATTGTGACATCATTTCAATCTCTAGGTTTAAGTGTCTTATCCCCTGCTTTGTTCTTGTTTTTTTTCCAGTTTTTTGTTTCAGAATTTCAGGGACATTAAATAGGCTCAGTCCTCACTGGCCATTTTGGGGAAAGTTCCTTCCATTTAATCTACACTTGGTATTTTTGTTACTTTCGTTGGCAATTTTTATTGATGCAGGCAATGCTAATAGAAGTCAAAGCCAGATAAGGAATTTCTAAATAACAGTCGTTATGTTCAAATGGATTGTAGGCAGGTTTACTAAAAAAACAACAAAAACCTCCAGACACGGATTTCAACCGGATTTAATCCGTCCAAGCTAAAAAACGAAAACGCACCATCAACAAATTCCATGTAACAGATGAGTTTACTTCTGAATGTTAAATGGGACTGTAAGAATAAAATCTTATCGCCGGGTTAGTTGTCCTGCACCTAGTTTGGAGCTGACCCGCCACTAGGATTTTATTCTCCTTACAGTCCCGTTTATTCAGCCGTAGCCTGGCGAAGTAGGAATTGAGATCAGCGCCCACCACTTTCTCGGAAAGCCATCTTCATTCTTTACCCGGAGTAAACTCCCTTCAACCCAGCGGGGCTTCCCTCCTTGTCAGTATCGTGCTTGCTCCCGAAGCAGGGGTTGCTCGGGAGAGGCTTACTCACAAGTAAAGCCAACGTAAAAAGCAAAACCATTCCCAGCTAAAGGGTGCGAAAGAGCTGCGGCTCCGCCATACGGCTCGGGCGTGCGTTCCGAGGATGCGGGAGCAAGGGGAGAGCGGGTCGCTCCCTTTCCTAACTAGATCTTTGGATCCCCTTCTCGACCTGTCAACCAGTCCAGGGAGGAGCCCAGCGTGGGCGCCGGGGGTGCCTTCGCCGTCCCGCCCCCCCCTCCAGCCCAGCCGGCTTGAGCGCTGCTGCTGGTGCTGCTGCTGCTGCTGCTGCAGCTTTAAGGGACTGCAGCCATCCGTCTGGCAGACGCCGCCGAGCCTCACAAAAGAACAGGATGTTGTTGATTTGTAACCAAACCACAGAGAGGAAATGAGTGTCAATTTCCTCTAAACATCCCAACCGTCTGCCTCCTTCGCTTCCGCCTCTGCCACCCCCGCAGCCCTGGAGCGTCTGCGCCTGCGCCGGGTTCAGCCTAGGGAATTTCGCTGATCCTGTGGCTTTCTGCGCCTCGGCTGCGGTGTGCGCGGCGCTATTCGCTTCTCCCGTCGCTATTTGAACCCCAAGTCCAGATCCATTTCTCTCCCCCCCCCCGCTCCCGTTTCATACGCTGTTTGCTGGGCTGGACCGCTTTACATTTTGTAAGCAAACTGGTAGCACTTTTTCCAGACTATTGTAAAATAAGACATTTTATTAAAAAGCATAAACTCATGAGATTTGGTAGTTGGAAAAGCTGCTTCCAGACTCTTGATTTTGGGCTATCGTAGATTAAGATGATTGTCCCCGTCACAACGCACTGGGGGATGGAGGCAGAGGGCGGATGGGAGTCGTTCGCTGTGTGAGTTTCTCTCTGCAGGAAGGGAAGGAATCCATTAGCTTTAATCGATTTTGTAGCTGAGATGTCACAGAATAACAAGAGTTGGTCCTGCAGGAAATCCCTGAAATCCAGCGTATCTTTCCAATAATTCAGTTAGAGGACCCTCTTCAGTGCCACTTTCTCACTAGTGTGCCAGGGCTGATATATCAAGAGATGAAGTTTTGGCCCTCTTTTATTTTTAAAGCAGCAGCCTTGATTAATTTACAACCACAAAATGAAAGATTCAGTTTTTTCACTTACAATGTGCCCTCCCCTTGATTCCATGTGTCTAAACATAATTGGTTTGGATTTATCATGTAACAGTATTTGAGGGGGTCTTCGGTGCGCTCTCATTTTGGTTGTTTTCTTGCAGACGTTTCAGTATCCAAACTAGGTAACATCATCCGTGCTAGTATTAATACTAAGGTATTTGAGTAATTATTGAATAATTTGAGATTAACAAATTACTCAATAATTAAAATTAGTAGATTAACAAAAACAAGCCTAATACTGCAATATCCCCACCAATTTTGTGCGGGAAATGAAAATAAGTCCTGTTTATGCTATTAGGAAGAAGCCTGTAGAACAGATTGGGAATATGTTGTGTTGGCTGATTTATTTCTGACAAAAAGCATAGAAAATAACTTCTGGTGCCTGTTGATAAATGAGGAAGGAAAATCTGCCACATAAAGTCAGGGAACAAGATAACTGCCAAGACAAGGAAAAAAATCCAAAAAATAAAATATTTAGAGGAACTGGATATTTAATCTATTATTGGACTCAGTCTTGACCATAGGATTTAATACCAATGGATTTTTGAGAAGCATTTGCAGTGATTAGTGCCGAATGCAACTGACTGATTTTGTTACTTGTCGGAATTTGAGTGATTTATGTATATATTATGATTGTTTTGAATAAAAAGATGGCAAATACCAAATATGATCTTACTCTCCTCCAGATGCACAGCAGATGTCCTTGTTATGCAGTTCAAATAAGTTAAGCCAGAGAGGAATGAAGACTATTATGAAAAGCCCTTTGTATTCACTTGCCCACATAGAGGTATACAAGCCTGGCTGATAGCAATAACAATAGCACTTGGACTTATATATATCTTCATAGTGCTTTTTAGCCCTAAGTGATTTACAGAGTCAGCATATTGCCCCCAACATTCTGGGTCCTCATTTTACCGACTTCGGAAGGATGGAAGGCAGAGTCAACCTTGAGCTGGTCAGAATCGAACTGCTGGCAGTCGGCAGAATTAGCTTTTTTGATAAGATTGGCTTCCATAAAAGCATATTTAAATTGCTGAATGGAAGAGAGTCTGCTGTCCAGTCCCATAGCATATTTACTCAAAATCAAGGCATACACAACTACATATATTTTGCTAGAAATAAGTCCCACTGAACACAGTAGGACTTCTGAATAAATAGGCATAGGGTTGCCTGTAAGTTCTTTTATGTTTGCAAAGTGTATTCTGGGATTATAGGTGTGGGGTACATATAACGTCTTCTTCAAGCCTTGACTCTGGGTTACTTCAGGGATAAGTCTATAGTTTTCCTGGCAACAGTATGGGAGTACTTTGCCATTGATTTCTTCCAGGTTGTTTTCAAAATCCCAGTCGAGTCTCCAATTCTGGCATTTCCTGATGTTACTCTATCCAAGTAATTACCAAACCTTGTATTTTGCTTGTATTTTGGAGATAATTCCTAAATTTGAAGAAGGGATTGCAGGTTTGACTTTTCAGCCTAACAGTGATGCTGAACCATAGGCAGGAAATCGAATTGCAACATAGGATTAAAGGGTGACAATCTGTTAATTGGTTATGGATGTATCCCTACAGTAGTTGGTTACCTCTTTTCTCAGAATAACTGATTATGCAACTCCAAGATAATTTCCATACTTATCTTGATTTATTCAGTCACTGAGATTGGCATTTTTAAACACACACACACACACACACACACACACACAACCAAATGTAGTAGCAAAATGCTATTTTGGGGGTCCCTGAGGGAGCTTAATTTGTCAAAATTATCTCCCCCCCCACCTAAGATGGTTTCTATTTCTTTTACTTGCAGATAACATCTTAACAACAGATTTGGTAAGTCTTTAAAATTATAAGGTCTGGATGTGGTTGTTAGGACATTTTCAACCCTTCCCCTTGAAAGAGAATGTCTATTATTGAAAGTATCTTTTTCTTTATCTCTATGTTTTGATCCAAAACTGATATAGGGGATTGCAGTGTTTCATATTGCAAATCCAAGCAGATGCAAGGGCTATAATTCATAAAATACGCTTAGGAACTTAAGGCGGCAATTCTATTCCTTCTGATACTGGGAGCAAATTCATGTAGACCCAGTAGGATTTACTTTTGAGTAGATATAGCTCCATAATGCAAACTGGAAACAGATTTATTCCTAGTCTAGTTTCTTTCGTCATGGAGGTAGCATGGTTTTATATGCAACAAAGGTAGCGATTGTATAATCTTCCAGATGTTGCTGAACTACAACGCTTATAATCCCACTGAGCATGGCAAATAGTGAGATATGCTGGGAACCATAGATCAACACCATTAGGAGGATCCTTCTTCTGATATTCAAAGGATTCCCAAGAAAAATCTCATGCACAATTAAGGGTTACTTCTTTAGGCACCTTCAAACATAACATGTGCAAACTATTTTAGACATTGTTCTCACAAAATGCTAATCAGGATATAAACCCAGATTTAGAGAACATTTAGAGAACGTGATTTATTGATTGCTATTCAAAAGGTTACCCACACATTGAAATTGGACACTGGGGATTAAACTGAGCTTGAGTTCTTCAATGTCATCTTTTTTTTTTTTAGTGGAAGACTACAGGTTTTCCTTTTTTGGGACCACAGTTGGAATGTATACTCGATCGTTAAATGAAGCCATCACTAAGTGAAACTGTGATCTTACTTCAGCTTTTCTTTGCTTTACAGACCTGGCCAAGATTGTAAATGCAAGGATTGGTTGCAGCATTACTTGTTCATCACCATTTAACTATGAACGGTTATTAAACAAGGCAGTAGCTAAGTGAAGACTATCTGTACTCAGTTACCTGAACTCCAACATGGTATAAATAAGAAGCATATTTAGCATGCCAGCCTTTGTTTCTGAGGTCACACTTGTATACATTATTCAAGTCACAGCAGCAATAAGCTTTTTCAATAAGCTTAAACCCTCTAAATAAGGGTTTAAGGTATTTAATTTCAGAATGCCAGACTATGATGGAGAGACAGCAAAATGCTTGCAGAGTAAATGTATCAAGTATCCTGCCATTGCTTGGCATTGTAACATAGGTATTTGTTGATTTGCAAAAATAGCATGTAAAATGTTTAAGAAGAAGAATATTCAACCAGCATTTCATGTTCAGCTAAACAAGGAGTATTTTGCTTTATTTTAACTAAACATAACGTCATTTAGAATAAAGAAATTGAAACACTGACCTAAAACTGTCATTTGGTCAGTAAGGTTTAACTGTGAGAAGGCATCAAATATGGATTGCTGACTCTGTCCCCAAAGAAACCTAAATGACGTTTACAGTATATGGCTCAAATGTGCCACTTTTGGAACAAGGTAATATTCTCGATTGCTTCAGATATTCTGCATCACTGAAAATCATGGAATAGCTTTAGGTGTTCCTAACATCAAAGCAATAAAACCAGAATGAGAAAAAGGAAATCCCACCACTGGCTAGGGCTAGGCCATTAGAAAAAAGGAACTCTCCTGAAGCTATAGATCTCTTTGGGACTGCTACTAGCTATTGCCTATAGTTGTATAGCCATAGCCTATAGTAGCATACTAAAAAGCAGAGACATCACCCTGCCAACAAAAGTACGTATAGTCAAGGCCATGGTTTTCCCTGTTGCAATGTATGGCTGTGAAAGTTGGACCATAAGAAAGGCTGAGCGCAAAAGAATTGAGGCCTTTGAACTATGGTGCTGGAGAAGACTCCTGCGAGTCCCCTGGACTGCAAGGCGATCAAACTGGTCAGTCCTAGAGGAGATCAACCCTGACTGCTCTTTACAAGGCCAGATCCTGAAGTTGAAACTCAAATACTTTGGCCACCTAATGAGAAGGAAGGACTCACTGGAGAAGAGCCCAATGCTGGGAAAGATTGAGGGCAATAGAAGAAGGGGACGACAGAGAATGAGGTGGCTGGATGGAGTCACTGAAGCAGTAGGCGTGAGCTTAAATGGACTCCAGAAGATAGTAGAGGACAGGAAGGTCTGGAGGAACATTGTCCATGGGGTCACGATGGGTCGGACACGAGTGCAACTAACAACAACAAACCTATAGTGGCATGGTAACATTTTTGCTGAGTGCAAAAGATGATCTGATTGTAGATATTTTGTAAAGCAACTGTTTAGGGTGGAAGCTTGCAATGATTTGCAGAGAACACTGAGCTTGGGGAAAGCATCTATATTCCCTTGTTTGAACCTGGAAATCTAAGCAGGGAAAGATCTAGATGGAAGACATCAGAAAATACTAGGGCAATATACTAGAACAGAGGCCCCACAACCTTTTGGACACCAGGGACCGGTTCTGTGGAGAAAGATTTTTCCGCAGACCAGAGAGGGCATGGTTTCATGTGCTGCCTGCATCCCATGGATGGGGCTTTGCTTGTTTTTTGCGGCCCGGTTGCTGGCATGCTGTGGCCCGGTGCTGGTCCATGGACCGGGGGTTGGGGACCCCTGTACTAGAAGTTACAAAGTACAATAAACATCATGGATGAAGATCATAGAAACTCCCTTGCACAAACCTGTCCAAAAATGATATGGACATGTGCATGGAATCACCAGGAATTGAGCTCAACTTGCAAGATTTACTTTTTAAAGGCCTACTTTACATTGGTCGCATTTTTCATTTCTTTCTCGCCTCAAAATAAGAGAATTTTTGGAGCAGCAAATAGGAGGTTGGGCCCATTCCTGGTCAGCAAGAGAAGAGGAGGGTGAATTTTCTCCAAGAGGTCTTCCCAAGTTCCAAGTTTCAAATCACCAGAAGGCTGTTTGAGATGCATGAATCCCAGGTGACAGTTTTTGCACTTGAGCATTCCTGTCCTGTTTGTTGGAAAAGGGCCCTCCTTGTGGGAATTAAGTACCTAGAGAGAGAGAAATGGTCCTGCAGGTTCCGTTTTGTTTCTTCCTCCCCCTCTATTTCTTAGTCACTTCTTTGGTTGCATTTAAGTTATCAAATAACAGCATCTCCCAGGTCTTGCCTTCAGCAGGAATGAGTATATTCACACCAGATCCTCCTCTTGCCTCACTAGGAAAGAGGGGGGAACTGCATTTTATCACAGCTGTTTCTAGCAGCTGTGTTTTAGGCAGGGGGTGTTAATTGATAATTTATGTCTTTCCTGTCACAAAGTGTTACTTTGAGGTATTAGCAGCTTCTGCTAACACCCGGTCCTTGGATAAAAGCAATAAAATTAAAGGGTGAAGGGGTGTGTGTGTCCAACTGCCCTTTTTAAAGAAAAATACATTTGTTCTAATTTTTGAAAAAAATGGGAACTTCATTTTATAAAAATATATCTTCATTTGTTCATTTGAGGCTAGCCCAGAGAAAAGAAGGACTCGGGGGTGACATGAGAGCAGTATTGCAGTATTTGAGAGGCTGCCACAAAGAAGAAGAAGAGGGTGTCAACTTATTTTCCAAAGCACCAGAAGGCAAGACAAGAAACAATGGATGGAAACTAATCAAGGAGAGAAGCAACCTGGAATTAAGGAGAAACTTCCTAACAGTGAGAGCAATTAACCAGTGGAACAGCTTGCCTTCAGAAGTTGTGGGTGCTTCATCACTGGAGGTTTTTAAGAAAAGACTGGGCAGTCACTTGTCTGAAATGGTATAGGGTCTCCTGCTTGAGTAGGAGGTTAGACTAGAAGTCTTTCAAGGTCCCTTCCAGCTCTATTCTGATCCATTGTCCTTATGAGCATCAGGTGTCTGTCTGTGTGCATACATGTCCACACTTTTATTTAGTTTGTGTTCAGTTTGAAAACAAGTGAGAAGCTTACTTGTATATACTAATGAGTAGAAAAGGTGCTATTTTGATCCTTATGTGGCACATTGCATCATTCAATAAATTCAAGCATCTGTAGCAGAAAAGTCTATGCAGGAAAAGTAATTCAATATGATTGCTTCACAGAGGCATACACTCTAGGCCCATTAGGAAAATAAAAAGAGACAAGGTAAGCGGAAATTAAACAGGCTAAGGCAGGGATAGGCAACCTTGGCTCTTTTATGACTCGTGGACTTCAACTCCCAGAATTCCTGAGCCAGCATGGCTGGCTCAGGAATTCTGGGAGTTGAAGTTCACGAGTCATAAAAGAGCCAAGGTTGCCTACCCCTGGGCTAAGGGAAAGAATGGGGAGAGGAAAGCACGTTCAGGTAGGATTACTGGAAATGATTTTTTACAATCAAATGTCATTGCTTTTCCCCAGACTGTAGGCTGTAGAGGTAAAGCCGCATATCTAAATCTCTCATACCAGAAATTCATTTATCTAGGAAATGAACATATCAAGGCAAAAGAATCAGCCTCCCTTTCTACTTGGCCTGCCATTTTGTGTATGTGTTATGGTTCAAGAGCCCCTATGCATGTGGACTGCAGACCATTCTTTCCTGATTTAATAATTTACTACAATCCATTAAGTTATATCACTTAATTCTGCTGATCATAGAAATTCGGATCCAGGCATATGCAAGAATGAATCCCTTAGTATAGGTAGTCCTTGACTTATGACCACAATTGAGCCCAGAATTTATGTTGCTAAGTGAGGCATTTGCTAAGTGAATTTTGCCCCATTTTATGACACTTCTTGCACATTTGTTAGGTGAATCACTACAGTTGTTAAGTTAGTAACACCGTTGTTAAGTGAATCTGGCTTCCCCATTGACTTTGCTTGTCAGAAGGTTGCAAAAGGTGACTACGTGACTCTGGGACACTGCAACCGTCATAAATATGAACCAGTTCTCGAGCATCCAAATGTAAATCATGTGAACATGAGGCTGCTACAACGGTTATAATTGTGAAAAATGGTCATGTCACTTTTTCCAGTGCAATTGTGACTTCAAATGGTCACTAAATGAACTGTTGTAAGTTAGGACTACCTGTACTTTAAGCTTGCTTAAAGCTTACCTCTATCTCTTTCTTTGTTGGGAAAGACTATCCAGATTATCGAACTCTAAAGCTTGTGGGTGTCCTTCTTAGGTGTCCATACCTGGGAGCAGCCTGAGTGAGTGTGGTGGAATCTATTTCTGAGCAAAGCTGCATAGTGTTGTCACGTCAATTAATTTGCCTGACTTCTGGTGTGATATTTAAGGTAACTGCAGCTGTCTGAATGTAAACAAGCCACACAACCACAAGTAGGCACTTTCCTTTCCTTTTGTCTTGAATAAACTGGTTTAGTTTATAAAGAAAATAATGGGGTTGAAGAAGGATTTATTTAGCAACAATGCTTCAGGACATCCTATCTCAGCTACTGTGATTCATAGCCTTCTTATCCACATTTCCTCTTCGTATGAGTCATGGTATTTCAAGACTGGTATTTCAAAACTATTTCCCCATTTCACCTACGTTACGTGTTTTAGTCTCAAAGTAGAGATTCCTGAAAAATACATGTTTGGCTGCTAGAACACATTTCAGCATTGACATCCTAATGATTGGCCCTGGATCTATACAGGAAGAGATAGGAAGAGAAAACACAGGAGTTTTTTTTTTCCCCTCATCCCTGCTGGGTGGGAAATAAGAAGCTGGCATTTCCTCTTTTAAACTATTCAAAAGCTGGTTTTAAATAGGATTAACATCTTAACAGATGCTTCATGGTGTGCTCTCTGCAGGGAGGATCAAAGAGCAAAGAAGGTCCTCTGACTGTTTGCTGTTCCTTTATGTAGCAATTTTACAGTGGGAGGGGGAAAGGGCTGGCCCCTTTTGCCTTTTATTTTAAAAAATAATGAAACAGGGCCACAAATTAGCTTAAAATTGCAAATTCGATTGCAGATTCCATTGGACTTTTGGGGTGTTTTTTTCTCTCTCTAGTGTAATCAAGAGATGCTATACCATCTATATCAAGATATATACGCCATTTTCCCCTGGTCCAGATTAGTCCCATTAATCCCAGGGATGAAAAGAACTACAAGAGGCTACATACAGTGCAACTCCCACTCAGTCCCTGGAAACTGGAAAAGAGATTCTCAAGACTATAAGCCATGTAATTCTTCAAATTACAACTTTTAGATATTTTTGGTATATGCACGGTTATCCAGTCGTCCTTTGACTCACTTTATCTTGGCCTCAATTATACCCTTAACATGGAAGCCACGATCCAAATATATCTGGTGTGATATGCATTGACACTAAGCAAAAAACAACAACAATAAATAAATACGTAATAAAAAAAATAAAAAAAATGGCAGAAACATTTTTTAAATTATTCTTGGACTTTGTTGTTGTTAGTTGCGAAGTCGTGTCCGACCCATCGCGACCCCATGGACAATGTTCCTCCAGGCCTTCCTGTCCTCTACTATCTTCTGCAGTCCATTTAAGCTCACACCTACTGCTTCAGTGACTCCATCCAGCCACCTCATTCTCTGTCATCCCCTTCTTCTATTGCCCTCAATCTTTCCCAGCATTAGGCTCTTCTCCAGTGAGTCCTTCCTTCTCATTAGGTGGCCAAAGTACTTGAGTTTCAACTTCAGGATCTGGCCTTCTAAAGAGCAGTCAGGGTTGACCTCCTCTAGGACTGACCGGTTTGATCACCTTGCAGTCCAAGGGACTCGCAGAAGTCTTCTCCATCACCATAGTTCAAAGGCCTCAATTCTTTGGTGCTCAGCCTTTCTTATGGTCCAACCTAGTCCCATTTTAGGCATGAAAGCCAGCTGGGTGACTTTGGGTCAGTCTCTTTCTCTCTCAGCCCAACTCACCACACGGGGCTGCTGTTGTGGGAAAAAAAGAGGAGGAAGGAGTATTATATATGTTCATAGCATTGAGTTCCTTATAAAGTAATAAAGGTGGGATAAAATTAAATACATTTCATTCCTCCTCTATGGTTCTAGAGAAATATATTCCAGTGTAATTGAATGGATGGAGTCATAATGGCCACATCCAAAATCCCTTGACCCCCCAAACTTATTCATTACTGAATTAGCATGCCTAAAGAGTTAGCAACATTTTCAAATCTGGGTCATCCCAGTTGTTTTAATCTTCATTTTCCTTCATTCCTGATTATTAGGCTATGCTGGTTGAGGGCTAATGGGAAACAACTGAAGGGACCCACGTTGGCAGGGCCAGCTCTGGACATTTACAGTAGGTGACCTAAGAAAAGTCATATTCTGATACCCTCGTAGTTTGGTTCATCTTCTGATTTTGTTATTACTTTCAAAAAGGTACTCTCTTGTTTCTTAATTATATTTAACCCTCAAGTTGACACACTGGCTCAAAGAATATGCTATTACTGCTTTTCGCTATTTTACTGTGTTTTTCAGAAGTCTTCAATTTTGGTGCCCCCCCCCCCAAGTCATGGCACCCCTAGGCTGGTGTCCATTCTGTCTTAGCCTAAAGCTGGCCCTGTGGGGATGCTTATACTTTTGGCTGGTTTTTCTGCTCTTGTGTTTTTCTGGACACCTGGAAGGAGTATGGAATAGAAGATGCAATTACTAAACTGTGCTTTAAAGCTTCTGCACATTGGATTTTGTTTTTGTTTTCTGGTAATATAATGATGAGCACTTGGTATTGGTTTAGTTTGTAGCAAAATATGCCTAAACTAATATTTATTGTCCTTGATGTCTATGGATACTCTCAGTCATCCAGGTCATAATTATCCCAAAGATGCTTTTTTTTTTTCACGAGGCAACTGGACTTTCTTGTTATAAGAAAGTTGCCTCGTGAAAAAAAAAATCTTTGGGATATTGTCCTTGATGTTAGTAGGGAATGAAGCATATAATATAAATGTGACTAAGGCTGCAAATTAATTTACATTTTATTTAATATGTGAATGAAATACAAAACAACTGTGGTGTGGAGAGAAAAAGTAAATAGTAAAAAGCATTAATTAACTGAAATGAAAGAAAATGTATCTGAAAGAGAGAGATAAAGGAAAGATGTTAGATGTCGGAATGAAGGTCTCGTCCTTGGATCATTGCTGATAAATATGTACAGGGAAGTGAAGGGATAGCCTTAATTATAAACAAAAGGGCTAAAAGGTATGTGAGAAACTGAATGGGCCTTTGTTACAAAACTAGCTGGTCATCTTTGCATATTATGCTCCCATGAATAGGAAGAACCAGAGATGAATTTTGGGGAAAAATGTATAATATTTTGAATGAATGTGATCCAGATGTAAAAGTATTTTGGTAAGTGATGTAGATAAATGGATGGTAACAAAATGAGGTACCACATAAAAAAGGGTTTAGGCTAATGGGAGATCCCAGAATGAGAATAATGACACTTAAAAGAATAATTATTTAGAAAGAGTTCTGTTTGTTTCAAATGTGTGATTCTGGGATAATGAAAATGTATATATGGCAAAATAATGAATATAAATCTTAAAATTGTGATTGATTTGTTCGCTAATGATGAGATATTGACATAATTAGTGAAATATACCGTGATTGCAAGAAAATTTGAATATGGGAAAGAATATTTTTTAGTAATCTCATTTTAATAATGTGAATCTTGCAAGAAATAGACATTAAAGAAGTTAAAGAAATGAGAGTGCACACTGGGCTGCAGAAAGTTATTCTATATGAAAAAATCCCAACAGAATAAAATAAAAGTGGACATAAGGGAAGAAAATGTAAATGATGAATGTAACAGAGTAAAAAGGACTATATTACCCAGTGCTTCAGAAATTAGTGGATTTACTGGACAGTAATGAAAAGGATGAAAAAGGATGATGAGGTGAAAGAAGCTGTGGATGAAAAAATGTATAAGAACATTATTGCTGAAAAACATGAGGCTAAGAGAAAGATGTATGTGTATAGAGAAAAAAGAAGAAGTTGGAAATATGGGCAAAGAAAATAAAAAATGCTCAACAGTAAAAGAGGCAGAGAAATTACAGAGCATTTTTGATGAAAAAAAGTACTTTGGAAATGGGTGAAGTAGGGGAAGAGGACCAAGCAAGAAGCCTTCGTTGGAAGAAATTGAACTAAAAAGGAAATAGATGAAATTATTAGGGTTGAAACTGAAGTGAGGGAATAACAGAAAGAGAATTTTAGAGATCTTTATAAGAATAGTAGGGGTATGTTAAAGTATGGAATTGAAAGCAGCACTATAAATATTAGTGCCAGAAATGCAATGAGAATATTTAAAAAAATGGTAAGACCATAATTGGAGATTGTAAAATATGAATGTGACTTGCTTATGCATTGGCTTGATAAGTTGGTTAATATGCGTGTGCAGATTTATTTAAGAATTATATGGTATGGTTAGCAAATTAGTTAGTATTGAGAAGGAATTGTTGCTGAAAATTAGAATTCAATTGATATGTTGGAGTGGAATGTTCTGATATTTTTTAATGGAGTTTAGCAATAGGTATTATCCCAAGTGACTATTCTGAGTTCTTTTATCACTTTGGTGCCTAATGGCAGTACTTTAAGAGCCAGCTGAATAATCCTGAGTGATATTACCTGTAATAGCAATGATTGTTTACACAGGAACATAGTAAAACGTGACTCTTCTTATCTAAGCAGTTGGATGCAATTGAAAACATCTGCAAAAAGCATATGATGCCATCCTAAAATAATCTGGAAGTTAGCGGGCTGGTTAATTAATAATTAAGGGACTGCATGACCTGAAGCCAACCATCACAGATGGTAGGTCTGAATAAGGAGCTTGATCAGTATGCCGGACAACACCCCAAACTACAAACAAGAATGGCTTTGACTAAGTTGGAATAGCTGAAAAGCAACATCAAAGCAAGGCACCCTCGCAGGGAAAAAGAGGTAGCCTGGAAGAAATATTGCTAAAGATATACCTTTACTCAGGGCTTTTTTTGTCATAGAACGCCCAGAACGGAGTTCCGGCACCTTTTTTGGATGGAACCTGTAGGGTAGGCAAGGCTGGTTGTATGACATGTGTGAGTTCCGACACCTTTTCTTTTTACAAAAAAAGCACTGCCTTTACTTCCTTATTTGGACAATTTGCTGCTGAACCTCAGGAGACTTTCAATTTTATACTCTGGCTTCCTCTGCTTTCTTGAACTTGGTGAATGTCCTGATGCTACTGGCTGCCTGGGAGTCTATCACGGCAACAGCTTTTCACTTGGAACCCAGTCTCTGTCCCCAGAGAAAGCAGAAAGGACCTGGAAAACTTCACTGTGAAGATGTAGAATAGGAAGGTGGGGGGGGGGGGAGAAACAGCACTTCTCCTTTAGCTGTTTGTTTAATCCGACACAGACGTCAAGCAATCAGTTCATTTTATGGCCTATATTTGATGACTGCCAAACTGGGGGCAGTGCCTTTTAAGGGAAAGGCTAGATTATATTGCCTGGTTTGTTAAGGGCATCTTGAATAAAAGCCATAGCTTGAAAGGTCAAGAGAGTAACTCTGTGTGCCATGGGTTCTTCTCTGCCAAAGCACTTTCCAGAATCTGACCTAAGACAGCTCCATGCTCTGTTGCCTTTGGGATGGGATTAGCCTTGATCTCTCTTGCTGTTTGCTGCCCATCTGGACAGCACACATGCCTTCCCCAGCCTTCTCTCTCACACAGACATTCATACATTGCATGTATCCAAACTCATCATAAGTGAGAATGACTAGAAGACTCAAAGTATAGATAGGAAATGCATATATTGTGGTGTAAGTGGACTTTTACTCATACAGTAGGAGTTTCCTTTGCCCTCTTCTTTTGAATTCCTGGGTAGATTCTTCAAAGTTGCTCTGATGGGCACATAAGGAACATACACATAAGGAAGAACGCCATTCAGTGCCAGTGTCATTTGGTGAATGACAGAATAGAATGTAATGCTATGCTTGCAATGCTTACAACTCCCTGTTTTCTCTGAATGGAGCTTGCTGTGCTGGAAGGAAATTTCTCCTCAGGCTTAATGAAATGAGGTATCCTCTTGGGTTTTGCTACTGAAGGTAGTGTGAATGCACAGGAATGACTAACTGAGAATCTTAGCAAGCCTTGCCCCATTGTCTCACATCATGCCATACATAGCTCAAGATGAATAACAGAGTTGGAAGGGACCTTGGAGGTCTTATACTCCAACCCCCTGCTTATACCATTTCAGGCAAATGGCTGTCCAATCTCTTTTTAAAAACCTCCAGTGATGGAGCACCCACAACTTCCAAAGGCAACTTCCAAAGGCAGGTTGTTCCACTGATTGATTGTTCTAACAGTCAGGAAATTTCTCCTTATTTCTAGGCTGCTTCTCTCCTTGATTAGTTTCCATCCGTTGCTTCTTGTCCTGCCTTCAGGTGCTTTGGAGAATAGGTTGACCCCCCTCTTCTTTGTTGCAGCCCTTCAAATATTGGAACTATCATGTCACCCTAGTCTTTCTTTTCATTAGATTAGACATACTCAATTCCTGCAACCGATTCCTGCAATAGATATAGATAAATACTCCCTTGAATTGCACTCAATTTCTGAAACTACATAGAATAACAAAAGAATACAAAAGAATAACAGAATAACAGAGTTGGAAGGGATCTTGGAGGTCTTCTAGTCCAACCCACTCCTCAGGCAGGAAAAACTATACCATTTCAGACAAATGATTGTCCAATCTCTTCTTAAAAACCTCCAGTGTTGGAGCACCTATAACTTCTGGAGGCAAGTTGTTTTATTGGTTAATTGTTCTGACTGTCAGGAAATTTCTCCTTAGTTCCTAAGGTTGCTTCTTTCCTGGATTAGTTGCCATCCATTGCTTCTTGTCTTGCCTTCAGGTGCTTTGGAGAGTAGCTTGATTCCCTCTTCTTTGTGGCAGCCCCTGAGATATTGGAACACTGCTATCATGTCCCCCCTCGTCCTTCTCTTCATTAAACTAGACATACCCAATTCCAGCAACCGTTCCTTATATGTTTTAGCCTCCAGACCTCTAATCATCTTTGTTGCTCTTCTCTGTACTCTTTCTAGAGTCTCAACATCTTTTTTACATCATGGTGACCAAAACTGGATGCAGTATTCACTCTTTCGAATACTTATTCAAAAATGTTATAGAAATAATATTTCTATATTTTTGCCAAAGTTTCCTTTGGCAACGGTATAAAAATGAATTACCACTGCCTCCTTTTGAGATGTTTTGTAACTATAGCAAACCATATCTGAGCACTTTAAAAAGTAGGAGTTTGAAAAGGTGTATTGACACTCTTGCCAAATGGCTGCCCTTTCTCATTTATAAAATGGCCCTGCCATGAGATAGGTAGCTCATCATAAAATTCCCATTGAACAGAAGTCAAAAGGGTAAGGAAAGCCCTGTAGCTGCACACCCTCCCCCCCACCCCAATTTGAATCCTACTTTTTAAAACAGACAAAAGTTCCTGGGAGAGTTCTGGATAATTTGCAGCAGATTTATGACTCCTATTGTTTAATATGTTAGCCTTCACCAGATCCTACCCTCATGGACAATTTTCATCCTGTCTCCAACTTTTCCTTTCTGGTTGTTGAGGTTGTTGAAGGTTGTTAAGAAAGTAGTTGTGCTGCAGCTCCAGAGGATCCTGGATGAAATGGGTTATCTGGACCTCTTTCAGGCAGGATTTAGGCCTGGAAATGGCACTGGTTGCACTTTTTGATGATCTTTGGCAGGAACAGCACAGGGGTAGTGTATCCATCTTTCTCTCCATGGCTTTCAATGTCATCAATACCATGGAATGGCTCCAGGGATTGGGAATAGTGGTGGTGGGGGAACACCACTATATTGACCTGGTTTACTTCCTTCCTCTGAGAGTGTTTTCAGCAAGTGTTGATCAGGAGTGTTGATCAGGAGTGTGATCGGGAGTGTGAGGTCTGACTCTCAGACCCTCAGTCCCTGCTTTGTGTGGTTCCACAGGGATCAATGCTCTCCCCGCTCCTTTTGAAGCTGCTGGATGAGATCATGTGTCACCATGGATGATATGCTAATGATTCCAAGTTATACAGTTCTGTCTATGGTAAGATAAGTGATGCTGGGACCACTCTTTCTTGATGCCTGGAAGCTGCTGAGGCTGGATGGGAGCAATAGGCTAAAACTGAGCCCTGGCAAAATGGAATGATTTTGGATTTGGGCTTCCTTGGTCTTGGAGAACGTTGATTGTGAATGGGGATGCACTCCCTAGACAGACAGGATGTGTAACCTGGGAGGTCTTCTGGACTTTTGACACATGCTCAAGGAACAGGTGGCAGTCGTGGCCAGGAGAGCCTTTGTGCAACTGCAGATTGTGCACTAGTTACATCCATTCCTGAGCCAACGTCCCTTCTTCACAGTTGTTCATGCCCTAGTCACCTCCTGTTTGGACTACCATAATGCGCTGTAAATGGGGTTGCCATTAAAGAGTGTCCAGAAGCTTCAGTTGGTTCAAAATGTAGTGGCCCACTGTGTAAATTGAGATTAGTGCACATGTCGTCTCTTTTGCAAGAGCTGCATTGGTTACTGATTTGCTTCTGGGTGAAATTCAAGCTGCTGGTTATCATCTTTAAAGCCCTACATGGGCTAGGTTATTTGAAGAACCGCGCTCTCCCCAGTTACATCTATCTGGCCAACCACAGCAGGAATGCAAGGTGTGTTGCAGGTTACATCTGTTAGGAAAGTACATCTAATAACCCCAAGGAAAAGGGCCTTCTTGGTGGGATACCATCCCCCTGGACATAAGATTGGCCCCCCTCCTTGATACTCTTCTGGAAGGCTCCGAAGATGTGGTTCTGTCAGCAGGCCTAAGCATCCAGGTAGAGACAGCCAATCAAGTGGCTGGTGTGATTGTGGTTCCTGCCTGAAATGTTAATACTCTAAGCTGCCCAGAGTCACTGCGTCTGTGTTGGACAGCCATGTAACAGCAACAAAATTCTTCCATCTCTCCGGCATACCACAGCCAAATTGTACAGCTGTAATAAAAAAAAAAAAGCTTGGGGTAACTAGAGTACATTTTACATGGAAAGACCATGAACTCAATAAGATCTTCCAGTGTAGAAAACAAAATTCTTGAAGTCTAATTACTTTTTTTGTCAGACTGCCCTCCCTCACCCTAAAAATCAGTTAACACCAGGTTTGACTAGCAAAAAGAAAACCCTGTCTTTTAACAAGGATTAAATTAGTTGGCTTCATTTCTTCTGTTTAGACACACACCCACACACACTGGCTTGAAAGGTTACGCATGTGCTAAATCAACTAGTGCGTCACTTTCTTAAGTATGTTAGTAACTGACATTAATTTCAGTAAAATAAGTTAGTCTTTGGTACTTCACCCTGTAAACTGTTACAATCTGTGTTGGATTTCCAAAAGAAGAAAACATATCCAAAGTTTATATGGCGAAAGAATTTCCTACCCTCTGGGTAGGACACTGAGAGGATAGGTGGACGGTTCCAAATATTTGGTCCCACTAAGCTTGAAATAAAGAAATCGCTGGAGACATTTGGAATAAGGAGAAGAAGCTGGGTTCTCAATTATAAACAACTCTTTGAAATGGTAGCGTCAGTGTATTCTTTTAAAAAGTATTTACAAATCATCTAGGACATTTTTGGGGTTTGAAATTTGTAACACCTGTCTTAATTTTGAAATGTAAATAGAGAATTATTGCGTAGAGCAAAAGTGGTCCTTTTAGACTTCTACTATTTTGTTTTCAGTCTCAGTTAATAAATAACAGGGTTATTTGAAGATTAGCTTTTTTTACATGGAAAAATATGTACATTCATTAGCATAGCCCAGTGGTGGTGAACCTATGGCACGGGTGCCAGAGGCGCCACTCAGAGCCCTCTCTGTGGGCACGCACGCCATTACCCCAGCCCGCCACCCCCCATGGCCCCCTCACCAGCAGCCCCACCCAGAAGAGAGTCCCCCTGGGCGCAGCCTGCGCAGAGCAACGCAGCCAAGGACATGGCAGCTGGGCAGCAGGGACAAGACTCTGCCTTGTGCCCCATCGCGTACAGATGATGGGTGCGGACAGAGGGCGTGGCCATGACGCTGCTGGCCGCCTGGGCGATCTGTTGTGGCGGGCTGTGGAGGTGGTGGGTGGCCCTGCGGGCAGGAGAGGCAGGGGTGGGGTGGGGCGAGGCAGTTTTTGGGCACTCGGTCTCTACAAGGATCGCCATCACTGGCATAGCCAAAAGAGTACAGACATGGAGATATTTTGGTTTTATTTTTTTTATTTTTTTTCCATAACAAGTTTTATTAGTTTTTTTGTTTTGTTTTACAGCCAAGTGCTTATAACACATCGTGGAGATAGGGCACTCCATAGAACACAACAAAAAATACAGTCATACATATACAATTTAAACTACTTCTTTAAAGGTTCCCTCTCTATTTTATCAATAAAAAAAGAAAAAAGAAGAAAGAAAAAAAAAGAAAAAAAACACACACAAAAAACAAGAAACAAAAGTTATCAATCATATTTTCACCCATTTTCAGGCTTAACCAACTTTCAATTAATCTATTTCAATTTAGTCTTGCATAAACATATAGTATACAATTTAAGCATTCCTAAAATATAAATTGTTTCTCACCTATATCTATTATTCCAATTTCAATTTATACTTCTCAATCAAATTATATCTCTTATTCTATTCTATTTCACATACATATTTTGTAAATAAACATAAATTTATATATTTTAAAACCGTTACATAAGACATAATAATATAATAATATTATAATAATAATAGGACAATAATTATTTCTATCATAAACTAATAATATAACTATTATATCTTAATATTTCTCAACTATATTCTATTTCATATATTCTATCCAATATTTTTATAAATCAGTCCAAGTCCCTAAAAATTCCTCAATTGTTTCAATTTAGTCCATTTAATACATCACTAATTACCATTCAATTCTTGTAAGTAAAAATATCAATAATACTTCACCAATCTCAATCTCAATCTAACTCCTTTAATTTTAAATTTTCCAATTTTTTCTATTGCCATTCCAAACCATAATCAAATCCATAATTTAGATCTAATGTTGACTCATACCAGAGTAACCTTAAAAATCTCAAAAGTATTAGCTCAATCAACGTCCAAAAGCTCTTTTTACCCATCAGATAAAATTTTAACTCTCATTTTAAAATCTAATTTTAGCTTTCTTTTTGTGCCAGGTAGGTTTCCACAGCAGGGCCTCTAGATCCTCCCATCTTAGTGACTGGCTAAAGGCCTTTTCCCACCATTGAGTCCAATCATATTCTTTTTCTCTTTTATCCAGTGTTGTCTGTACTGTCATGTTGTCAACGTTTTTGGTGCCTCGTATTTGGAAGTCCAATCCTGTTGCTTTTAAAGTTGTAAATGTTTTAGTTGAGTTCTGCCTTTGATCATCAAAGATGTCCATCATGTGGGATGTGTCCTCTTCCTCTTCAATAGATTCAATAGATTCAATAGATTGTGAATGTATTCCATCCATTTCATTAAGTTGTAAATCTGATTGTATATCATAGTCAATCAAAGGTTGAGCTTCAATTTTTAATTCTGAGTCCTCCTTTTTGCTAAGCGTTCTAATATGTTCTTTAAATTCCATTCTCATTTCCAAAAAATTTTCTAATATAAGTCCATAATTAATCTGTGAGTAGGATTCCATCCTCTTTTTTTTTTATAGAAGTTCAGCTTAAAAAATAGATTGCAGCGTTATAAAATATAGAGTCCAAACAGAGATATATTTCCAAACAAAGATAGAAAAAAAGCCAATAGTCAAGTCCAGCACAGAAATAAAAGAAGCAGCAAGAATCCCAAGTAGCAGTCAGTTGTTATGTTGTAATCCAGTCTGGGCATCACACCAAAATCAGGAAGTGGGAGTTCAACTGGAGAAAGTTACATTGTATCAGTCATAGTTTCTAGGCTTCATGCCAAGTCCCAGGTTGCATTGTATCCAAAACAATCTACATAAGTCCGCCCAGAGAGCAGAAAGTTTTTTAGGCAATACTGTTCAGGAGGGGGGGAGGAGAAAAAAGCATTCCACCCCCTCCCTAAAGGTTTTCACCTAAACTGGAGATAGACAAGCCAAAAGAGAGAGTCACAGTAAGGGTTTTTTTGTTTTTTTTCAGGATGCCCGAATTCCAACTGCTTATATAAACAAAATAAAATAATAAAAAACAATAATTATTTTTCCAAAGCCCATTTTCCCCAGTGATCAAACGCTGCTTTCTCAAAATAGGGAAATAGTTCTTAAAGCTGTTAGCAGGGAAATAGGTAAATTAACAAGAGGGAAGGAAAGGTCTCACCTGGATCTTCCACGGTGGTTCTTTTTGCTTAGATGTTGCTGTGACTTTCGGCTGGAGCAGCTGAGTGATCGGCCATGTTACTGGCCGATCTTTTCCCCGTCGGCCCAAAGGTGATTTTCTCGGACCGCAGAGGGAGCTGCCGCTCCCTCCGCAATCGACGAGTGCCTTCCTCTACGGTGGTCGCCCCTCCAGGGCGACTTTCGACCCTGTCCAGGGTCTACCGGCGGGGGGAAACCGGACGGCAAAGAGAGCAAGTGCTTTGCGCGTTCACGGGCGCTGCAACCGGAACCGGAAGCCGTATTTTGGTTTTATTAAGATGCTACAAAAATATCCATTAAATACATATATTCCTTCTCTTGATTTGTCGGAGATGTAAAGTGATCATAAGACTACTAACCATGATGGTGAAAAAAATGATGAAAAGTATATCAATCTGTTACATGGAAAAATTGGCCTCTCGTGTTTATATTCCAAAGCCAGACATGAGTAGCGAAGTCACAAGGTTTGCATTTTGCCCTCACAATATGGATTTTGTCATTTCCACCTCCCCCCACAAATCCCATGGATGTCTATGCAAATGGTGATGTTATCACATATTGACTGCAAAATATATTTAGGCTAAATCTGCACTGCAGCCTAAGCTGCTTGTCTCCCATGTTGTTTCCCATCAATTTCTGGAGCCAATATCAGATATTTTAGTGAAGATTGCAAAGGGTTGCCAAATGGGCTGGGTTGGTGCTCATTTTGAGCTATGGAAGATTTGACAGGTCATTCCCTTGTTGTAAGCCCTTTGAGGCAGTCCAGACAAGAAGCACAACTATGAGTACCAACTCTATCATTATTGTAAGTTTATATTAACAGAATTGCAAGGCTGAAAGTATTTTTCCCCTCTCCTTTTCTTACTATCTGGAGGGTCCCTTTTGAAATGCTTCCCTTACCTCCTCTCCATCTGTGGGCTGAGAAATCTTTTTTAGGCCAGTTGTCCAGTCTGTTGCTCTTTCTCCTATCTCCCAAGGCCATTCTCACATACCATTGTATCTGCTTTTTGATCTTCCCATTCATACAGAGAAGGCAATCCTTCCTGGCTGGCTCCTCTGTAGATCAGTCTACTTGTACCTGCGATTTCTTTTAGGGATGTTCCTTCTTTGCTTGACCCCGTGCCTTTCTTCTGCTTTCCCAGATTTGCATACATGGAAGACTTAAAACATTCCCTTCCCATTATTATGCCTTTTGATAATAATGCAAACCCTGATTCCACTGCAGCAAGAACTGATAATTCAGCTTCACAAAAACAGATTAGTAAAGTTTCTACATTGCAAGTTAAAATATATATTTTTTAAACATGAAGGGGAGGGGAGCTTTGTAATATTGTAGCCAGGGGATAGCAAAGCAAGAAAAGCATACTACAACTCGCCCAGGCAGAAACCGAAAGGGAAATATAAAAATTCAATGAGCCTGAGCTTCCAATTTAAAAATAGTTCAGTGACTTGACAGGCCACCATTGAATTAACTGCAGGATCATAAAAACATGCAATAGCAGCCTGGTAACTCAGGATGAAGTGGCTGCCTGGGGCATCAACCAACTTCTGGAAGGGAGGGGGTCAGGCTGGGAATTACAGCCAATCAGAGCTGGGGCTGCTATGGAATGGAATGAAGCACTGGAGACTTTCTGCTCTGAAAGGCTTAAGATAGGTTGGGTTGGGCTTCCGGTTCCGGTCGCAGCGCCCGCGGACGTGCAGAGAACTCGTTCTCTTGGCCGTCCGGTTTCCCCCCGCCGGTAGACCCTGGATAGGGTCGAAAGTCGCCCTGTAGGGGCGACCACCGTAGAGGAGGGCACTCGTTGATCGCGGAGGGAGCGGCGGCTCCCTCTGCGGTCCTAGAAAACCACCTTTGGGCCGACGGGGAAAAGATCGGCCAGTAACATGGCCGATCACTCAGCTGCTCCAGCCGAAAGTCACAGCAACATCTAAGCGAAAAGAACCACCGTGGAAGATCCGGGTGAGACCTTTCCTTCCCTCTTGTTAATTTACCTTTTTCCCTGCTAACAGCTTTAAGAACTATTTCCCTATTTTGAGAAAGCAGCGTTTGATTACTGGGGAAAACGGGCTTTGGAAAAACAATTATTGTTTTTTTTTTACTATTTTATTTTGTCTACATAAGCAGTTGGAACTCGAGCATCCGGATTATTGTGACTTTCTCTTTTGGCTTGTTTATCTTCAGTTTAGGCGAAAATCCTTAGGGAGGGGGTGGAATGTTCTTTGTTTCCCCCCCCCCTCCTGAACAGTACTGCCTAAAAACCTTTTTGCTCTCTGGGCGGACTTATGTAGATTATTTTGGATACAATGCATCCTGGGACTTGGCTTGAAGCCCAGAAACAGACTGATACAATGTAACTTGCTCTTTGAACTCCCACTTCCTGATTTTGGCCTGATGCCCAGACTGGATTACAATATAACAACTGACTGCCAGTTTTTATCTCTGTGCTGGTCTTGACTATTGGTTGTTTTTTTCCTCTATCTTTCTTTGGAAATATATTTCTGTCTGCATTTTATATTTTATAACGCTGCAATCTATTTTTTAAGCTGAACTTCTCTAAAAAAAAAAAAAAGAAGAAGAAGATGGAATCCTATTCACAGATTAATTATGGACTTATATTAGAAAAAATCTTGGAAGCAAGACTGGAACTTAAAGAACATATTAGATCGCTTAGATTCAAGGAGGACTCAGAATTAAAAATTGAAGCTCAACCTTTGATTGACTATGATAGACAATCAGATCTACAACTTAATGAGATGGATGGAATACATTTACAATCTATTGAATCTACTGAATTTATTGAAGAGGAAGAGGACACATCCTACATGATGGATTTCTTTGATGATCAAAGGCAGAACTCAACTAAAACATTTACAACTTTAAAAGCAACAGGATTGGACTTCCAAATACGAGGCACAAAAAACGTTGACAACATGACAGTACAGACAACACTGGATAAAAGAGAAAAAGAATATGATTGGACTCAATGGTGGGAAAAGGCCTTTAGCCAGTTACTAAGATGGGAGGACTTAGAAGCCCTGTTGTGGAAACCTACCTGGCACAAAAAGAAAGCTAGAATTAGATTTAAAAATAAGAGTTAAAATTTTATTTGATGGGTAAAAAGGGCTTCTGGACATTGATTGAACTAATATTTTTGAGATCTTTAAGGTCACTTTGGTATGAGTCAACACTAGATTTAAATTATGGATTTGAGTATGATTTGGAATGGCAATAAGAATAATTGGAAAATTTATAATTAAAGGAGTTAGATTGAGATTGAGACTGGTGAAATATTATTGATATTTTTATTTATAAGAATTGAATGGTAATTAGTGAGATATTAAATGGATTAAACTGAAACAATTGAGGAATCTTTTAGGGACGTGGACTGATCTATGAAAATATTGGATAGAATATATGAAATAGAATATAGTTGAGAAATATTAAGATATAATAGTTATATTACTTGTTTATGATAGAAATAATTATTGTCCTATTATTATTATTATAATGTTATTATATTACTATGTCTAATGAAATAGTTTTAAAATATATAAATTCATGTTTATTTACATAATATGTATGTGAAATATAATAAGAGATATAATTTGATTGAGAAATATAAATTGAAATTGGAATAATAGAGGTGAGAAACAATTTATATTTTAGGAATGCTCGAATTGTATACCATAAGAGGGAACTTTTAAAGTAGTAGTTTAAATTGTATATGTATGACTGTATTTTTTGTTGTGTTCCCTGGAGTGCCCTATCTCCACGATGTGTTACAAGCACTTGGCTGTAAAACAAACAAAAACTAATAAAACTTGTTATGATAAAAAAAAAAGATAGGTTGGGTTGGAAAACAAGAATTGAACTGAAGCTGGAGAACATGGGTGTGGGGTGCATTTGCAATGGGCTGGGAGTAAGTGTAGGATGATGTCATCTGTTCCTGCACTCAGGAAGTAGTGAGTAGCCCATGTTGGCAATGGGCCAGGCAAAAAGTGCACAAATGCCCTTAGGCTTAGCCTCTTGGTGGCACTGAAGAAATACAAAGGAAGAGAGTAGGAGTAAACACAAATGGTGTCCTTCTTCCTCTCTTTGTAGAAGGGCCAACTGTCTGTAAGAAGAAGTCTCCTTCCAGAGACCTTCCATGCATTTTTCAATCCATCTGGAAATAAAAGGCCAAAATATCTGTAGGTGTGGAGAGAAATAATGTTTTGGAGGTATGGAGAATATGGTAAGAACCAACCCAATGAGTTCATCTTCAGATAAACTGGTGTTTTGCACATGGAATGGATCTGGATTGCCAACATTTGGATGATCCTTAGAGTCTAACTTTGCAGTGACAGTCTGGATTTTTGCAGTTCAGCTCTGGTAGCCCTAGTATTTTGTGATTTCCCATCTTGACGATCAATGGTCAAGTATGCTCAGTAGCTTCAACAAGTTGGAGTCTCTTATATAGTAATAAGGGAATCAGTGTTTCTGACCCTTGTGGATGTAGAGGCTCACAGCCTTTAAGTAGAGGCTTCCTTCTTTTGGATGAGAAACAACAGTAAGTTGTTTTCTTTCAAACACTGTTGGTGACATCTGACCCTTGAAGTAGCTCCCTGACATATTTTCCTCAAGGTTTTGTACACAGAGCTACAGGAGTGCTATTCCAAGCTGACAGATATATGTGTTTTCACTCACAGCTCTTTGTTTGGGACCTTCAGAGGTTTGTGCCACTTGTAATGTAACCTAATGTCCTTTGTCAGTGAGCAAGCCTTTTGAACACTAACTCACTCTGGGCTGGGCCCATAGCTGAGACACTCCAAAGCAGTTGTTGTACCTGGCTATCAGAGAGGAGAAAGGTGAATTTTTGGGGTGTGAAATGAAACAGCTGCACAAAGTGAAAAGGAGGAAAATCAGGAATCTTAAGTAGGGTGTAAATTCCAAAGATCAGCTCGTTTAATGTTCCTATCCATCATGTATTCTGCTTTGCTCGAACTGTGTCCTCAGCAGTTCATGAGGTGGAATGACTTTAAATAAATGAAACCTTGTCAAATGTCCAGGCTTGAGATGAGCACATTTCTCTCACTAGGACATTTTCTCATTAGGAAAAGAAATAACCTGAAATCTAAATCCACAGTGGCAACTACCTGTGCAAAGCATGTGAAGTTGTGGGTAGGCTGGCTGGATCAGTATCATGAGAAATAGCACTGGGAACATTCAAAGTGGGATGGGTAATTATCAGCATATTCTTGAGATTACTGACCTTAATTATTCCAAATTCAGTACTGTAATACTAAATTTCTTAGGTTCTCATGCAAATTTCTGGGAGTGGTATCTAAAATGGCATTTTGTTATATGGGCACTCCATCTACAAGAGTTAGAAAAAAGGCAGGGAGGATGTTCATATGAACAGCAGCAGTGGTTGGGAATTTCTTGGGCCATATCAGTTCTCCCACTATTGGGTTTGTAGATAATACCAAAACAGAGCTTAAAAATAAACAAGAGGAGTTTTGTATATGAACGAGTGTTTCTCTCCCATCCAAGATCTTACCGATATTTCATTTGCATTTTTAATTTACCTATGTTACCTATAATCCCCATTAATCTCTATTTTTCATTTTAAAAATCTTGCATGCACATTGGCCTGCATTGTGCTTGCAAATGATTCTAAATTCAGTCTCTCTGGGATATCTAAATTGAGCTGGGAAAGATATCTGTCTGAAATCCTGGAGACCCACTTGCTGTCATTCCTACGGGAGTCATGTCCTGCTAACCACAATACAAAGGTGCTTGTCCTGATTACTCCACACCATATCATTTCCAATTTGTTCTTAACTGTTCCAGTTGTGCAGTTGTGTTTTCCGTTTTACTGACACAAGTTTTGCTGTAAAATCTTTCTGATGAAGCAGCCAGGGTCTGGGACCTTCCTGGGCTCCCAAGGATTATTTTTAGCTGTTGAGTAAAGATCTTTCCTCCAGTCCCTGCTACTACCGCTACTATTCCTACTACTACTTTTGTTAATCATGTTTTTTTCTCCCCGAACACCCACCAGTTCTACACACAGTTTTTCCAATCGGTTTGAATGACAGGGCCTTGTGACTTTTCCTTTAAAGCTTGCAACTCTCACCACCTTTCCCTTCACCTCCAAGCCACCCAGAGTTGTTGAGAGTTGAATGGCACACAAGTTATATTATTGTTATCAGGGCTTTTTTTTGTCATAGAACGCCCAGAATGGAGTTCCGGCACCTTTTTTGGATGGAACCTTGTAGGGTAGGCAAGGCGGGCTGTATGACGTATGTGAGTTCCGGCACCTTTTTTTTTTTTTTTTTTACAAAAAAAGCACTGATTGTTATTATTTTATATTTAGAGGAGATACCTTTAAAATTCAGTGGGGGTTGTGGGAGAAGAAGTGTGCCTGTGTTTTAAATTTCCAGGAAAGCATTCATTAAAGAGCCGAGGGGGGGAGAATCTCCTCTTCTCAAAAGTACCATTTGTACCACTGATTTACTATTTTAATAACAACTGCATCACATAATAACAGCATGGGAAGGTGGTGTTGCTTGGCCCCATAGGAGAGCTCCCCAATCTTTATTGAGCTACTTCTAAAATAGAAAAAATACTTCTAAAATAGATTTCACACATTTCCTTAGTGTGGCATCCATTGGGTCAAAGCAGAACATATTTTGACAGATGATGAAACTCTTATCAGAACTCCGCCCCTTCTATTGTGTAAAAGCAAAAAGTTGTGGTTGTAATGTTGTTACCTTTTACTGTACTAAAGAGAATCGGAAGTCAGTGCCTTTTTCTTTTTCTTTTTTTCCTTTACACTATCCCCCCTTTTTCCCACTCACTCTTCTTTTTGTTTTCTACGCTTTTTTTTCTTGTATTTTATACTTTGATAAAATTAATAAAATAAAATATTACTGCAAGAACTCCCCCCCTTCCCCTCCCTTGGTCCATGCTACCTAGCAATTACAGGTAGTCCTCGACTTACGACCACAACTGAGCCCAAAATTTCCGTTACTAAGTGAGACATTTGTTAAATGAATTTTGTGCCCTTTTACGACTTTTCTTGCCAGAGTTGTTAATCATTGCAACTGTTAAGTTAGTCACACAGTTGTTAAGTGAATCTGGCTTCCCCGTTGCTGGTCAGAAAGTCACAAAAGGGGATCACATGACACACACACCCCCGGGACACTGCAACCGTCATAAATACAAACCAGTTGCCAAGCATCTGAATTTTGAGTACGTGACCATGGGGATGCTGCAAGGGTCATAAGTGTGGAAAACGGTTATAAGTCACTTTTTCCAGTGCCGTTGTAACTTTGAACGGTCACTAAATGAACTGTTTAAGTTGAGGACCACCTGTAGTGGATGGTTTTCCCACTGACAGAGTCACTTGGTGGGAGGGAAGCACAGCAAAGCCAGGGAACTCCCCCAATTGCTTTCCTTTAACTTGTCCCTTTTTAACCCTCTGAGGGCAGCACCAGCCTTCTGCCTTAGGGCCATGTTTGAGCACTGCGGCAGTGCAATTTATGCTTTCCATTTGGATCAAGGATTAGTGGAAGGCACATTAACATGGCTGTGAAGAAGAGCTTCCTTCCTGTATGGCTTCAACCAAAGAATAGTGAATGACCTCTGGCGGTTAGTGGCTGATAGACTTTGATGAGACAAAGAAGATTGGAAAAGCGGAAGGATTAGAACTCTTATCAACGTGAGGAGTGCAGCTGCTATGATTACACAGAATAGTTGCTTTTTTGAAATGGGGACTGCATCTTAACCAAGCAGATTTTTGTTAAATCCAACTGTACAAACTTGGATATATTACAACGCAATGCAAAGTTTAGAGGTATTTCCAAATATAGACATCTGTTATTAATCAGGCTAGGTTTTTTAAAATCTGTCTTCAATTGTGTGGGGTCATTAGTGGCTCACTGACTAAGTGAGCACCTAATTTGCATTTCTTCATTCACAGATGAGGCATTTAGATTTTGGAACTTTTGCACTGGTTTCTATTGTTAAAAATAAAGTAAAACGGAATCTCCATGCCACAGAGTTTAAATGAAATGATTAGGGCTGTGTGCTAGGATTATACCTCCATAAGGCCAGAGAACATGTTTCCATAATGCCATGCAATATGCTAGGGATAATGCCAATTGTTGTCCAATAGTTTGGGCAACTTTCTCAGGCTAAGTTTGTTTTATAGGACTGTGGTGAAAATAAAATGAGGAAGCTGGAAGGAGTCTGTATGTCACCTTGAGCTTGTTGGAGTAGGTGGGGGATATAAATAAAATAAAGAAAATGGGTCTAGAGAGCACTGTGTCTCTAAGCTACCATATTCAGATCACTCTTCATTGTATTTGAAGCTTTATGATTTTTTTTTGTAGTGAATAACCAGGACCCAGAGCACAAAATCTTGCCAGGAGACTCTATTGATCCATGGAGTAGATTGTAGATAATGTTAAGCTCCAGTCTTGCCGGGCAGCTAGTCAAATAACCCATCCTTGTTTCTTTGTAAAATCCTGTCTGTTCCTGAAGGAAAGGTAACAATAGATGTCTGGAGGTCTGTGCTTGTGTACCCACTATTGACAAGGAATCTCTCTTTTCCAAGAGTTTATTACATTAGAGTGTTTGTATGTGGGCATATGTAGAAAGCCTTTTTCATAAACATTTATATTGAATTTATAGGTTTACTGCTTTAGGCAACTATTTCTCAGTTGTAAGGACAATAAAACAAAAAACAAAAACGGGTGTGGTGAATGGGAGCTACGTGTTTTTAGTGTTCACATGAAAGGAACTAAAATTATATTCCTATACAACAATGCTACTGACTTTTTTTACGAGGAATTATTTTTCAGTCTTCTGCACTGTACAGTTTTATCATTCTTTCTCTTGTCAAGCATTAAAATTGGGTTACCTTTTCAACAGAACCTTCCTTCCTTCCTTCCTTCCTTCCTTCCTTCCTTCCATCCTCCCTCCCTCCCTCCCTTCCTTCCTTCCTTCCTTCCTTCCTTCCTTCCTTCCTTCCTTCCTTCCTTCCTTCCTTCCTTTCCTCCCATTCCCCCTCTCTCTCCCTTCTTTACAGTATTTTGCCCAGTTCAAAGAAATTTCTTAAGTAAAGCTTTATCTTGTTCCACGTTTAGCAGCCAGGCACATTCAGAGTCATAACAGCTGGGATTAAATGGGATAGGATGGGAAAGTAACTAAACCACAATCCACTGATCACAGGAACTATTTAACTGATCCTTTGATATCATAATACTAGAGGACAAAGCAGTGTGACATGGGACACTTCCTCTCCCCAATGGGAGCTATGATATTGGACACCTGAAACAATAAGTATACAAAAGATTCACAGTGTCGGTCCTGGAATGTCTTATTTGGGTTGAAGTTGCTTGTCCCGGAACTGCGTTAAAGACTCAAGACCAGCATATGTATGCAAGATTTCTTTTCTAAACAAAAAGGAATCAACGCAGCTCTAATTGGTATACTTGCACCACAGAGGAATGTTGAAGTCAAGGGTAGGCTGGATTTTTGGCTGATAGAAACAAAGGATATTTTATCTTTCCAAAATCTCAGAAAAATAGTATGAAAAGATACCAAGCTAGTAGATAAAAGTTTGACTTCTTGCATCTGATTTCTTGCAGGTTTCCCAGACAGCTGTTTTAAAGCACTGTTCCCTAGTCTTTGGACAAAAAAACAGCCATTCATTCAGTGACCATTTGAAATTACAACAATGCTGAACGAATGGTAGTTACAACTGGTCCTCAACATTACAGCCATTGCAGTGTCCCTGCGGTTACATGATCAAAATTCAGGTGCTTGGAAATCTGCCTGTATTCATGTCCACAGATACATTTCAACTCTCCCCAACTTTGCCCCATATCTGCCCTTTTGGCTGTCCTGCACTTCCCAGCCCACTCCTACCACCCTCAACATCTCTTTGCCATCCTCTTCCTCTCCCTGTTGCATGCCTGGTTGAGTCAGCTGCTGGCCCTGCCTTGGGGAGGCTTGCATGGACTTGCCTAGGGCCAGCAGCTGCCTTGACTGGACACACTTTGTCAGCAGTGGAACGAAGAAGATGCTGAAGGTCAACTGGAGGGACTGGGGCAGTAGAGGTGGTGGAGTGCAGGGTGGCCAAAAGGGCAGATTTGGGGGGGGGGGATGACTTTGTAACTTTGAATGGTTGCTGTATGAATAATTGTTAAGCGAGGATTACCTATGATGAATGAAAGCTTGGGTTGAGAGATCTTTCTTCATTTCTGTGCATTATCTTACACTGTTATCTGACTGATCATTGTAAATTTTCTTGATTTGATATCCTATATTGTTTGATAAATAAATCTCTTTTTGACCAAATCAACATGTGAAAAACATGTGATCCCAAAAGTCAAAATGCACTCGGGGTCAGTGAAACTCAGGAAGAGTTAGTAGGCTTTCCCTTTAGAAGGCAATACACAGCCACCTTGACATGGAGCAACCTTGACATGGAATTCTGAGAGGCTACTTGAACTGCCATGAGTCAAAGAAAGCTAAGACTCGCTTTCAAGATTACGAAGGTTGTGTTGGTGAGTATTTTCCTATTGAGAGTCTCCATAGGGACTATCTGCAAACTTTATATGAGACTTCGTTGTCTTCCAGATAAAACACTTCACCAGCTAAACCATTATGCCGATGGTTAAAACAATAAATCCAAGTAATAAAAGCAGCATTACCAGCAGAACCTAGCTAACCTCCTGGCCCTCCTAGCCCTAAGGGAACAGCCAGGTTCAACTGGATCTCCCTAGAAGTGTGGTGGTGTTGTTCCACAGGGCAAGTGCTTAGCCAAACACATTCAATAAGGTTTTCATGCTCCAACACTTCCTCTTTATATACCATGCAGCAACCTAACCCTTATTGCAGGATCCAATCTGAGTTGGTCACTGGGACCAGAGATTTGGTCTTTTCAGCTTTCAGACTGGTGCTGGAGCCCATCTTCAGGGAACTTTACAGATTCCAGCGGAACTGGAGGGGTTTCAGAAGATCAGAGGATATTGTCCCTACCTTCGAAAAGGGAAAGAAGGAGGGCCCAGGAAACTATGGATCTGTCAAGTTGATATCTACACCAGGTTAGGTGGTTACTGCAGACTTTTTTTTTGGTAGACTTGCATTTCTAATTTTCTATCATTTCTTCTGTTGATGAGGATATCCAGAAAGGATAGTGCACGGGGGTGCTACAGTTTCTAGATGCTTCATTAGAGTCACTGCTATGAGTCCTAAAAGTGGTGATCCTATGGGTATTCCTCTGATTTGTTGCTATATCTGTCTAACTAGTGAGGCAGAGGTTGATGAGGTTCATACTTCTCATTATTTTGATCTTAGTGTATTTAGTTAGGTCAGGTGTGTTGTACAGTACTGGTGTTGTTGACCCGGAATTAGGAGACAGCATAGGAAGTATCAATTATGAATATGTGCAGATGGCCCTGCTGTCTTTGGGCACTTGCAGAGTCACGGATGCAGGGTCATGAAAGGACAGCAAGGAAAACACCCAGTGTCCTAACCCACCCGGGAACGTACAATGTCTTTAGGGAAACACCTCAAAGGGAACATTTTTAGCTACTTCTGCTTTCTCCCTTCTTATCTACAGTGTGCCAAACTTACTGGTTGAAATCTTTATCTTATGTGTGTCAGCTTTGCTGGGTGGATTGCTTATGTAATCAGAAAGAATAAATACACGGATTTCTTGTCATTTGGGGCTTCTCTCTTTTAGAGGAGCCCGTCTTTGTTCAGTTGAATAAAAATGTAAAGCTTAATGGAAAACTTCTGGCTTCCTGTATTTTTTTTAATCAAGCAAAACCTCAGAACCTGCACAACAGTGTCATGAATTCTTTTGTGAGTTTTGGGACTATGGATGTGTAGAATGCTGTGGCATCAAATGTTGTAAGGCATATCCCCAGGCAAGAATTGCTATGGAAAGAGTTACATATCATAAAACACTCTTTTCCTCAAAAGCAAACTGATGAGGTTGCTAATCATAACCAATTATCCCCCCCGGGTTGCTATCTAATCTCTCCCTCATTTACCTTTGTCTCTTCCTTGGCAGGTGGGTATATAGAACACTGGGCTGCATAGCCCTGCAATTCTTATTTTGCAGTCATGCTTACAATGCTCAGAATTGTTATTTAGCTTTGAAGCAAGCTTTTAATTGCTACTGCTAAAGTAACAAAGTCCATCCATCCATCCATCCATCCATCCATCCATCCATCCATCCATCCATCCATCCATCCATCCATCCATCCACACAGGCATCTGTCAATCATTCAGTCCAGTGTGGTAGGGATATGTCTAGCAAAATGTCTGCAGGTGCATTGGTACCAATAGGTAACTCAATATGAATCTCAGAGTTTGATGTATTTATTGATGATGTAATTATTTAGTCCTAAATACCCACCGAACCTCTTAGTTAGGAAGCAAGCTAAATAACATAATAATTTAATCAGCCCAGTGCTTCAGAACATATATGGTAGAGCAAAGTCTTTTCATCTCACTTTCTTTTTACCTTCTCAATTTCTTTCCCAGGAACTATAGTGCCTTCAGGAAGTACAAGAGGATGACACAGTGGTGCTTTTTCTGTTGACATGATTTTCTGAAGAACACATGTCATTTCCAGATTCTAAGAAAGCAGCTTCCCAGGAAGACACCTGAAACAACAACTGCCTTCACTTCACTCTATATCTTTACTGAAAGCCACAAATCCATTCCTCCCCTTTTATATCCCTCTCATTTATCAAGTCAGTTTTGTGTTTTGCTTTGTTTTCATTCCTCTACGCCAGAACAAATCTCAGCCAGAGGCAGGTGCCAGGAAGTGCTGTAATCAGAGGAATGTGTTTCTATCTTTAGTTCTTTTAACTGCAGTGAGAATTGCTGTGTTATTTTATTTAAATAAACACAACCTTTTATTGGAAATGTGAATTAGCTTCTGTATAAAGGGGTGTGCCATAGGGACTTGTTGCTGAGCAGTGTTCTTAGTGTAGAACAATTTTCCCAATCTAGAACCTTCCAGAAATGATTTCAGGTTTAATTCAGGCAATTGAAGAGTTTTCATGCTAATGCTTTTGGAGGTGCCAAATCAGAGGCCGTATAGGAAAGAATACTCTTCAGTTCCTATTTAGGCTGCATCACCTCTAAGTATCTCAGGTACAAGATCACACCATAGCTCTTGACATTAATTAAACATGCTTTAATGATCTAGTTAGAACTGCTAGGGCATACACCCTGGGTTTCCCTTCAATGTGCATAAAAAGGATGGGAGGTTATGAGAAAAATCTCATTGCTCAGGGATTTGAGATGGCGTCCACCAAGAAAGCCATTAGTTGATTAGAAGGCCTTTTGTTTATGATGGTGAGAGTAAAGGTTTTCTTTCTTTTTTCTTTTAAAAAGGAGGAAGCAGGTCATGTTGGGAAATCCCAAAAACATTCCAGAAGAAGAAAAAAGTGGCAAAGTGTTTCTGTATAGTTGCATGAAAGACCTCTCCGTGAAGATACCAAGAGTTTAACTTGATTCAAAGGAGTCTTGAACAAAAATGTATGGAATTTTATCTTCACAACTGAAAAGAATAAAAGATACAACCAAAGAAGGTAGGTTGTTTTGAGTTGGAATGTTTTTTAAAGATTAATTGGTGAATAAGCTGGTAATTTCCTATTGGATGCTCTGTGTGTGTCTCCAAGTCAGTTTTTGACTCCTGGCAATTGTGTGGACTAGTCTTTGTAGTTTTCTTGGTAAAACTTTTAGAAGTGGTTTGCCATGGCCTTCTTCCTAGAGCTGAGAGAGAATGACTGGCTCGAGGTCGCCCAGCTGAATTTGTGCATCTAAGGTGGGACTAGAACTCACCAGTCTCCCAGCCTGGTGCCCTAATCGGTTCGCCAAATTGCAATGGATGTTAGACCTGCCATTTCTTTCTTCTTCTTTCAACAT
This sequence comes from Azemiops feae, assembly GCA_023970755.1. Classification (NCBI taxonomy): domain Eukaryota; kingdom Metazoa; phylum Chordata; class Lepidosauria; order Squamata; family Viperidae; genus Azemiops; species Azemiops feae. The sequence continues at coordinate 2,424,684 of JALGBA010003987.1, read as the reverse complement.
CAGGAAACCCAGGTTTTCTTAGCACAAAAAGGTATTTATAGTAGGACATTAGTCTGTCAATTTCTGCCTACCACATATAAGCTTTGGAGCCCTTGCTGGAAATGTCACTTAATATAGTAACGCTCTGAAGACTTCTGGGAATATAATATCATTTCCAGCACCACACAAGAGAGATTGCCTTCATTGTTGTTGCCAACATCTTCAACTTTGTGGTGTTAGGGATACATACATGTTTTTCAAAGAACCTCACACTCTTTCTGTGCCTTTGACATCTGAACTTTGAGGAGACACTAGGACATTGATCAAATAAATACAACTAAATTATAATTAAGACAAAATAAGTCCTTGTCTTCCTTATTTAAGCTTACACTTAAGCTACTTAATACAGAGAGAAGAAGGTTGCAGTTGTGCATTCACTTGAGATCAGTTCCACTGGGAAAAAAATGACTTACCTCTGTGTAACCAAAGATCAGACAGGGCTGTCATGTGTTGGCACACCGAAGCTAAACGCAATAGGAATGGGGCTCAACCTGCATGCCAGCCAGATATCTTCTAACCAAGATATTGAGAATATTATTCAATCCTGCCAGCATTCTGCATTTTCATTAGTTGCCAGGAAACAATATAATGTAAACTGCTCAGTCTTTCAGATGTTGCTGGGAAAGCTTTCCTGTAATTATTATCTAATTTCCCACCTCATTCTTGCATCCTTTTCAAAAACATTCCACTGTCACTTCCTCTTCATGACTATTTTATCTCTCACTTCTGTTGCACCTTTTTATTGAGCTTGGAAACAGAGGACAGAAGTTAAAAATGCAAGAGGAAGGATCCCTACTGTGAGATGTTTTCAATCTAAATTAGTCTGACAATAGTCCTCTGACAACAGTAGCTGGATGACAGGCTGAGAGGATTGGGAAAGACGGCAACAGAAACCAGAACAAAAGGGGCCTTGGTACCAGTTAAAGTTGGTTTTAGATTTGGAAGAAGAGTTCATATATTTTGTACCAACGAACTGGACAAAGTAAACCATGTCTATCTGGTATAAGCCCCAAAATAATTAACAGTCATAGCGGCAATTTTATTCCTCAAGTGTCGGTGTCCTTAATACTATTCTGTTAGATTGGATGGCAATATAAAACGAGGACAGGGCTGTCTGTCTGCCAACAGATAACATCAGCACAAAGACAGATTGGTATGGAGCAGACTTCTTTTTATAGCTTTGCTCTAAGCTGCCAGCTCTTTGAAGGGTCCTCAGAGATGGATGGGAAGGCAATGAAATTCTTTCAATACATGCAGGACATGTCACTTCTGGTATAAGGGGCAATAGGACACTAAACTAATTGCTGGGGATCATTAGCTGGAGTGGAACAGAGGAGGTCCCATCCAGATAATTTAAATTTCTGACTTGTTTTCAAAAACAGCTTCACGTATTGAGTGTTTTGTAAGTAGAAAAGTGGAATAAATATATACATTAGATGATAATTAAATCAGCACAGGACACTAAATAAATAAGCAGGCATTTTAACAAGAGAGGAAACTGTGGTCAGGGCTCACTTTTCTCCAGGAGAAGCGACATCTAGCATGTTAGCCTGAGTTGTTACTAGCTGTTCCTTGGTAGACGGCCTTTTTAGATCTCTTTAGATGCAGAGGTAACCTAGAATAGAGTGATCGTGATCATTTGGGGCAGGCTCAATCCTGTCTGGGACATATTGAACATTATAGTTGAGCCAGTTTGGTCTAGTGGTTAAGGCACCAGGCTAGAAAGTGGGAGGCTGTGAGTTCTAGTCCTACCGTATCTATGAAAGCCAGCTGGGTGATATTGGGCCAGTCACTCTCACTCAGCCCAACTCACCTCACAGGGTAATTGGGGGGGGGGGAATAAGAGGAGGAAGATATGTTGGATATGTGCGTCACCTTGAGTTATTTGTAAAAATAATAAAGGTGGGACACAATTAAATAAATACAATCAAGTTTTAATTTATTGGTCATGTTTAGCCCCATCTTGAATCTACCTGTTCAGAGATTCCATTGCCTCAACTGGAACTAATGAGAGAGGGTGATACAGGTACACAGTTAGTACAATGTACTGACATTATCACATCATAAATCTCTAAATGACTTCTCCCAGGGGTGTTCTATAAATGTTGAAAAGCTTTGAAATGAAGACAGAGTCCAATGATACTGTGCAGTATAAATTTATTGTATAAATTTTGAAAAACGTTCTCATGTTTGTAGTTTCCAAGATGCTCTTTATATGCATAATGGAAAATCATCTTCCCAGCAGCAACACTTTATGGCAACCAGCTGCTCAATTTGAATAGTCAGAGAAGTGAAGTTCCTTGTGATTTACAGTGTATTTGGCAATGGAAGACTTGGCACCAGTGAATTAATCCATTTTCTCCCTTTCACCTTCCATTAGAGTAAACCATAATCCAGACCACATGGAGCAGAATGGAAGGAACATTGTCTATTGGGTAGTATGAAAATTCAGTTGAAACCACATGTTAAAATATATTTATATTATTATAAATTAATTATATAATTAATAAGAGTAAGATAGTTCGCACAGCAAAAGAAAAGCAAAACAGTTTTCTACTGTTCTACCTACAGCTACAGTGAACAACCTAAGGTAGTAAATGCAAGGCAAGAATATACTTTAGTCTTTGTAATATAATGTCTTTCAGTTGCAATAGGTCACAGTGGTGGCGAACCTATGGCATAAGTGCCAGAGGCGGCACTTGGAGCCCTCTCTGTTGGCACACGCACCATCGCCCCAGCCCCGGCTCCTCCCATGGCCCCCTCCTCACTAGCAGCCCTCCGGAGGAGAGTTGCTCCCGGGCACGGCCCACGCAATGCTGCGCAGCCAAGGACATGGTAGCCGGGCAGCGGGGACAAGACTCTACCCTTGCACCCCATCGCGCGCAGATGATGCTGCAGGGCACGGGCAGAGGGCGTGGCCACCATGGCGCTGCTGGGCTGCCTGGGTGATCTGTGGCGGGCCGTGGAGGTGGTGGGTGGTCCAGCGGGCACGGCGGAGTGGGGACAGGGGTGGGGTTTTTGGGGGGGCACTCGGTCTCTAAAAGGTTTGCCATCACTGCAATAGGGCCACAACACCCAGGTCAGCATGATATTCTATAGTCCTAACTCATTTGAAAAATATCCAATTGGGGAAGAGATTCATCTAATTGGAATTGTGGTGCTCAAATACTACCTTCATATGTTATACTTATATTAAGCCTATTTCATATATGAGTGCTTAACTCTAACCAGATCAATAATCAGTAAAATAACAGAGAGAGCAGCCTGTTGATATCAGGACTTTTAGAGTTTCCAGGCAAAAGAAATTGGTCAGTTATTCCATTTTCCCTCCTTAATAGATTTACCAGCATTAGGCAAAAAATTAGAAGAAGCAGTGGGTAAGCACAGGAGGATAAATAACTAATAGCAGCAATTTTTGGAGTTCCTGTTATTTATAAAAATTATCCTAAATTAGGTGATGAATGTAACAAACATTTTGCACTGAAATATTACAATTATTTACGTGGTAGTGATACTGATAATAATTTTATTTTTATTTATATCCTGCCTTTATTATTTTTACAAATAATAAAGTGAACATATCCAATATACCTTTCTCTTTCCCCACAACAACCTTGTGAGGTATGTTGGGCCGAGAGTGAGTGACTACTGGCTCAAAGACATCCAGCTGGCTTTCATGGCTAAGGTGGGACTAGAACTCTCACCTGGTGCCTTAACCACCAGACCAAACTGGCTCTCAATTATTTTATATTGAACTTATTTATTATATTTTAATTTATTTATGTATTATATTACATAAATATTTTATATTTATTGAAGCATTATTTAATAATAATTGAAATACTCTATTATTAAAAGTTTAATTCCCTTGGGTGAATTAAATAAGTCTTATATGTTTTCCTTAAGTTTAACATGGGTCATGCGGCAGAAAAGCATCTGTGGGAACTGACTGAAGAAAGGTAACCAATGATCCTGAATTACATTATCAGTTTTCTTACTTGTTTTGTGGACAAGGTGACTTACATAGTGATGTATGAGGAGCAAAGGAATTTGATAGGAAGAGGGATAAATCTTATGGCTTGGTTAAAGCATGGGCCACCTTATCTGACTTCCATGGAACTTCATTTGGAACTAGACACTTTTAAAACTGCCGCTATCCAGCAACATCTACATCAATTTTAATTTCTAGCTGGTGTCAACTTCCAGCTCCTTCCTACCTCTTTAGAGTTTCAACTTCCAAAGAAATCAAGGAATGTTCCTATTGTCTGACAATAAGACTAATATTTTTCCTCCTAAAAGTCCTCCTGTGTGGACTTTTTTTTCACTCTGAGGGACCCACAAGAACAGACCATATTCACTAAGATTAGAATGCCAGACTAAGTGCAATCATTTTGGCATCACATTTGTGTAAATTATTGATGTATAACAAAGAATACATATCAATAATAAAAGAAATGGAAGAAATATAGTCCAGTGTAAATGCAAACAACTAAATGGTCTGGAAAAATAAAAAAGCAAAACTCAACTAGCATTGAAAAAAACACAAGAAAACCTCTTTGGAAAAGAAGTTTCAAAGATAGGTAGCTGTAACTGAAAAGGGGTATAGCTGATGATCATCCATGTTACTTCTTAGCACGGTTTTTGAGACACTCTTTAATACCCATGCTTTCATGGAAAAGCATATGGCCTTGTTGCAACAAATTTTAAAGCACAACTGCAGGACTCCACATTTTTATTTCCAGGAAAAGTGTTACAATTCACCTTTGTGAGGTATATTGAGGTCCACATCCCCCAAATTAGTGAATAAATTCTATTTTTATTGCATTTACTTTTACTTTCCATTAAAATTAAACCTAACCTTGTGATTATTTTTCACAATTGCAATATTGCAAATACATGCAATTTCTTTCTTTTCACACACCAATGTTGGCAACTGAGTAGGAACCTTTGAAATTCCTGAAAGTGGCACCAAATCTGTCATACATTACAGGTAGTGAACTTCAGTTCTCTGGGACAAAATCAAGACATTAACTGGCTGAAAGATGCCTGTCCATTGTACAGAATGCTTCAGAATATGTGATAGTTATTCATATTCATAATGATTGAAACATAATTCATGTCAAATGGGTGCCGCACATTTAGCTGCCAGTATTTGAGGCTAGATACAATTTGGCAGCACAATGAAATGTTTTTTGTCATTTTGCTTTGGTCAAAGGTCAGAAAAATAGATGCTTTGAAATATCCTGAGCTCTTTGCAGGAAAGGCAGGGGAAGAGAGAAAAGCAAGCCATGATTGATTATTGACTGTAGCTCAGCAACCAGTCATACAATTTCCATCTCACTTATATTGGCAGTTGCTTTATTAGCTATGATTAGGATTGAAGTGAAAAGGTCAGACTTGAACATGAAAATTATAAGAAAAATGTGTACATGACTTTTAACTTCTAGAAAACAGCACATAATGTTGTAACAGCACTATTCTTGTGAGGTTAGAGGAAGGAGATGAAGTGGATGAGGGGGGGCTTGATTAAACTCTGAACAGCACTGACTTCAGTTATTGCTATTAAGCTGCTGAATGCAAGATATTCAAAATAAAATGTAGAATGTTTCCTCACGCTTCATTTTGCACAATATTTCTACTATGGCAATGAATTAAGACTGCAAAAGCAAACTAGGAGAGAAGTGGCAAACAGTGCTGATCTCCCCAGTAAATGTTACAAAATCATTGTGTTTGCAGCATCAAGAGGCATTCTGGAGCATTGCCTAGTAAATAATAAAGACAATGAAGCCGATGTGCAAAAGTCCATTCCTGTGTTTTTAGGACTCTCTCCTATCACATACCCAGTCCATCCATATGGCTCATGCAGGTGAATCATACCTTTGGATCAAATTTATCACAGTTCCTGACCAGCATTGTCTACTTTTATAGCTTATTTCAGGCTGAGGTCCGTATACTAACTTTCAATTTGCCTAGTACTTTAGCTTTGTTTGGTACATCAGTAAAGGACTAAGGAGGGACTCCAATTTCCATCTATTTTACCCTTGTAGTTAAGATAATTACATCCCAATCTCTATAGCTGGTTAAAAAAAAACAACCCAAACCTCCCCAAACCTTTTCAACAGATCGAGTCCCCTGCTTCCCCACTCATTCAGTCCTCCCACACTATCGCATTACTCCGATGGCATAAAGAGTTTGAATGATTTCCGCTGGGAGACACATAATGGAGGTATCTCTTTACAAAGCCCCTCCTTCAGGCCAGCTGAATGCCTGAACAGCGTCTCAGAAATGCTGCCGCCCTAATCTTTTTAGCAACAAAGATCTGTTTCTTTGCTTAGCATGAAGTAGGCCTCAGAGGCTTGTGTGTGCCTTGGCCTGTAGGCCAAAAGCCTCCTGTTTACAATTTCCTTATTCCTGTTTTTAATGTTGTTCTGAGAGGAGCCACAAAGGACTGGTTTTATCCACAAGGAACAAGGGAGCTATTAGAGAAGGCCGGAGGAAGGAAGCGAGGGAGGAAGGAAGGAAGGAAGGCAGATCCAAAAGGAGCAGCCCAGGAGGGATTAGCAGACACAGCTGTTCCCTTCGGGAGCCGAGCTTTCTGCCTTTTATCATTTCCCCTGCATTTCATTTTATTATCTTACTTCCCTGTTTCTATCTCGGCCATGTATTGGACTGAATTTCACTGCAGCCACTGGAGATTAGAGACTTGCAGTTATGTAAATTCTCTCTTTTGATCTTTTCCTTCAGCGCACACCCAGCCCACATTTACCAAAGTAGCATAAGCCTCGCTTAATCAATATGCTACCCAGCCAGTTAGATCATTCCTAAACTTGAATTAGGAAATCAAAATGCTCTAGTTTTGCCTGCTCAAAGTAGATAAGTCAAACATGAAATCATACTGCGTTGGTAACAGAACAATTCTTCAGATGTTACTTTGCGATAGATTGAAACCTTTGCTCTGCTGTTCAAACACTTTCAGTAAAGGAAAATAACAAGAAATGAGGTATTCAAATTTATCATTAACTAAGTTGTTACACTCTCATTTTTTTTCCTATTTGAGAGCTTATGATCCTTTCATCTGGTGAATTCCATTAATGGAATAGCTAGATATTGCTGCTGAAACCGTAACATCAATAGGATGCAAACACGAAATCACTGACATTGTACTGTATGCATAAGCTGGCTTCAGATGTAACACCAACCTGTAGTTTCTCACAACGTGCCTGAGTCATGGCAACTTCAGGCTCACAGAATCCCTTCTCCTTGTATTTCCTGAATGAGGGGGGGGGGGGAATCCGCATCCTTTCAATGTGCAACAAACCCCTTTCTCTTCTGAATGTGGGAAACAAAGAGCTTTGTGCAAACTCTGGTCAAATTTTCCCCCCCAGATTTTTAAAATCCTACCTTTATAATTTTTTATAAGTCACTCAAGGTGGCAAACATATCTAATACTTCTTCTTCCAACAACCTTGTGAGGTGAGTTCAGCTGAAAAATAGTGACTGACCCGAGGTGACCCAGCTTGCTTTCGTGCCTAAGGCAGGAACAGGAATTTTTATTTATTTATTAAACTTGTATTCTGCCCATTTCACTGGAGGCTACTCTAGGTGGCTTACAGACATACTAAGGTAATTCTTAGGATCACAACAGAGACCAAAACTTCAGTTGTTGAGTGACATGAGACATGCACATGATTGCTTTGCTCAGGACTACAATCTCAGCACTCCCAGTTGTGGTTGTTAAGTGATCTCATCTTAAGTGCTCATTAAGCAGCCAGAGCAAAAGAGCTGCCTGCCTAGTTTAGCACCAGTCTGTGTATGGAAGAAAACTCTGAAGGGCTGCCTGCAGCAAATCTCAGTTCCATGTAGAGCTGAGATTTCCTCCCAGCTGAAATTTCCTCCCCGCAGGCAGCCCTTTCACTCTCAAAGAGCTGCCTGCCAGAGCTAAGGAGCCTTAATTCTGTTTCAGCAGCTTACAACCATCCTTGTTGGCTTCCCCGTTGACTTTCTGGGGAAACCAGCAGAGAAGATTGTAAATGGCAATCTCTTGATTGCAGGACATTTGGCAATCAATTATACATGTGAACAGGGTGCCAATATGCAGACCATGACCATGTGAGTGCAAGGATGGTGGTGTAACATTTTGCAATGACTGGAATGCTTTGCAGGTTGTAAAGCACTCATTCTATGGTCATCATTGCTCATAAGTTGAGGACTACTTGTAAAACTCACCATCTCCTCTTTTCTAGCTTGGTGCTTTAACCACTAGATCAAACTGGCTCTCTTCAAGCTAGGAGATTTATCAGAGCTTTATCTGACCAATATTTAGACCAAATAAAAACAATGCTTTATTGCAAATCACCAACAAAACTGTTTTGCATATAAAATAATAGTAGCCCAGCCCATTGTACCTAATGAATATGACAGATCGTGACTACTGACTAGTAATTAAGGAAACATGCTTCCTTTAGCTATAATAAAAAACTATTCTGGACATGGTTCACATTTTTGAAATTGTTTTGATCAAGCAGGATAAACTATCTTTTAGATTTAGAACATAGGTCTGATACAGAAATATCCTTAGATTGAATTGTAATGCTGTTGCCACAACTGAAATTTGACACATTGACACATCAATATAATGAAGGGGTTCATTTTTTTCATTTTTCTTTCTAGAATTTTTTTTAAAATTCAGGGGTTAATACAGGGCATAGAGACAAACATTTATATAAATATTTGGATGCCTTGATCTGGTTTTAATTATAAATGCTTCATTGCATCCATTCACTTACTGATGTGCTAAGAGAGAACAACTTTAATATTGGAACTCTAACTTAAACTAGTCAGAAAAAGTTATGTTGAGATAACCTTTTATCTTTGCAATAGCTTGCCACTTCAGAATATTTCAATATAACTAAAATATTGCTTTTAAAAGAACTCATAACAGTATGCATTGGCTTTGTATTGCCCCACATACTATTTGCCAAAAAACAATCGTCCAAAGTTAACTGAGATTTATAAATGAAGCATTCTTCTGCAGAAATATTCTTAAGTGTCCTTGTGGAATTTGAGTCTCCCAAAAGGAACTCAGATTGTAAACTGGTCTTGAGTAACAGAAAACTCTGTGATTAACATTCTCCTGATTCACTCAGGGACACAAATCTAAACTTTTCCTTCCTGCCCAAAGTGGAATTATCATTAACTTATAACTAGTTTTCAAGAGGAATGATTAGTTTGTTTGGGTTTTTTTTTTTTAAACAAAGGAATTCTTCCAGGTATGTTTTTTCCCTTCCGTTTTTAAAAATGTAAATGGAAAGTTTAAGCCAGATAGCAACAAAAATGCAATTACCACTTACCAGCTAACTAAGGCAACCAACCACAAGTTAAATAACATGATCTCTGGAATATCTTTTTAGTGCTGGTACTCATAATTTCCTTTATAAAGAGAATCATAATTTAGGGAACATAAGCTCAAACAACTCCCCCAGCAGTCTTCAGCTTTTGGTGGTATGCTGTAGTTTCATTTTGCAGGATTATAGACTATGAAACTGTGATTACAGCATTGACAGAGTCTGCTTTCTGTATCTCTGTACTGTACTGGCTGCAGGGTTATCCCCCCCCCCCAAGTTAAAGAGAATGGCAGATTTTTCTTTTCCAGGTATATTGCCAAGTCGATATTGGGAATAAGATATGATGAAGTTAGATGGTCCTGAGAATCAGCTTTAAGTTGCCTTCTCAGCAATTTAAAAAAGATGTTTGAGCTGCTACAAGAGTGTGTAATCTGAAGTCTAAGGGCCACATTCAACTCCTCCATGAATTATTATCAGACAGTAAGGAGTGTGTGTGTGTGTGTGTGTGTGTGTGTGAAGTATTATGACCCTGAGCAGCAATTATAGTAACATATTTAATCAACTTAATATGATTTTTCATTAAAACCAATTAAATGTGAGTGAGTGTGTTGCATTACTGCTACACCTTTCCTTTAGAGGTTTGTGGTATGTATGTAGCATTTCTCCCCACTCCTCCAGTTCTATTCTGTTTTCTCAATAATCCTACAAGGTAAGTTGGGCCAAGCAATTCAATTAACGTTATGGTTCAAGTGGAATCTTCTCACCAGTATACCAAGTGCCAGCTCAAGGGTACATGGCACTCTTAAGCCAGATTGACAGATGGCGCCACCTCCTGCCAATGTAAAGATTTGCATTTTTAGAATGATTTAGGAGGGGTGGTATTGGCACCCTCTAAACTTTGGTGTTCTATTTTCATTTATACAAATCAAATGCTACTAACTTCTAATTAGGCACATACAGTATAAGGTTGTACTATTTAGTTATTTTCTTAAACATGTTCTGCAGTTATCTTGAAATTTGGGTTACATTTGAATCTGTATTCGGAATGTTACCCAGCACAGTGTGGCATTATAGTTCCTTAACTAAAATAAGAAAACCGCTGTAAAAGCAATCATTGGGAATAGGAATCCTAACCATGTGCTTAAATTAGCCTTCTTGAATCTTGGACTTTCCTATCTGTTCAGATTGTAGTTTGGATACCAGTGGGTCAGGAGAACCTTAGGACAGGCAAAGATAGTATCTAAGCAATGATTCTTACAAAACTGCATACAAAGTGTAACTGAGAAAAGTTCAGGCCTATAACACATTTGCTGAGAAAAGCTGTAATTTAAATATACTGGTGATTTTCACCAAGGACCATGACATGTTTTTGTTTTAAACCATGGCTTTGCTACCGAAGTATACCATGGTTCTGCATTAGTTCAAAAGCATTATTGGGCTGCAATACCAGTTTTATTTAAGAACTGAACTGATTTATTTCTGGCTTATTTGAGCTATATTTGAAGTCATAACACAACAAATCTTTGCTGGGTAGGCCATTGGCCAGGACAATTTCCTCATCACACTTTTTAGCTAGTTTGATAGTTTCCCGGCTTCCCCTTATTTTCTTTATTTATTTATATCCCACTTTTATTATTTTGATAAATAACTTAAGGTGGCAAACATACTCCTCCCCCCTTCTATTTTCCCTAAAACACAACCCTGTGAGGTGGGCTGGGCTGAAAGAATGACTGACCCCAAATCACCCAGCTGGTTTTCATGCCTAAAATGGGACTAGAATTCCTTAACCCTCAGACTCATCTACTTGAACAAGTAACTAGATGAATGCAAAAAACATGAGGTAAAGGCATGATGCTTTATAGAAGAGCCTTCTATAAATTTTCTTTTTCAGTGGAGAAAATTACAAAATACAAAGACCTGAAAACAGAAGTAGAACAACTGTGGCAAAAGAAAGCGAGGATAGTATCAATTGTGATAGGCGCCTTGGAAACAATCCCTTTTCACAGGATTATCCAGTTCTCATGAGACTTGCATCAAATGAATAATCTGCTACCTTGCCTCTCCTCCCCCCCTCCCCCGCTGTCCAGTAGTTGTATCCTGTGGGAATGGTTGCCCTCAGTACCTGAAAAAAACATTTGTCTGAATCTTCTTCCTTCTGGGCTTTAGGTAAGCAGGTTTAGAACAGGAACCTAAAGGAAATTTTTACTAGCTGTAAAATGTATCTCATGTAAAATAATACTTAGATGTTTTTTTTAAAAAACAAAAAGAAAGAAAAACAGAAATTCTAACGAGTTCCATATAGTTTAAGCATGTGGTTTTTGGCAATGCTGACTTAAGTGAACTGAGAGGGGAAAAAAACATATAAGAAGCATCTGTCTGACACAGGTTAAGATGATTTCTAAAAGTATATAAACAAAGTGTTTTCTGAAAGTCAGAAGATAACTTAGTGGTAAGGGCTATTAAGTTAAGAAAATACGTATTTGTCTATTATTTATTTGTTTTTTATTTATTTATTTACTTATTTATTCATTCAGCCGCAATTTGCTAAGACTCCCATAGTTAACAATATATTGCTAATTAAAACATTTACAGTAAGAAAAAAAAATAAAAAAAAATATGTATGGTGAAATCATCATCATCATCATCAATAAATAACCCCTAAAAACAAAGCCTAACATGCACTAGTAATATACAACCCCCAGATGATATCCACTTAATCCACCGATGGAAAAACTCTGTTTTTTGCATCTTCCAAAAAAGGGATCACAAAAATCTGATTGTATCTAGAAAGCTGTTCAAAGGGCACCACCAACAGCTTCTCCTGTAAATCACAAATGACTGTGATTCTGATAGGAGAGCCTAGTCTTGAACGTATGTATGGCAGGAAAACCAATCCAGCTATTGGAAATAAATGAAAAGTTGTTCTCATTCTTAAATCAAAAAGGATAAGAATGATAACCTGCTCATTACTCTTTCTATATAGCAATTTCTGTGCTAAAGATATCCCCAATCCTCATCCCCTATATTTGAATTTGTGTCCCTTTGCTATATCTTTCATTGCATCCCCACCCCCCACCCCCCAATCTGTCATTGAGAAGAACTCGCTGAAATTTGGAGAAGAGCCTGCAAGCATCTTTGGGAATATTTGAGAAGCATTCCATAAAGTGACCTACATGGTTGTTATATACAGATGGACATATATCTGCATTCCCAGTTTGTGCCTCAACTGACTCAAGCCCGAGGAGATACTTTTAAGTGCCTCATGCTTTCACAGCACTTAATTTGCCTTGTCCTTTGGTCATTTGTCTGCTCCTTTTCCTTCTCTGCTGCTTCCTGCCTCGTAAAATGATAGCCAGCTGCCTCTTCAAGGGAATGATGGAAATCTCCTGGGAACAACTGAGAGGAAGGGAGAGTTGAAGGAAACATGTCTCCCCACCCCACCCCCACGGATGGTCAGCTAAATGCTATCATGAGCTGTTTATCAGTCCAGATGGCTGATTGGCCACCATGGTTGTACAGAAGAAAAAAAGTTGATGTTTTTAGAAGAAGCAGCAGAAAAAAACCATCACATTGCTTTTAAAACAGAACAACATATGAGTCATATATTTTCTCAATGATATATTTTTTTAAAAAATTAATCCCATCCTAATTGTTTAACAATTGCTGAGAGGAGGATTAGTACAGATGTAGTCATATTTATTATATATATATTTATCCACTGAAGTCAATGGTAGTCCAGTTACTTATGATTAAATTCATACTGACTTCCATGATTCTTACATCAGCTCTGAATCCAGCGCTTCTTAAAGAAAGGAGCCATTTCTTTGTAAATAATGTGAAATGTCAGGCATGAAGCAAATTGTAACAATCTCCAGCCATAATTACATCCAATGTTTTGATCTGTGATGGCTTCATTTTAGCCAATATTCTCAGTTTATGGGGGTTTTCCCCTCCCCACTTTACATTTATTATGTTTACTCCACATTTATTATTTTTACAAACAACCCAAGGTGGCGAACATATCCAACACGCGTTCCTCCTCCTATTTTCCCCACAACAACTCTGTGAGTTGGGTTGTGCTGAGAGAGAGTAACTGGCCTAAAGTCACCCAGCTGACTTCCATGCCTAAAGCAGGACTAGACTTCACAGTCTCCTGGTTTTGAGTCTGGTGCTTTAACAGGGCAAAAACTGCAGCCAATTTTGGTCACCATATCAAAAAAAAGATGTTGAGAGTTTGGAAAAAATCCAGAGAAGAGCAACTAAGATGATCAAAGGCCTGGAGACCAAAACATATGAAGAATGGCTACGGGACTTGGGTTTGGCTAGTCTAAAGAAAAGAAGAAATATGGGAGACATGATAGCAGTATTCTAGTATCTGAGGGGCTGCCACAAGGCAGAGGGGTCAGGTTGTTCACCAGAGCACCAGAGGGCAGGACGACAAACAATGGTTGGAAACTGATCAAAGAGAGAAGCAACCTGGAATTAAGGAGAAACTTCCTGACAGTGAGGACAATTAACCAGTGGAACAGCTTACCCCCAGAAATTGTGGGCGCTCCATCACTGGAGATTTTTAAGAAGAGACTGGAAAATCACCTGTCTCAGATGGTATAGTTTCTCCTGCTTGAGCAGGGGGCTGGACTAGAAGACCTCCAAGGTCCCTTCCAGCTCTATTCTATTCTATTCTATTCTATTCTATTCTATTCTATTCTATTCTATTCTATTCTATTCTATTCTATTCTATTCTATTCTAAAACTATGTTTCAGTTAGTCATCAGATTTCTACCAATATGACTGATGTGATTTCCTTCAAAGAGTGACAGGAATTGAAATGTGATGAGAGTGCAAACTACTTAATTTTAGACATCAATTACTTTTTCACAGATGTATACTTCCCAAGTGCCATATGAGAGGAAATGATGACCAAGTATTTTAATGTTTCATCTCTCGTTCTGGACGGGGTTACAGGCCACCAGAGAGAGAGGACGTGTAATTTGAGAGTCCTCTTGGATGCATGACTCCTGCTCAAAGATCAGGTGGTCAGGAGGGCTTTGTACCAATTCATCTTGTTCATCAGTTGGATCTGGACAGTACGGAAGCTATATCCTGGATGGACTATTTCAATGTACTCTACAAGGGGCTGCTCTTGAACATTTGAAACCTGCCACTGGTCCAGAATGCAATGGCATATGCAGTTTGGAGCATACTCCAGTATATCCTTATAATGCTATTGCTTTATAAGAAGCATTGGTTTCTAGTAGACTTCAGGGTACAATTCAAGGTGCTGGTCATCACCTTTAAAGAACAGGTCCAGGTTACTGGTAGGACCATCTGTTTCCCATGATTTCTACTTGTCCCACTGGATAAGGTGGAGTGGGCATTCCCTATCTCTTGTAGAACATTGTGATCTAGAACAGTCATTCAGATAAAGATTCCAAGGAAGAATTTCAGCACCGAGGAGAACAGAATTATAAAATAATGGGTCTTATGGGACACAGTATTCTTAATAGGCAAAACATTGATATATGGAATATACTAGTAATTTCTTGAGATTTAGCAAACACACAAAATAAGATGTTGGACCTTGAAGATCTTGGTTCAGGGTCATTCCTTATGGAGGCTCATTGGATAAGCTGGGAATGACTTGAGTAGAGAGTCTTCTGCTGGGGGAAAAGGGAGTTATGAATCTAAGAAAGCAAACACATAAATAATACAGACAAACTCACCATTCATGCTCCCAACTGGTTGAAATGAGGGATAGAGCACTAGTCAGCCACCTCTCTATTGAACTGTCTGATGAGCACCATCTTTGGAAGTGGTTTTATAGCACTGCATGGGAACTGAGCAACTGATGGAAGCTAACCTCTCTCGGGTGAACTCAGAACATACTTGAACACTGTTGCCAGAGTATTGGGTGGTATTGCTACAGTGTCAAGGTAGAGAAAACCAAAGATGGAGTGATCTCTTTGGGTGCTGGATCAATCATGCAAGAATATAATAGCTTCTACATGAAAATAAAGTTTGAGGTTCTAACATTGGATTTGAGTCATCCTTTTCAACAAGCCTGTTTAAGTATGTCTTACAACCTGCTTCAGTGAACACTATTATGTAACAAGAATGATTGCTCCAAGTTTAAGGCTGCATTCGTTGTCCTCTACTGGATTAGTAAGAGTAGTTTAAGATGAGACATTTCTTTTGAAAAAAGCAACAATAGAGTAGGGTGAAAGGTTAAGATTTTAGCACAAGAATAAAAACTTTGTTTCATTTAAAGTTTTGGACATACAGGTAATTCTTGACTTATGACCACAATTGAGCCCAAAATTTCTGTGGCTAAGCAAGATAGTTGTTAAGTGAGTTTTGCTCCATTTTATGACCTTCCTTGCCACAATTGTTAAGTGAATCACTGAAGTTGTTAAGTTAGTAACACGGCTGTTAAGTGAATCTGGCTTCCCCATTGACTTTGCCTGTCACAAGGTTGTAAATGGTGATCACGTGATCCCGGGACACTGCTACCATGCCAGTTGCCAAGCGTCTGAATTCTGGTCACATGACCACAGGGATGCTGCAATGGTCATAAGTGTGAAAACCGGTTGTAAGTCACGTTTTTCAGTAACTTTGAACAATCACTAAACGAATGGTTGTAAGTCGAGGACTAGATTGGATTGCTGTTGAAGTCAAAAGGTACGAGTTCCTGAGAGATGGGACAAAAGAAGGAGGAAACATTATAAATCAAGAAAAAAACCATGGTAGGAACTTGGCTGAGTTTTGATACATGCCTTAGCAATATTCAAATGCCATTTAATTTACATGATTGCACTCACTGGAGAATAGCCTAATGCTGGGAAAGATTGAGGGCAATAGAAGAAGGGGACGACAGAGAATGAGGTGGCTGGATGGAGTCACTGAAGCAGTAGGCGTGAGCTTAAATGGACTCCAGAAGATGGTAGAGGACAGGAAGGCCTGGAGGAATGTTGTCCATGGGGTTGCGATGGGTCGGACACGACTTCGTAACTAACAACAATAAATCATGATATCCCGATCCAGCAGGGCATTCATCTAGGCTGCTTTTTTGACTTCTCAATCTAGTCAACATCTATGGACTTATACGCAGAGCACATCATGAGAAATGCAGGGCTAGATGAATCAAAAGTTGGAATTAAGATTGCCGGGAGAAATATCAACAACCTAAGATATGCAGATGATACCACTCTAATGGCAGAAAGTGAAGAGGAACTAAAGAGCCTCTTGTTGCGGGTGAAGAAGGAGAGTGCAAAAGTTGGCTTGAAACTCAACATTAAGAAAACCAAGATCATGGCATCTGGCCCTCTCAATTCCTGGCAAATAAATGGGGAAGAAATGGAGGTAGTGACAGATTTTATCTTCCTGGGCTCCAAGATCACCACAGATGGGGACTGCAGCCAAGAAATTAAAAGACGCTTGCTCCTGGGAAGGAAAGCTATGGCAAATTTAGGCCAGATCCTGAAGTTGAAACTCAAGTACTTTGGCCACCTAATGAGAAGGAAGGACTCACTGGAGAATAGCCTAATGCTGGGAAAGATTGAGGGCAATAGAAGAAGGGGACGACAGAGAATGAGGTGGCTGGATGGAGTCACTGAAGCAGTAGGCGTGAGCTTAAATGGACTCCAGAAGATGGTAGAGGACAGGAAGGCCTGGAGGAACATTGTCCATTGGGTCGCGATGGGTCAGACATGACTTCGCAACTAACAACAACAATCTCTACTAAACATTGAAATTTACCTCTGTGTAAACATGAATAAGATCATACTTCTAGTTTTTCTGTCCTACTGATGCTATATGTCATAAATATGCCATGAAAGCTCAATTTCCACAGGTCTACAATTATGAGCTGAGTTTTAAATTATGGTCAGGAAAGGTGTCTCAAAGGTGCTTTTTCATCCAAGAAGCTTCATCAGTTCTGATAGTGGGTGAATGGATCCTTCCATCCCCTTGCCACCAGAACTCATGAAGCTTCTTGGATGAGAAACAAAATGTTTTCTTCTTCCTCCTCAAGGAAAAAAACAGCCCACTTGCCTTTTGAAAAAGCACCTATGATCTGGATGACCAAGAATTCCCACAGACAGTCAGGAAAGTTCTTATTAAATGTCATAGGTCCTTCTGAAGGCTACTTCACAAGCCTGAGACTCAACAGGAACAGATGAAAGATGGATTGGGTTAATCAGAAATGACAATAGTATCAGTTCTGTCCATCACCCCCAAGAAAAAGTCAACAGTCATTTCAAAGAATAATGGAGTTTATTAATGGGGATTTCCAGTACGAAATGGGATGGATTTCCTTTTCCACTTCCCAGTCTATTCAAAGGGCTAGGAAAATTCTTGTCAGGAGTAAAATAAGATGGAAGCAAAAGGTTATAGGAAAGCAGATAGGAAAGGAAAATCTGAAACTTTGGATTTTTTCTATTGTACTGACTTCTCTCATCCTGATACTTGTTAGACCTGTACTCCCTTGATTGTATGGAGAACTTGGCATGATTTTCACCCATCATGTTTTTAAACTACTCTTTATAAAGAGGCATGTGCTTGTGTAAATACTGGCAAATCCACAGCTGTCTGTATAGAGTTCATATAGTTCGTTTTAAATGGTAAATGAATTGAACTTCCTGAACTGTGGTGCCCTTTGACCACAAGCTGAAGAATTCATGATTATTTTATTTGTCTATTGCTTTCTTGAATGCATCATAACCAAAGCAGTTCAGCCAAGCTTGAGGACAAAACAAACACAAATATTAATACATGAATTGTTGGCTCTCCATCAAAGTTCCTGAAAGCCTGTCCAGCTTAGCAATAAAGAAGTGTGAGCATGAACGTTGAAGTTCTTCAACTTTGAAGTTTATCTGTGGGAAAATCTACACTGAAGGTAGATATCTGGATCACTTATATAGCACATGGCAAATCCTCAAACTCTTATTTTCACACTACAATATTTCCATCCTTACTTTTTCTGGATTGGTTTTTCAGCCACTTGTATTACTTTTTCACAATCTATTGCCATTGCCTTATTGTGTACATTTTAGTTGAATGATCTGGATGCTAATCTCACTATTAGTCCAGCCACACCAAAATCTCAGGGTATCCCAAGCAGAAGACAAAATGTCTGTGGGTTAGCAGACAGTTAGGGTATCTAGCAAACTACCAAAGAGTTTCTCAATTGGCTTCAAAATAACAGTAAGTACCATTATTGTTATTTAGTGTATGATGAGAACAATTAATCAGTGCAAAAACCTGCCTCCAGAAGCTGTGAATGCTCCAACATTGGAAGTTTTTAAGAAGAGACTGGACAGCCATTTGTCTGAAATGGTATAGGGTTTCCTGCCTGAGCAGGGGGCTGGACTAGATGACCTCCAAGGTCCCTTCCAACATCATCATCATCATCATCATCATCATCATCATCATCATCATCATCATTATTATTATTATTATTATTATTATTATTATTATTATTATTATTATTATTATTATTATTATTATCACGACAGATGAGAAGTAAACATATATACACAGTCTGCATAATTATAAATAAAATGTCTGTGGCAGTGGCTTCCTAACTGGATGTCCAGTTCAGCTGTCCAGGTGATCGCCTCTGGCGTTGTTTTATGCAGGGAATGCACCCAGGGAATGCACCTAAGTAAGTACCATACATTTTAGAGATTTCAGTGTGCTCATGCAAGATCTTGTGAGATCCCATGTGGCACCCAAAATCCTATATATAGAAATTCCGCAATACCTCTCTGAAGTCTCATGAGATTTTGACAATGTAGGCGTATGGACATGGACCACAGTATACACAGAAACTATAGAAATGAGGTGTTGATGTGTAATTGGTAAAACTGGTCAAAGCAACAGCAGTAAATTGCCTTCGCCACAAGCAGGATACATGCATTTGCCTTGGTTTGGTTTGGGATTTACTCTTCCCAAAGAAGTTTCTCATGGTGCTTAGAATTAGCAAACTACTGTTGGATTCTTTTGAAATGTAAATGGCAACTAGGAAACATAAGAGAAAGTTTCTAGAAGAAAATCCAGATCATCTACCTAGCCATACCTAGCCTTTCTCACTGCCCTCACCCTAGAGATTGGCAATAATATGTACTCAAACAATGACCATGTGGGTCCTGTTATTTGTCTCAGGAATATTCTCTCCCATAATGCGTGTTATTAACTGCAAGTGCTTAGGTTGACTTTGGCAGTGAATCCAAAATTATTAGTTCTCTGACATGCAACATCTGAGTTGGGGAAATTGCAAAGGAAATCAACCTTTTAGTTTGGAAGTTCTCACTGAGGAGCACAAATAAACTCCAAAAGGGGATGGGGTTGAAATGGGGAGTGGGGGGAGGAAGAATCTTTTGCTGACATCACTTGTGTCGTTCTTGAACACCACTTTATAAACAATTGCTTCCTGCTCTACGCTATATTTATCTGCCATGTTTATCTTCCATACACTTCATTTTGAAAAATGTTAATGTGCATTTTCCTCTAAACTGTTACATCCTTTTGGAAATGACTCAAAATACCATGGTTTATTTAGGTATATAAATACATAAAACAGAAGAGTAACAAAGATGATCAGGGGACTGGAGGCTAAAACATATAAAGAACCGTTGCTGGAATTGGGTATGTCTAGTTTAATGAAAAGAAGGACTAGGGGTGACCTGATAGCAGTGTACCAATATCTCAGGGGTTGCCACAAAGAAGAGGGAGTCAAGCTATTCTCCAAAGCGCCTGAAGGCAGGACAATAAGCAACGGATAGAAACTAACCAAAGAGAGAAGCAACCTAGAACTAAGGGGAAATTTCCTGACAGTTAGAACAATTAATCAGAACAACTTGCCTCCAGAAGTTGTGAATGCTCCAACACTGGAAGTTTTTAAGAAGAGATTGGACAACCTTTTGTCTGAAATGACATAGGGTTTCCTGCCTGAGCACAGGGTTAGACTAGAAGACCTCCAAGGTCGCTTCCAACTCTGTCTATTCTATTCTATTCTATTCTATTCTATTCTATTCTATTCTATTCTATTCTATTCTATTCTATTCTATTCTATTCTATTCTATTCTATATATTAGAATAATATAGTATAGTACAATAGTATTAAATACTGCTTAAAGATAGAGAGGAGAGGAATATGAAGTACAAGGGGAGAGGTGGGATCTTCTAATCCAATAGTGACTGTAAACTATTAATATAAACAATTAATAACATATAAACATATACACTATTAACTATGAATTTTATTTTAACTTTAATTATTTTAAATTACCTCAAATTTAAAACATAATTAGGATTTAGATTATGGTGATTGAGATACTAAAATATCCCCCACCCTAAACAGCTATTAGCCCATGAAAAAAAGTTAGTGTTTCTATCAGGTCCGCAGCAGGACTGCACAGGGTAAAAAAAAAAGTATAAATTCCTTCAAGTCGAACTCCTCTTTCATTAATATATTAATATATCCAAACTATTTTCTTGGCAACTATATTTTTATTTTAATTAACCCAGTTGTATCTGCTTCAATCACAAAGGCCCCTGTAGCAATTTACATACTATGATTGAAAACCACAACTGAGGGGAGGGGAGAGACACAGAATAACAACCAACAACACACCAACACATAACAAAACCCAATCACATGCAATGACATTTCAGCTGGTGGAACATAATCCACATTGTCTGAGCCAGATGTTTAAGGAGTTGAGGGAAAGATACCAAACCAGAACCATTGCAGCTTCTGAGAGAAGATCCTTCTCACCCTGCAAGATGACATTGCTCTGTAGATGGGGTATGAAGTAAGACAGACATGATTTGCCATTGTCTTACCCTTGGTAATTTCTGGTAGTTTTCCATCCACGTACAGCACTAAACTGGCCTGATCTTGCTCAGGCAAATCCAAAGTTGCCACCTAGCTAGATTGATGAGTATTAGTGCTTCTCCTCATCAGCCTGCGTGAATACACATAGAAATGCTCTTTATGTTCTTAAAAGCATACACATTAATAGGGTACATATAGGGAATATCCTGTTTAATTTGGCCCTAATCTTTTAATGCAAACTGTTCAGAGGAATGTGGACAGCCAATGCTTGTATGGCATTCCAGGATTTGAGGTCCCAACATATATGGCAAAGACTGACTTATTCTCAGTCCCCTCCATGGATTAACCTAAAGCTTTCAATTAGGTCTGTGCACCAACCTAACTCTTTAGTGAACTGTAGTAGATAAGCTCAGTAAACTAGATTGTTTGTTTTTAACCAAGGCCCTTTCAGAGAGGTTTGAAATAACAACAAATTGAGTCTGTCAATCAATGCTGAATTGCTTGAAAATGAGAGAGATTTCCCAGAACTGGCTAGATCACGGTCACATCCTTTTCCATCACTGACTACTCTTAACAGCACATGTAGCTTTGCACACTGATTTTATCAAAGGCATAGATTAAGCAACTGCATGTGGAGGATTTATCACTATAAGCCTGAAATGCTCAAACATTTGACTATTCTCACACAGCTCAGAAAATGAGACAAAAGAAAAAAATGCACCTAGGCATCCCTTCTAATCAGCTGAGTTGTTGTTGTTAGTTGCGAAGTCGTGTCCGACCCATCGCGACCCCATGGACAATGTTCCTCCCATCCTTCCTGTCCTCTACCATCTTCTGGAGTCCATTTAAGCTCACGCCTACTACTTCAGTGACTCCATCCAGCCACCTCATTCTCTGTCGTCCCCTTCTTCTACTGCCCTCAATCTTTCCCAGCATTAGGCTCTTCTTCAGTGAGTCCTTCCTTCTCATTAGGTGGCCAAAGTACTTGAGTTTCAACTTCAGGATCTGGCCTTCTAAGGAGCAGTCAGGGTTGATCTCTTCTAGGACTGACCGGTTTGATTGCCTTGCAGTCCAAGGGACTCGCAGGAGTCTTCTCCAGCACCATAGTTCAAAGGCCTCAATTCTTTTGCGCTCAGCCTTTCTTATGGTCCAACTTTCACAGCCATACATTGCAACTGGGAAAACCATGGCCTTGACTATACATACTTTCATTGGCAGGGTGATGTCTCTGCTTTTTAGTATGCTGTCTAAATTTGCCATAGCTTTCCTCCCCAGGAGCAAGTGTCTTTTAATTTCTTGGCTGCAGTCCCCATCTGTGGTGATCTTGGAGCCCAGGAAGATAAAATC
The DNA here is from genome assembly GCA_023970755.1 of Azemiops feae. Taxonomy (NCBI): domain Eukaryota; kingdom Metazoa; phylum Chordata; class Lepidosauria; order Squamata; family Viperidae; genus Azemiops; species Azemiops feae. The sequence continues at coordinate 2,402,118 of JALGBA010003987.1, read as the reverse complement.
TGTCACTACCTCCATTTCTTCCCCATCTATTTGCCAGGAATTGAGAGGGCCAGATGCCATGATCTTGGTTTTCTTAATGTTGAGTTTCAAGCCAACTTTTGCACTCTCCTTCTTCACCTGCAACAAGAGGCTCTTTAGTTCCTCTTCATTTTCTTCCATTAGAGTGGTATCATCTGCATATCTTAGGTTGTTGATATTTCTCCCGGCAATCTTAATTCCAACTTTTGATTCATCTAGCCCTGCCTTTCTCATGATGTGCTCTGCATATAAGTTAAATAGGCAACGTGAGAGAATACAGCCTTGCCGGACTCCTTTCCCAATTTTGAACCAATCAGTGGTTCCGTGTCCAGTTCTCACTGTTGCTTCTTGTCCCGCATATAGGTTTCTCTTCTAGCTATTCTCTGGAATTCTGCATTCAATTGGGTGTATCTTTCTCTTTCTCCCTTGCCTTTCGCTTCCCTTCGTTCCTCAGCTATTTGCAAAGCTTCCTTAGACAGCCATTTTGCTTTGTTGCATTTCTTTTTCTTTGGGATGGTTTTAGTTGCTACCTCTTGTACAATGTTGCGAACCTCCGTCCATAGTTCTTCAGGCACTCTGTCTATCAGATCTAATTCCTTAAATCTATTTGTCACCTCTACTGTATATTCATCAGGGATATGATTTAGTTCATACCTGAGTGGCCTAGTGTTTTTTCCTACTTTCTTCAATTTAAGCCTAAATTTTGCAACGAGAAGCTCATGATCTGAGCCACAGTCAGCTCCTGGTCTTGTTTTTACTGACTGTATAGAGCTTCTTCATCTTTGGCTGCAGAGCACATAGTCAATCTGATTTCTGTGTTGACCGTCTGGTGATGTCCATGTGTAGAGACGTCTCTTGGGTTGTTGGAAAAGACTGTTTGCTATGACCATCGTATTCTCTTGACAAAATTCTATCAGCCTGTGCCCTGCTTCATTTTGTACTCCAAGGCCAAACTTGCCTGTTATTCCGTTTATCTTTTGGCTTCCTACTTTAGCATTCCAATCCCCCATGATGAGATTAGTAGAGATTACTCTCCGTTAAACATGCTTAGAACTGCAACCTGAATATCTTCCCAGATTCAAAATTGTAACTAAAATTGTTTCAGTTCAACATTGCTTTCTATTGGCAGAGCTAATACCATCACACTATAACTTTTAACAAACTAATGATTACAAGAGACTATTTCATATTGTGGGTATCTGAACATAATGCTCTTCCTCTTTTATCTTATGCCATACACATTGCAAATGCATTTTAATTCCACTTTTATTAATAAGCTATTTTACTTATTGTATTTTGGATTTAATGTGATAACTTGAAAAATATTACTTTCCGAATCTGACATTCTTGATGGAAAACAGCAAATGTGTGAAGAAGAACAGAGGCAAGAATAATGTAACAGGTGCTTTTTCCCTCATGAAAAAATGCTTCCTTGGCTTGTTCATACAGTGTTGACAACACTTCCCATCATCACCAGACAGGACAGATTTACAAGAAAGCAGTTTTATAACATTTTACATTATCAAATCAAACCTAACCAAGTCTTTATTAGAGCCCCAATGCCAGCAGTCGGCTACAAACTATATACTATATACTATATAGTTTGTCTGTAAATGTACACATATACATTTTTTTTCAAATGTAAAGAGAGATGAACGATGCATGTAGAGAAATAAAATTGGCCTTCCAGGGAGAAACATCAGAATAAAGGTCAGACAGGAAAAGCCACAAATAAAAATCACACTCTCTGCCTGCCTGGGAATATCTTCAGGATAGGATGGATAAAAGTCATCTGGGACTTCTTGTAAAGAGAACAATAAAGATGTATGTTGCTCAAGAAATCCCCACAAAGATATATTCATTTGTGTAGAAGAGTAATTTTGAAATGCCCCAGCAGATCACCAGAAGGCAATGTATTGCACTAGGCTGGCCAAAGCAAAAGCTTTGTGAAATTTCAAACCTATGAAGTTGCAAAATCCCAAGTGCTGCAAGGCTGAAAACCAGATTTACATTGATTTGAAAATTAATAGCTTAGATATGTTGCTTAAGAATACTTCAGACATTTTTGAGGCCTAACAGGCAGGGGCTTTCTAACAAAAGCCCTAGGGACTGAAGCCTGCAAGTAACTTTTTGAATCAGCTTGAATTAAAGTGGAAAGATGGTTAACTTTAGCCAAAGCTTGAAAAACTCTAGCATACGTGGAGACCAAGCCTGTCTGTAAATGTATAACAGCTTTGTTAATATATCTTATCCTTGGAATTGCAAAGATAGCTCTAATAAACTTAGACTGAACACATTCAAGGATGTCAAGTTTTGTACAGTATAGAATTGAACATTGCAGATAAGTGAAAAATGACCTTGGATGTGAAGATCTTGTAAAACTGCAGGGATAAAGTGAACCTTCTTCAAAGAGAAAAATCTTAGCATAGCTGAAGAACCACATTGAACAATGGTTATCAGATATAAGTGTAATGTATTGAGTTGAATTCTGAGAACTGTGATACGGAGAACTGTGAAAAAACGGTTAACAGGCCAGATGGCCAAAAGCCAGACTTCCTATCTGCAGACTACTTATTATGCATTTGAGCGGGAGAATGCTGTGTTTCTATTGGCTGCCACCTTTAGGCTGAATGTATAAATAGGGGTGGAGCAACGGTTGGTTAGGCTTCTGTTTAAACTAAAATAAAGAGTGTTTGGTTTACACCTGCTGCCTCTTCAATACCGCATCGAACAGCAAACATAACAATAAGAAACACCAGCCTGTAAAAGTTCTCACAATTTAGGGAAGATTTTCTCCTAGGATGTAGGGCCCGGAGATGGTGGGGACGAAATTGGGGCTTTCTGCATGCCAAATATGAGCTCCATGTTTTCTTCTTTCTCCTTGTAATATTTTACTCCATGTTTACCTAGTAGTGGCAAATTCATCAGATAAACCTCCCCGAAACCACATGGATAAGAGTAATTTGTTCTTGCAGGAGTTGGTTCTGGCAATCTACATGGATTAGACAAAGGCAGGAAACAGGAAGCTATCACCAAGGACTACCATGTGCATGGAAAGTAGCATGCTTATGACAGCTATTGTGGCATTGTGGCATTTAGCCACCCAGAGTTGCTTTGGACAGCAAGATGGGTGGCATATAAATTTAACAAATTAAATCAATAAATGTATATTTATACCCAATCAACTCCATTCAGATTCATGGCAGCTTATGAACGACTGAAATATCCATAATATAATATCAATATTAAAAGAATATTTAATTTATGGCAGAAATCAACCAACCAATCTACATAATTTGTTAAAACCAGTAACTGTAAAAATCTCCCCATAATCACACAAGATCCAGTTCACCAATAATAATAATTAGTGCGAACAAACTGGCCACTGAAGATCCTCTGAAATGATTCAGTCTTTAAAACCTACCTGTCTCTTAGCCCCGTTAGTTAGATCAGACCAGGAAATGAATCCCACAAGAAAGCTAAAGTTATTTTTTATTGAGACTGGCTAGACTCGAGTAACAGAATTTTGCAGGTTTGATTGTGCTGTGACTCCTCTTCCTCCTTGTTATACTTCACTGAATTAGGAAGGGTTTGCCTGAACTGCTATTATCTCATTGCTCTGAATTTAAAAAACACATGAACCCCTTTTGCCTAGGGTACGATTCCTATATCTCTGTCAAAGCTACAGTATCTTTCTTACTCTCTACACTGTCAGAGTGTAGGTGAATCTGACTTCAAAGGGAAGCTATTCTATAATACGATATGTGAGCCATGTCCAAAAATTATTGTCTTCTACGTTTAGACCCCCCCCCCATCTTCTGGAAATATAAAATCCATGAGAGCTTTTTCCATGATGAACATATAGAATGAGTTGATTCTTGTTGGAGAAGAGTGCCCTGAAGCTACAAACCATACAGGGTTTTATAGCTCAAGACCTGCATTTTTAGTTGTACCTGAAAGCCAACTGACAGCCAATATAGGGCCTTAAGCACAGAGGTTAACAACTGATAGTAATTGGGCCCCCATATTGTGTATCAATTATAAACTTCGAAGTGATGTTGCTCCTTCACTTCAGGGAGGTGTGAACTTTATTTACAGTGGTCTTCAAAGCCCTGTGTAGTAAAGCACTGATGCACAAGCTGGAACTAGACAATAATTGGTTGGGAGCAGACATCAGATTGTCCACATACAGCTGAAAATCACCTCCCTCCCCAAATAGCAGCAAAGAATGTATGTCCCTTATTTCAGTTCTTATGTATTCTGACTCCTTAACAGGGGAAAACAAATCAAAACAAAAATGAATGGCTAAAAGTATTTCCAGTTCAAAATCAGTTGACCATCTGGGTGAGACAAAACTAGCTCAGATTAAAATCTGCGAGCAGAGTTGGTTGTTGACAGAAGGCATTGTTGTGATCTTGGAAAATTGTTCTGGTAATTACTCTGGATGGGACTGAACTCCCACTGAAGGATGGCTGGAGTTGTTCTGGACTTGCAGCTACTGATTAAAGAGCAGATGGAGGCTGCGGCCAGGGCAGCCTTTGCCCAGGTTCAGCTGGTGTGTGGATTATGACAACCTGGATCAAGATACCCAAGTATCATGCTCTGATCACCACCTGGCTGGACTACTCCAATGCATAGTGGGGCTGTCTTTGGAAATAACTCAGAAAATCTAGTGGTATAAACTATGCTGCTAAACTCCTCGGGGCCAGCCATATCTATTTTGAACTGAAGAAATTTCTTGGATGAGAAGTGAAACATTTTCAAAGGAAAATAAAGTCCAGTTGCTTTTTGAAAAAGCACCATGATCTGGATGACTGAGAATCTTGACGTTTTGGTAGGCTTTGGGCCCAACTCAAAGTGCTGCAATCATTTTTAAAGCCCTTTACTACGCAGCATCAGGATACATTAGATAGCACCTTGCAAAATCTAATCTGCCTCTAGTCATTTAGAAAGGGCCTGTTGTAGGTCTCCCCTCTCTACAGAGTTCAGGAGACACAGGCCATGTGACAGGCTTTCTCTCCCTGGAATTGCAAATGGTTTCTACTCTAGGAATATTATGAAAACAGTCCAAAACAACACTGTCCCAACAACCATTTAGCCCTTAGGTTAAGCAAACAGCACCTCTGATATACTAATTTATGAGCTGCTTAGAGTCCTTATGATTGAAGTGGTATAGAAGCATTTGTAGTATATCAATACATAACTTCAAAATTAATATCAGGAAAGTATAATTTCTTTTTTTCAGCACTCTGCCAGAAGCTCAGGTAGCACAGATGCACTATGGATAAAATACATGATTTTGTTATAATGATCCATTTGCATATAAAACTGAAAAACTCTTGATTGAGGGAATTGATTCCAAGCCAAATCAATCCAAACTCTGAATTGAATTGGGCTGAAAATTCTGATCAAATTGTCAAATCAGATAGGGCTGGTCTAAACTGATTGTATGATTTGGATGGTTTTTGTGCATAAGCTTGCTTTGTACAACTTGCTTTGGTCCTTTAAAAATAAAACATTAAGTCAACTCAGTTTTCAACTCAACTTGAATCGTTACAGTATATCAGACTGTCATGATAATCTGAATTGAACTGAGAATTCAAAGCAGATGAGAGGCTAGCTAGTAACCTTCTTGCTAGTACCTTTAGCTACTTTTAGAAGGTAGGCAGAGAATATGCTTGAACATGATAATTCATAATTAGTGTAATGTTTGCTTAGGATAAATGGATGATCATGTTTAGGCGACAATGTGTAGCATCTTTGTGAGTTTAACAGGACTCACAAATTTTCAATACCCATACAACACTGATTGTTTCTGTTTTGTACACTAAACTTCTAAACTCTTTCTAAAAGGCAGCTCCTAAGGCTCAGTTGTCCAGCACTGAGAAAGCCAAGAACAAACTTTTGCCAGCAGCCTCAGTGCACCGAAAACATATTTTTAATAATATCCAGATGGGCCCACAAAAACAGCTTGCTTCCCATCCCTTCCCCCAAATCAGTTGCAGGATAAATGAGATTCAAGTGGTCGAAGGAGGGGTAGATTGGAAGAGAGATCCTTGGTCTCCCCAGGAGACCCAAGATATGGCTGAAATATAAAACGCTGTGGTGGAAGCAGCACGTCCTAGGCAAACTTGGATGGAAAGCAAAGGAGAGGCCCAACTGTGTCCCCTAGGGAACGAAAACTTGCACTTGGAGCGATCGGACAGAACAGCCAACCTTTCTACTTGCACAAGTCTCACTCATTTGATCTGAAGTTGACATCCCTTTTATTTATGAGCTGCTTTGAGAAACAACCCCTACTTTTTCTGGGGACCCCCCAAAAAACAAACACAGAGAAGAAAGGAAATGGACTGACTTCATTTATCTGATAGTGCAGAGCTTTTGCATTGCAAATGAAAATGAAAAAAGGATAATACAGAAGGATAATAGCAATACAGTCATAGGGCTGTATTGCTATTATCTTTCTTATCTTCTCATCTTTCCTACTACCTTCTCCTATTGGTATCTTATGATTTATAATTTGTTGCTTGTATCTTATGATTTATGATTGTATCTTATGATTTATGATCTATGACCTTCCACTTTGTTGTTTGTACACTGAGAGCTTATACACCGGAGACAAATTCCTTGTGTGTCCAATCACACTTGGCCAATAAAGAATATTCTTATATTCCTATTTTGACTGCAATTCAGAGTGTTGATATGATCAGAGAGAGAGAAGATTTCTCAGCATTTCTGTTATAGACTTTTCTTCAGTAGAGTTTCACATAATGTCAGCATTTTCATCCTTCTTGGCACCAGACAAATATAGTCACCCCAAATATTAAATGCATGCTTAAAAGATGCTGCTGTTTAATCCTTATCTGTGTATATTAATAATTTAATATTATTTTTTTCTGAAATAAAACTGTCCCATTTCAAAGAATTATTTTCTTTTATTCTTTAATAACAAAAATTAATAGAATAATTCATCATGTAAAAGTAAACAATTGGTCAGCTAGAAATGGTTTAAATTGCTAACACTGAACACTGGACATGACAGAAAACTTTCAGGACTTTCCAGAGTACAACTCTGCACATATAGTATGTGCTCCCAAATAAATCCACATAAAAGCCTTGTCCTTTTTTGTAGTTTACCACTGTAAACTGCAACCCCAGATTGTGGTTGTTGGTGCACCAGGATACCCCGACAACCACAATCTTCCCCATATGCTAGTCACGTGACATTGTCCCCAGCCCTTCAATCACCTGGTTATGTAGTTCTCAATGTCTTGCTTCTGGTTCCAATTAAATATTCATAGAATCTCTGAAAGAAGCTTCAGGATACTAGTCCAAATCCAGTCCCTAATTCCAAGATCCAAGTTGTAAACCAGTCCAGATGTCAAAATTTCACAAGCAGAATCCACATACACAAATGTTACACACAAACCAGAGATCCATGAGTTACTTCTACTGGGGGATAAAGAATCAGGGCTGCCTCTTAAATTAAATTGCATCCAGTTGTCTCTAATCAAGGTATTTATTTCCTTGTTTGGCAAGGAGCCTCATAGAACATACCGGTAGTTGTTAAGTATGGAGGAAAAGGGGCTCCCGGGAGGCCTTCCATCATCATTATCTGATGTTTCTACTGCTCAGGTGGTGCTTGTGTTTGATCAGCCTCATGTGGTTCATTGCTTTGTGTCTCCTGACATCCCAGTGGTCCTGCTTCTTCACATTTAGAGATGTTGTCTGATTCCTGGATCATGACACTCAGTAGGAGTCTTAGAGAATGAGGGAAATATAAGGGAGAAGGGAACTAACCTCTTGATATTGTAAACTGAATCAACCATCAACTCTACTAGCAGCAGTACCAGTATAACTGCAGCCAGCCAATTCTCCTTCCTTTAATCAGTCAGACCAGGGAAAACAGGCTGAGAAGAGTCAAACCATCCTCGCATTCAATACTGACTACTCTGTTCCTTTTCTTCTTTGCACTACCATGGAAGCTTATCTGGTTATCTTTGAGATTCAGAGAGCTTTACCTATGCTCCTGTGTTTCTGGATTTCTTTCATCCTCTTTTAGTCCTTCTTTGTGTTTGAGTTCTTTTCAATGTGTACACCAGGTAAAGAAGAAAGGTTCCACTATTTCATATGGGAAAGAGCTGGGATCTTTCAGGAGTCTACTTCTACAGGGGGTTATTTGATCATGACAAAAATCTGTTTCCCTCCTATTTCTATCCTGGCACTCCTTATCTGTCTCCAAAGATAACCCAAAGAGTTTTCTCTGATCCATGCAATACATGTTGCAGTGATCAATGTTTTCTTGCTGGCCGATGAGTTCCTGAGGGCAAGGGAGCAGTAGCAAGACAGAGAACAAATCTTTGACCATAACAACTTGCCCATCCAAAATCAGGACAGCATGATTCAGTTTGGAATTAGAATGAGTGCAACTGAAGAAGCAATGCAGATAGCAAAGGTTTTGATGGCATGGCTTAGTGCCAATAGAAGACTTAGGAAATAGGGTCAATAGAATTGTCTGTATCAGACAAAATCAATAAATTCCCCCTCTGATTATTAATCCATAAATCAGAGCTGAAGAAGCTTCTTGGATGAGAAGCAAAACATCTTCAAAGAAAAACAAGAAAGTCCAGTTGCCTCTTGAAAAAGCACCTGTCAAGGATGAAACATTGGCAGCTATGTGCCTCTGTGTTTCAACTTGCCTTTAGATTAAGGGGGGGAGGTGTTACTTTCAGGTGGGTAGATGGAGAAACAAAACTTCTTCAATTCAGCTGTAGACCATGAGAGCTTGAAGCCTTGTCAAGGACACCAGAACAGGTGTGGACTTGAAGCAGACGGTTCCCATAACAAAGTGGACTTGTTGATGTGGATTATGCAAGATGTTGGGTGTTTGGCTGGGGTAACTATTGTTTAAGTCTATGAATTGGTGTTGGAACCTCAGAGTTTGTTTTTCTTTGACATAACCAAGCTGTGTATTCAATAAACAGTAAGCTTTTCGGAAATGAAATGAACCTCGAGTTTTATTTGGATTCTTGAGCTGGATGTTGATAGCACCTTTGGGACAACCATGACGTGGATGACTGAGGAGGAGGAAGGAGGCAGGTGGAAGGAGGAGGGAGGAGGGAGGAAGGAGGAAGGAGGAAGGAGGAGAAGAAAGAAGAAAGAAGAAAGAAGAAAGAAGAAAGAAGAAAGAAGAAGGAGGAGGAGGAAGGAGGAGGAGGAGGGAGGGAGGAGGAGGAGGAAGAAAGAAGAAGAAGAAGAAGAAGAAGAAGAAGAAGAAGAAGAAGAGAAGAAGAAGAAGAAGAAGAAGAAGAAGAAGAAGAAGAAGAAGAAGAAGAAGAAGAAGAAGAAGAAGAAGAAGAAGAAGAAGAAGAAGAAGAAGAAGAAGAAGAAGAAAAAGAAAAAGAAGAAAGGATGTGGATACCTGAGTATTCATATCCTGGAAAATTTCAGTATATAATGCTCTGACTCTATCCCAAATTAAGGGATTACAGGGTCATAAAAAGAGAACTTTAATGTATGCAGTGTTAACTATCATTTGTCTATCATCTCTCTGCCTGTCTCTGTCTGTCTGTCTCTCTCTCTGTCTATCTCTCTCTTTATCTATCTATGTCATCTAAACGTCTGGTTAATTTGGTAAACCGAATTTTCTGTAACAAGCTTTTTTAGCAAGGACCCCAAGAGTCAGAAATAATTCTGAAGGCATAAGTTATAAGATTTCCTCAAAGGAATGTAAGGTTTTTACTAATAAATTGTGTGTTGGTAGAAAACCAGAACAGAGGGATGGAAAAATACACATGAATAGTAAATGGAGCAATTGACATAGGATTCTTCTTTCTTAAAACCTAACTATTAGAGCTCTGTTTATGTGTTCCAAAAATAATATATAATGGGCTATAGGGATCTATTCCTTCAGTTGTTGGAATAGGTTTGTAGGACAATGTTCTGTAAAATATTAGAACCATATTTGTCATACTGCAAAATTTGATTAATCATATTGGTAATATCAGGGAGAGAGGGGTTGTAACTGTCCAGCTGAACTGTGGGGGCCAACAGAAAGAGCTAAAAAAGGTTTTTCTGGAGGTTTAATAGGAGGAAGAGAGAGAATGATAATAATTGTTTTAAATAAGTTGAAATTGCCGGAATGTTGGGTGAGAGTGACCACGTCATATTGGAGTTCAATATAATGCAAATACAAGCAATAGAACATAAAAGAATATCTGTCCGATCTTGATGAATATAAATCACTGGGACCTGATGGATTACATCTCAGAATTCTGAAAGAGCTGGGAAATGTTATCTCAGAACCATTGTACCATATCTTTCAAAAATCATGGAGCATAGGGAACTACCTGAGGCCTAAGAAAGAGCTGATGTGCTTCCAATCTTCAAAAAAAAAAAAGGGGGGGGGAAACAGACTCTGGAAACTACAGCCTAATCAGCCTAACATCAATACCTGGGAAGATACTGGAAAAGATGATCAAAAGACAGATCTGTGAACATCTAGAAACAAATAAAGTTATAACTAGAAGCCAGCAGGGGTTTATTAAAAACAGATCATGCCAAGCCAATATTATTTCATTTTTTGTCAAAGTGACTTAATTAGACCAGCGAAATACTGTGGACATAGTATAGTTAGATTTCAGTAAGGCATTAGACAAAGTAGGCTACAACCTACTTCTTGGTAAGCTAGGAAATTTGGGATAGATAGCATCATCACCAGATGGATTGCTGCCAAACCGTACTCAACATGGAGAGAAATAAGCAGTGGGGTACCACAAGGTTCCATCTTAGGCCCAGTACTCTTCAATATCTTCATAAATGACTTAGATGAGGGAATAGAAGGGGAACTCATCAAATTTGCAGATGACACTAAGCTAGCAGGAATAGCCAACATCCCAGAAGACAAGCTCAAGATCCCAAAAGATCTTGACAGACTTGAACATTGGGCCCTATCTGAAAAAATGAAATTTAATGTGGAGAAAAGCAAGGTTTTATATTTAGGCTGGAAAAACCAAAGGTATAAGTACAGATTAGGCGAAACCTGGCTCAAAACCAGTAACTGTGAAAGGGACCTTGGAGTCCTAGTGGATGATCACTTATATAAGAGCCAGCAGTGTGCAGCAGCAGCCAAAAAAGCTAATACAATCCTTGTATAAACAGAGGCATAGAATCAAAACCACGTGAAGTATTAGTACCACTTTATAAAACCTTAGTAAGACCACACCTGGAATACTGCACCACATCACTGTCACCATATCACAAAAAAGATGTTGAGATTTTGGAAAAAGTGCAGAGAAGAGCAGCTAAGACATTTAAGGGCCTGGAGACTAAAACATATGAAGAACAGTTACAGCAATTGGATATTGCTAGTCTAGAGAAAAGAAGAACTAGAGGTGACATAGTAGCAGTATTCCATTATCTGAGGGGCTGCCACAAAGAAGAGGGGGTCAACTTATTTTCTAAAGCAACAGAGAGCAGGACAAGAAATAATGATGGAAACTAATCAAGGAGAGAAGCAACTTGGAATTAAGGAGAAATTTCCTAACAGTGAGAACAATTAACCAGTTCATCACTTGAGGTTTTTAAGAAGAGGCCAGACAGACACTTATCTGAAATGGTGTAGAGTCTGCTGCTTGAGCAAGGGGTTGGACTAGAACAGGGGTCCCCAACCTGTGGGCCATGGCCCACTACCGGGCTGTGGCCACTTGGCCACCGGGCTGTGTGAAGGGATGGCCAGTGCACGCGCACACGCACGTGCACTCATACCCCCCCTCACGCTAGTGGCGAGCATCCTGCCAGCGCTAGCGCCGTCCTGCCCCCGAGCATCCCACCGGCGCTAGCGCCGCTCTGCCCCTCGAGCGGGGCAGTACATGAAACCACGCCCCCTCCAGTCCGCAGAAAAAACACTCTCCACGGAACCGGTCCCTGGTGCTCAAAAAGCTGGGGACCTCTGGACTAGAAGACCTCCAAATAATAATAATAATAATAAAGTTGGAAGGGACCTTGGAGGTCATCGAGTCCAACCCCCTGCTCAAGCAGGAAACCCTATACAATTTCGGACAAATGGCTGTCCAGTCTCTTCTTAAAAACTTCCAGTTTTGGAGCATTCACCACTTCTGGAGGAAATTCTTATTCTATTCTATTCTATTCTGTTCTGTTCTGTTCTGTTCTGTTCTGTTCTGTTCTGTTGTGTTGTGTTGTGTTGTGTTCTGTTCCGTTCCGTTCCGTTCCGTTCCGTTCCATTCCATTCTTGGCTAATGTGAAAGCATGGGAAAGCAAGAAGAAATAGGAGTGAGTGTGTTCTAAGGTGAAAATGAATGAACAGGAGTGTACAACACTGCCCTTATAGAACTTTTGTCTTTTTCTAAAAAGCAACATGGAATTTGCTTGCAGCAAATTACAGGCTGATCGCAGATCTTGAAGAAAAATAAATAAAAAATGAAGATAAGTATGTATTCATTCAGGAAAGGAGTCTCTACAACAGAAATTTATTTAATTCAATTTATATGCCAGTGAAAGCAACAGGAAGGAAGGAAGGAAGGAAGGAAGGAAGGAAGGAAGGAAGGAAGGAAGGAAGGAAGGAAGGAAGGCAGGCAGGCAGGCAGGCAGGCAGGCAGGCAGGCAGGCAGGCAGGCATTATAAGCACACAACGGATGGGAGTAACAACCAGAAGCAAGACAAAAAGGAGGCATTCTGTACTGTTCTGCTAAAGCTCAAAAATCAGTTTTCTGCGTAGTTCTGCGTGTTCACAAGAAGAAAAACATGCCCTGTAGAGTAGATGGAACAGTATACTGTATCATTATAGGTTGTCTGAGCTTAGATCGTCCAGCCTTCCAGTCCATAGAAAGGAAATGGTATGGGAGAGAAGAATGCTGCTAGTCAGTGACTGACTACCTAATATGGCCAATGGGAGAGAAGTGGTTTCTGGGACTGTGGTCCAAGGTATCTAGATGTTAGATGGACTGGTTTGATCAAAGTTCAGTGAGGTTCAAGAGGGTGGGCCGATGTTGCTTTAAATTGACTCCAGAGGGGGCTGCATGTAGAAACAATGATCTTGAAACAAGAGCTTCAGATAAGAACTTTGTGCAGCATAGGAAGTGTACCTGAAATAAGACTATTTTAAGAAAAATCAGAACATTGGTTCATAAAATCCATGGCTTTCTTGTTTGTACACTATTGTTTCAAGTAAACAAGATGAACATGAGCTCTTGGTTCAGAAAGAACAATATGATTTAATAGGCCTAACAGAAACTAGGCAATACCGTATGATTTCCCTCGACTGGAATATGGCAATTAAATGATACAATTCATTCAAAAAGAATACAAACAACAGAAAGAGAGGAGGAATTGCACTTTATCTTTTAAAACAATCTTGTTTTAAGTGGAGGAGCATAGAATTTCCATGGTGTGTTGAGACTCAGTTGTGTTGCAATACTGTATTCAACCACGTATCCGAATTCTTAGCAAACTGGATTTGCATGTGTTTTTCTTTCCTTCTATGACCCTGTATTTAAATAATTAAAAATCAGCTTAAAATGCAGGCTGCATAATTTTATGTCTGTAACTGTAAGCATGAATTACCCTCTTTAAAACCCTTGTTGTATTGAATAATATTCTGAGCAGCACAGTTGAGATTTACCAAACTGGGAAATGTTTAGGATTGAAGATATCCCAGAAAAATAAACAAGATGGGTAGAAGAAGATCTGCCCTACTTATGAGACACAGCTAAAGTGGATCCTTAAGGTAAAAGAGAAAGCCATTTGTTTTCTGTATATGATATTGAACCAATCTGATTCCGAAATTCAATCAACTTGTTTAATTGACTACTCTAAAAGAATGAGTCCACATAGATTTGAAATAGAATTTTGGAAGAATTCTTGCTGTGGAATTTTTTTTTCTTTTGAATTATCTTTAAAAAAATGATGAGACCTTTAAGGTTGGACCCTAGTGGGAAGCAGAAAGAACTAAAGATTACAGCTAAAGAAGAAGCATGCTTAAATCTGACTTATTAATATAGAATGGAGCAAAATATTTTAACATTGAACATACCGAATCATATTTTTGAACATTGAACTCAGACGTTTATTTTAACAATGCCTGCCTCTACAGATAGACTTATGTTTAAAAGATGTTATGAAAGAAGAACAAATTTTATCTGACAAGATTGAGACTGACCTGAAAGTGGATTTAAAAATGACAGGCTACATGAATGATATGGGAAAAGATGCGTCATGCGACATACAAAAGAAAACAGTTAAGTGTCTTAATAATTAAAACGGATATACAAATAACAAACCAAGAGAGTGACCCAGATAACTTTCCCGTATTGAATTTACAAAAGAGAGTTGTTAAAACTTTGAAGAATCTTGTGAGAAGGGACAAAGAGTTATTTTTCTTTTCTTTTCTTCACTTTCTATTTTTTATTCTTTTTTTTAGTTTGTATTGTTTTTTTCTTTTAATTGTAATTTTTTATTAAAATTACTATAAAAAGAATATGCCATGTCTAAATCAGATGATGCAATTTCTTTGATTTGTTCCAATGCAAGGGGATATTTTTCTATCCGCCTGGGTGCTCGGGTCTCCAGACTCCAAGATGTCAATGCTTACACTGTAGCATTCACTTTCAGTACTGCTTCCAGTAGTATCCCAGGAATATTCCTGACTGCAATGCCAATGCATGTTCATTTTTTTAAAAATGTAGCTCTTCTTCTTCTTCTTCTGTCTGTTTGAAACCAGACTGCAGAAGGATACTGTGGCAAATCTCAAAGGATGTGCCCTTTCCTTTTCCACTACTGTTTACCCACCCCTCGCAATCCAGATTGGATGGAAACATATAAAGATATTTAGCTCGCTTGACAGCAAGATTTGTTTAACAGATCTGCTGCTTCTTGGACTGCAAGGAGCCTTTTCTTTCGCAGAGGTGCCGAGAAGGAAGTCTTCTATTTATGTACCAGCTCGCTCTATTGAGGGTAGTAAAGTATACAGCAGTGGTGGCGAACCTATGGCACGGGTGCCAGAGGCGGCACTCGGAGCCCTCTCTGTGGGCACGCGTGCTGTCGCCCCAGTCCTAGGCCTTCAGCTGGGTTTTATAAAACCTTTTCGCTTTAGGCCTCCGCCGCCGTGTGCAAAAAAAAAAAAAAAAGGTTCAATCAGTCAATTTCAATTTCTTGCGGAAAAAAAAAGATCTTGCAAAGTTGGAATTGATTGATTGAACTTTTTAGTCCCACCCTGTCTGCCGTTACCACCGCAGCCATACCCACCCAATTGGCCACACCCAGCCAATGGGCCACACCCACCCGGCACTCGACGATGCATAAGTGGGTTTTGGGTTGCAGTTTGGGCACTCAGTCTCTAAAAGGTTCGCCATCACTGCTATAGCAAATCTCAAAGGATGTACCCTTTCCTTTTCCACTACTGTTTACCCACCCCTTGCAATCCAGATTGGATGGAAACATATAAAGATATTTAGCTCGCTTGACAACAAGATTTGTTTAACAGATCTGCTGCTTCTTGGGCTGCAGGGAGCCTTTTCTTTCGCAGAGGTGCCGAGAAGGAAGTCTTCTATTTATGTACCAGCTCGCTCTGTTGAGGGTAGTAAAGTATACAGCATATAAATTTTCTCTGCTATCATATCTTAGAAGTAGGCAGCACCCTCTTCTGGACTTAATCCAAAGGCCTTGGCATTATGAAGATGTTTGTATGACAGTACAAAAAATCCCGGGACTGTTTGTCTTTCTCTTCTGGATCTGTCTCATTGATTCTCTGAACTAGTAAACCCAGACTGACCCTTGTGAGACAGACAACTGTATAAATCAATATAATAAACCAATAAATATGGGCATGCAGAGTCTGTCATCAAGAAACTAGGAATCAGACCACCTCATTCTTCACTGACCCCTTCATCAGAAGCAGTACTGTGCGCGCGCAATGCTGGCCTATATATACAAGCAGCACCAAGAAGACCTCCTAAGGCGAATGCCCACTCGGTCTTTTCAGAAGCATAAAAGCTAATATCGAAATATTTTTTCCATTTCTGAAAAAGAGCTGAGGCTGCAACGGACTGTAAGATTTGGAGGCGGAGGTATGAGGTCTCCTGCCATGAGGCATCTCAGCTGCCCGGAATGATTCTGCATAATAGCACTTTAGGCAGCTGAAGCATTTCTAAACCGCAATTAGTTTGTGTCTTCCGTTTTGTCTGGATAATTATTGATAAACAGCCCCAACATTAATTTTTCTCCCCGGGAGGCGGGGTTGAAGGGGACAAGAGAAAGCTTTAATTACCAGCTACTTTGCTCCCCCCCCCCCGGTTTGAGTAGCAAAATAGTTTTATAAATAGCAAAAGAATGCTGCATGAATCATATAAATAATGAGAGGGAAGTAGTTATTGAAGCTTCCTTTGTATCCTCCCTGAAAGAAAGAAAAAAAAAAGCCTACCAGCCTGTCCCAAAACCTGTTTACCCACAGCAAACAAGTAGGAAATTGGCCTTTTGACATTGCCCTAATAGCCTGGGTATTCTAGGGCATTGTCAAAATTTAATGAGTGGTTTTCAACTTCCTCCTTGATGGCGATACTTATTCTGTTGTCATCAGAAAGTCTTCTTCTAACGCAGTGCTATTTTGCTGTGTCCTCTTTGCTGATGGCACCTTTTTTGCCCTGATGTCCAGCCTTTGTAGGAAGATCAACTATAACACTCCCCCCTCTCTTTTTCGCTTTCTGGTCTGCATTCTCAAATAGACACAGGAAAGTTATACAAATAGTTTTATTGCAGAAAATAGAAAAATTAAATCTTTGTGCGTACAAAGACATAACAAAACTGTTGGCTGCTTTTCCCCCCAGCCTTGAATGTCTCTCTAATCTGTCTGTTTATGAGAAGTCTTGGGCATGTGAATCAGGAGCTGCCTTTCACCAACTGGAACAGGTTAGAGGTATTACCTCAGGGACAGGGTCTGTCCTTGATGCATTGCCAATATCTTCTGCTATTTTGGCTCCCCTTATGGCTTATGCTCATAAAAAAGCAGTGGGGAGGATTAAAACCTACTGGCTGCCCAACCTTTACTCTCCACTTGCAGTTTCCAATGGCAGAGAGGCCTTTGGACACTGCATAGGGCCTTACTGCTGCTAACTAAAAAGCCCTCACTCACTTTCTCGTGCTGGTTCAGAAATGGCCACTGAGTTTGGGCTGCCTTTATTAAATAAGCCAACTTGTGTGTGTGTGGCTCCATTCTTCCCTCTGTAGCATTTGTCAATGAACTTACTTGGTGAGAATTGTGGTTCTCTAGTATAAAGTTCAGACACAAATTTTAGCATGGAGGAAAGGAGAAAGCATCATCAGATAAATGGAGAGAAGTTGGGTCCTTGGTGCTCTCTGAGCTTGGTTGTATTCTTGCAGATGTTTCATTACCAATCTATGTAACATCATCAGTCCTAAATGGAGAGGCGGCCATTGGCTGCAGAAATGCTCTGGTCAAGCAAGTCCTTATTAGTGCTATTGCATTATATGGATCCAATAAGATCTACGGCAACTCGCTGTGGCCACCTAGCTGCGGCCAACCGGTTGTGGCCAACTCGCCACAGGGCAAGAGTTACACTAATATTCAAGGAATAGTGGAATAAAATCATTAAAAAAAGGATGCCAAAGGGATAAAATGAAATGTGAATGACAAAAATTTAAATATTTTTAAAATTATTTTAAATAATTAAATTGAATTGTTGAAATTGTCCTGCGGTGAGTTGTCCCCTGGCAAGTTGGCCATGGTGAGTTATCCTGCAGTGAGTTGGCCATGCCAAATTGGCCGTGGTGAGTTGGCTGCAGCAAGTTGATACATTCCGGATCCATAGGCCATCCATCCATCCATCCAACCAATCAACCAACCAACGCTTTACTGAGAAGACTGATTACTACAACAATCTCCCCAATTTAGGGTGAAAATCGCTACTCAACAGTGGAAATCAAAAAATCTAAAAATGACAGTAAGGAAGCTCTCTAAAGCAAGTGAAGTGGAACTGACCCTTCCAAAAAGCCGAGGCAATTGCAATGGAGGTTCAGTAGTATGATTAGTAATAGACTCTGGGCAGACAGAAGAGCATCTGGCTGCCAATGACAGAGCCAAGAAGATGCAGAATATGAAAAATGTTAATGCACTGAGGGATGAGAAGCAATTTCCTAAGATGTCAACATCCTGAGGAAAGGAGAGAGGAAAGAGGGTTAGGATAAATGAAGAGGAAGAGTCAAGGCCAATGGTTGAAATTTAAGAAGAGAATAAAACCACAAGAGCAAACAGATTGGAAGAACAGTTATGCAGGGCTGATGAGAGACATTCACAAACAGATTTGAAATAAAAGCTGCGTCTTTCACCGCAGGACTCTAGCGATATAAACTGAGGAATATACCAAATGTAATCTTAATATTAGAAGATGTTAATGCTATCTGATATCATGTTGCATTGTAGCCTTCTACATCAGGAAACGCCAGTTCTCCCTTGGAAGAAAAATTGTCTATGGAAGAAAACACAACAGATTACAGTGGTTGGGTGATGATGGGGCATTTAATCCTTCTCAGTAGTAATGTCTTACTTATGGAAGGCCTTTTCTACAGTGGTTTACTTGGCACCAGCTGCTAGGTGTTAGGTGTCAAATGAACACCAAGTTGAGAGATTTTATTTTTGATGATTTTTTTAAAATTACTATTTTATTCTGCCGCTGTCCTGTTCTCAATACAATAAATGGTACATAGAGCTTCATTTAGTTATTTAAAAAAATAAAGCTCAGTTCAGAAGTGAACAGGCACAGCTCTAAAAAAAGTAATGACCTTCTGCTTTGAAAAACTCGAAAGCAGGATATTAAGGCAGAATCCCTAGAGAGGCTTAGTAATAAGAGGAGACTTTGTAAAAATGCTTACTTAATTTAATGAAATATCCTGAAAACCATGAATACTTTTACCCTTTGGGTTCTGCTTCCTTCGAGATTTTTTTAAAAGCATGCCAGGTCAGAGAAAGCAACAGACATCTCTCTAGCTTTCTATTTTCTGAGGGACTTTCCCCATCACTTAGAGTGAGCCACAGCGATATCTTTGACTTGGCAGGAGCAATTTCTGGATGAAATTTGCCTGAAAATTGACTTGGTCCCGATCACTGCTGTTCATCTGATTCTCCTCCAAGAAAGAAGTTCTTAGGGACAACACCCAAAAAGACTTCACCCAAGTTGCCCTTGGATGGCATTGGGGAAAAAAACAGGAACCGTTGGCTTAAAACTGGCACAACCAAGGACAACTAAAGCCTGTCTCACCTAAAGGTCTTTCAACCAGCTAAAAGCAATTATCAAATGAACATGATTCCCCCCCCCACCCCGTGGTTAGATGCAAATGGAGGCCCAGCCTAAGACTGGAACGCTAGAAATAAGCCCACCTGAGTGGAAGGGGATTTATTCCAAGATATAAGGGTATCACCACTCTTCAGCATTTCCAAAGCAGTTTGAAGAAGAACCACAACAGTCTTTTTTTTTTTTTTATGACTTCACAATCTGAAGAACAGGGACCACAGAATTAGTGCCCCTCTGAGTGTTGCAAAAAGGTTTTTCTCTCTCCCACTATATAAAAAAGGGAAATAATATAATTTCCTGGCCTCCCAGCCTATCCCAAATCTTGATTTATGTGTTTAATATTTATTTCCTTCTTCCTCCCTCCCTCCCTTCTGATGTATCCTTCCTTCTGCCTTCCTTCCATCCATCCATCTCAGAACATTTGGATTTCCCCACCTTTATTATTTTTATAAGTAATTTAAGATGATGAACATACTTAGTCCTCCTTCCTGTCCTATGAAAGAGAACTGAGAACTCACCAAGCTATTCCTTTGAAAGACCTGTTAAAGGGACTGAAACCCAAGAACTACAGGTATGGTGAGAGAAGAGTTCCTTCAAGCTCCTCAGCATTTTGTAGCAAAGGCTAGTTTTATTGTGATACAACTGAGGAGAAACACATTGGGTACAGATACTGATTGCAGCCAACAAAGGCCCTGGGCTGAGTGCCTGTGAGGACTTGCTGTAATGCAACAGCTGGAGACTACAATTATATGAAGGCAGGTAAGGGTTTTTTCAGCAGGCATAAGACAGACCTTTTCACTGGTATTTCCATTTTTATGCAACAGACATCATGTTTTAAAGAAGCCACTAGATTCTCATTTTAATGGGGCAGAGGTTATTATTGTGTTCTGGATTTTTTTTGTTTAATTACACATTTATGTAACTCATTTTTCTGGGTTGTGTAGAGATTAAAGAAATAATTAAAATATTAAATAGCAATAAAGCAATGAAGGCTAAGAAATAAACCCACCTGAAAGTAAAACCAACGAGACAGGCTGAGTTGGAAGGGACCTTGGAGGTCTTCTAGTCCAACCCCCTGCTCGAGCAGGAGGCCCTATACTGTTTCAGACAAATGGTTGTCCAGTCTCTTTTTGAAAGAGTCTGATCCGCGGGGAGCAACGGTCCATTTTCGCCTCTCTTTCTTGGGAACTATCCTCCCACCCCCGCCCCGATTTTGGGACAACAGCATTTCGGGCCGAAGCAAGGGCTCTCCCGAGCGAGCTGCAAACCTTCCCCCAGTGGACCGCTGTCCCACTGTTTTTGAAATAAAGAACCAGACCGGGGAGGGAGTGTCTCTTGGCTCCAAAACAGGCACAGCCGGAGCAGATGCTTCTCTCGCATCTTGCAGAGCCAGCCAGGAGGAGCCCGAGAGAGGCTTGCTCCGCTCCTCCGACCTCCTGCCACGTGAGGACGGGGGAGATCAGCCTAAGACCCAAGTAAAGACAAAGAAGGCCGAGAAAGCGTCGCCTTTGTCCTGCTTTGCCTCTCCGGAACTAGGGAGATAATCAGGCGTTGGGACGGGATCACAGGCTTCCCTTCGCCAGGAAGGACCCGTTGTTCCCCGGCCTTGTCAGGAAGATCTTCCGGCCGCTTCGCTCCCGGTCGTCTCGGGTGCATTCCTCGCCTGCTTGCTTGCTTGCCTGTCTGCCTGCCTGCTAGCGTTTGGCGTTGAAAGAGGAAGCCCCCCCCACGCCGCCGCCCCTCTGCTTAATAGGCCCTTTCCTGCCCTTGATGGCACCCTCAGGCAGCCGCGGCGATGGCTTCCTAAATCACTTTGAACGGATTGGAAGCGCTGGCACTGAGGGTGGGCTTGGGGCCCCCTAATCCTGCTGAGCAGGAAGGCTTTAATAGGAAAATGTTGTTTGGCTGGAAGTTAGAAGGACAAATAAACCCAATCCGGAGACAATCACACGATTTTATTTGCCAAATAAACAACTTTCCTCCACCACCTCTTTGCAGGATTGCAGTTTGTGTGTGTGTGTGTGTGTTTATATAGGGTTTTTGTTTTTATGGTAATGGGAAATTTGGGTGTGCATCTGTGGAGAGACTGCAACATCGTTAATTAAATTTAGTGAGCTGTATTCTCCAGGCTGATGTTATCGGGTCAGTTAGTAATCTGGTTCATGCCTTCTGCAGAAATCCCAGAGCCTGGAAAGGCCCTTTTGCTCTGCATTGTTTAAAAACTCTCTTATATTGGAATGCTTCCCCCCTCCCCCGCCATACAGATTAGATTTGTGTTATTAATTCTTAACTCCAACACCAACTGTTACAAGGCAGTTTTAAAAAACCAAATAAATGAATGGAACCGGATGCTGTGTATTTATTGGTTGATGGTTGATGAAATCTTCCCGTGTTAGGGAGGGCAGGGTGGTGGCTCGGTTAAAATGCTGGGCTTGTCAGCTGGAAAGCTGGCATCCCAGGTTCAAGACCTGAGCGTCACACAACAGGGTGAGCTCCCATCCTTGTCCCAAGTCCTGCCAACCTAGCAGCTTGAAAGCATGCAAATGTGAGCATATAAATAGATACCACTTTGGCGGGAAAGTAAAGCGCTCCGTGTTGTCATGCTGGCCACAAAAGGGCAGAAATGTCTTTGGACAGCACTGGCTCAATGACTTTGAGATGAGCACCTCCCCCTATAGTCGGCAATGAACTGCAGAGTAAAATCCTCAGGGGAATTCCTAGGGAGTTTGAATTTAATACATTGTACCTTTTCGGACAGCATTCTTCATGACCCCAATAATCTTGGCAGCTTTCATTTCTAATGATGTATTCTAATTAAAAATTGGCCTTTCAAATATGATATATATATATATAAATATAAATAAGCCTTCAAGGACAGTTGGTAATTTCTCCTTTTCTTTTTTCTAACGTAGACTGGCAAGCAGAAGAATTCTGTAATTAAATTCTTCTGAATGTAACCCAGTTGCCTTGAAGTCCTTGGAAAGTTTCATTGCTAAAATCTAATGAATGCATCTATTGTCATGGCATTGTGGAACTTATGTATTGTTCACCTTCATAATCTGATAGAAATGGGGAATTTGTGGGTCATCAGAGTCTTGCTGAACAAGTCTTGGAAGCCCAAGCCAACATTGGCAATGGTGAGAGGGAATTTCATCAGCATCTGGATAATCATAGGTGCCTTGCTGTAACAAATCTATTATGACATAAGTGAAAGGAGCCTATTCAGCTAAGAGCACTAGGATGGAAATGTGATCAGTTTTTTTAAAAAGAGTGATTCTACACTATCACACTAATTTCTGCACGGACTCCCTGCCACCTGTACATACCTTAAAGGATTTAACATTTGGTTGTTGAATTAAATTTATGAGAAAGGCTTTATGGAATCAGCTTAAAGAGATAAGTGCAGCATCTGGTTCCCACAATAACCAACTAAACTGGTTATTGAAAAGCTCACAAAAGAAATATGAACACTAGAGCTCTTACTGAAATCCATTGCTTCCAGTACTGGAGCTCAATACTTTCCACTTAAGGAAATATTATTGAAAAATAGGAAATGTGGAATTATTTTTTGTATGGGTGATGTACCAGTCCCAGCTCCCAATTCCTTATTCCATTTTTACAGGCTTGGAACAATTATAATTTGTTCTGATGAAATGATGCCCTCCAGTTAACAACCATGGTGGCAATATGTTCGTACACAAATGCTTCGGTTAATTGGCTGAGATGCTGTGATGTCACAGATATCTGGAAGAAAGCTTGAAGATCATGAAAATGATGAAGGGAAGTCTGGAAATATGCCCAGACCAAACTCATTTTTCTGCTATTTTTCTTCATGACATTGCCGACTTCTGAATTCCAGCCTCAAGTCATACTTACTCTTAACTTATACTTTGCTGCATTTAGATAGATTCCCCTTCACTTTTATTTCACAAGACAACTCTTTTTGCCTATTTGGTGTTGTTCAGGCTGCTCTTGAAACAGGCGTAGTGCTCTTCTGGAATAGTGCAAGACATATATCCAAGAGAGGTTCAATTACAGATAGTCCTCGGCTTACAACAGTTCATTTAGTGACCGTTTGAAGTTGGCACTGGAAAAAAAAGTGACTTATGATCATTTTTCACACAGCCATTGCAACATCCCCATGGCCACGTGATCAAAACGTAGACAGTTGGCAGCTGACTCATATTTATGACAGTTGCAATGTCCCAGGGTCATGTGATCACCTTTTGTGACCTTCTGACAAGCAAAGTCAATGGGGAAGCCGGATTCACTTAGTCATCGTGTTATTAACTTAACTACTGCAGTTATTCACTTAATAAATGTGGCAAGAAAGGTTGTAAAATGGGGCAAAATTCACTTAACAAATGTCTCACTTAACAACGGCTCAATTGTGGTCGTAAGCTGAGGACTACCTGTATTAGCTGATATCAGAGGTCACTCATTTTGATCAAAAGTTTTGTGTGGGTATGTAAAGGGAGCCTACCAATTGATATCACTGTTTTGGAATAGGACTAAACTCTTGCTCACAAGCAGTTTGACTGTAAGCTGAGGTCAATTGACAGACAGGCTCTCTTTGAAAACACTTGCACAAAACCAGAATAAAATTTGAAATATGGCTAAAAACCCTTGTCTCTAACCATCTGCCTCTTCCCCCAGCTCAAGCCCACATCAATGCTGTTTTCAAGTTGGCTGATTATGTTTGCTGGAAGGGGAAGAAAACAAATACTGGAAAATCTCCCAATCCCTTTCTTTAATATCATCATCATCATCATCATCATCATCATCATCATCATCATCATCATCATCATCATCCTAGCCATTGTCTATCCACTGCAGGATGAAGGCCTCTTCTGCATGTTTACAACCAATATGGTCTTGAGCTTTCTTTTGCCAATTGGGCCTGCAATACATGTTGATGTCGTTGATCCATCTTGTTCTAGGTCTCTTTCGTGGACGCTTTTTATCTAGTGGGATCCATTCTTCAATGTATTCCATACATTCATAAATAAGAACTGCAACCTTTGTAGCATTGAGCCAGTGGCAGAATAGAGTGCAGCATATTTTGTACTGATATAATTTTATGTTGGTTAATGGACTATTGGATATCACTTTAATTCAGCAATAAGGAAGAGCCCTGAGAAGAAGCATTACATTAGTCAGTCAGCATCATAGTGTAAAGTGATCTTGAATCAAAGGACTGTAGAAACAGGAGAAATTGAGCGGCTGGAAAACATGGAGTTTATTTATCATTTATTTATATATCAAATTTAGAAACCACGCATCTCCCTCACAGAGCGATTCTGGGTTGTATACAAGTAAAACATAAAAACATAAAACTGTATATAAATATTATATTAGGATGCCATTAAAATAGGAGAAGAAAAATTAAAATTAAAAATTAAAAAGGTGCTAACCAGCCCCGTGGCTGTGGGCCCCTCTATGAGCTCAAAGCAAATCAGCAGAGCCGGGACTTCAGACATTTCCAAAAGGCCAGGAGATTGGGGGCCCATATAATCTAAGTGGGGGCGGGGAGAATGTTCCAAAAGGTGGGGGTGACAGCAGACATGTCTCTTTTCCTGACACACACACCCCCCACTCAGAATACTTTAATTGATGGCTCCACAACATATCCTCCCTACTTGGCTGGATTAGTTCCCCTCCAAACAAAAGTTGGAGATTCTTTAATCATGCTGGAGGGTCAAAATGCTCACTACAATGAGTAAGGTATTGAAGGGACCAGAGTGTAACCATTGTTCTTTCTTTCTGTACTTCATTTTGCTGTAACTTAAAATATGCTGCCCACGGAGAAAAAGCTCAGGGCTGGATGCCTGTAATTGTGTATCTGAGCACAAAGAAATCACGAGCTGTATATAAACTGGTAGATAAGAAATAGTGTATCTGAATGCAAAGAAATCATGAGCTGCGCATGAACTGTTAGTGTGAGAAAGTGTATGAGCTATAAAAGAAGAAAAAAAATTGATTGGTGTGTGCCTCTTCTCCTCTGCCTTGCTGTGTCTGGGACAAGAGTTTGAGGGCACCCAGCTTTGCCTTGATCAACAATAAAGCTGTATCTTTTGCAGTAGCCTCATGTTCAGAGTCTCATTGGGATTTGTTTGGATTCTGAGCTGAAAACCTAACAGTATGATGCAGATTAGAAAAATGTGATTTTTCTCACTTCACTGTAGCCAAATGGTCTGTCTACATATCTTTGTGTGTGTGTACATGTTTATGTCTTTATGTATGAATGGCATACCCTCTTTTCAAAGAAAGTCCCTTCTTCCATTTGAGCTGCACAGGAAAGATCTATTTGATTTTCTTTGTATCCTGGAGAAAGAAGTTGAGCTGTCTCTTCCAGCCATGTCCCTCTAGCTGGGATGAACCTATTGGACAGGCCCTAAGCAATCAGTCATGCTTTCATGTGCCAGATGGGTTTAAGTTCTCCTTATAGTGCCACCCAAGGACTGTATTTTCACTGGAGTGGCCAGTTCTTCTTGTAAGCATGTGAGATGTTTACACTGATCTTTTTTCAGAAGTACTGTTTCCCCAAAAGTTGACGAATAATGAAACAGAAATCACATAGCTCAAGTTTCACTGATTGCTATATTCCCAAACTAGGAAAACTTAACATGCTGATTTTTCTCCCTGCCATATCACTATTATAGGCAGAGATTCCTAATCTTTAGAGGAAAAAAACAATTTTTGGTTTTTTTTAGAACTAATCATGGAGCCGGTCATATTTTCTGGCCTAGATAATCTTTCTCAATGACTCAAACACTGTGATCGTTGTTGTGAACCTCCCAGAGTTGTCTTTAAGATGGGTGGCCATAGAAATCTTGTAGATAAATAAATAACACACAATATTAACATCAGGCATACAATTAAGCAGAAAACAATGCCATAATCAAGGAACTATACATCCGCCAACAATGAGAGGGCTAACTATTGTACATATAGTAAGCAAAGAGAGAATCCCACAGTTGCATTGATGATGTTACCTAGTTGGGTAATGAAAACTCTGCAAGCAAGCAACCAAGCTCAGAGAGTACCAGGAACTTCACATTTCACCTGAGCTACATATATTCCCTTCTACTGGTAAAACTAGCATTGTCCAATATCGGTAACAATGCAGGTGTGTAATGTGCTTGAAGAACAGCAAACTAGCTGACCAATCCATCAGCGATGATGGAAAATTATCCCAGCAGGCATGAGATAGGGCATGAGGAAAGCCAGCAAATGAAGAAATGGCATCTGAAGTACCCATGGTGACACAGGAGCATTTTATTTTCTGATATTGCCATTTCATAGTATCATGAAGCGCTCAACAGATGCAAAAGGAATCAACTACCCATTCTGCTATTTAGATTAAGATGTTATTTAAAGAAAGAGAAAAAAACCATACTAGCAACATGGCTCCAAATAATCTGCTGTGTTTAGGCTGTTTATTTCTTAACATTGTCCATTTAATCAACATTTTGCATCCAAATGCAATGTCAGATGAATGATATGTGTAAAACTCAACTCTTTTCCTCTGTAGGGGGGTTTAAATCTCTTTCCATTTCTATGCTCCATTTTATAGCTTGAGCCTCCAGGCTCATTACTCAGCTATCAACATATTTAGGGTGTACAAAGGGGCAATTTCTTTTTCATTTTTTAAAAATATGTACTATATATTCCCCCTTCTATTCTATAGCTACGGAAGGATTTACCAGCATTCTAAAACTTTGGAAAAGTTTTTACATTCAAAAAATTCTATGCTTCTGTCACTCCGATTTTTTTTCTTAGATTTTGGTTCCCCAGCATCCTTTTCCTGTCCTCCCCATTCACAAACCCATAGCAGATTTACTTACCCTCTTTAAACCGCAGCAGCTTGAGACCTATAATCTTTGAACTCCACTTCCATTTTAATTAATAAATGATTTGATAACTACATTCTAGTTAAAAAGGAAAAAAAGAGGTTATGTTTTATCCTTCATATCTAGTTATAAGCTGGAGGAAAAGAGACAACCTCACTTCTCAAACTGCTGCAGGAACACAGTCTGAGGCATTCTTGTGCTGGTTTAAACCCATTGAAACCAGTGGATTCAGACATGCTTAACTTAGGGTAGGACCGAGGCCCTCACCATCAGCATTTCCCCCTTGTTCATCCATCTGGAGCAATTACTGGGGATTATTTTTTCAAGCAGGAGTGTTGACATTTTTCCCCAGTTGGGTGTCAAGTATACACATGAAGTAAGGAATAGCTGGGTTTCAGATGTCTAATGAAAGGAATGCCCGGAGGTTAATGAGGTGCTGGAAAACAGCAGAACTAAATCCAATATTACCATTGTCCAGCTTTCAGGTTTAATTAGAAATCCCAGTCACCTGTGCATACACCAGGTACTTCCGCCTAGAGCCTGTTGGCAACCCGGACCCTTGTATTCATCGGAGTTGGGAAGGGGAAGGCACTGTTGGACAGGATTAGAAAGCCCTCTCCTACTTTCTCCTGTTGCATCTGATTTCTATTCCACTAAAATGCCAGGCCTCCCCAAACCCAGCCTGAAGTGATATGAAATATCTATGATATTCAAAAGGGTCTTTCTCCTTTTCTCCTTTTTTCTATTCCAAAGAAAAAGGTGTTAGCAAAAGTGTAAGCTCGAATTTTGACAAATTTAGCAATTGCTGTGTTCTCACAAATACTTAAATCCATCTTTTCAACAATTATCCAAGGAGCGCGGTAGCTCATGTAGTTACAATGCTGGGTTGGAGCTTAGTGAGCCTGCGTTTGAGACCCGAGTGCTGTTACGTGGCAGGGTGAGCTCCCGTCATTCACTCCAGCTCCTTGATGGGGACATGAAAGGAGCCCCCATGGGTGTTCCCTGGACAATGGTGATGTCACTTGGCTAATCTTTTCATCCTGGAAGTGCCTTAAATGGTGTCTCTGATACGAACTGCAAAATGCAGGCCTGGGGATGCTGCAGAAGAAGTGGGCCGGTGAGGAGAGGCCTGGCTGCAAGGTAAGTGGGTGCGGGGCGCGTAGGGCAACTCCACACCCCTACCCCTGCCCTAGCTTGATTTTTAGGGGTGTGCGGGACCCCAAAACTACAGCTTATTTTTGAGGTAGCACTTATATTAGGCCCACCTCCCAAAATCAAGCTAGGGCTTATTTTCGGAATAGGCCTTACTTTCGGGGAAACATGGTATAAGCGAGTGTTATTTTCGGGGAAACATGGTATGTGGGAAAGACCTTGGGAGACTGGGTAAAAGGATACTGCAAGGAAATGGTCAGATAAGAGACAGCATAGCCTGCAGTTGCACAGTAGGGAAGCAAGAGGCTCAGAAGGGACCTTCCCTAAGTTCTCAGGCTGTAAAGGAGTTAATGGGGAAGACGGTACTTTCTGACTTGCAAGATTCTGTCAATATAGTTTTATAATGAAGTAAAATTAGTTTATCTGGTTGTGAGTCCTATCCGATTTACCCGTGAGGCCCACACAACCTTACATTTTTGTTTAAATATTCAGCTGTTGTATCTTATATGAAGAGTGAATCACTGGTACATAAGAATGCTAATACAACATTTGTTTTCATAACAAAAAATGCATAAAATGAATGACATGAGGGCAAGTGGAAGCATGTGTGTAGTTCTAAACTTGAAGAGTGTTAATGGAAGAGGACATTCTACCTCCTTTGCAGGGAGTAATTATTATACTTTAGTAATTAGATTTTTTTCCTTGCTTGGAATTTCAGAAATGTCTTTAAAGTCTGCATATGTGTCTCAGCAGATGGCAGCACTGAGCTGATATTGTTTCATCTTGGAAGCCAAGCAAAATAATCATTGGCTTATAGGAGATTGACTTAGGTTAGATTGAGTAATTGAACAAAAAGATCCCAGGAGGAGTTAGTGATAAATTACTTCTATACTGTTGCTAAGAAAATCTGATGGTTGGGCACATACTTTCAAGCCCAATTGGCACTTCCCAAAAACGGAACCATGGTCGTGGAGAATTCCTGAAATACAGGGGGAAATGCTAGAAGAATGGAGAAGAGCTTATATGTTGTCCAAGTCTTCAAAAAAAGCAAACTACTGGTCAGTACCAGGGAAAAGCTTGAAAAGACTGTCAAAAAATGGGAAAGCAATGAGAAAGGCATAATTGCTAGAGATCACCATGTTTGTTTGTTTGTTTTTAAAAAAGCACAGGCCATTGCCATGCAAATCTTATTGCTTTTTTTTTTTTTTTGACAGGGTGACTAGATTATAAATAAAAAATGCTGTGGATGTAGTATACTAGAGACTTCAGGGAGTCATTTGATAAAACTGACCACAGCCATCTTCTTGATAAATAGGAACAATGTTGAATGGCTGGTTCCACTACCAGAATGATTCACATCTGGTTGAACTACTGTACCCAAAGCATGCTTCTTAATGGATCTGTGAAAGGAGGTATGAAGTGCGGTATCTCAGCATGGGATTTAGTGCTCTTCAACGTTTTTATAATTGACTAAGATGAGGGGATAGAAGTGGGGATGGGGGGAACATCTTCTCACCTCAGAATATAGGTTAAACGTTCAAAAGGATCTTGACAGACTTGAGCATTGGCCTTATCAAACAATATGCAACAATGCAAGTTATCCATATCAATTAAGGGGAAAAAAACCCTGATGGCTTTAATAGGATGCCATGTAGTTAGCTAGTGAAAGATGATGTGATCTTCATTTAGTTGGCATTTTCCTTTGTTACATGTTTGTAGAGGAATGTATGAGGTAATTTGGATCCTAGACAGGATAAAGTCTGAAAGGAGTTAAAACAAGTCACAAATGGAACAAATAAAAATTCCAAGCTTGCAAAAGGCATTTTCAAATAAGTGCTTATGCTTGTTGCCCTCAAGCTGGCTAATTTCTAAGATCCTTTATATTTGACTGCAGATTTCCTGCTCAGAAATCTAAGCTTGCCTGGATCAAAAGTTAAGTAATATGCTTTAGTTTCCCTTTCATTACACGCTCCCCTTTTTGATAAAAACAGTGAGCTCCTGTGGATGGCACTGCATTCACGTCATAGTATTTTGTGCAAGTATTTGTTAAGTCCACAGAAACAAGAATTTAAAGCAAACAACACTTTTCCGCTACCAAGATACACAGCGATCTTGAGAAATGTATCAACTTGGGATATAATTTCATGCACATTTAAAACAGGGAAATATTTTCTTGAGCTGAGATTGACTTTTGTGCTACGTAGGCATAACTGCAGTTTTCTTGGCAACAATATAAAAGTAGTTTACTGTTGTTTCTTCCTGGGTGACCTGATCTAATCTGATCTGATCTTCCAAGCTCATTCTAATGGATCACTAGAGACACCGATCATGATGGTTCATGATAGTTTCTGGTGGATGCTAGGAGAATTTCCCTGCTGATGAACAGTTCTGTTAACATCAAAGGGAAGTGACTTGAGATTTACACAGGCTTTGTCTCTTCATAGACAGAGTATGAGATGGTAAATTGGGCAACACCTGACCATATAACCCAGCACTTCATTTGGCCTCTAGATCAGAGGTCCCCAACCTTTTGGGCACCAGGGACTAGTTCCGTGGAAAGAGGTTTTGCCGCAGACTGGAGGGTGCATGGTTTTGTGTGCTGCCTGTATCCCGCGGATGGGGCTTTGCTTGTTTGTGCGGACCAGTTGCTGGCATGCCATGGCCTGGTACTGGTCCACGGACCGGGGCTTGGGGACCCCTGCTCTAGATTCTAAGGAACAGACCTTGTGCTCTGATAGCCAGGGCAGGTTGTTTGAGGCCCTCTGCAATGCTATCATCAGATCTTGTCTCTGCCCTCAACCAACGCAACAAATTTTGAATCTTGGGTAAATTATGTTTTGCAGAAAATTGATTTGGGATTTTAGTTAGGAAATGGGCTGTAGGTATTCAGGGAGTTGCAGTGCCAGACTTGGAACCGGCAGTTCATTGCGAACAAAATGTTCCACAGCTATATCCCCTTCCTATTCCTGTTTGTTCTACTTATATGGCTCCTGAGTGGCTAGATTGGAATAAAACAGGCAAATATTTAAGTTGTAAATTTTCTTTAGTTAGAAGCACTGTACGCAAACCAATACAACCAAAGAAAGCAGAGCTCTATGCAAGTAGTCTAACATAATCCAGGACCATGAACTAGTGGGTCCTCTTTATCTAAGGAGAAACATGCTGTTGTCATTTGCAGCTTACATTCAACCGATTGGGCACTTCAGCACTTTTCTTCAAACCTTAGCTTCAAGCACAGGACAATGCAGGAATCAACAATGCATATCTTTCAGTTTGAAGATTCTGAATTATATGCAAGGTGATAGAAGCCTATAATAATTTTCATTCAATTCTTCTGTGTTCCTTTCCTAACTCTTGCTCTCCTATCTTCCATTTGAATGGCTGTTGTACATGTAATACATGCATTATCTTTATAACAATACTATAATTACTCTCACTGGCTTATTCTTTCAAAGCCACATACATTTCTGGAATTAAATCTATGAATCCATACAGTACCTCTGATCTGGATGTTAAAAAGGGTCCTGCATATCTTGTTTTTGCCCATCTGATAAAATCTGGCAGAGTTCGCGCACTTCAAGTCTCTTCTGTTAAACAGAGTTAATTAAGCCTCTGGAATCATTTTCCCCCAGACATCCATATGGCTCCAACACTGATGATGTTATATGGGGCTATTTTCCCAAGCTCTGGGACAAAGCCCTGGGTGAACCACTTTTGTATTCAATCTGAATGCATATCATCTGATTCTCTTTTTATTGTTCGGCTATTATTACATAAAAAACCCAGAGTCACCTGGAGTACAGCATTTTTGAAATCAGTATAAATAAATAAATCTCACATGGAAAAAGGCCAGTTAAGAGTCAATTACTCTAGACCACGGGTGTCAAACTCGCTGCGTCACGTAACATGTCGCAACATATCGTGACTTTTTTTGCATTGCCGGAGCTGGGGGGGGGTGCGGCCTCTGCGTGATGCAACTGGCCCGTGGGCCGGCAGTTTGACACCCCTGCTGTAGACTATAGCTAGGGAGTCTGTTGATTCAACCACATACTGTAGCAATGTTATCATCAGGCTTTTAATCAGAGGCAGTGTTCCTATGGTTTACAGGTAGTCCACCCACTTTGTAATTTTTTTCAAACAAAACCAAGTACGGGTAGTCCTTGACTTCCAATTCAGTTAGTGACCGTTCCAAGTTATTGAAAGAAAATGAGTTATGACCGTTTTTCACACTTACAACCATTGCAACATCCCCATGGTCACATGATCAAAATTCAGATGCTTGGCAAGTGGACCATATTTATGACGGCTGCAGTGTCCCAGGGTCATGTGATCCCCTTTTGTGACCTGACGAGCAAAGTCAATGGGGAATCTAGATTCACTTAACATGTTATTAATTTAATAAATGCAATGATTCACTTAACAACTGTTGTAAAATGGGGCAAACTCACTTAACAAATGTTTCACTTAGCAACATAAATTTTGGGCTCAATTGTGGTCGTAACTTGAGGGCTACCTGTAT
The DNA here is from genome assembly GCA_023970755.1 of Azemiops feae. Lineage (NCBI taxonomy): Eukaryota > Metazoa > Chordata > Lepidosauria > Squamata > Viperidae > Azemiops > Azemiops feae. The sequence continues at coordinate 2,369,257 of JALGBA010003987.1, read as the reverse complement.
ACAACTGGTGGGATTTGTGTCCATCAGTTTTCTGACTTGGTGAGAAACAACTGGCTGGACTGAAAAACCTCACATCAATTCAGGGAAACTAATGCAGGGACCCAAAGTTTTAAGTCATAGGCACACAGTTAAACATATAAAGTGCCTAGGTTTCAGTCTGATTGACTTGTATAATTTTCAGTTTCATTGTAATAAGCTTCTGTGATTTAAACCATTTGGGAGTGGGAAATTATATTCATAATTATGAATATTTATATATATATGTAGGTCTTTGGTAATTCAGGTTTTCTCCCGTGTAAAATTGGAAGTGTCTTGGCGACGTTTCGACGAAGTCACATTCGTCATCTTCAGGCTGGCGTCTTCGGCTTCGTGCTTCTAGGAGCCGAAGACGCCAGCCTGAAGATGACGAATGTGACTTCGTCGAAACGTCGCCAAGACACTTCCAATTTTACGCAGGAGAAAACCCGAATTACCAAAGACCTACATACAAACACCTGTGAAAACCTCAAAACACACACACACACACACACACACACACACACACACATATATATATATATATATATATATATATATATATATATATATATATATATATATATATATATATATATATATATATATATATATATATATATATATATATATATGTTTTCTGAGGTTTTCACGGGTGCTTGTATGTAGGTCTTTGGTACTTCGGGTTTTCTCCCGTGTAAAATTGAAAGTGTCTTGGCAACGTTTCGACGAAGTCCCATTCGTCATCTTTAGGCTGGTGTCTTCGGCTTCGTGCTTCTAGGAGCAATGTGTGATCGCAGCTGTTTCTTCCTTTTAACTGCCAGTGGAGGTATGAACTGATTGGATGGGAGCTTGGCTGTGTTCTGATTGGGTGGAGGTGTGTTCTGATTGGTTAGAGGCTTATGAAATCCCATGCACCGCCTGCCCCACCACATACATCGGACAAACCAACAGAAGAATAAGCGCACGCATTGAAGAACACAAGAACTCAGTCAGAAAAGAGGAACCAACTTCCTCCCTGGTCCAACACCTCAAAGCCACAGGACATAAAATTGACTTTAAAAATACCACAACTATTGCCAAAACTGAACACTTTAACAACAGAATAATCAGAGAAGCCATCGAGATAGAAAAACGCCCACACAGCATGAATAAACGAGATGATACCTCCCGCCTACCAGCCATTTGGAAACCCAGCCTTATTGACAGACGAATCCCTAGCACAAGGAGCGACACTGGACCCACACTCACGAAGACCACACATGATGTTACCACCACACATCCACGCAAAAGCAGACTCAACCCCGCACCGAGATGAGGCACGACCGCGGACCAGAACCAGACCACAGCTGCATCATGGCCATTTTAAAACCCCTCCATTCCATACGTGAAGGCAACCGACACCCACCTTGAAGATGTGGCACGACCACGAACGCGAAGCCAAACTACAGCATGCAGTCTCATCTTCAAATTCCCCTGCAACTCAGACTAATCCTAGCACAACAGGGCCCCCACCCAAGCAGACACACCCCATCCATCAGAGCACAGCTACCCCCCCATCCAATCGAGCACATGCACCCCCCATCCATCAGAGCACAGCCAAGCCCCTAACCATCAGAACACACCTCCACCCAATCAGAACACAGCCAAGCTCCCATCCAATCAGTTCATACCTCCACTGCAGTTAAAATGAAGAACAGCTGCGATCACACATTGCTCCTAGAACGAAGAAGCCGAAGACTCCAAGCCTGAAGATGACGAATGTACTTCGTCGAAACGTTGCCAAGACCTTTCCAATTTTACACGGGGAAACCCTAATTACCAAAGACCTACATATATATATATATATATATATATGTCTTGATAACTGCAAAAATTACAATCCGGGCATATCTGTTCAATTAACACAGTCCTCGATCTCCGGGAGAATATAAACCAGCTGTTTATTGTTAAAAAGTTTAAAACAATAAAAACAACTATTACAATATTAAAACAACTTAGCTTTCGCTGGTCCTCTGCCAGCGTCCTCAGAGTAAAGTTTTGGGTGTAAATACTTTTATAAACCTTGCTAGCCTAACTGCTTACTCATTGACCGTGTGATGGGCCATCCGTCCTGGCTGACCGTAATTGCCTTAATTGGCCCCGCTCCTCTCTTTTTGCACTCCAGTTCTCCCACCTTCCTCCCTCCCATCCTTGTCCATCCCCTCCGTCCTGGCGTTGCCCGCCGTTGGCTGCTTTCCACTGCTCCCCCCGTACTCGTTCTGGCCTTACACCCAGATCCGGATGTGTCTTAGATGCCTTCCCATTGCCGCTCCCCTCCTTTCCATCCCGTTTGTCTGCCCGTTGTTCCTGTCTTCCACATATCTATCCCTATTAGTGCTATTTCCTCCGATTTCCTTCCGCGCTTGGGATGTGCGTGCGTCACAGCTGTTATCCCGTCCCTCTGCCTCGTCTGCCTACGATCAGCTGGCTATCTGCCGGCTCACTCCTGAATTCACCTCCTCTCATCCTTGCAGATCCTAATCCTTCCTAATGTTGCTGCCGTTGGTGCGTTAGCCAACTGCCTCACCTTCCCCCCCTCCTTCTTATTCCCTTTGACCATCCGCTGTACCTGCCTTCCATTATCTATCCCCCTGGGTCCTATTCCTTCCAATCTTTTGCATGCCTGGGTGTGCGCATGCACAGCCGCATCCCTCCTTCTGCCTCATCTGCCTAAGCTCAGCTAGCCACCTGCTGCCTCGCCATCAGTTCCCACCCTCTCCCTTCCTTACCGATCTTATCCTTCCTGGTGTCATCGCACCTGATGCGCCTTCCACCCCCACCCCCCACACGCGTTTTGGGTCCGCGGCTAGGTCTGGGCATCCTCACTGCCCCCCATTGGCCATTCCGTGGCCGCACGTCCAGATATGCTTTTAAATGTCCTGATATGGCCGGGCAATTCTACGTGCGATTAATCGAGCCCGCATCTGAGAACCAGGCTCCTTCAGTAGGCGCCCTCCTTTGGAGGCATCCTGGCGATGGCTTTTGCCCCCATGAAGTCAAATGAGTGTCCATTATTCACCATATGCGTCCATATTTTGGGAATACTGATCTCCTCTTTTACGGCCAATTTTGTGTTCATGTACCCGGTTTTTATCCGTTTGGCCGTCTCTCCCGTGTAATTACACTGGCAATCCTTGCATGCACCCTATATGACCACCGATGATTTTTCCTCCTTGGCAGTGTTCCTTAGGGCTACATCGTTTTCATACGGAGTGTTTGGTTGGTTCGCAGTTGGGGCCACCCTGATGTTATGCGGCGCTAATATGCGGCCGCAACGTCTCGCATATTAGCGCCGCATAACATCAGGGGGCCCCCGACCCAACCAAACCACTCCGTATGAAAACGATGCGCCCTAAGGAACCACTGCCAGAGGAGGAAAAATCATCGGTGGTCTATAGGGTGCACTGCAAGGATTGCCAGTGTAATTACACGGGAGAGACGGCCAAACGGATAAAAACCAGGGTACATGAACACAAATTGGCCGTCAAAAGGCAGGAGCAGTATTCCCAAATATGGACGCATATGGGGAATAATGGACACTCATTTGACTTCATGGGGGCAAAAGCCATCGCCCAGGATGCCTCCAAAGGAGGGCGCCTACTGAAGGAGGCCTGGTTCTCAGATGCGGGCTCGATTAATCGACACGTAGAATTCCCCCCGGCATATCAGACATTAAAAGCATATCTGGACGTGCGGCCCGGAATGGCCAATGGGGGGGCAGTGAGGATGCCAGACCTAGCCGCGCGACCCAAAACGCGTGTGGGGGTGGGGGTGGAAGGCGCATCAGGAGCGATGACATCAGGAAGGATAAGATCGGTAAGGAAGGGAGAGGGTGGAACTGAGGGTGAGGCAGCAGGTGGCTCAGCCGAGCTTAGGCAGATGAGGCAGAAGGATAGGATGCGGCTGTGCATGCGCACACCCAGGCATGCAGAAAGATTGGAAGGAATAGGACCCAGAGGGATAGATAATGGAAGGCAGGTACAGCGGATGGTTCAAAGGGATAAGAAGGAGGGGGGGAAGGTGAGGCAGCTGGCTAACGCACCAACGGCAGCAACATTAGGAAGGATAGGATCTGCAAGGATGAGAGGAGGTGAATTCAGGAGTGAGCCGGCAGATAGCCCAGCTGATCGTAGGCAGACGAGGCAGAGGGACGGGATACAGCTGTGCGCACGCACATCCAAGCGCGGAAGGAAATCGGAGGAAATAGCACTAATAGGGATAGATAGTGGAAGACAGGAACAACGGGCAGACAAACGGGATGGAAAGGAGGGGAGCGGCAATGGGAAGGCATCTAAGACACCGGATCTGGGCGTAAGGCCCAGAACGAGTACGGGGGAGCAGCTGGAAAGCAAGCCAACGGCGGCAACGCCAGGAAGGAGGGGATTGACAAGGATGGGAGGGAGGAAGGTTGGAGAACTGGAGTGCAAAAAAGAGGAGGCGGGACAATTAAGGCAATTACGGTCAGCCAGGACGGATGGCCCTATCACACGGTCAATGAGTAAGCAGTTAGGCTAGCAAGGTTTATAAAAGTAATTTCCACCCCAAACCTTTACTCTGAGGACGCTGGCAGAGGACCAGCGAAAGCTAAGTTGTTTTAATATTGTAAATAGTTGTTTTTATTGTTTTAAACTTTTTAACAATAAACAGCTGGTTTATATTTCTCCCGGAGATCGAGGACTGTGTTATTGAATATATATATATATATATATATATATATATATATATATCATGTGCATACAGCATGCTCATAAAAAGCTCGCTCGCAAAAAGTCATACTGGTAGCAGCAAATACACGTGTATTTGTATTTGTATTTTGCGAGCGAGCTTTTTATGAGCACGCTGTATGCACATGCCATATTATAACCGTTTTTTAACTGTTATGTAAATGTATGCACATGCTCCCCCCTGTCATTTAGCCCTTTGCTCTGATGATGTCAACAGCTTGTTGACGAAAGCTCAGCAATAAAGAAGCCTTTTTCTAACATCCCGGAGTCATCATTCTATCTATCTATCTATCTATCTAGCTATCTAGCTATCTAGCTATCTACCTATCTAGCTATCTAGCTATCTATCTAGCTATCTAACTATCTATCTATATCTCTGTCTGCTTGTCTATCTATCTATCTATCTATCTATCTATCTATATATCTATCTATCTATCTATCTATCTATCTATCTATCTATCTATCTATCTATCTATCTATCTATCTATCTATCTATCTATCTATCTATCTATCTATCTATCTATCTATCTATCTCTCTCTATATATATATATATGAATGATATATATATATGAGTATTCTTAAAAGCTGTTTTATATAACCTTGAAATGGGCTGTGACCTAAATATGCACTTTATAAATATGCACTTGCTGTATTATGGACTGTATATGGTTATGGGAACTATACACTAAGATAAATGCTTTTCTAGGGCTGTTAATTGATTCATTTGTAGATAATGCTATAGTGTGCCAATGGAATTGTTGAGGCTGAATGGACATTTTAGAGATGCAGTGTATATTTTCTATCTCAAGTACTTTGTGGTCCATCTTTTTTTATTTCCAGTATGAGAACAAATCAAAAGGGACAAAGGGGAAAGTTCACTGGCTGCTTAATTTTAAAGGGCAACTTTTCTAAGGGTGGGGCAGAAGCAACCTAATCAGGTGACACTGGCAGAGGAAGGAAAAGAATTGCATTCTGGCCATAACTAGTCTTCGGTCCCAATTTGCTGTTTCCATTCTTCTTCAAGGCAACATACCAGTTCTTATCTGCATGCATCTTTGACTTGTAAGTATTGTAATTGTTTTCTTCCAACTTTTCCAGGAACACACACTCTGCTGTTGGCAACTGCTAAAGAAAAAGAGTTTGGGAGCATTCAGAAGGGAAGCAAATACAATGACCAAAACCGTTTATGGCACTGAAGGACCATGGTGATTGTGTTTGGATTGTGGAAGAGTTTGACTCTTTCTGGTCCAATTTTAGAAGGCGGGAAAGTCTGAGTATCTGTTGCCTTTTGGCAGGTGATAAAATTAACCCTTTTGCTCCAGATCCTTGCTGCTTAGCAAGGTACTTTCCATTTATCTTGCAAGACTGTTAGTAAGTCTTCAAAAATTTTTTATTATGGTCATAGATCAGCAAAACTCAGCAAACCAGATTACTGGATGATCCTTATTTTGTTTAGATTTAAATATGTCTCAGTTCCTTCTAATGGTTTCATCTTATCTGGAGGAACACTGCCACCTTCTAATAGCTAAAATGTTTAAGAATGTTTTCAAATATTTCAGTTTCTTTTTCCAGAAATAAAGATTGCCCAAAAAGCATCAACCCAGCAGCAAAACAAGTGACATTTAATTGTGCATGTGTGAATGATTTTTGATTCCAAGCTCTCCAAGCTACAAGACTTTTGCCATCCTCAAAGCTTCCCTATAGTTAATATCATGGAAACTTTATACTTACCGAGCCATGTAAGCGTCCATTGACATCCATAGCCAAGTATAGTCCAGATCCAATGCCTTTTATGTACGCAGCACCAAAATATTCTGTGCTGAGCAGTAACTGAACTACAGTTTGAAAGAGAAAAAAAAAGGAAGGATTATGAGCCACTGTTAATACATACTATTGTTGAAGCTGTGCAGTGAGGGCTACATTATTTGCCAAGATTGATAATAAATAGGTGTTATCCTATGAACTTCTGATTGCTTGAAAATGTGTGCATCGGGCATGGTTTAGCCTGACTGGGTTGCAAAAGGAAGGCTTGAGGACCTTGTGCAGATCAGGGACCTCAACTTGCCGAGCCCAGTTTCTGAAGACAGAACCAAGGCTATTCTGAATCCCTTCCTAGCTTTATACAAATATAATTGCATTAGCTTAATGGGCTGTGGAAAGTAAGGATACTACCCAAGTTTATTTACACAGTCTGCACCAAGAAGTGTACTCTGTAACTAGAGTTATTCCATTGGCACATAACCATTTAAGGAGTTTCCTCTGTAAATATTTTTTCATCAGGATGTCCAAGTTTAATAACTCATTTACAATAAATTCATTTCTAGCATTAGTTAGCAAACATGCATTTTTTTTAAGAATGTGTGGGCTTGAAACTACTTCCAGGGGAAAAGAGAGAGAAAATTATAATTCAATAGTGATACCTAATGGTTTTCTTCCTTCCTTCCTTCCTTCCTTCCTTCCTTCCTTCCTTCCTTCCTTCCTTCCTTCCTTCCTTCCTTCCTTCCTTCCTTCCTTCCTTCCTTCCTTCCTCCCTCCCTCCCTCCCTCCCTTCCTCCCTGATGTGTTAGGGAATCTTTCCCCAAATTGGAATTTTATCAAGATGTGTTGAATTACAGTTCAGTTTCCGGAATTCCCAGCTATGGGAAATATTGGCCAGACTTCTGGGAGCTTCAGGTTAGAAACAGAAGTAGAAGAAATAAATTCATACGTATAAAACCAGAACTGAACACTAAATCAGGTGATTGTTGGGAAATATTAACAAATTCTAAGGCTGTCATCACCTAACAGCTATGAAAATAAAATGCCTTTATGTGTGTGTGCTCCTAGTTTGTGAGTGGCCAGAATATCTGGCCATTTTTGAAAACCAAAGGCTGAATTAACAGGCAGCAGGATTTTTCTTATGGTCTTATGACCACAAAAGCAAGCCCTTCAAACTTAAGGGTTTGGATTTTCTCAGTCATAGAAAAGCACAGACCCAAAAAGTGGGCAGGAACAAACAAAACTAATGTTAATGTAGGACTTTTTATAAAAAAATAAATAAATCCAGTTAATATTATTACTCCCCAGGTTAATAATGTTCTTCTTCTGTCACTTGGAGCACTAAAATTCCTTGGCTACAGTTGAAGGAACTCTAGGGTTCATTCATTTAAAAAAAAATCTTTTTAGACTAGTATGCAATCCTAGAGCACCAAGTTGTACCTTTCATCCTAAAGCTGGGCCTATATGGGGGCAGCTTCAAAAAAGGCTGAAGTTGCTTGGTCTGAAATTCAGGTATGTACAGGGGGAATGGAAGGGGCCATAAAAAAAGCCCTCTTATACCTCTGAAAAAATATCATACTGGAAAAATTCTCTATGGTTCCAGAGGGAAGACTTGAAAGAATGGTCTTACATTCCACAATGGCAAATTCCCACTGATTTTCTAGAAATGGAATCAGTTACCCAGAAAATGGATATATTCAAACAGAAGCTCTGATCTTTTAAGGATGTTTTAATTGAGATGCCTATCCTGACCAGTGTGGGGGTGTCAATGGGGTTGGAGATAAAGGAAAAAGTCAAGATATCATCCACATCTACACACAAAGATACACAGACACAGGCACACATAGATACATACAGATACACTTGTATAATTGTGGCTGCCAGCCTGACTTTTTTGACTCCTTTTCCCCTAGACCAGGGGACTGGACTCAATGCTCCAAATGGATCCTACCAAATATAATTCATTGCCTCTCTCTATTTCATAGTATTTAAACATACATGTAGCTGAGATTTCTGTCCTTATGAGCATGGAGATGATGAGAGGCTTTCCTTATTAAATGCACCCAGCGTTTATACAAGTGGTTTTTCTCTCATCCTCATATGCCCTGTCTAGCTGATGGATGTACAGTTGTCAATGTAGACATCTTCCCTTCTGTTGTCATGAAATTACTTTCCTTTCTTATCGGGTGCGTCCATTCACAGGACTGATTCACACATGCATTCTGTAATGGTATAATGGCTTCAAGATAGAACTGTTGCTTCGGAGTGGAGACTTGAAGTGGCTTTCTGTGCATTTTTGGCATTTGTCATCGTGGCAGTGCAACTCCTCTTACTTGTGGAAGAGTCACATGGGAAACTATTTCACCCAAGCCTGTTTGCTAGCTGGAACTCCTATTACTGATAGTCCTTGACTTACGACTACAATGGAGCCCAACATTTATGTTGCTAAGTGAGACATTTGTTGTGAGTTTTGTCTCATTTTACAACTTTTGTTGCCACAGTTGTTAAGTGAATCACTGCAATTGTTAAGTTAGTAACCCGGTTGTTAAGTGAATCTGGCTTCCCCACTGACTTTGCTTGTCAGAAGGTTGCAAAAGGTGATCACATGATCCTGTGATACCATAACCGTCATAAATATGAACCAGTTGCCAAGCATTTAAATTTTGATTACATGACCATGGGGATGCTGCAATGGTTGTAAGTATGAAAAACGGTCATAAGTCACATTTTTCAGTGCCGCTGTAACTTTGAAAAGTCACTAAATGAATTGTAAGTTGAGGACTACCTGTACCTCGTTTTGCTTGAGGAAAATTACAAAGCCGGTGGACTGCTTTGGAAATCTGGTTATCAGGCAGTCAAGATAATGAGTCATTGATAGCTAGAAGAATAAGGGCAATAGGAATAGGCTGATTTCAGGCCAGCTCAGTCCATGATTATACCACCTGGGAATTCTGGGAGTCAAAGCCTCAGACAATTGGAGGGCACCAGTTTGAAGAACTGCTAGAAGAGAGACATGTCTCTTAATACGCTTAATATCTAAGCACTTCATCATAAGTGCTTTCATTAGGCTGCTGCTGTAACCTAATTTTGAAATTCAAAGTGCTTGCAAAAGCATGATTTTAGCTGCATTGCACTCTCCTCCCCCTCCTCCCCCTCCTCCTCCTTCTCCTCGCATGACATTTTAGTGAGTAGGAAAAGGCCTACACCATGGATGGAAATGAATGACTTTTTAAAAAACCAGCTCTGTGAGACATGAAGAATTTGTTGGGTACATTTTTAGATCCCAGACTGAGCACAGGATGTTAGCAAGTCCAGACCCCTGCAGGAGATCCAGAGGGGGACAGTAAAAAAATTAAGGAAATTGCAAAATTTCCAAAAAGTGACTCCCATGTGGCCTCTGTAGCACTGGAGACCAAGCTGCCTCCTTGGGCATAGATTCCTAGATAAGTGATTTCACAACATGTGGCGTTTTGCCTTGTGCTTGTTCTGCAAAACTGGAAGCACACTTGTGCTTTTACAGAATCTCTATCTTGTTTGCTTTCTTATCTCTATTGCTTGAACAAGATTTCAGAAGGTTATATGCCAATTTACTCTACATTAGCAACTTCCTGCCTGTCCTTTGCTGTGTTTATTCAGGATGAGATCATCTTCATTCAGACCAGTGTTGAGGGTGCAAGCATGAGCATGTAAATGCTATTTCTAATAAACCTCAACCGTAAACTGACTTCAGAAAAGAGAGAGAGAGAGCAGAGCTGGGGCAGGGGAGGAAAACCAAGTGTTCTTGTGGATTTCTTTTGAAAAATAAGTGTTTTTCTTGGAATTGGCATGTGCATTTGACTCCATCTTCAGCACATCCTGCACCAAGGAATCCAGCTGGATTCCAGTTAGTGCTCAGCAATGCATGATATACAAAAAGAAGCACACAGAAGCCAGGCTGTTGTGCATACAGTATGTGTGTGTGCTGATGTGCCATCAAACATTGTTTGTCTTGATGTAGTGCAAATAATAGCAGTAAAGCTCAGCTTATTATTCTTTCATCTTCTGCCATCTCACTACCCAGTTTTCACTGGCAAGGAATTTCATCCCAGCATCAAATATTTCAAGGTTCTCATAGTATACATACCGTATGATTAATATAATAGAAATGCAGAAGAAGTGCAGAAATAGAAGTAGATAGACCATGCACAAACACTGTGGATTCATGCACTTCTTAAAGGAAACAGCAAATCTGTAAACCCATGAAAGCACATAAAACAGAAGGCCAGATTAACTGATAGCATGGGAAAACGTGCTTCCTATCAGAGGCCAAAGGCCACTCTTCTACATTGCACTACTACTGGGTAGATATTAGCAGATGTAGAGCCCTTCCAGATGAGATGATAGTTGTACAGTCACCACAAAATCCCTATCTGATTCAGATTTATGTTGGCAACTTTCACTTGTTATCCACCCATGTTTTCATACTAATTCCGTATTGTTTTCTTACCAGATAGAAATCTGTTGAATAATGGAAAAATGAAATAACGGAACTCTATTTTTTTTTTTTTAATAACTAAAGCTCATCTCCCTTGAGGGAAGCTCATTTGTTGGCGATGTAGCGATTCAACCATGTAGCTTCCTTTACTACAATACAGAAGTCATTTGCCATTTGCCATTGGTAGGATTTCTCTTTTAGCTTAATAGTTTAGGCTAGAATCCTGGGATTCCCCAAAAGTCTCCCACTCAGCTACTGACCATGTTTGATCCTGCTTAACTTTGAGATCAAATAAAGTCAGCTAAATGCAGCTAGTGTGTTAGGGAGCACTAAATCCGGGACCATCTGCATACCAATAATAACCATAAGAATAATAGCTTGTGATGATACCTTTAATACAGCCACATCTGCCTATTTCAAATCCTTATGAAGGACTCAATAAGTGGAATCCAGCCAAATTCAGTCTGAACATCTGGCTGACTGCAATGAACCAAAATGATAATACCATCAAATATCCACATCAGCCATTTGCTAGCTAGACATGCCAAATCCAGTTTGAACATCTGGCTGATTGCACAACGAACCATAATGATATAACCTGTAGAAATACCAATATTATTAAACAACAATATCTGCCTATCCCATGTCCTTTGGAAGGGCTTGATAAGTGGACCCAAATCCCAAACCCAGCCTAAACATTTGACTGAGTCTGCGATCCACCATAATAATAATAATATCTTCCCAGCAAATGTCCCACTTTAAGCATGGTGCTGGCTGGATGACCTTGGGCCATTTATTATCTCTGACCCCTAAGAAGAAGCAGGGGATGGCAGGTTAGTCCAAAATCTTTCAAAGAAAACTGCAGATGTTGTGCAGGCAATCACCAGGAGTCAACATTAATTTGAAGGCAGGCGCACACACACACACACACACACAAACCCCAAACCAAACCGAAAGCCCATCCCAAGAGGAGAGGGGGGGTTTCACTCTCTGCCCTGTCTCTTCTATTCCTGGCCTTTCCAGCTGATAGGGGAGACCGAAATCTCAGGCAGCTGATTGAGTGTTTTGCAAGATCTGAATGGATGAGGAGGTCACAATTTTGCTTTGTACCTTTCTTGTTAGTACATAAATATTTGGCTGGAGGGGCCATTGTCAAGATTATTAAATCTGAAATAGAATTGCAGTGGCTAAAACATCTAACTTCCTGCTCTGGATTAATAATATGTAAAAGAAGGGCTAATGCTGTATTTTGTCATTTTCTCAGTCAACTGGGCATTCTTATTGAGTGTGGCACAAGGAGGCCAATAGACTCAATTGTTTGTGTTCTAAGAAATATAGATTGGCTTCCGCAGGTTCTCTAGCCTTCTCATTTCCTCTTTCCAGGCTGTTCTGGCACAGAAGAGTCTTTTCAGTAGATTCTAGTCCTTCGGGAAAATGAATCTGAGCGGAGAATGCATCCTGCACAAACGGATATAAAAGGCATTTTGTCTTGGCAAGACAACAAACTTTAAATGAATGCAAGGATGCCACTTCAAACAAACAGGCCAATGGGTATTATCAAGAAGGGAATGTCAGTAAAAGATGTAATATATGTAAAAGAGAGCAGCTACGAGCTTTAAATACTTATAAGACATATTTATAGCTTTTGCTGCCACAGCAGAAAGATGTCCAATTTTCCTGTAGTCCTCTTTAGAGTACTGGTACCACAAGTCAGTTGCTGGCATAAAATTTCCTAAAAGGTGGGCTGTTGTGGCTGAAATCTAGATAAAAATGTTGCGATTTCTCTGCATAATTTTGATATGTGTGTGTGTATACACACACACACACACACACACATGCATGCATTTATACAGTGCATATGATGTTCCTGGGTATGTCTGAGGTACAGAGATATGCTCAGAGGAAAGAATCATTCCTTCATGGACCAAATCAAAGATTTTTTTTAGAGCTGAGCCCATTATTTTCTCAGACTGAATGATATTTGGCATCCCCTCCCCGTGATTCAACTTAGCTCAGGGGTGCCATTTCTTCACCACTTTGCACACCGTGTGGCACTATTTTCAATACATAGATGTAATAATAGATGTGGTTAAAGGCATACAGGCAACTGTCAATGGATTTAGTCCAAATGAACAGGGGTGCAACAGTGTAATCCTGACAAACATTATGTTTAAGACTGTGGAGAGCTTTCCCCCCTCCAAATTATAAATCTGTTAAAAATAACTAAGGGACCAGTTAGACATTAAAGGGGATTCATGACTGCCATGGATCCACATCTGCCCAGAATCTAGAAACAGCCTTTGTAAACTGTTGGTAAGTGCTATGTAATAGCACAGAATAATATTTCCTCTTATTTGGATCAATTAATTGAATATACTCAGGGTGGGGAAATGTTAAAAAAAATAATGGCACTCTCTTTCAGAAGATATTGCCAGCAAGCAATTTTGCATAAAATCTCATTATGGGTCTTCACTTGGAGCTTTGTTATTCTGATACAACATATCCGATCATTTCTTCTCTTTAAGAAGGGGAGGAGAATATTTGGAGACTGAAGTAGTGTCAGCCCTGCATCAACTAGCTAGAATCTTTAAGTAAGAACAATCCTTGACTCCATTTGGTGAAAAAGGTATAATTTACTAAAGGTCAAGCAGAATACAGTAGAGCAAAGCCAGAACTGAAAATTGGGCACCAAGATCTCCAAATTTAACTTTACCCCCTTGAGCTACTTCCCACTGCTGGTCTCCCGTTGTCCAATCATATTCAAATGAATTGTTTGGGGAACAGTCTCCAATTGTGGGCTGGGTGCAGCTGCATGCGATTCTGACATTGAGGCTGTGTCTCCAGAAGGTATGGTATGTAGTGAGCTTTCCCCCCTCCTACCCAACACCCTCTCCCCAGAGTCCATGGCAAATTGGCATCAATCAAATGCAAATGAGATGGCAGTTCTTACCCATCTATTGCTGAGTTCAAACAATGATCAATGAATACATGCAGGAGGAAGAGGCAAGGAGACCCTCCTGATACATGTGGCTAAATGCTTGGCCAATGGAGAATTTGCATCCTAGTTTCAGAATGTAAGCCTCCTAAGATTCCTAGATGTTCCCCTCAACTATCCAGTAAATTTGAAGAGAGGAAAGACCTGACCTACACCCCAATTTTCCCCAATGTAATTTTATAAATAGAATCTAGGTCTCCTGGCTCTGCTTGTATTAGATATACCCAACTACAATTTATGTTTAATGATTTAATTAATTAACACCACACTTGAAAACTCTAATGGACTTTGGATGGGTTACTTCTGACTATTTAACTGGTTTGACTTCGGTGTACGTGGATGTGGATGTGCGTGTAGCATTTGGCATCTTATTTATGGTAATGCTCTAAAAATAAACATGATGCTTTGTTATATCAGCCAGTATGTATCAGGACCACTCAAACTGGATAGGGATAGGGACAGGTCTGTGCATGTTGTTTCTACTGCCAGCAGTTCGGCAATTCAATTCTCACCGGCTCAAGGTTGACTCAGCCTTGCATCCTTCCAAGGTCGGTAAAATGAGGACCCAGATTGTTGGAGGCGATATGCTGACTGTGTAAACCACTTAGAGAGGGCTATAAAGCACTGTGAAGCGGTATATAAGTCTAAGTGCTATTGCTATTCTACCCCTATTAAGTGACAGAATGATATGTTTTTATATGGATTGTGCCAGAATTTGGTCTTCACACAGCAGATGCCTCCAAGTCTTTTGCAATGCCACAAAGCTGAAAGCCACTAAGAGAAAGTCATTGAACTTATTATTTGGATCAAAAATAACAGCTACAATAACAATAGTAGCAGCTTACTGTGATTGTCGTTCCGGTCCCTTGTGCCATCCACTTTGCCATCTGGAAGGATTCTCAGGAACTGACCTCCGTTGCTGCAATAAAGAAGCTTGGGCTGGTTGTAATCTGCCATTGGCAGATCAAATTTTTCTGTCATGGCAGTAAATGTCGTAATTTCCCTCCAGACATCGCTTTCCCTTCCTTGGACTCAGATCTTCAGTCCTGGAAAAGAAATTTAGCAGGACTTCAGCAGAAGGAGCCAAAATAGTAATGATACCTTCCATGTCATTGCATGTTCAAAGCAGGAGGAGAAGTTTCCAAGCATTATTTATAGGCATTATTTTTAGTTATTAACCAGCTCACCAAAGTAACATTCAATATACAGAGCAAGACAGCATGCTGTATCTTTGGTTCCCCCAATCTTTGAAAAGGCTTTTTGAATATGCCTACTGTATGCTATGGTATTAAATTAATAAAACAGTGTTTAATAAATAAAAATAAATAAGATAAAAGCAGGACAAGAACCATATATTTATAGGGCACCAGTTCAATCCCTATATCTGTCTAGATAGACAATAGGCAGAGAGAAGAAATAAAGCAAGAGCTATACTTTTATGGATTACTTTCATTGTTTGTAATCAGAAATTGGTGGCTTCTGGAGAGGAGTTAAATGCTGTAGAATGGGCAGAATTATAGCACATATGCACCCAGAGCAAGGTTTTGGCATAGTTTTCTATTAAATGTGAGATCTGTTTTAGAGCTTTCATCTGTTTCCCATGTCAAATGAAAGGAAACTGCATTTATAATCAGAGGAGTTTTCAACAAGGGAAAAAAGGACCCACAGTACAAACACATACACAAACACAAACACACAAAGACAACAGTATAACTGAAGACTGTTCCTTGTTGTTTTGATTAAGTATCAAATAGTTGGCTCTTTTTTAAAGCAAATACCAAACATGGGAGTGGTTAAGAAAAATGTGGGTTTGGGTAACAGCAAATGGGCAAATCCTTTTCACTTCTCTGAGGCCTTCTGCAGGTCAAGCTTTTCATTCACCTCACTTCTTCTTCTTGTTGTGCCATATCCGTTATCGGACGTTGGCGATCATGTTGGCGATCCTGTTTTTATCAGCAGCCGCACGAAAAAGTGCTGCTGAGTTTTGTTCAAACCAGTCCCTTAGATTTTGAAGCCATGATGTTCTTCTTCTGCCTGGACCTCGTTTGCCTTCAATCTTTCTCTGGAGGATTAAATGGAGTATGCCGTATTTTTCTGGGTGTCGCATCACATGTCCAAAATATTCTAACTTTCGTTTTTTAATTGTTTTGATGATTTCCCTTGGCTTTCCCAGGCGGCTTATCACTTCCTCATTTCTGATCTTGTCAACCCGGCTTAGCGTAACAGTTGCCTGTAAATCCACATTTCAAATGCTTCTAGTCTCTTCAGGTGGCCTTCTGTCAGAGACCAACTCTCTACTCCATAGAGCAGGATAGAAAAAATATAACACCTCAAAATGATGCCGGCAGTATTATCAGCAACTGTTTGATCCGGACATGATGCCCTATTACAGTTAGTTGAAGCAGCCATCTCTAGCCCACCTAAGAAACCAATCCGTTAGCTTATTTGTTTTGTGAAAACTGACCCCAATGCTGAGATAAACAGAGTAGCAAAAATATAGAACAAAAAGTGAGACATTTTGACTCAACCACCCCCTATAGATTGTAGATAATTTCAGATGCCAGCGGGAGCTTTGTTCTTCTCTGAACCTTGGAACAGATAGATATGGATAAGTGTATGGTTCTATATAAGATAAGATAAGATAACCTTTATTGTCATTTTTATATTGTGGGCACAATGGCACACATCAAAAATGAAATTTAGTTGCCCGCTCTCAAAGTGAAACACATACATGACACACACCTAAACATACTATGTACAACATATATATAGACCCACATCCCTACATATACATAGCAAATAAATATTAAATACTGTCCATCTTGAATATATAACACAAGGAGGAAGTTTGAGAGTTCGCAAGGTTAATGCTGTACGGAATGAAACTATGGCTGAATCTGGATGTTCTGCTACAGGAGAGGGGATATCTGTACAGTATCTACAGTATATCTATCTATATCTATTTCTACATCAACAACAACATCTAGATCAATGTATTACCTTTGCTAAAATAGGGAAGGGTAAACTAGAGTGCTGTCTCGATATATTTAATGGCCTCATGTTCCAAGGGCTCTTCTGAAATGTTTTAGAAGAGGAGCTTCCTGAAACATTTGGAAATAAGTTAGCAAGTTCCATGTTACTGCTTTAAGATTTATCACTATTTTTAGAATCTGTCTTTGCTGTCACAGTGGCCTGTGACTCCAGCAGAACACTTGAATGAATACAAGCTCCTGCTCTCATTATCATATTGTGATCGATGTGAGCAGTGTTCTCATAATTTTAGGCCTGTGTTTTTGGTATTCCATAGACAGCTGTAGTCTTGGCTTGGCTGTTATATTTTCTGATAAGGTTTTGGCTTTTATGGAAATGAAAGTGAACACACACACAGACGCGCACACATGCATGCGTGCCCAGCCACACACACACACACACAACAGAGCCTCAAGAAGGAGCAAGGGTATACACACCGACAACATGACAAGCCTTGCTTTTATTCTTGTTGAAAGCCTAATTATTTAATTATTCAAAATGCTTGGGCAGGAAACATCATCCATGGTGAAATTTCTTTCCCAACCTTTGCAGCAAAGATGAAATAAATGAGACATAAGCAACCTGCAAGGAAATATGTAGAACTGCTTCTCCCAATCTCTTGCTGTTCAGACTGCAATGTCCACCAAAAGCATTTGGAGGATGAATGGCTATAAAAGGAGAAATCCTGAATGAGAGCACAAGCAGACACCTAAGATTTTCTCTTACATGATGGAATCCATGACAGAAATAAAACTATATTATATGTACCGTGGTTTCTCTGAAAATAAGCCCTAGTTAAGATCCCCACCCACTCTGTCCCATTGCTCGAGGCTGCAACGGGGCAGGAAGCCGTGTGGCACCGCCACAAGGTGAGGAGAGGCAGGGAGGTGGAGCTGCCCCACGCACCTGGTACCCATGCACCTCAGCCCCCCCACCAGGCCACTCCCTGCTCGGCGATCTCCTCCCACTCGTTCAATAACCCAGCTGCCCGCCTGCCTCTTCTCTTTCACGTTTACTCGGTTCCCTTATCCAGTCCCCCTCTGCTGTTTTGGAGCCAGGGGGGAGTGAAGCAGAAAGGCATCAGCCGTGTCTGCCACTGGAGGGGCTTTCTTCAGTCCCCGCCACCCCCGCCCTGCCTGGCAGATCACCTCCTCCACCACCGTCAGGCAGGAAGGAGCACCTCAGGGGGGGAGAGCATCCGACAGGAAGGGCCAAGGGTGATTTGTCCATCAGGGTCATTGGAGTTGGTCCCACCCCCACCTAGCCTGCAGAGACCCCGAATGTCACTGCCGGAGGGTGGAACAAAGCCCAATCTTGGGACCCTTGGGACCCTTTGCTAGACTTCGGGGGCTAAGTCACCCCCTGGGACGTGTGAGACCAGCTGCGGCCAGGGAGTTTGGTTGTTGGGGGGCAGGTGGGTCATGGCCGGTCCAGATGAGCTGCCCTTTATACCATGCTCAGCCCCTCACCACCCCCGCCTCAGAAGACTGCAACAGCTGCTCCTTGAGATGGGCGTGAGTGTGAGGGAGGGGGGAGACTTCAACTGGCTGCTTGCACCACAGTGAGTTCCTTCTGGATCCCATCGGGGCTGCGCTGCTCACCTCACTTTGCCCTCCCTGCCGGGGGGGGCAGATCGTGAGGTTGGATTCAGCCTGCTCTGAAGCCAGCAGAGCAGGCGGGATGGGGTACCCCCTTCGGTACCCACCCGCCTCCCCCACAGGTGGAGGTGCTCACACGGGGCCTGAGCTGGGGCACCCTGGCCTGCTGCTCCACCTGTGGGTGGCCGGGCCCCACTCCGGACCTCACCTTGCCATTGGCCAGTGTGCCCGACTCTCCATTCGCCGTTTCAATGGTGGCAGCTCTGGAGGCCTGCAGCCAAGAGACAGTTGAGATGACCTGCATTCCCCCCCCCGTGCCTCTGCTTCCACCTGTCTCCACCCACCCACTCCACCCACTCCACCCAACCATCTGTCAGCTTGCTTTTTAGTGTTTCCCCGAAAATAAGCCCTAATGTATCTTTTGGAGACAAAAATATATAAGTCCGGGTCTTATTTTTGGGGAAACTCAGTACATATGCATATACACATACATATACATATACGCTCGTGGATACTTTTAAAGTGGACATTTCTGGGATATTCCAAACATAAAGAAGTGGAATTCTGGGATATTCCAGACTAAAGAACTGGAATCTCCAGCAATCCCCCTATCAATGGATTCACATTTTTAAAAACGTTGTCTATGCATCTGAGATTAAAGCTGATTTATAAAAAATGTGTTTAGGGTATATTGGACTCCGTAAAGGATGCATTTGAAAGGATATACATCAGATTTTCTATGTCGGTGGTTTAAAAAATTTGAGGGTTCAATGATTTTTATGATAAGGTCATTTGATATTTTTTTTTGAATAAGGTGATAATATATATAAGTGGAATAGGGAACTCTTTAAATCAGTGGTCCCCATCAGTGGTCCCTGGGAGAGGGGATAGTTCTGTGTGAGTGGCAGGTGTGTGCGCTACTTGTGGAAATGGACCTGCGTACACAGTGTGCTTGTTCGCTGCTTGCGCAGCCCGTTTCCGAACGGGCTATGCCCGGGGGTTGGGGACCCCATTTTAAATGTTAAAGATTTTAATGTAATGTTGAACTATATACCAAAGCTTTGGAAACAGACTGTTTATCAGGCATTATTATATTGAGCACAGGGGCAGAGAGGCTGTTGACTAAAAGAATCATAATTGAAGCAATGGACAAGTCATTTTATTCTAAATGGTTTAAGGTTAAAGATTTCTCTCTGTGTTAATTATGCATTTTTAACTGTATTTTAGTATTCCGTAATTTTTTTTCTTGTAGTTTGTAAATAATACTTGAAAAAAAGAGAGCATAAGCGCTTAGGTGTTTCCAAATTATTTTGAGTGACATCAATTGCAAACAATTCAATGATGATCTTAATTTATTAGAAATCTCACTCATCCAAATGTTGAGTTGCAGCTTGTCAACTCTGCCAAATGATTCTTCAGTTATTCAGAGCTTTATCTGGAACCTGTCAACAGGCTTTTATGCCACTGTTTAATTAGCCCCCCCCCCTTATGTGGATTGGGAAATAATTCTGTGGCCGGTTTGGTGAATGGATGGGTAGGTAGACAGATGACATCTTTCAGTTCCAATTCTTTTCACAGGTATGTGTAAGCTTACAGAATAAAGTTTATTGGAACCACGTGGCACTGAACTAAGGGGCATTTACATTGAAGAGAACCAGTGTGGTATAGTGCTTATAATAACAAAATGACAAGTTGGAAGGGACCTTCTAGTCCAATTCCCTGCTCAGGCAGGAGATCCTATACCATTTCAGACAAATGGTTGTCCAATCTGTTCTTAAAAACCTCTAGTGATGGAGCACCCACAACTTCTGGAGGCAAGTTGTTCCAATAATTAATTGTTCTGTCAGGAAATTTCTCCTTAGTTCTAGGTTGCTTTTCTTCTTGATCAATTGAATGTTGAATTTAGAGCCAGGATTTAAAGGTCAAGATTCAAATCTACTCACAACCATGGGAATTCATTAAATCGTGCCAGTCAGTTTCTGTCACCCTAGATTATCCCATGAGTATGTTGTGTAAAAAAATGAGGACAATATTGTATTCACCACCCAGTAAGAAATGCAGGATGTAAATCAGATCAGATCAGATCAGATCAATCATCTTTTTAAAAGGAGTTCCAATAGCATTAGGCTTCCTAAGAAATGCAATTATATTAAAAAAAATCATTGAAAGCTTGTCTTGCATGGTTCTTTATTTTATTTATTTTTGTTCCTAGTTGAAGAAACTTTATTAACATTCTGTGGCTATAAAGTGGCTTGGAATAATAGTGCAAGGCAATCCATTACTGCAGATTAATGGAGCAGATTAGAAATAGGGCAGTTTATGGAATTTGGTTTGGCTGAAATGTCCTTTCAGGTATGTTCTTTCCCAAAAAAAATAATTGTTCTTCATAAGTGTACACTTAAGAAAAGGACACATTTAGAAAATACAAAACAATTTTCATCTTAAAAAATACAAAATCCATATTAAAGTTTTTTCCCCCCTCACTTTTTCAATAGCATGATTGTGGTGTGCTTTGCATGAACTCAGCATTTTGCCACTGTAAGGACATCTACATAAACCATGACTGACCTTACAAAATCATAAATGGTACCTGGAAAAATGCAATGGAAAACAATTGCTGAGTGGAATAGACATTTTTCCTATGTTCTCTGCTTGGTAATGTTGCGCAAGTTTCAATTCTTATCTAATTACATCAACTCTTTCCAAACCTCTGAAATGCAAAGTACATTTCCCCCCCTAATATACTGTACTTTTATGCCTGAAAAAAAAAAGACTTTCATAGTATGTACAAATTAGAATGGCTCACTTTGGTGAGATACACATTATTTTTGTCTCTCTGCCTGAATTTTAGTACCCGTGTATGTTCCTAGATGGTGCAGACTCAGTGGACTGAACACTTACGGAAAATAATAAGTTGTCCCAAGATGGATTACTTTGCCCCTTCCTAACCCATGCCATTTCTTTCTCAGATTTTGGTTTATCCAATCTTCTTCTAAATCTTTGATTTCATATTTATCTTTATCTCCTTAGTGATTTAAAGGCTCCATTAATTGTTTAAAACTAAAGATTTGTTATTCATCTTTAGCTGTACTCTACTTGAATTTTCATCTGTCTGAGATATTTTCTCTGGAAGTTGAGGTGGGAGATATTTTTTTAAGGTCTATACAGTATTTCATGGTCCTCCCCCCTCATCTTGTATGAGAACAATATCTCCTCCTTTCCCTTGCCTCTTACAGTAACGTTTATGGAATTACATTTGTCCAACTTCTTTAGTTTTTTGTGGTTGAGCAGTTACAGTGCCAAGTAGAAAGCTTGCCACTGACATTCTTCATAGATTCAACACTTAATCCAAAGGAACAGTAGTATGAGACAGATGTTTTTGTACTCTTCTGAACCTTTGCATCGAAAGCAATTAAAAATAGATTTAATAGTCTGAAAGAAGAAGCTGAAGAGGAGCCTAAACTTTAATAGAAAACAATGAACTTGAAAGGTATGATAGTTCCTGTTATACAACTGGCCCTTTGGTGCAGTCAGAACAATCTGGAGCTGAACACACTTAAAACTGTAGAGATAATAGTAGATTTTAGGAGGACCCTTCCTATTCTAAAACCCCTTACAATATTAGACAACGCAGTATCAGCAGTAGAGACTGCTTGACGTTTCTGGATTCTATAATCTCCCAGGACTTGAAATGGACTAAGCTGATTTAGTTCTAATAAAACTAGAAGTTTGCTGAAGAATTGTTCTAAGTTGCTCTATCAGATATCGACCTCTTAAGATGCATAGAATCTATAAATTTAAGCCAACACTTTGAATTAGTCTTGAAGATGAATTGGAAACTAGTGGAGACCAAAAGGACCGGCACAATAATTTCCAAAGACTTCTGGTAACACAAGTCAAAGTTCAGTATGCATCAATGACTATGACTTTAAACAGCACTTTTTCCTAAAAATGGAAGGTTTGTATTCTAAACAGTCCCCTTTCAGGTGGCAATGGCAAACCAATGGGGGCAAGAAAATTGCATGTGTGTGTCATATAGTCATCAGTAGTCAATCTCAGCTCACTAAAGTCTTTATTATATCCTTTAGATGTATATACCATAGCACATATATACACTGAATCTTTTCTCTTTTTTTTCTTGATGATAATGTATTTCTTCTTTTTGGATAGGGCCTAATTGATCTTCCTAGTACTCTCATCGGTTTTGTTTTTGCTTTGTTTTTGTTTTCAAAAATAAAGATAAAGGTTTCCCTTTCCAGTCGTGTCCGACTCTAGGGGATGATGCTCATCTCCGTTTCTTAGCTGAGGGAGCCAGCTTAGTCCAAAGACATTTCCGTGGTCATGTGGTCAGCATGGCTATACGCCAAAGGCACACAGAATACTGTTACCTTCCCACCAAAGTGGTTCCTATTTATCTACTCGCATTTGCATGCTTTTGAATTGCTAGGTCGGCAGGAACTGGAACAGGAAAGGGAGCTCATCCCATTGTGCGGTGCTCAGGTCTCAAACACTGCTGAACAGACTAAAAAAAAGTGGAGAAGCATGTTTGCCTTTAATAATTTTAATAATTTTGATTGTACAAGGGAATATTAATTAAGCAATCCAGGTTTTAATATGTGACTTCACCCTCTTATAAGTCTATGCTCTCTCCCTCTCCCTCTCCTCCCCTCTCTCTATATACACACACACATACTCTCTTTGTATATAATATATACCTAATATATACATACACATTTACGTATACAATTACATATATAGTACATGCACACACACACATATGAATGTATTATAGCTGCGACAGTTGGACTTAAAATGTATGCATTGCATTCAAACACACTAGCAGTGCCTGTTTTGAACATGTGTGCATCTTTGTCCTTGTTGCTTTTTTTCTTAATCTCTCTGTAGGTAGGAAGGAAGGAGGCAAATGTAAATCTGAATGTCACCGCAGAATTAATGGCTTAGTAAACAAGCTGAATTAATCCACCATTAGGTGTACAACTGTTTTTCAAAGTTCTGCCTGCATCTTGAAGACAACAGCAAATTAGCTGGCAAGAGGGACATCTAGTGTTAACTTGGCTGAAGTGCTATTTTCTTCCAAAAGTGATGAATTCTCTTGATTACAAAGACTCCTAGATCAAGCTGGTGCAGAAATGGTAATTAGTTAAACCTTATTCTGCAGGGGTTCATTTAAGGATAAGACAAACTTCAAGTAAAAGATGTTTCAGACATCTGTGCCTTCCTTTGGAAAGTGGCAGCCACAACTGTGAGATTTATTATTATGTATATTGCAATTCACAAGAAAAAGGATAGGGCTCTGATCTTACGGTTGTGGCCATCATCTTAATTTTTTGACCCCCTGCAAACCCTCCTATTTATAAAGAACAGTACATCAGACAGGTTTTTTGGTAAAACTAAGTCTGTTAGCTTTCTTAACAAGTTCTCAAGGAAATAGAACTTTTATAAGAGCATAATCAGTGTCCAGCTGTTTCAGACTCTTGGTCCATTTGGCTGAGCCAAGTGTTCTCACAATGGCTAACCAGCTGTGCAAGGAAGCCCACTAGCTTCTCATCAGATGCCCTTCAGAGGCATACGCTGCCAACAAGGATAATTACATTTGAAAAATAAATCAATATATAAGCAAGCAAGCAAATAAATATTAGCCACTGATCCCTGGGACTTCTCTGACATGCTCTAACCAGCACCACGTCTCATGGTAACAAATTCCAAACTTTACTTACAAGTTGGATGAACAAAAAAATTATTTCGCCTGTCCTGGGTCTCTTCCAGGATTCAATTTCATCTTATTTACGAATTTATTAAAACAGAACATTGTACTTTTCTTAGCACTGCTGAAGATTTTTGTTTCTCCCGCCTTGAAACTAAATCCTGACTGGGCATGGAAAGCTCAGATGTCAGTTCTGGAGCTTCGGTAGGACTGACCGCAGCTGTTTACTGGTAACCCATGCTTCCCTGCAAGTCTTATTTAAAAATGAAGAGACAGTTAACGTAACAGGGAGAAGGAAAATCCTGCAGCCCGTCACGTAAGAATCCAATGCTGGTGATAGTTTTCCAGAACAGAGTGGCTGCTGTGGATAGGCATGTGACAGGAAATGTGCTTTTAGAAACCTACAAATACTCTGTTTGTGACAGGTGCTGCATAAATCAGGCACTTGACCAATTACATCAAATAACATTTTAAAGAAGAGGAAGGAGGAGGAGTGCTTCCTCTCCCCAGTAACGTTAACTAGGCGCAGTTACACTTTTGTCTTCTTGAGTAGCTGTTTTGGGTTGCTTAATAGTTACTAACTTCATGCACCGCTCCACAACTGCAGTAATGCAGGTTTAAAAATAAAGATTATGTGGCTATTCATGGCCAAGCAGAGGTGGAGATTATGCAGTGAAAAATAGCTATGCAAGAGAACCTACAAGGAGTTTTTTGCCTGCAAAGTCTCCCCCATCCAGTACAGAAGAGGAAATAGCAGGGAGTGTGTGTTACAAAATAGCTTATTTTTACTCTTAGTAGTAAGCATTAAAATTGAGTAGCATGAAGAAGCTGTAATCCCTGGGGAAAAAAAAACCCAATCACAAAAGTAACCTGAGAAGAAAACAGACAAAAACAGGGGGGAAAGAACTTGGGGATGGATCACCACTATTCATGGCTATTTCTAGGGTAAAATGCTCATTGAGATTGGCTCAGGTGCCAAGGTACTCAAAATCAGTTTTAAAAACAATTATTGCCTACCCACTTTGCAAGAACAATGATTATGCAATTACTTCTGAAAATGATAGGGCAGAATTGACAAAATTTTAATCTTGTTCAGAACAAGCACAAGATTAAGGTGGTAATGAAATCCTTCAAAGGTTGCACTTCCATCAATAAACTGTGAAAGCAAGTTGCTATGGGAAACCGATCAGTATTTATATGGTTAGACAGGCAAGTCTATCTGAAAGTAAACAAATCTCTGGGATCGGATGGGTTTTCGGTTAAATACTCTAACACTTGAAGGCACGATGTTTGTGGTCATGTTTGAGATTAATGTTTATAACAACATCAAACCCAAATGTTTGGAATGAAGCAAGGATTTAATTATTATCCCAGAACTGCACATGTAGGAAGATTTGCTTTTTTGGTCTTCTAGAGGTTTTTTTTATTGTTAAATCAGAACTGTGAAATCTCTCTCATTATTGTAGCTAAGTGCCTGAAAAGATTAAATATAAATACATAAATATAACCAACCGTTTTACTACATATATATTATTATCAGATAAGACCTGTTATTTATGAATTAAATTAGTTAATAAAAGTTAACCCTGGAAAGCTTATTAATGTAAAGGTTTGGCCATGTTGGCTAGGAGTCATGGGCACTGCAGTTTCATTAATTCTAGCGGGGGATCAGGTTGGTGAATGCCAAATCCTTGCAGCAAACTACAGTAGATCCAAATCCATGCAATAAATAATTGTAGACATTTTTGTATTGTAGTAGACCACATCATCAAACAAACCTATTCAGAATTCTCACTTGGAGCATAAATGACCAGGTTCAAATTATTCTACTTCAGACACATTATGTGAGGATCCAGCTCTCTGGAGAAGGTTCTACAGTAATGCTGGGAAAGGTAGAAGGAAAAAGAAGAAGAGATGGATGGATTGAGTTATAGTGGCAATAAGTGCACCATTGGAAGAGCTGAAAGACCAGGTTAGGGACAGCTCATCATGGAGAAAATCTCTCTGTGTGACCACTAAGAGTTGACAACATCTTGATGGCATGTAATCTCTCTCTCTCTCTCTCTCTCTCTCTCTCTCTCTCTCACACACACACACACACGACTAGAGGCAAAGTCTGTAAATTTTCGGACTACAAATATACTGTACTGAAATATAAAGGAGCAACTGAATGTGATCCATCAATCTTAAAATATAGGTATTCTGGAAAGCATGGAAAGTCCAATTAAATTAATGATCAGCTTTGATATTTTTGGCATCTGTTTCCTATCAACTGCAGAGCATTTGTCAGATAAAATTCCACTCCCTTGATACAATTTCTATGGAGGTAGCCAGAGCAGTCTTGCTCTATTTGAAGAATCTGATTGGACCTGATCAATCAATCAATCAGAATAGAGCTGGAAAGGACCTTGGAGGTCTTCTAGTCCAACCCCCTGCTCAGGCAGGAGACCCTATGCCATTTCAGACAAGTGACTGTCTAGTCACTTCTTAAAAACATCCAGTGTTGAAGCATCCACAATTTCTGAAGGCATGCTGTTCTACTGGTTAATTGTTCTAACTGTCAGGAAATTTCTTCTTAGTTCCAGGTTGCTTCTCTCCTTGATTAGTTTCCATCCATTGTTTCTTGTCCTCCTGCCTACAGGTGCTTTGTAAATAAGTTGACCCCTTCCTCTTTGTGGCAACTTCTCAAATACCAGAATACGGCTATCATGTCACCCCTAGTCTTTCTTTTCTCTAGACTAGCCAAACCTAATTCCTGAAACAGTTCTTCATATGTTTTAGTCTCCAGGCCTTTAATTATCTTAGTTGCTCTTCTTTCACTTTTTCCAAAGTCTCAACATCTTTTTTGTAATGTGGTGATCAAAACTGGATACAATATTCCAGGTGTGGCCTTACTAAGGCTTTATAAAGTGGTACTAATACTTCACGTGCTTTTGATTCTATGCCTCTGTTTATACAACTAAGGATTGTATTAGCTTTTTTGGCTGCTGCTGCACACTGCTGGCTCATATTTAAGTGATCGTCCACTAGGACTCTAAGGTCCCTTTCACAGTTACTGTTTTTGAGCCAGGTTTTGCCTAATCTGTACTTGTACCTTTGGTTTTTCCTGCCTAAGCGTAAAACCTTGCTTTTCTCCACATTAAATTTCATGTTGTTAGATAGAGCCCATTGTTCAAGTCAAGATCTTTTTGAATTCTGAGCTTGTCTTCTGGGGTATTGGCTATTCTTGCCAGCTTAGTGTCATCTACAAATTTGATGAGTTCCCCTTCTATTCCCTCATCTAAGTCATTTAAGATATTGAAGAATACTGGGCCTCAGACGGAACCCTGTAGCACCCTATTGCTTACTTCCCTCCATTAGATGTAGTACCATTAAGGACAACTTGTTGAGTACAGTTTGTCAGCCAGTTACAAATCCATCTGGTGATGATGCTGTCTATCCCATATTTTTCTAGCTTACCAAGAATAGGTTATGGTCTACTTTGTCGAATGCTTTGCTGAAGTCTAAGTATACTATCTCCACAGCATTTCACTGGTCTACTAATTTAGTCACTTTTAGTCACTGATGAAGTAGACAGAGTCTTCATGTCTATCTTTGGCCACTATCTTTAGATCCATGATTCTCCTGGTTGGCGAAGGCCTCCTGGGAAGTGACAGGAGGCTGGGTTCTAGTGGTGGTGGTGAATTCTTCCTTGAGAGAGGAGATTGTCCCTTCATCTTTTAAAATGGTATTGGTTCACTAACCTCAATCATGCTGGACAATTTGCTTCCAGTATCCAACCTTTATTTTTTAGGGAAGGTTATAAAAAAGTGGTCACATAATAACTTCAGGGGATCCTGAATGAGGTGGATTATCTGAACCTCCTGCAGTCTTACTTTCAGTCCAAGGTATGAGATTTAAACAGCATTAAAGATGAAATGTTTCTACTACACAATAACATTTTAGGCATGAATAGTGAATAGAAATGAACTGGAACTGGATACTCTGAATCAAAAGATCATGTTGTTTTCTACTCAGGACATGAAAACCAATGGCATTGTTTTTATAGTCAGAAAAGATACAGCAAAGATAATATTTGGATATATAATGCCATCAATGACCAGATAATATCAATTTGATTTTTGCAGACAACTCTTTAATATGATGATTATCCAAAGTCATACTCCAACCATTGATACAGAAAAAGAGGAGGCTGATGAGTTTTATGGTCAAGTTCAATCTAAAGTTGACAGAATATATTTGTGGTTGGATACCAGAATGCCAAAGTTGCAAATATTAAGGAGGTTTGAATATATATTTTGGATTGTATGGCCTAGGAATCAGGAATGAATCAAGAGAATGTCTTATCAGTTTCTGCCAATCTGATTATTTTTTTCATTGCTAAGTCTTCAAACAAGCAAAATAAAATGTACAGTATATTACCAGATGGAGCACAGAAAAATGAAATGTATTATATTATTCATACAAGTATGTAGAAGAGTTCAGTTAGCAAGGTGTGATCAGGGACTGATTGTGGAACAGATCACCATATGCTCTTATATGAATTCCAAGTTCCAAGTCAATCTAAAGCAGCAGAAGAAAACCAACCAGTTTTCATCATATGATCCTGAGCATGTACCCATCCTTTCCAGGGCAAACATCAGGAACTGCTTTGAAGTTCTGAATGTTGTTGATAAAATACCAGAGGAACCATTGGAAATGATTCTACATCTCTATCAAACTTCCCTTCTAGCAGTTAGACATCCCAATTCCTGATTCTTCCAATTACCCTACTGTCATACCCAGGTGCTGATTTGACAAGGTCATTACAATTACACTTACTATACCTTCATGATCTCCTAATTAGACTTTGGAATCCTACACCCAGTTCCTCCATCCTGGGGGAAAGTATTTTCCCGTTGCCCTTGTCTCTCATCTGAAGGGAGGCTTGTAGCATCAATAACAATGATTTCCTAGTGTCCCAGTCCAATTCACTGCCATCTCCTCACATTCAAGCAGCTCACCCTCTTTTGAATTCTTCATTGTAAATAAACAAATCCTCTTTCTCAGTTCTTGAGTAACCTCTAAATCCAGTTTTAATTCACTGTTCAGTTCTTGCCTCCAAGTTTGGAGAAGAAAATCCCCTACTAATTTCCCCACTAACAGCAATTAATACTGTAAAGATTTTATTCAGATTTTCTCCACTGTACTGTTGAACCCAACAGTCAAAAGAATAACCATTGATCTGCAAATAAATCAGTACGGTCAGCAGAGATTACTGTATCACATAGTGTTCTATTTTTAGAGCTATGTCACTTTCTGACTTTTTAGGAAGGCTTTAACATTTCAAAGAAGGATTCTATGTGGCCCATCTGCAGTTTTAAACAAATACCACAATAGCTGCATAAGCAAAACCTTACTGTCTCATATGGAAAAGCTCTCACTGCTAATTCCTGATGAAAAGCAGAAGGCTAGAGCTACTGCGTGGGAGGAGTGAGACAGATACTATTGGATCTGATTTTTTTTTTCTTTCTTTCTCTAAATGAAAATCTGTTAAAGGATGGCATATCAGTGTTTCCGCTGATGTAGGAATTTGCCCAACTTGGTAGACCTTGTATATATGTTGCCCTAAAATTCCTAGTATCTCCAGTCAGCACTGAAGAGAGAGCACCAGAATAGAAGACCGACAAAGAAATCTGACATTTGTTTCTTACCTCCTTTTAGTTTACCGGGTTTCCAGAAAATTTTATTTGGGGAAAAGTTGGAAAGTTGGTATTACAACATTATAAAATCACAAAATATATTTCTCAGAGTATCTTTCTTAGGAGGAAAACATAAATAAGAAAGAACCTAAGGCTCCAAATATTGATATTTCTACATGGGTATGTATGTTGGTTTCTATATCTTAAAGGTAAGAGCCAGTTTAATGTTATGGTTAAGGCATCTGGCTAGAAAGGGGAATATTGTGAGTTCTACTTCGGTCCTAGACACAAAGCCAGCTGGGTGCTTTGGGTCAATCATTTACTCTCAGTCCTCCTAGGAAGGAGGCAATGGCAAACCACTTCTGAAAAACCTTGCCAAGAAAACTGCAGGGACCTGTCAAGCAATATCTAAGAATTGGACACAATTCAACGGAAGGAAAAAAAAAAATTCTATGCCCTCAAGTTGAGCTCAGCTCCAGGTAACTGCTCCCATTCCAGGTTTATCAGTGTTAACAGATTTATTATTCTCTGTAACCTACTTAGTATTCACAATGTTCTCATCTAGGCAGAGTCAAAATATTTTTATCATATAGATTCCCATAGAAGAAAAAAAAACCCCTATATTTACATTGTTTTCATTCATTATCTCAATGGCACCTTTTCAATGGCCTAGTTCAAATACCCTGAGAGGCGCAGAGATTAAAGTGCAGTATTGCAGGGAAACTGCCCACAGCCTGGAGTTCAATTCAGACAGGGCTCAAGGTTGACTCAGCCTTCCATCCTTCCAAGGTCAGCAAAATGACCCTGATTGTTGGGGGCAATATGCTGATGTTGTAAACTGTCCAGAGAGTGCTGCAAAGTGCTATGGGGTGGTATGTAAGCCTAAATGTATTGCTATTGCTAATACCGCACTAAAAGACAATGTGGATCATTTGATTTGGCTTAATGTGAAATACATTACCCAACCACTGTTATTAATAAACAGTGCTTAGGGCTCAATGCATTGTGCAAAACCAACCAATTCTTATGGCATTAACCAACCTTACAGTTAGATGGGCAGCCAATAAATAAAATATAAATAAGTAAAATTCTGGCTATTACAATATCTACCCCTCGGTCAGAATTCAGGGCTGGTATAGAACCAAATCCACACTGATCACGCTTTTATAGATGATTTCTGGGATTTATTTATTTATTTAACTTTATATGCTGCACATTTCGCTATCCAGGTATAACTAGGATAGG
The DNA here is from genome assembly GCA_023970755.1 of Azemiops feae. Taxonomy (NCBI): domain Eukaryota; kingdom Metazoa; phylum Chordata; class Lepidosauria; order Squamata; family Viperidae; genus Azemiops; species Azemiops feae. Next base: position 2,337,969 of record JALGBA010003987.1, on the reverse strand, counting down.
GGAAGCAACCCCCTCTTAATTCTGCTTGCTATTTCAATAGCTTTTGATACTATGGTATCCTGAACTGCTGCAAGGATTGGAAGTGCAGACACTGTTCTACAGTAGCTCTCCTCCTTCTTAAGTGGGCAGATCCAGTCAGTGGAAGCATGGTGAGAGGTTGAGCCTAGGATCCTCTGCGTTTGTGGTGCTGCTGCAGAAGTTGAGTTTTTCCCTATTTATGTAAATAGCAATAGCAATAGCACTTAGACATATATACCGCTTCACACAGTGCTTTACAGCCCTCTCTAAGCAGTTTACAGAGTCAACCTTCAACAATCTGGGTCCTCATTTTACCGACCTCGGAAGGATGGGAGGCTGAGTCAACCTTGAGCCAGTCAGGATCAAACTTCTGGCAGTCGGCAGAATTAACTTGCAATACTGCATTCCAACCACTGCACCACCACGGCCCCAGTAAAGCCACTGGGGAAGGGCATCTACTGACTCAGGGTCAGGCATATTCATTTATTTTACATAAATGTAAATAATGCTCAGCTGTCTATCTCACAAAGCCAAAGAGGAGATGTGCTTAAGATTCTGCCTTTATGCCTCAAGGCTGTGATGGTCTAAATGGAGAGAACCTGGCTTAGAGGTAATCCCAGCAAGATGGTTTTGAATGCAGATGTCTTCTTATTCTAGATAGATTCTGTCTATGGCTCTGGGTGAGATTATGCTCCTTTGTATAGATTTTTTAAAAAATTGATTCTATGCCATTAAGTCAACGTCAAGTCCTACAGTCTCCCCATATAGATTTTTCTTCAAGACTTCTACATAGAGATGGCTCTTAATCTGCCAGAACTCAATTCTGCTTGGAAATAGGAAGTAATTGTGTCTCAGAGAGTGTTTGTTGAGTTTCATCTTGTGTCCCAGTTATGATGTTTCCTGGGATCAGGAGACTTTGCTGACAGCTGATTATATGCTTTCGCCACCATACCTTTTGCTCACTGCACTGAGGCTCTCCCTGAAGATCTCCTGGAAACTGCAAGTGGTTCAGAAAACAATACCTCAAGTAGTTAGGGATGGAAAGTAATGTGTTACGTAACACTCTGCTTTGAGAACTTCCCTGTCTACTGGTTTGTTTGTTTCCAGGTGCAATTCAAGGTACAGATTATCACCTTTAGATCCATCCAAATTCAGGACCTGAATAGCTGCAGGATTACCTTCATTATTGGTATATGCTCATCATTTAAAATCCAGAAGAGGAGGCTTCCTCAGAATCCCTACTCTTAAGGATCGTCACTTGCAGGGATCTAGATCAAGCCTTCTAAAACTCTGTTCTCTTTCTCTGGAAAAAGTTATCAGATGCCACCTGACTGTTAGTTTTTCATAAAGCCATCATATTTTTCATAAAGCCATTGTTTTAGCAAGTCTGTGGATCCTGAAGGATTAGTCTTCATATACTTTATTGTGTATATGGATTGTGGTTATTTTTTGTCCCTGGGAAATGTAACTGTTACATTATGTTCTTGTTTTTAATCTTATTACTGCTTTGGTGGTCTTAAACCTCTCAGAGTCATATATTAATTGACTGCCATATGAGCTTGGTAAAACTAATTGACTACATGCAAACTATAGTGAAGCAAACTATAGTTCATAGCACAATAAGGCAATTTTCCCCAGTATCATAAAGGGGAAGATTGCCTTATTGGAAGTATGTTACATGTCAATTTCCATAATTCCTAGACAGTATTAACCTGAACCTTCATAATAATATAATGCAAAAAGGATCAAAGATACTTAAATGTTATTATTATTCACACCTTATTTGTTTTTAGCAAAAGGCAATCACTACATATTGTAGATATTCAAGCTATAGAGGATAAATTAAAATGACCCTATCTGTAACTCAATTTAATTACAATAAAATCCAGACCTCTTTACTTGCTACATTTTTTACTGACTGAGATAAAACAATATCCGAGTAGCTAAACAACAAATTGTAAATAATGCCAGACTTTGTTAGTATGAAGTGGAAGCATCAGCTACTTTTATTATTTGTTTTTAGCTGCTTATAATCTAATGGAACCTAGTTTTATAGAGTGCTACAAGCAGAGCAAAACAAGAACTGTAGCTTAAGCAGGTCAATGTGCAGGGGCTGTACTCCATTAGAATCAAAAGATGACAAATAGTTTCTCAGCTATATCCAATTTCGGGATCTTTCAGGAGATGCATCTAGGTATCCAGAGGCTGGCTCTGGATATGTGTTCAAAGTTACTGATGTAGCTCTGTATATATAGAGGTAAAATGGAATATAAGAATAACAGGGAAGCATCTCTTTGTAGCTCCCGATTAATTACTGTGCTCTGATCTATGTTGTTACCAAAACTTAAAGAGAATGTCAGGAATGTGGTGTGCTCTTTTTCTTTGGAAGCAGTTCAGTACTTTTCTTCTTCCACAAAAGAAGAAGCAACTCTGTCTGCAATCTTTCCAGAACTAATTCATGCATAATTAAGATAGTTTGGGTACCCGAAGAGACTATGGAGGGCTCTCGACTTCTGTAGGGCAAAGTATTTTGTAGCAATATTCCATGTCAAACTTTTGCTATGCTCTCTTTGGAATTAATTCATAAAAAGCTTCCCTTCCCCAGCCATGAAAGACATTTGCTTACCTGGTGACAAGGGACTCACAGAAAGGCTCCTGCGTATGAACTGTCTGCTTCAGTTCAGCATTTAATAGCACGTCTGACCCAACCAATCTGCTGATCTAGAAAGAGTTGACTGAATAGCCTGACTCATATATGGAGAGAGAGAGAGAAAGAGAGAGAGAAAGAAAAGAAGAAGAAGAAGAAGAAGAAGAAGAAGAAGAAGAAGAAAAAGAAGAAGAAGAAGAAGAAGAAGAAGAAGAAGAAGAAGAAGAAGAAGAAGAAGAAGAAGAAGAAGAAGAAGAAGAAGAAGAAGAAGAAGAAGAAGAAGAAGAAGAAGAAGAAGAAGAAGAAGAAGAAGAAGAAGAAGAAGAAGAAGAAGAAGAAGAAAACAGCAGCAAGGAAGAAGACTCTGTCTACATATTTTTCTTCTGGATTCTCTCAGAACATATGCTAAGACGTTGCTTTATAACTACTAGGCAGATTTCTTCTATGTGGACAGTTGAAAAAGGAACAGTGAGGCAAGCCTACTGGGGTTTGCAACATTTATGCCTGATGAGTAACTTAATACTGAAATGATAGCTGGGATTGGCCCTTAGTTCTGTGGAGAGTGTTCCACTATCTGTAGACTGAAGAAGAAAAATAAATTATGGCTTATTGAGTTGCAGGAAAAAACCCCAAAACTATTGGCTTTCTTCCCCCGTTTTCCGAGTAATCATGTGTCCAAGCAAGCCACATCAAATAATGTTATCATTGCTCAAGACTCTTCAGTTTAAAATGGAAAGTGTCATTAGTCACTACAGCCAACAAAAGACATCAAACAGATGGGCAGTGACCTACCACAACAAATGAATCATTCTGATCTCTTCTTCAGACACATGCTCTTGCTTCTGTACCTGAGAGCATTCAAAAGACACAATTTGGGCAGGTAGGAATCACTTTGGATTTCAGCAAAAGGCAATGCAGAAGATTCTATACAAAGTAAGTGACCATGTGAATATTTATTAGATGCTATACTTACATCAAGGAAATCCAGATTCAGGACCTTTGCTGTTAGCTAAATAGTTGCACTTAGACCTGTTGCTACGGTATATCTCAGCTACATTAAGTTGCTACAAGAATAAAAGGATATGATAATATTGTTTGAAAAAAACTCTTTGGTCCAAAATGCTTTGGACAACTTTCAACAAAGTTCCATGCCAAAGTGTTTTGGGACAAAGGACAGATATTGCTTCATTAATGTCATAAGAGAAAAGAAGAGGAAAGGTAACATCTGTTAGAATCCAAACTAATTTTCTGTGATGGGATTCTTTTGACCCCAACAGATCCTATGTTTTACTCAAAATTGCTCAGGAGGTCTTCCAGCCTTCAAGAGAGCTTTTCAAGGCACACAGCAAGAAAACCCAGTGATTCTCTATACATTTTCTCTCTGGCACTGAGCGTCCTTAGCTGTAACTCTGAAGAAATAAAGGCCAAGGAAATATGTGCAAGGAAAGAAATGGGTTTCTGAATTCTTCCTCTGGAGTCGTGGCATTCTAAGTAACCTCAAAGAAGAAAATCTAATGAATCATTCAGCCCCTTGGATTTCTGCCCAAGGATTGTTGCATTGCAATTTGTGATATGTGACATGGAATCTGGCTCAATGTCCAAAGAAGTTAATCTCTATATGTTTTTCAATTATTTCTTATTAAACTTCTAGATGACTCTAGGTTGTTATCTGGTGGTTAAACATTTTCTGGGAATACTACACTATGGCTATTTTATTTCATTATCCTTTTTGTGGTAATTGCTAAGGAAAGTGATAATGTTTTGGCAGTATTTTGATTTGGAAGGGCTGGGCTTTGAAATATTTCGAAACAGAAAGCGTGATAGAAATCTAAAATAGTTGACTCCCTGTTGACACTCTGGTGTAGTTAATTAAACCAGATATTCCCATCACTTTCCTTTGTCTTGTCTGCTCCTTCTTGTTTTGTTTTTACACATACCTAAATGTCAGACCACAAAAGCAATACAACTCAGGTTTGTTTGGTGTTTTCTGCAGGTGTGGCTTCCGTAGCACAAAAATCCTGCCCTGAATCACTCCTACAAAAGCAGTTAGCCATTTCCTCCTGCTCCATATTGCAGGAAAATAAGCCCATACAAAAACAACAATCACCTCTGGACCAAGGCAGGACATTTAATAGGTTTATTTCACCATGCCATTTTTAGACACCATTCTGTCCCTTTTCCTCTGCTTCACTTTTTAGGCCTTCCTGAAAATATAAATAATGGCCAGTTATTTGTGGTCAGCAAATCAGCCACTCAGAATTTATCCTGGACACTGAGACCAGAGCTTGAAACAGGATATATTTCATCTCCAGGTGTTGGTTGCTGTGCTAATCCAGTCAAAAAAAAAAACTAATGTCCAAATGGAGCCAAATGAAAAGAATCACATTTTCCCCTCATCTCCATTTTCAAAAGATAAGATCTGAGATTAGCTCTAGTCTTAGATTGTGTTTTTCACACTAAGGACCTCAGACATGTAGAACGGCCGTTATTTGAGCCCAGAGTTTTTTCAAGGCAGCCTGACCTAACTATAGCACTGTTATGAGGAAGAGAGACTAAATCATGTTTGCAGACATCCTTCTGCAGATCTGGGGAGATGGAAACAATTAACCATGTGTTGTTATAATTGTTATTTCTACAGGGTATTCAAAATTATCCTATCTTATCCCTGCTGTGTCAATATCCAGGAAGAACAGACAATTATGACATGAACTTCCTCTCTGGTAACAGCTGATATAAGGCTGCACACTGTTATTCTGCCTTTTTAATTCTACCTTGATGGACTCGGCTGTTCACTGGGCAAAATAAAATGAAGTTGATTGGAAGACAGGGCAGTACTGAACCGGTGGAGAAGATACTCCTGATATTCCTTTTCAACTACTTTTACATATTATAAAATTGGTTGCAGATAATCCAATATATAAAACATTCTCTTACTTTAATACATAAAAACCATCAAAGTGTAACATGAGGGTACACATTCCAGACAAAGGCTGGATTCAAGCAACACAATAAACATCAATACAAAAGAAACAGTACATATGATGACTTAGTGTAATATGTGAACCCAGTCAATGAGTTGTCCCAAACCATTCTCTAACACATGGAATGTGCAGCTCAAACCATGACTTTTAGACACAAAGCAATTGTGCTTCTTTAGGTGACATGTACAAAACAGCCCCAAATTTCTTTTGCCAAGGAACGTGGAAAGTTCTCTGAGGATAACAAGAAGCATAGGGTATGGTCAGGGATGGAGGGAATGGGGATCTGCAAGCCCAATGTTTCTGCATTTTGTTTTATTTTAAATGCTGAAAATGATTTCAGAATTAAAAATGGCAAGTGACGGTGAAGAAGAACTGCTAATGCATTGCAGAATTCCAATCTATGGCTGTCAAATGATGATGATGATGATGACGATGATGACGATGATGATGATGACGACAACAACAACAACAACAACAACAACAACAATAATAATAATAATAATAATAATAGCAGCATTATTAGAAGGATTAATTCAGAATTTTGCAATGAATACAGTGAGAAAAAAAGGTACATATGTAGTATTTGTTATAGTACTGATAATTTTCACTCGTTTCATTTAACTCACCAGTCCTTGCATCTTTATTTCACAGTGGATACTTCTTCTTTGTAACCTATAATGGGATAGGAATAAATATATCTCCTGAAATAATTTTCTTATAAGAAGATAGTTCCTTTGCAGAACACAATTACATCAGGTAGGAAATGGAATGCTGTGGCTTGCTGATAGAGTATGGGGCAGTGACTTTCTCTCAGCACAAAATACTCATAGAAATGCTTAGGAGAGAACAAATGGAGGAGGAGGTGCTGTACACATGATTTTCCAGAGGAAAAATGGGATATAACCCAAATATATAAATAAAAATGATTGTATGGACTATGAATTACCTTTCTGGTACTATATTGAGACCAATACTAGAGCACAAAAGCTTATACTCAGGCTTATATTTAGTCATGTTATGCTTAATATTTTGGTTGAAGAAATATCAATAGACATATGATATCAATTGAAAAATTCCATTTTAACTTTTTAAAATTTAATTTTATTATTTTCCTGAAGTACAACATTTTTCTCTACTCTGGGCACATTCCATGAATTCCAAACTGTCCGTTCCTCTTTTCCCAAGTTAATTCCTTGTTAAATGTCTATGGAGATTCTCAGTCATCCAGGTCATGGTTGTCCCAAAGGTGCTTTTTCAAGAGGCAGCTGGACTTTCTTGTTTTTCTTTGAAGACGTTTCGCTTCTCATTCAAGACGTTTCTTCAGCTCCCCACCATCCAGTCAGAGCCCGAAGAAGCTTCTCGGCTGAGAAGTGAAACGTCTTCAAAGAAAAACAGAAAGTCCAGTTGCCTCTTGAAAAAGCATCTTTGGGTTAATTCCTTTTCTTTCTTTTTTTTAATAATGGAAATACAGTATGGGAAGGAAGGTTCAGCAAAGGATTTGTATTTGGCAAATTAAAGTAACGGGGGAAAATCTGTATTTATGAATGAGAATGGCAATTATATTTGCAAAAAATGGCTCTGCGTTGAATTTTTAAAAACTAGTTGTTTACATGAAGATTGTGTTTTCTCAATTTCTTAGAGTAGGTCATGGAAGCTTCAGTGACACCCCCCCACCACCATTCTCTTGGCCAAAACAAACACTCACAGACACCTCCAGAAAAAGCAAAGGAGTAAATGAAGGGTTTTCAGTATTCTAACCCCGGACAACAAAATTATAAGCTTGAGTTGCCAGTACTTTTAGTTCTGGGTGCTTTTTATAATTAAATCCTGTAAATGGATGCAATGCACCTTGTCCCTTATGAAACAGGCTGTTCTGCAAATAGAAAATCCCTTCTGGGATTCTATGCTGTGTTCGATTCCCCATCTCCTGTAGCAACATCCAAGTTATATATAGTCGTATCTAGAAACAAATATATATTTTGCCATTTTATGGCAAAAATGGAACAGGAATAATGGGAAAGGGTTATGCATGCATGCCTTTGAACTTTTCTCTTTTGCTAAAGGATCAGGCTAGAAACTGGGAGGCCGTGAGTTCTAGGCCAGCCCTTGGAAGTCCTTGGGCTAGTCCACCTCTCTCAGCCCTAGGAGGGAGGTAATGGCAATCCACTTCTGAAATCTTGCCAAGAAAACTGCAAGGAGCCTGTCCAGGCAGTTGCCAGGAGTCAACTGACTTAAAGGCACAAAAACAAAAACATGCAAGCTGTATGTTGGATCATCTTTGCAGGTAATATTTAGCTGGCTAAGTCGTCCTATTTCTCACTAGCCGAGAGAAGGAAAGCTCCGCACATTACTGTGTACTTGTGACCTTAAACACAAACCATCGAAGTGACTTCTTCTTTTGCTATGTCAAATATGATGATGTGGAGGCTGTTTTCCCACCTGTCCTAAGTTTTGACAGTTGTCATGGTTCCGACAGATGAAACTCTTCAAAAGAACTTCGAGGCATTGTTTACCTTAAAGAATCCTTTATTCGAGAAACAAAGTATCGGCACTACATAGTTGAAACCAGAAACTAAATTCCCTTCCCCTGGATACAAAGTAACAAAGTGCAATTCCCTCCTCCAATAAACATAAATCACATTCCCCAATTAGCTTGAAGTGCAGGCTTTCTCCCCAGCGCTCCAGCCCGCCAAAACACTATCAGCTCTGGGCCCAATATCCTTGGGTTCCCATGACTAAGTTATTATTGTTATGACTAGCTGGACTCTCATCCCTATTCCCCCTCCCAGCAGCAACTAATTCTAAAAGCAATAGAGAAAATGGCTGCATTTCCATCTGTTGTCAAAGCAAGAACATCCGATGTTAGCAGCGTTGACAACAGTATGATTGGTCAAAACAAGTTCTATTTGTGGGTTGTGATCTAAACACAAACCTTTGTATTTCTAGATTTAAATGTTCGAATGATTGCATTTTTTTAGTTTATTGTTGCTTTTTGCAATAGAATCCCAAGGAGATCATATATCATATATAATAATGGGCTTATTATATTTATATTTTGATGTTTGGTCTGGCAAGCCTAGGTAGATCCATGCAGAGAGAGAATGATAGAGGTTGACATACTTGTACAACACATATATGCAGTGAATCTATTGTATTCAATGTATACATGTGTTGTACAAATATCTTCATGTTCCCACTAAAGCAAGAAAAGTTACACATAGTACAGTATGAAATTTTATTACAAAGTCTTCTGGAAACTAAGCATAACCATTTCAATGAACATCTACAGTCTAATATTGGTGTCCGTTATCTTTCTAACTATTCAGTAGTTATTTGCAGTTTTGATTCCCAATGTTGAGGGGTTGTGGGGAAGAGGTTCTCAGTTGACTTGTCTCCTTCTTCCACGTTGCTACTGCTGAAATGTGTTGTCCATTTGTTTGCCACATTCATTCTGAATTCAATAGACATCATCATAAATATATATCCCCTTTATTTTTTGTTCTCTCACTGGAGAGGGCAGAAAATCAAAGAGGAACATGAAAGAGAAGGAATATCGGCATAGGAAGCTAAATGTGCTTAAAGCACCAAGAGAAAATAAACTAGCTTTTGTTTAATGACAGTGAGACAGAAACAGTAGGAGCAGAGTAAGTGTCTTGATCATGGATACACACTTCAACCCTTTTCTGATAGACAGAAAAGACTGGTGGCTTACAGTGGTTATAGTACTTGCCTGCAGCTTCATCCTGTAATTTGGGATCAGTTAAACACATATACAAAACAATATGTTTACTTTAAGGCCTTCAATTATAAATGCTAACTGGCCCAAAAAGGTTAGCCTTCAAAGAATGAGAAATGAGGATGGGAGTGGGGAGGTGGGATGAACTAAATTTATCTTCTTGATTGCAGTTTTGAGAAATCTAATTAAGGACTTTTTGGAATATGTGCATTAATTTAGACAGAAGATAGAAAATATGCAGTCCTAAAATTGGTCTTCCGCTACAATTACACCTGTTGAACCAGTTCCCAGAACTTTAAATCCAGTTCTCAGAAACCAAATTGTGCCCAAGATTAATGATGTAAATAGGAAAACATTTATAATACATTTTGAGTTGCATTATTCATTCCAGACATATATGTTTCAGCTTCCATGTAACCCTCACCTCTTCATGAACTAATACCCATCTGTATTACAATATCTCATGAGATTACCAGAAATGCTAGGCTTTGGGGTGTATATCTCATTTATTTATGAATTATTGCATATATAGACTGTCACTATACATAATATGGCAGGTTGTTCCTGATATGCTTCTTCCCACCCCCATACTCCTATCCTGTAATACCAGCTGTTGTAATAACTATGTTCCCTGTGCACTTGTTCAACATCATGTAATATTTTATGTGGTTGTTGTTACTATTAAGGTTGTTTATGTTGGGGAGGGCCAAAAACATATTGAGTAATTTACACATGTTCAAAATTGAGACCAGTCTGATACAGGTTATTGTCTCTCTGAAGATGCTTAACTATTTATAGAGGGCATGTAACTACTTCTGATATGTTTTACTTTCTAACTCCCAAGTCTTTTTAATAAAGTGATATTATCTTATGGATCAGCAAATCCAGCTAGCTTTTACTGAGTCAGACTGACTGACTGACTGAATAATACTGTCTATTTCCCAGCCTAAAACTTCTTTGAAGGTAGGGAAGGCTGCTTAATACTGACTAAGAAAGGCTGTCTAGGCATTTTCCTAAATTCACTTGACACTTTCAAACTGAATCTGGATACAGCCGTCAGAAAATGTGCTATAGTTATACTACTTAGACACCATATTTACTAATTCCTAGAAAATAGCAACTAATTAACTGGAATGGAAGCAGCAAAAAGCTGAATGTGATGATCGTAGAGACTAACAATATTTAGAGCAGTGGTCCCCAACCTTTACGGCTTGGCACCCGGGGGGGGAGAGGGGAACTGGCCTGTGCAAATAGTGGGCTGGTGGTGTGTGTGTGTGTGTGTGTGTGTGTGCGCATGAGCACCGGCCCACTGCTTGCACAACGTGACTGCACATGTGCGCATACTAGCCCGCCACTTGTGTAACCTGAGCTGCACACACATGAGTGTGCCAACCCATTGCTCGCACAAGTTGAGCTGCACACACAAGCACGCTGGCCTGCTGCTCATGCAAGTTGAATTACGTGTGTGTGCGCTGGCCCACCGCTTGTGCAAGTTGAGCTGCACACATGCGCGCATGTGCGCCGACTAGCCACTTTCGCGGCCCGTTTCCAAACAGGCCACGGCCTAGTAGTGGGCCGGGGCCCGGGAGTTGGAGACCCCTGATTTAGAGTATAGGGTGAGGCTTGGGGTAACTACTCTCACCTTGTTAGGCCACCAATGCTGTTCTGGTCTAAATTCCAGACTGAAATGTACTGAAATAGGTCCAGCTATTGAGAATGAGATGAGAGGTTTTCAGCATGCGAATGCTGAAAAATGGTGTTTCATACCTTGATTAAAACCTTAAGGGCATCCAGTTGCTGATATAACTGCAGGAAATACAAAATCCAAAGCTGGAATCTTATATCAAGAACCAGAAATGACATGGGAAAGTTCAATTCAGCGAAAGATGACATTAATTGACTGCTCATTGACATTCTTAGGCATCAGCAAATTGAAAAGGACTGGAATTTGATGCTTTCAGTCAGAAAAATCCTATGGCTTACTATTCAGAACACACACACACACACGCACACAGACACACACACACAAATAAAGAAGGAGGAGCATTGGAATGTAAAAATGGAAATGTTAAGAAGAAATAATGAAAGATGGACAGTGAAGATACTGAAATGGTAGATAACTTCTGGCTTTTGGAATCAAGCAAAAATGTAAAGGTAAAAGCAATCAACGAATTGGCTGCAGATTAGTGTTTGGTACAGCAGCCACAAAGACCTTGGAAAAGAGGTTACAATGTGCCTACATTTACAAAGATTAGAGTAGTTCAGATAATAGTATTCTCTGTGACCCTCTAGGGAAGCAAAAGTTGGATTTGGAGGAAGCAGGATAGAAAGAGTATTGACATGTCTGAAATAAGGTGTCGAGAATACCATGGATAGCCAAAAAAACAAAACAACAATAAGAACAAATGGCTCATTAAACAATCCAGAGTTCTCACTCAAGGCACAAATGACCTGGCTCAAATCGTCATACAGTGAAGTCTAACCCATTATGTGAAGACCTACTATAGCTCACTGGAGAAAGCTCTAATGCTGAGAAGAATTGATACTCACTCATAAATAATCAATTCTTTATTATTTAAGTCTGGACACAGCACGAACCTGATTTTTGGCATGGCTCTGAAAAGTACAGAAATCTGCTTATAGTTGACTTAAAAGGAAGAAAGTTCCTTTTCTTTTATGTATTTAAGGAAGAAATAGCATTTTATTTTTCTTATTATGGGTGCAATTCCCAAGATGGCTATTGAATTCATTTTACAACTATCCTTTTACTCTTGCTACAACTGGCCTGCACAATTGGTACCAGAAGGAAGGAGCCATGAGGCAGACCAACAGGATTTTCTTTCTCTGAGACTATTATCCCATTAAGAGAAGTTCTTAAAATATATGTTAGTTCTCTTACCAGACATAACAAGGACAGTCTTAAATGAGCAGGTAAGGAGTAGACAGAAAAAGAAATATTGCAGTGTCATACATAAGAATTAATAGATAAGCATGCATCTCCAGCTTTTATGATATTTATCATAATTTATCTTAAATATGTTTTCCAGTTATTATCTTACTGACATACGAGGGTTGGTGAATAATTGGTTATTCACTATCCTTTGAATTTAATTATTACAGTGGAAGATTTCTCCAATAATATGCAAATCATTTCAAAAAGAATACTTTGGTTACTAAACGAATGGTCCTAAGTCAACAACTACCTGTATTTATCAAGATGATGAATCTACAACAGCAGCCTCAAGACTCTCCCTAGCCTAGCATCCTCTACTTGGATGGATAATAGAACATCGACAAAACATGCTTTCAGTGACTCATTCTTCTGATGAGTCAAACTGATATGTTAATTTCCCAGATGTTATCAAAGGCAATTCCATACAAAACCTACAAGTAGACAAAACACTATAACTGAAACTTATAACTGAGATTTATGAGCTTAATTAATGCTCAGGAATGCAGTTTACATAAAGGTAATTCTTGGAATTGTTATGAAATTACTATACCCGGACTAATACTTATGCATTCAACATTGCTAATTCCAGCCCTTGCAAAAAGATCAAGTGGAAAAAATGGGGGCAACCCTAATTAATAAATGTTACTATACAAGTTAAAAACGGCGTTTTCAGGATATAACTGGAAAGTTCATTTCTTCACAATTCTTTGAGTTTTACTTTATCACTCAGGACAGGCTTCCCCAACAAATTCACAAAACAAGGATAGCAAAATCAGATGAAATTGGGAAATTAAGCAAAGTCTGCACTTAAAAAAAAAACAGTATACGAATTATACAGTAGAAATGAAAAACCATTACATTTAAATTGCTTATTAAAATATGTTTTCAAAGTGATGAAGGATTTACATGAAACACTCACAGGTGAATGCTATTCATTTCCCCCTACCATTTTCACTTTGATACGTATTTAGCCACCTGATTTCATTGTTCACTTGTTACTTTATGATAATATTAATTATCAATTAACCACCAAGCTAGATTCAAGGGTTTACTTCTGACCAATAAGCTCATATGCAATTTGGGGCTAGGAGACATGGGCTCACTTTCTATGCACTGATGGTTGATTGTTAAGAACCTCTAATGAAATCTTGCCTTATTCACCACCAAACGATAAAGTATAAATTTGTATTTGCTTACATGCAGGTCTTCTCTGCAGTAGTACCTGTATTCTAGAACGTTCACTCCACTGAAATCCAGAAGGTCTTACATCTTTTGGATGCCTACTAAAAACTTGACTCTTTGCTTAGCCTCTTCTTTCAGTGTTGTCTTTGTCTTTCAATTTGTGAATTTGCTTGGTTCTGCCTTCTTTGCCACACACTGCTTTTTAAATTATTGTGTAGGAGTTGACGAGGCTGAGCTCAAGGGCGGGATCAAATGGGTCATAAGTTTGGAATCACTACGTTCCCACAAGAGACCTAAGTTCATCCACCCATGAATTCCATTCACTCTTATCTAGTGCCAATTTGCCTTGACTGTTAGTAGTTCAGATTCTTATGTATAGGTAGCATGAAATAAACTTGTAGTACTTTTGAACTCTGTCCTGGTTCCTGTTTTCTTGTACCTGACATATTGTATCTTATATGTTATTTTTAACATTTTATCATTGTATTTGAATACTTTTTAATTGTGTACTAGTAAACCACCTGGTTTCATAGGGAGCAATTCATTAAAGTAAATAAATGAACAAAATAATGTTCCATACATCTAATAATATATACCTCTCCCAAAGCCTGTGCCATTACACATGTCTTCATATTTTGAGTAAACATAAGATTCTTTGTAGTTTTTACACATGGGGAAAAAAAACAATGGCCTATATACTCTCTCAAAGGTATCACTGAGGACAAAGAAACACCGCTATCTGTATTACAATTTTAGTTCTGGATATTATGAAAGAAATAGCCCAGTTTCCACCCATGGAGAATCTGAGTAGATAGTTCAACCCACTCTATAAGTAGCCTTATCCTTGTGAGAAAAAACACACACACCCTATAAGTAGCCTTATCCTTGTGAGAGAGAAAAGCACTCTATAAGTAGCCTTATCCATATGAATTGAAAAAAATTGTTTGAGTTAAATATGTAATTAAAGTTGGTTTAATTAAGAATGCATGGGCGGGTGCTTTTGACTGAGGGCTCCAATCTCAAAGCAGGAAGTATCAAATCCTTAGATTCTTCCCTCTGGCCTCTTCCACTTGCTTCTGAAACTGTTTATTAACATTTCTGACACCAGGAAGGCCCAGTACAAGATGTTAGAAAGACTGGAGAGAGGTCATTATCAGATGGGCATGGAATTAGGAGAGCTGCTATAGATAAGTTCCTCCTTCTTGGCTTTGATTCCCTTACAATTCTTACAATTGGAGGGTGATAGATAATTGGGGGTTGGGGAAGTTCAGGAAAGGGATGTGGAACCTTTTGCTTGCTGTCACCTTCTTGTCTACTGCATGCACATAATTGGAGCACTCAGACCTTCTTCCAGTATTGAAGTCTTCTGTGGAACACCTTAGATGACTTTGCCCACACTAAGGGAGGAAATCTAATGCAATATTATATATATACCAAGATGTACTTACCGTCATATAACTTTTCTTTTGAAATTATTGAAGTTTTCTGCCATGTTTTTTTTATTAGAAAAAGAGATGGTAAAGGAAATAAAGGGATAAAGGAAGCTTAGAAGGTAGGCATAAATGCTTCTCTGATTCTGTTTGGATCACTTACAATGGTTTGAATCCTCCTGAGCAAAACAATCCTTATGAGAATCATTTCCCCTTTATCTCTTTTCCTACTTAAAATGGCTCCATGACTGCTTTTCTATCCATGAAGTAAAAGATATCCCCCCAAAAGTAGAAGAATAGATATATGTGGAGAAGGGGGGGAATAAGTAACCCGTCTCTATTATTTCTATCTTACACCCCCAAAATTTAAGCTTCAATAGTGACATTTTTTCAGTATTAATTGTCTTGAGACATACATTGTATACCTAGAATAGTAGGAAACTCTCAGATATGTTTTTCTCATAAATCTTACCCAATGATCACACATTTTACAGTATTTCCCTTGAAGTCATTAGTCAGGATCTGCTAGAAATGTGGTTTCAGCAGAGATGGAATCAGGGTTTGATTTCTGCTCAGTTAAGACACCAGAGTTGTGTGCATCATTCAGCAAAGCAAAATTTACCCCAGGTATCAAATTTATCCTGAGATAAATGAAATCCTCTTTCATACCAACAAATGTTATGTTGGTAATAAGCCCTGGGATGCAACTTAATTATTCTACAACAGATTTCATTGGTTGTAGGGACTTCAGTCATCTAGTAATCCTTGAGTGCAATCACCCATCTCTTCTTTCTTTTGCTGTATTTTAAAAGTAAAAATAATACAGTGAGCATATGTCTCTATGGTTTATACAAAGACAGGAAAAAGAAAGTATGCTCCAGCAAACCGTTTCAGCCCTGGAGGGCTCTGGCAAACATATGCCAACACAGGTACTAATAACATGCTTGGTTCCCTGATCTGGGGTAAGGTCCAGCTACAGCACTATCCCAAAATAGTCCATGAAACAGTATTGCATTTGACTCATAAGCCAAAACAAACAATCCATTACTGGATATCTGAGAGTCATCAGGCACTAGAATAACACTGGATTTTTTTTTCTACGTTTAGAACAAATGTAATTGGACCATATCATTATTTTCACTACTACCCATGTTGCTGTAAGCCAGAGTATTACAAAAGCAATGAGAGCTATAAACTTTAAAAGGAACATGTGAATGCAGTGTTCAAGGAAAAGTTTTGGCTTTATATCAAGATGGTGAGATATGTTCCATTAGATCCATGTGATTCAGAACACAGCAGATCACAAGTTGAAACAAATGGAAAGACACGTTGTACACACTCTTAAAAATATGCATGCAATTCCAAGCCAGCACCACCACCACCACGTTAACTGTTCCACCTGCTCTAAAGTATCAACACTTGGAGAGAAGCAGCAGAACATTTTGATTGACCAGGAAGCCTGCAGAGGGTTTCTCAACCTCTCCTGAGCCATTTGTCCCAATTGTTTGATGTGAAAAAAAACTCAAGGAAGAGAAGAGGGTAAACTGACTTCCAATGTGGGAACTCCATTACTTTACAAATTTCTTACAGTGGGGAATTTAGCAAAAGAAAAGCAAACAAGTAGGCAAAATCCTTTGCACCACTGAGGATGGCATAGATAGTTTGAAAGGCTTTGTATAATTAAAGACAGGTAAAAAGATAACTTATATCTAGGATCAGTTTTGTCATTGGCATCTAAGAGAATTGGCATCTAAGCAAAACCAATCTTTCCCTGCTGCCCCCTAGCAAATCTTCTTAGAACATTCCCATGACCTCCTCACCCGTATTCAAGGGTGGACCCGTCACTAATAAAAGTGCAGAGATGGGGAAGAAGGATGCCTTTCTGAGTTCTGGATCATTAGTCTTTAAGATTGTCCCTGGGCACATATATGAAAAGAAGGAGCTCTTGACTCAGTCTCTGCCTTTATAGCCTGGATGGATTCTCAATAGAGAAGGAAGTCATTTTAAATTATCTGTCTTTTACAGTTCTCAGTAATCTATACAAGACGTATCAGGCTTTCTGTGCTTTCTGTCTCTTCCTCATCCATGTCCTGCCTGCTCAAGCATTCTTGGCCATCTCTGGGTAATATTATCTTACCTGCTAGAGGGCAGTTCAGCTGACAGAGCTGAAGCTTTCGCCGTCTGGATCAGGAAGCAAAGCTTGGGTGATCCGAGCAGCAAAAGAGAAGGGTGCCAACACAGCTGCAGGTTTTTTTCCCTTGACTCTGATGCCTGTACAGTTTCACTCAGAGGCTGCCTGTGCTTTCCGTCTTCTCCTCTCCCTGCTACCGTGGAGAACAAATGTGACAGGCCACAACGTGCATATCAGGGCTTGGAAGGTTTCCAGAATGGTGTCCACTCCAGCAAAGGCTCTGTTGGATAAGAAAAGTCCTGTGGTTACACTTCATGCCTCAGAGATCCTGCTAGATGGAGCAGGGAAAAGAAACCCTTTCCACCTAAAACCACAAGTTGACAAAGAGCAGAAAGAAGTGGCAGGAGAGGAGGGAGGAAACCTGAAACAGACCCCCGGTAAATAAGAAAAGGCAGATCATCTGAGTGACTAGCAGTCCTTGGCAGGCAGTAGCTGCTGCAGCAGCAGCTCAATGCTGAAATGAATTACCCTCCGATGGGCTCCTTCTAGGTTGATAATTGAATTAGATGGACTATTCAGCTGAGCTGCAGAGATATTTTCAGACTCTCACTTCTAAGGAAAGAGTGGACTGCTCACCCGTTGGACTTCAAGTGTTTCCCAGCATTTTTCTCTCTCTCCAAAGTGTTGTAGTATTAGGGCAAAATTAGGCAGAATGATGGCAGACCCCATTTTTTAAAAATCCCAGTCTGTCTGATCATATATAAAATGACATGTAAGTGAGATGGTACCTGATTTTAAAAGAAAAGGGGTGAAAGGCATCAAGTCCTCTCTTTCCCTCTGCCTCACCTTATCTCCTAGGGTCCTTTTGTCTTAACAGAAAATGATAGCAAAAGAGCTGAGCTGAGGGGGAAGAGGGTCCAGCAAACTTATTGGAAGCAGCCATTTACAAATTAAAACCAGGACCAACTTCACAAGGCTAACACTATTATAAAGTGAGGAGTTGGGTTTCGAGAAGTCATCTTTATTTGATGTATGACAATCACTTTTCTCCCTCTTTTTTCTTTTTATGATTAGCTACTCTGAGTATTTAGATGAGAAGAAAGGCAGGGTATCCATTTAAAAATATTGTAGGTATCCTGATGTGAGGATAATATTTACTTTTTAATTTATTTGTTTATTTATGAAAACTTATATGGCCATCAAACTCAGTGACTAGCTTACAAGGATAAAAACCCAATATAAAAACAATAAAAAAAATGCACCCCCTCCCCAAATATATTTTGGGCCATTTCTGACCTTTGGGAAAGATGTTCCTCAGTACATTACCCCCGCTCCTCTCTTTCTTCTAGTCTCAATTTAATTGCTGTAGTCTCAATTTAATTGCTGTAGAGGAGATTGACAGGGAGATTGACAGGGGCAAAGCAGGAAGCAGTAGTGGCTTCCACTTCTTCTGTTCCCTTTATCAAGCCCACCCATTTGTTTGCATTCTCCCTCTGAACCAATGGCAAAAGGAAGCTCCTTCAGAGTCTGTAACTCTGGTGATCAAAAATGGAACTTAGTAAGATATGGTCTAAGGTGACATGGACTCATATCCTATTTATACATTTAACTGTAAGAGATGGGCATTCTAACTGCCTTACCCAGTTTGACCCCAGTACATTCTCCCTTATCACCCACAGAATGACCCACAGGGAAAACTCTAATGAAAAAGCCATCATCCAATTCTCAAGGTCAGACAAAATAGCTTCCTTTCCCCCAATAGTCCCAATACTCTAAGGCCAAAGGGTGAAGAAACATTCTTTTAGAGATTACATATACAGATTGATTAATTCTCTATTGTGGTTTATATTGTATTTCATTCCAGTCCAATCAGGACCTTGAGTAGCTGAAGATCATCTATAAGAAAAAATTAAAACTCATCCATTCAAGTACAGCAAACAATGTCATACAAAATTCCACAACAGGAGGTTTCCCCTCATAACAAATGTTTTCTAAGAGAGGATCTCAAGAGAGCTCATCATCCTGATTTAATGGATGGGTAAGAAGGCAGTCTTAAGCCATGTAAAATGTTGGAGAGGACACACAGAATCTTGAACTGCATCTAGAAGGAAAATGTTAACTGATGCAGCTTTCAAAGCAGAAGGGATACACTCCTAAATCTAGAAGCTTCTTTCATTACTCGAGTTACTATTCAGCTGAAGCTTCTGTGTGGTCATCAAGGGCATTCCAATGTGCAACACATTACAATAGTCCAGATGAGAAGCAATCAGGGAAAGGTGCTAACTGATATACTACATGTGGTTGTGCAAAGGCCTTTTACTCATAACTGGTACCTGTTCTTCAAGTGGGAGATGAGTCCAAGAAGACCCTCAAGTTATGAACTAATTTCACATGCAATGCAGTCCAGTACCAAAGAGAGAATATTCATGATCTTGGAGGGCTTCTTAAACTATGATCACTCCATCCAGCTAATATTAGGTCTGAGCCTGTTAATTCTCATCCAGATTAGAATAGATAGAATTAAAAATAAATGTAAACTTCCTGAAAAGACTTCCTTTCTTTATTGCTAGCAGTTTTTAGGTGGAAAATTGTTAGTGTGATCTGTCCGAGGTCCTGATAGGGCCTAGTGTGCCCTTCCCTTGGGCACCCTGTTGGTACCAGGTGTGACCCTGTTCTTCCAAGGTGTGCCAATGAAGACTGATCTTTTGGCAGATTCTGGAACTAAGCTAGAAACAAAGAAATAGTATTATAAGCATACCATCTACAAACATGCTTACTGGAGGCAACACAACTCTACATTTTTGTCAAAGTTAGCTTCATGCTATAAATAAATCTAGGCTGGTCAAGATAAGCTTCTAGTGGTGGAAGTTCTTTGATTGCTTTCCTCTCTCTCTCTCTGTTGGGCTTCCAGGTCCTGCTCCATTTCTGCATGGAAGATTTGTCAGTCTCTCTTGCTCAGTATGTTTGAAATAGGGTTTCTCTTTTATTTCTCCCAATCTCTTCTCCCCAATACATGCCTTTTTACTTTCATGAAAAATGTTACCATCCACCAATGATATTTTGGCTTTAACTCTCCTTTGTTCCCATATTCAATAGATATCACCTCACTTTATAACCTTGCAAAAAATGCCTTTTGTTTCTCTTCTCTTGGCAAACTCTGGTCTATATCTTGGATTCTCCTTCATGACCTTTTATTCTCTCTTTATCCCTCCTCCACATATACCCAGCATTCTGCTCCCAAAATCAATTGTCTCTTTTATTGCTCTTATTTTATGATACTTCTGATATTTTTGCATTGGTTTCAGATGGACCCTTAAAGTCCCAGAATTGTGTTATTAACTGTTAAGTTGAAGGAATGTGAAAGTAAGTAGTGGTGGAGGGGTTGGGAAGAACACAAACTTAATGGAATCTTTCTTTTTTAATGTTAATTTTTAATGTAAAGATCAGACAAAATCTCTATTTTTCTAGTTTACCAAATGTTGGCAAATATTCACAGAAAGTCATTTCTAACTTCACACTTCCATTCCCCAAATTTCAACTCTACAATATGTCATCTCTCTGTTGAATGGCTATTACCAGTATATCATTTCCAATCCTAAAACTACCAGGGAAACGTTCAGGGTGAATATAAAGAAAACAACCTGAACACCATCTTTTAACAGAACTTTTTAAGAATAATCTTTTTGCTTAGAGCTTTATTTTATTCTAAATTCTCATGACGCAGCCAGGATAATTAAGTTAAGTTCCATTCGGTAGCTGATAATCCAATATGAAGCCAAGACATTGCCTGATTAAAATGAGCTTTCCTGTTTCATTAAGAGGAAGTGAAATCTGCTTCAAAGCCTGACACACAAGATTCAGGCAGAATAATGAATTACTCCTTTTGCTAAACACACCCAAACTGCGTCAGAATGCTCTGCTGGGATATTTAATAACCACAAACATGTTTTGCAGATCACTTGTGATGGAACTGGAGAAAACAATCACTGTGCAGCTTCCCTTCAATTACAAAAATTAAAGAGAAAAAAAAATCAAAAGATGACTGCAGATTTGAGAGATCACCATGGAGAAGAGGATCTTGGAAACTGATTCAACTAAATTTGAATTCTAAAATGTGCATAAAAAAATAAGTAAAGGGTAGCACAATGGAGATAAAGGCACTGAAGGAAGGGCCTTATAGTTCTTTCACTATAAATGCAGATCTGATGATGATGGTAATAATTATTCAACAGAGAGATGATATATTGTAGTAGATTCCTTAGTGCTTGCTGAGCTTGGGTGTTTGCTTGCAGACATTTCATTACCTGACTAGATAACATCATCAGATATCCGACTAGGTAACCTAATTAGGTAATGAAATACCTGCAAGCAAACAACCAAGCTCAGCACCAAGGAAGCCATAGTTCAATCCTGAGCTACATATGTTCTCTTCTAGGGCGGATGACATATTGTACATAGGCAAAAATGGCATCTTCCAAATATTACAAAGTCAAGAGCTGAGGCTCAGCTTTAGAGGTCAACTGGTCTAGCTGATGGTCTTTCTGTTGATTAAAAATATACATTTTGAAGAGCTCTGACAACATGGGGCTACATCCAGATTTTTGGCAAGCATGAATGAAGCCCTCTTTTCTGCTTTTTCTTTGTTCCTATCTGGGTTTGTTATTTCTGCCATTTTTGCTTTCCCCCCCCAAAATGTTATATTATTTTCTTCTTTTAATATTTTTAACTTGTTGTAAATTGCCCAGAGTCTTGGGAGTTTATTTATAAAGAAATAAATGCTATTCAACATTTCTACAGAACATTACTTTATTGGCTAGATGAAGATAGATTCCATTTCATATTTTTAAATATGGGGAACTAAACATCAGTGACTTTTTCATCCCAAGAGGCTGCAGTTGTTTGGAGAGTTCTAAATGCAACTCCAAATCATCTTTTACGCTAATGAAACCAACAATGAAGGCTCACAACCTCCTGTCACATTTTGCCTTAATGTTAACTTACATAAACAAACAAACAAGGAAACCTGTTCCTCCCGGCCTCTTTTGCTTATCTTACTGCTCAGAGTCATAGACCTTTATTTCATTGGATTGACCAGACTAATTTTGCTGCTGAAAGAAGAGCCCTGCAAAGCTCAAATGTTGACACATTTTTACATGATGTTGAGTTGCATTCTCAAAAACTGATGGAGCTCGGCATGGTTTTTGGAATTTTTGAAGTGAATTTTCAGCAGTGCTCTACAAAAGTTATGAAACTCTTATTATAACTGTTTATATAAGTGATAAAAGAAATATAGATTTACAAATATTTGGACATCTGTTATGTATTTATAAAAATATTTATGGTATCATTGGTATATAATTTTCTCAACATTCAGCTAAAACAAATTAAATGAGAAAAGCACAGTCATACAGAAGGTTTATTAGGGTATCAAAAATGGTCAAATACTGGCACCTACAGGCAAGATTACATCATTCCTGAAAATGTGTGGTGTGTAAAGTAGCCATGGTAATCTCACTCTTGTTTTAAGACACAGCTGAGCTAATATTTTAAGAACTGGTGTGCTTAGACACCAACAGAGTCTTCAGGGAGATAATATAGTGACAAAAACAGCCATTGCAATGCAAGCCCTGCCATTTCCCTCTGTGCATCACAAGAAGGACCAGGGGAGACATGATAGCAGTGTTCCAATATTTGAAGGGCTGCCACAAAGAAGAGGGAGTCAACCTATTTTCCAAAGCACCAGAAGGCAAGACAAGAAATAATGGATGGAAACTAATCAAAGAGAGACCCAACCTAGAACTAAGGAGAAATTTCCTGACAGTTAGAACAATTAACCCGTGGAATGGCTTGCCTGCAGAAGTTGTGGGTGCTCTATTCACTGGAGGCTTTTAAGAAGAGGCTGGACAGCCACTTGTCTGAACTGGTTTAGGGTCTCCTGCTTGAGCAAGGGGTTGAACTAGAAAGCCTCCAAGGTCCCTTCCAACTCTGATATTCTATGTTCTACCTAGCACTAAAGGAACAGAGGTTGTTGTTTTTTCATTCTGATGGAAACAGTGAGAGCCTGCAGATATGACTATCTTCTGCTTTTAAATACCGTTAAGATATTAGGCCAGAACAGGAGGCAGTTTAACCCTCATAAAAACTACATGGTCATATCACATAGAAGGTTTTTAATTAAATCTGGATTATTTTTAATTTCAAATCTACTCATCCATAAAGTAATACTCAGCAATGAAATTGGCTATGTTTTTTCTCTATTCCCTCTCTCTCTCTCTCTCTTTCTCTCTCTCTCTCTCTCTCTCTCTCTCTCTCTCTCTCACACACACACACACACACACACACACACACAGAGTCATCTAACTTTATTTGATGTAGGATTTTTTTGTCTGAATCTGAATAAATCTTTGACCCTTGGTGACTGCTCAGATAATGTTTTTCTCAACTCTTGAAGTTTGTCATTGCCTTCTTCCTAGGCTGAGAGTGTGTGACTGGCTCAAGGTCACCCAGTTGGCTTTATGCCCAAGGTGAGACTAGAACTCACTGTCTCCTAGTTTCTAGCTTGGTGCCTTAACCAATATACCAAACTGGGTCTCTGAGGTACGAATACATACCTTAAAATAACACTACCATAAATTATGATTTGTGTCTTTCCCCTTGAATTTGTGAAGATTCAGTAACAATACCAGATGATCCTCACTGGGAAAACTACCTTCCTGGTTAGTCCATGGATCCTAGACTGCTGGGAAATTATAGTTATATAAGCTTAAAAATTCATAAAAAGCACACATAATAGAGAAAACATGGGAGAGAAAAAATGTTTCTTTTCACTCGGGAATGGAGATCACCCATTAAAATTAAATACAGGGAGATTCAAGAAATGTTTTTTCTAGCCCTAAAGTGGAATCCACCACATCAGATACTTTTAATAAGAAGCTACACAAATTCATAGAAAATTAGGTGATCAATATCTTCTAGTCTTAACATTTATTCAACGGCTGCCCACCTCACAGCAGTGACTGGGCAGATGTACAAAGATAAAAAGAAATTCAACAATTTAACAACATAACATTTGAGAACAAAACAACAATTTCAAGAAGACAACCTTAACTCACAGTGAATGCTTAATCTCCTGGGCCAAATGCCTGGGAGAACAGCCAGGTCTTTAATGCCTTACAAAAGACTAACCCCCTCCAGAACTGCAAGGAACAAACTTTCAATGATAGGTTTATGGAACAAAAGTAGAAGAGACCCATCATCCACCTCTTTATACTTGAGAATTCAATTGGCCACTTCATGGCAATGAATGCTGGGAGATCTAGACCAGGGTTCCCCAACCTGGATGAATGCTGGGAAATCTAGACCAGGGGTCCCCACAGGGTGCAAAAATGGGCTGCTGCTGCATCTCGGGGTGCAAAAATGGGATGCCGCCATGCCTCAGGGTGCAAAAACTGGGTGCTGCCACACCATGGGGCACAAAAATGGGCCGCTGCCATGCTGCAAGACGCAAAACAGACACTGCCGTGCCGTGAGGTGCAGAAATGGGGTGCCGCCACACCGTGGGGTGCAAAAATGGGCCACCGCCACACTGCAAGGAGTAAAAATGGCCACCACCACGCCGTGGGGCATGGAAATAAGGCTCTGCACCACGCAAGAATGGGGCAGGGCTAGTGAGTATCACACAGGTGCTAGCCCCACACCGTTTGCGGCATGCATGTGTTTGCGGCCCCGTGCGCACACGCACGCACGCATGTAAAATGCTTCCCCCTCCCTTTTCCTCCAGTCCGCCAACCAACAAAGGTTGGTGACCTCTGATCTAGACCACTGACTGAATCCGGCAGAGTTCTTCCATCCTTATGTTAGGATCAAAGCAAGTCTTCCATCTTCATATGGACTGAGCCATCCCCCTTCTTCCAGATAAAAAACTGGCTTTCTTCTTTCCTTTAGCAGCTGGAACTCTGGGGGCTATTATAATTTCAGATACAAATTATAACTGAGAAATAAATTAGGACTTAAAATAAGGTTACCGTCCTTAAGAGGCTGTCTTGAAAGTACGTCTGTCAAAATCAGCAGTACTTTCTCTAGAGGAAAAAGATTTAGAATGGGAAATTAATGAGAAATGTACTGCTAATACATGTCTAGAAATCTAATTTGTGGGATGAAGCTTGTGCCTGATTATTCTTCCTCTATTTCTCTGCTTATTCCTTTTTTCCTGGTGCTCACTGCTCAGATTCCTTTCTTTCTTCTTATGCCTTAATATTGACTGACATGAGGCAAACTCTGGCATATCCAAGAGGAGATAATGGGTTACCAAGATTGCCACAGGGAAAATTAGAATGAATATGGTTGATTTTTCTGTTATAGCTTCTTGTATATGACAGGAAGAAGAGAGTTACCTTGTGGGGTTCAGATGATGAAGAACCCCAAATGTGGCTAGTATTCATCACTTCTATTCATAAATATATTCAGTATGAATAAGATAATTTTTCCCCCCTGATGATAATGAAACAATGCAGTGTATGGAATCAGTGCTGTTAACCACAAGGGGGAGCTTTGGCCACATTCTCAGCCTCTAAGATAACTTGGGCTGTTTCCAGGAACAACTGGAACAGATTGACCTCCCTTTAAATGAAACATTTGATAATGATATTTTTACAATTGACTTCATATTGGTGAAAGAACTCTATCTTTTTGCAAAATTGGCTGTCAGCACCACATCCAACAGAGTCACACAGACACCCTTAATAGAATCAGAAGTTTTGACCGGAAGAACATCGTGCCCAGGCATAAAAGTGTCCAGAAGTTCTCTCGAAAGTGCCTAGTCAGTATTATTAAGAATCAGACTCACTCAGAATAGAGCTGGAAGGGACCTTGGTGGTCTTCTAGTCCAGCCCCCTGCTCAAGCAGGAGACCCTGTACCATTTCAGATAAGTGAAATTAGACTTTTATTTATTTATTAGACTTTGAAGACAGGAGCCGCCCATTTTCACTGACAAAAATGAATAATTCTTTATTTGAGCAATGCTTTATTTAGAGAAAACAAACACCACAACAAATGAGCAAACATTTGAGCCCTCACAGGTTATTTATCAGGCTAAGACATGGGAAGCCTGTTATGTGACCTTTCTCCAAACATGCTTTGTGGCTCTGACCACACCTCAAATGTTTCGTGAGGATCACCACATGCAGAAAAGTGCCAGTATAATCTTCCATCCCTAAGAATTATTTTATTGTTTTATGCCTTGCAAGAACCCCACTTCTGTGACCTGCCACTGTCTGTTTGTACCTCTGGACTAAGGCGATACCAAAAGAAAGAGAAGAAGGAAAAAGAGAGAAGGAAATACAAGGAAGTGGATGTTTTCCATCATGATATCAGATGAATTTTTGAGCTGGCAGATTAGATAAGAGTGACAGTCCATGGAAAACTCTTAAACAAATTAACATTTCTGTGTTCACTAAAGGAACTGGACCTGATCCAACAAAATCCTCCCACAGATGGAAAGCTTTTGATCCTGTGGAGATTTTTCCTGGCTTGAGATGGGAAAAGTCATTCTTTATCAATTCTTGCTCCTTCTTGTAGCCAACTGTGCCCATCAAAATATGCTTCAGAGGACCTTCCAGAATAGTAGGGATAAGGCTAAAAAAAGTGGGATTGGCAAACATTTCCTCTTCTCTTTTCCACCATTGAGTTTTCTGAGCAGCTCGCTGCTCATGGATGTTCTTGTGCAGTGGTACTCAAACTTTTCTTCACCGTGGACCCCCTTTAAATACCTTTTGTGGCTATGGACCATGGCCATGGATCCCCATTGAGGACCATTGCTCTTGCGAATGAAATTAAAACTCTGGATCCACTCCACGGTCTGACAGAAGAGGTTTCCTGTGAATATAGAGTTTCCATCTAACTAAATATAGAATTCCCAAGGTAGTTTGTTTTAATGGGTTTGTCCTGATTTTTTTTATGGTTTTGCCCTGATGTTTATGTTCATTTCACAGATCTACTTTAGATAAACTAACCTATCTGGGGAAAAAGCAATTTAAGAAGAAAAATTTGAGATTTAAAACAAGTTGAAATTAATTTATTCCAAGGTGCAAAGTCTAAGCATCATAAAAATATCACGAAAGAATGTTTAAAAGCATTGAATAACCTAATGAAACATACATTTCAAACCTGCAATCCCATAACTATATACTTACTTGAAAACACTTTTTATTTATAGCAATGGGACTGCTGTGTAAGTGCTTAAAGAATTACTGAATACGTGAGTCTTTATCACACCTAACACTGAAGTAAAAATTTATCTGAGACTACTTTAAGCCATCAGGAAATTATTAATTCAACATGCAACCCACACATTGCATAAGAATCTAAGGAAGTTTTGTGGGCAGATGTTGTTTATCACCGATAGATAAGGTTATGTCATTAATACATTTTTTCCCCAGTGATGACGATTTTCTTAGTTGTGGTGCATCCTAATTCATGGAACATTCTATTCAGATTTCTGTTCAGGTAGAAAGGAGCCGGGATCTGAAGATTGGCTGCCAGTGCAAAGAAGAGGAAGCGCGTATATGCAGGAAATATGGGAAGGAGGACTTTGTGATATGGAGAGAACGAGAGCAAGTATCTGCTATGGAAATTCAGCCCTGCTCCTGCTCCTTCCTGCCTCTTCCAATATTATTCCACAGCAGGAAAAAGAGATGTCATTTTCAAAGTCCAACGGTAAACATTCCTGCGACAGTTCTTAAACTTGACTTTCTGCAGGAACTTTATGGAGTATTTTTGTCTGGTTTTTTCCCCAACAAATCCTTTAGAAATGAGCTTCTCTGCGGGCTGTCCATTTGCTATTTTAATTGTTTTTGTTCCTCATTCATTCCATGTGTTGACCCTGAAACTGACATTTTGCACCTCCCGCCTTTTTTTTAAGTGAGACACAGAATGATTAAATAGTAAAACGACAGGCTCTTGTATTTTTGACATTCCCAATGTCTCCATTCCCAAAAAGTGACCAACACCGCTGAACATGTTTCCCAAGAGAAAAACAAAACTCATGGCTGTTCATATCCAGACATAGCTGGTGATACCTCATTGCCTAAAATCTTGAAATATTCTTTATTTTGTCTTCTCTTTCAGCCCAGTAATTAGCACAAATGGTATCAGACAGGCCTGTTCAGACAAAGCCTGCCTGGTTCCCTTACAACAGGGGCTCTAGAAGTCCGGACAAAGGAAAGTCTGTCTCCCTTTCCATTGGCATCCAGGCATTCACCCAAAGACCCATAGTTTGCTTTTGTCTCTTTGACTTTTTTTTTTTTTGGTTTGGGCCTTTGCATAGTTTAGGCTGCCTATGTCAGCAGAATTTCTTGATCTGCATAGTATTGCAGCTGTCTGCCCAGGTTGCCACCGACATACAACTGTCATTAATATTGAGTGTCAGTGTTACTGAAGGTCAAGTCATGAACGTGCTGAGACAAAGGGATTGGGGGGGCGGAGCCTAGTTGAGACCATCCTGGCCACTTGTTAAGAGATCAGGAAGAATTGCACCTCTCTTTCAGCTTGGGCCTCTTGATTCAGCTGTATCTTGGCGTCATCAACCCCTTGAACTATTAATAAAGAAGGCATTACCAGCAAAACTTGAAAATTACTAATGTATATACCAAGAGTATAAGCCATCTGAAATCTTTTTCCTGAGCCTAAGACAACACTGTATTACATGACTGGCTGCTAACAACTTACAGAAGAGAAAGAATAAAAAATGGGCTCAGATTGGAAGCATCCAGAGGTTAAAATTAATTCCAACTGCAGAAAACTAGCACTTTTCCAAATAAAATGATTGTTCTCCAGATTCTAACATCATAGTTGGCATACCTCTTAAATATAAAAAAAATATTATTCATCTTTGCTTTCAAACTTTTCACTGCATTGAACATTATTTAACTTGTGAAGAACTAATAATGAAGCTTTTTTTCCAGGGGACTCTGGATGGGCTGGATTGTAATTCCTATTATTCATTAGCTAGCATGGCCTCTTCTGGTCTAATATTCTTAAATATATGTGAGATTATGAAGAAGGAGAAGGAGAAGGAGAAGGAGAAGGAGAAGGAGAAGGAGAAGGAGAAGGAGAAGGAGAAGGAGAAGGAGAAGGAGAAGGAAAAGTGGTGGTGGTGGTGGAGGAGGAGGAGGAGGAAAGAATAATGAGCATGGAAGACCACATAAATTGGGGGTGCCATATTACAATAAGATGTTCTATAATGGAAAACAGTCAACTAGATTGTTTAAGATGAATAATTCGTTGTCTAGGCATTTCTTCCAAGATGTTTTTCAATCCACTAAATTAGAGTACAATTGGTATTCCCTAGTAATCTTTCATTCAGGTACTGACCATGTACATTAAGGCTGTTTGGGAACAATTTATTCAGAGGTTACTTACAAAATTGTGTGATATTAGAGCAGGGGAAATAGTAAAACAATAAATTTTATTGGATAAAAGAGAGATCTGATTGTGGAGTTTAAAAATGTTGGATTATAAAAATGATATGGAAAAAGATGTTGTGGATCTGAAAATGGAATTTAAAATGCCAGAATATAAGAGCGGTATAGAAAGTGAGGCCAAATTGGATTTACAAATGAAATAGTTGAGGTCTTAATAAAATCAAAGGGGACATACAGATAATAAATCAGAAGAGTGGCTTGGAAAGCCTTTTTTTATTTTGGATTTACAAAAGGAATGTGTGGAACCAAGGAAACCCTTTCTGAAAAGAGACAAAGAGGAATTGCTCAAGTTGTTTCTGGAAAGAGATAAAGAGAAAATAATAAGAAATCAACTTGTGGGACACTATTGATGGAACTAAAGATCCAGCTTTTTAAATGAGAAGGTTTATAAAGTGAATCTGTTTGATAAAGATTAAAATATATGTTATGGCTTCTGGTAGTGTTTATGGGATTTCTTTTTGACCAGGATTTTATGACAAGGCTTTAAAGATTTGTTTATAAGTGGGGAGAGGTTTTTTTCTGCTTTATTTCTTAAAGAAAGTTATATGTTTGGATTATGAAGTTGATTTTTTTTATTAAGATACACACACATATACACATACCCATTAATATTTATGGTAGGTCTTAGTAGATTTTTGCTGATTTGGATCAAATGATGTGTTTTTTTGTAATTTGACCACTGATAAGGGGTAAGATATGGGGAGAAGAGATTTTTTTTTAAAAAAATAGACGTACTAGACAAGCTAAATTGTTTGGAGGGAGAAGGAGTCATTTTTTATACTTGTTCTTTTTTCTGTTTCTTTTCACTTTTCCTCTCCTTTACTTTTCATGTTTTTCTTAGTTCATATTAGTTTTTAGTCTTTGTATAGATAAACTTTACTAAAAATTATTTTAAAAAAGGAATGGTTGGAGACACTAATTATGTTTATCTAAGAAAAGAAAAGATTGCATGCAGAAATGAAATCTATCTTCAAGGATTTAAAGTCAAACTGCCGGCCTGCGGGCCGGATGCATCATAGCGAAACTGCACCCACCCCATTGCCGGCAATGGCAAAAAAAGTCACAATACGTCGCTACACGTCACGTGACGTTGCGAGTTTGACACCCCTGATTTAAAGGGTTTAAATTAGAAAAAAGTAGATTTGGGGAAACATTAGGAAGAATTTCCCAATAGTAACAGCTGTCCAACCATGGAACACCTGCTTCAGAAGGCAGTCAATTCAATTTCTCTAGAAGTGTTTAAAGAAAGGATGGGGGGGTCATCTGTTGGGGATGATGAAGTTCTGGATTTATGCATTGGGAAGGAGATTGTATTAAAAACAATACAATACTAAGCAAACAATAAACTATAAGAAAAATAACAAAACTAAATATATGTTAGGAAATACTCAAACTGAATCCCAAAGATTTATGTCATCATCATTCATCATTTTAGCCTTTGTCGATCCACTGCAGGATGAAGACCTCTTTTGATTTTTCCAACCAATACATTATTGAGCTTTCTTTTGCTAGTTGGGCCTGCAATACTTGCTGATGTGGTCAATTCATCTTAACACTCCTGCCTTAACTTTTGGCAATTGCTTATTCTATATCTCAGTTTTTGACTTTTCAGCTGTTAGGCTGCAGCCTAAGAAAAGTTTAATGTAGAATTCCACTAAATTAGCTATGGCTAACTGTGATCTCCAAACTGGTCTGCAGGGGAGATAGAGTATTCACCTGACTTACTATATTTGTTTCTTTCTTTGAGGCTGAAAAACAAGAAGTGGCTACAGTTTGTGTCAAGTGATTAAGTAATTTATTCTTAAGCAATTTCAATATTAATATTAATATCGATATTAATATTAATATTAATATCGATATTAATATCAATATCAATATCAATATCAATATCAATATCAATATCAATATCAATATTAATATTAATATTAATATTAATATTAATATTAATATTAATATTAATATTAATATTAATATTAACAACAACAACAACAACAACAACAACAACAATAACAACAATAACAATAATAATAATAATAATAATAATAATAATAATAATAATAATAATAATAATAATAATAATAATAATAATAATAATAACAACAACAACAACAATAAAGTTGGAAGGGACCTTGGAGGTCATCTAGTCCAATCCCCTGCTCAGGCAGGAAACCCTATACCATTTCAGACAAATGGCTGTCCAGTCTCTTCTTAAAATAACATTAACATTATAACGTTATAACATTAACATGCAGTATTATCTATCTATAGATAATCTATCTATTATCTACAGATAGATAATCTATCTATTATCTATCTATCTAGTTTAATTTCAAAAGTTTATATTACATTATTATCATGCTGATGATACCTAATTATATATTTCAACCTCAGGTTGTCCAAGTGAAGTTGTCAACGTTTGGTTCCAGTATCTGGAAGCTTTGTGTGTACACAATACACCCAGTGGTGGGATTCAAATATGTGAACAACCAGTTCTCTGTGTGGATGCCACTTCTGGAAGTCCATTCTGGGCCTGGGCAACAAAAAACTAGCTACCGGTTCTGCCGAACTGGTGTGAATTGACTGAATCCCACCACTGAATGGGTGGGAATGTTTCTCTATCTACCAACTTCTCCCTTTACCCCATTCTTGATGCAAAGATCAAGAAACCTCTCCTGCAAAGCAGAAGTTCATCCTAGACTATTACAGTAGCTTCTTTTGATTGGCTATCAAAGCAGAAGCCTAAGCCAGAAACCTAAGAAAATAAAACCAAGGCCACATGTAATGTTGCTGCTTTTTTTTTTTTTTGCATGATATTACTTCTTCTTATTTCATATGGTATGATCCTTTTGGGTTCAGTAGAGCTCCTATTCCTTTCAGTAAAGCTTCTGCAGGACTACTTCCAATATCCTGTTATATAAATCATAACTGAGCTGAACACTGTAGAACAGGGGTCTTCAAACTTGGCCCTTTTATGACTTGTGGACTTCAACTCCCAGAATTCCTCAGCCAGCATGCCTGGCTGAGGAATTCTGGGAGTTGAAGTCCACAAGTCATAAAAGGGCCAAGTTTGAAGACCCCTGCTGTAGAGAGATAAGCACCATGATCTTGCTTTTGGCCTAAGACAGGGGTAGGCAACCTTGGCTCTTTTATGACTCGTGGACTTCAACTCCCAGAATTCCTGAGTCAGCATGGCTCAGCTTGGAAACCTCTCCCTTTCCCCTCAGCGTGGTTGGCTCAGGAATTCTGGGAGTTGAAGTCCACGAGTCATAAAAGAGCCAAGGTTGCCTACCCCTGGCCTAAGAGAACATCCAGCTGCCATCCTGCTAAACTCTCTTGGTATGGTAACAGTATTCTACGCTAAACTCTGCAATGGAAGAAAGGAGACTTATCCATATGTTGCGCAGAATAAATGCCACTTAAAAGCAGTGTGAATTCTGTATCTGCAACCATAGTACACCCACATTTCTTCTCCTGTCTTTTTCTAGGCATACTTCCATTGGATGAGGCAAAACTACTTTTTTTTTCCTTTTCTTTAATCAATGTAGAAGAATGTTTCATGTAAATGCTTATGGGTGGGATGTGGGAGTTTTCTTACTTTAGTGGACTAAGAAGCTCAAGTGCCTGTGTGTGTGTGTGTGTGTGTGTGTGTGTGTGTGTGTTTATTGTTGCCTTTTACAATAACCTCTCCAGATATTTTCAACTTTCCTGATTTTACACACTTCCCGATTTTGCGAAGTGGGAAGCAGGGGCAGTCAGAAAAACAGTCTCCAGACAAAGACAGGTGTAACAAGATACATCAACAACTGTGTCAGCTTTTGTTCCCTCACAATAGTCAACTGTCAGTTTAAAACCATCAGGAAAACCCCTCCCCGCACAACTTTGGGGAACTTTGGAGATGAAGTAGAAAAATTGAATTTCCTTTTCCTGGGAAAGACAAACATCTGAAAATCAGAGCATTGATTTTTTTTTTAACTTGTATTTACCTACATAAGCGTTAGCAGAAATATTTGATTTTAGGTTCCTCAGAACATTGTGGATGTTCCTGGTCCCTTCCTTTCTGCTAACTGCATAACATTTGGACATCTGACCAATTCTTAAAGTAAAGCCCAACCATTTAGTTTCTTTTCTTTTCTTTTCTTTTCTTTTCTTTTCTTTTCTTTTCTTTTCTTTTCTTTTTTCTTTTCTTTTCTTTTCTTTTCTTTTCTGTCAGTGTTGATTCCTGGCGACTGCCTGGACAGGTTGCTGCAGTTTTCTTGACAGATTTCACAAGTGGTTTGTCACTGTCTGCTTCTTAGGACTGAGGGAGGAAGACTGGCCCAAGGTCACCCAGCTGGCTTGTGCCTAAGGCAGGATTAGAACTCACATCTCCTGGTTTCTAACCTGGTACCTTTAGCTACTACACCAAACTGGTGTAGTAGCCATTTACATAGCTATAGATTACACCTTGATTAACAGGGATAATGATTGGCAATGTGAAAATGTTGGATAAATACAGAGCCTGGTGTTTCACAGGCACAAAAATGAAACTATCAAAACCTATATTTAAGGATCAGAAATAGATTCTGAAATGAGAGGGCTGCTAAGCAACACTTTGAATGTTTCTGCTCCGTGCCATGAAGTCTGTGAAAACAGGATGATTTTGCTTCATAATTTTTCATGCAATACCCACTGCGTGTGAGTGATTTGAAATATGCCTAAAGTTTAATTTCAGCTGGATCACATGTCTAGCCATGTTATCAATTATTTTAGGATTCTTTCTCTTGTCCCAATTGCACCAACGTCCAACAGGTAGGTTGTAACTACATGACTTCTCTGCACCAATATGAAATAAAAATATGAATGGGAGAATTTTAGTCCTGTTGTTGCTTGAATGTGTTTAGTTTGGCAGGGGTTCTGAGGATTAAAAAAAAAATCCTCTGAAGCTTTCAGAGTTTATTTTTTGAAGATTTAATCCATCTTAATATCTTGACTTGATCAATAGAACATCATAAAGCAACTACCACGTCCTGTTCCTGTTTCTAGATAATTTAGGGCCTTGTCAGATACAATCTGCTAAATGCCTGAGTTATATGCATGCCTAGTCAATGTCTGTGCAAACTAATGATGCATACATATTTATCACTTCATAAACGTCAGTACTGATGGCATGTATGCCATCACATCTTGTAGTATTACATGTGTTCATGTGGCTGCTGAACACTGTCTATTTTTTATGCTTATAATGCAGAATACAAAATAATTTTGAGGCAAAAGAACACACTTAGCTTTAAGTAATATACCTGGAACTGTACTTCAACAATTAGGTAGGGTCAGGGCAAAAAAGTAGGTGGGGCCATGAAAAACCAAAGTACAGCAATCTAATGACTATGAAGGGACTAGCTTCCTTGAAAAAGTTGATAACTGGATGGTCTCCCTTGATTCAAATGACATATGCAGGAATGAAGGTAGATCCACCCGAGGATTTAAAGGCACTGCTATGGAAGCCTGTTTGGCATAAAAGGAAGGCCAGAGTTAGACTTAAAAATGGGTTTTCTTTATGTGACCTTTAATGGAAAAGCCTAAAACTTCACTTAATGGGCTAAGGAGATTTTAAAAGACATTAATTGATTTAATATTTAGGATTTAGACCTATAAGGGAAATAAAAATTAGTTACTAGAATAATAGTTTTGAATTATAATATAGAAGATGGATTTAGATGATAGAGGTGATTTTATTAGTAAGTGATGATATTAGGATGAGACGTAGAATATGATTGCGAAATAAAGTAAGAATTTATCTGAATAAATAATAAATGTATTTTAGATATGATAACTATTTTGTAATGAACTAAGGGAACCGTGGGCTATCCGAAACCTAAATACTATGGACATTACGCCAACTGGAATACTGTAACTGAAATTAGATAAAAGTTAAAAACAGGATATGGAGGCGCATAAGTCAAAAGATATTGATAAATGTTTCAACTGATTGAGTTATAACTAGCAATGTATTAATTTGAATGTAATAACCAAGGGAAACAGAGAGGAAATTTTTGATGATGTAACCTGACATATGTATGAAAGAGCTTGTTATTGGACTATGGATTACCTAATCACCATGTTGCTTCCTTAATATCTGGAGCTTTGTAAAATTGGAAAATTAATAAAACTTGTTTAGAAAAACCAAAGTACATTTAATTTAATTCATATTTACAGTATATTTATTAAATCGTACTCAATTGGCTGAGACAGTAAATATGAATCTTGCATATTTGTTTAAGAATGTCCTTCCTCTGTCATATGAACATTAGAAGTTGGCGACAGCTTTACAAGAATGGTAAGCCAAAATTTGGGGAGCTGCACCATCAGTGTAGTTGGAATGATTGCAGACTGGACAATGGTTGAAGAGAATGCGTTGCCATGATTACGGAAAGTGCTACTGTTTTTAACAATTCCATCCTTATGTTTCCCTGGGACACATACCTAAGAATAGAACAAGGAGTGTCCCTCAAAGGTTCTAGATCATATGTAATTAATCTTCAGAAGAAGTATAACTGTAGCTACTGGTTCTAAGTATAAAATTGATTAAGGGATATCTTAAGTAGGGAGAAAATCTATCTATCTATCTATCTCTGTCTCTGTCTCTCTCTATCTCTCTATCTCTCTATCTCTCTATTTCTCTCTATCTCTATCTCTATCTCTATCTCTATCTCTCTATAGGAGCTGTCGTGGTGCAGTGGTTAGAATGCAATATTGCAGGCTAATTCAGCTCATTGCCAGGAGTTCAATCCTGACTGGCTCAAGGTTGACTCAGCTGTCCATCCTTCCCAGGTCAGTAAAATGAGGATCCAGGTTATTGGGGCCAATATGCTGACTCTGTAAACCACTTAGACAGTGCTGTAAAGCACTATGAAGTGGTATATAAATCTATGTGCTATTGCTATCATGTCTGCCTGCCTGCCTGCCTGCCTGTTTGTTTATCTATCTATCTATCTATCTATCTATCTATCTATCTATCTATCTATCTATCTATCTATCTATCTATCTATCTATCTATCTATCTATCTATCTATCTATCTATCTATCTATCTATCTATCTATCTATCTATCTATCTATCTATCTATCTATCTATCTATCTATCTATCTATCTATCTATCTATCTATCTAATTATGTTATATAATAATTACCTCCCTCAATAAAGTTAGTCTTGACTCCTGAAGAAGTCCCTGAAGTTTTCTTGGCAAGATTTCAGAAATGATTTGGCATTGCTTGCTTCCTATGGTTGACAGAGAATGACCAGCCTAAAGTCAGCAAGCTGATATTGAGGTGGGATTAAAACTCACAGTCGTCTAGTTTCTAGCCTGATGCCTTAATCACCATGGCAGACTGGTTCTTTTTATTTCTTTTAGGTCTAATGACTCACCAGCAAAAAAATACAATGGTAGAACATAAACAAATACATCATTTATACAACCTTTCTCATACCAGCCAGATTTGTCATGTTTACTCATGGGTAAATTTTGTATTTACTGTATATTGCTTCCATCTCTGCAGACTCTGAATGGCAGTGGATTAAGACTGTGTATGAAAAATGTTTTAATTCCTTACCACAGTCCACATTAATTTTAGTATACATTCATATAAGCCAAGTGTATCAGAACTGTCATCAGACTTGTTTTAGTTTAGTTAGGGGCACTTGTTCAGGTCACAAGAAGTTGCCTTACACTGAGTCATCTATCCAGCTGGTGCACTGGATTTCATCAGACTCAACCACCATGGCCTAGAGCAGGGGTAGGCAACCTTGGCTCTTTTATGACTCGTGGACTTCAACTCCCAGAATTCCTGAGCCAGCCATGCTGGCTCAGGAATTCTGGCAGTTGAAGTCCACGAGTCATAAAAGAGCCAAGATTGCCTACCCCTGGCTAGAGTAAAGGATTGTGGAAAATGTTTTCCAAAATATTCAGAAGACACATAGTTGGCTATCTCTGGTCCACATGGACTATAAGTGGTCCTTAACGTATGACTGCAACTGAGCCCAAAATTTCCATTGCTAAACAAGACAGTTGTTAAGTGATTTTTGCCCCATTTTATGACCTCTTTTGCCATAGTTAAGCAAATCATTGCAGTTGTTATGTGAATTAGGAGGTCATTAAGTGAATCTGGCTTCCACCATTGACTTTGCTGGTTGGAAGTCGGCTGGGAAGGTGATCACATGACCCCGGGATAGTGCAACTCTCATTAGTACCGGTGCATACCAGTTGCCAAGTGCTTGAATTTTGATCATGTGACCATGGGGATGTTGCTACGGTATGAAAACCAGTCATGGGTCACTTTTCCAGGGCTGTGTAACTTTGAATAGTCCCTAAACTAATGGTTGTAAGTGAAGGACTACCTGTAATAGTAGCTGCACCTGCATCTTGATTGGCCTTGCCTGGAGATACACTGAAGCATTTTTCAATCCTTTTGCAGTCATTTGTGCTTCTAACACTTCATTTGTTTTCAGAACAAATGAAAATCAAACCAAATGGAGCGTATTCACTTCAATTTTCCATCTGTTCAAATTCCTAGTATGAATCAAGTTGGGAAATATTCAGATTGTAAGTGAGGATAAGGCACTATTTACCCCTTGAATTTATAATGCTTGAAACTACCATTCCCAACTTAAGTCATTCAGTAACTAACTCATGCTAGCATCCTCTAGATAATAATGTATGATTGCTGTATCTGATGGACAGCCCTGTGTTCATTTTACTTTGATATATGCCATGGATGATAGTTTTAAAATGAAAACAAAAAGAACAATTGTTCTTGAGGTAAGCACAGATTCTTACTTTGTAGTAGTAGCTGATATGACAGATTATCGAGAAAACATATTGCAATATAGTATGCTTTCATCTTTGTTTTTCACAACCTTTCTCTGAGCAGATCTGAAGATATTTGGTAACTTAAAAATAGCTTAGTGTTCTATTGGATTCTGTAATATATTAATATGCATGTTAATGCAAGGCACTTCTTACTCACATTCTAGATACACTGAAGAAGGAACTGACTGACATTACATTACAAACAATTTTGTTTCATAATTCCTGGAACATAGGTATTTTCAGAAAAGGCAGGCAGAACCACACACCTCTGTATATGAATGATTCATCTGTGGAGGTGGTTAGCAGCATCAAGTTTCTGAGTGTGCAGCTAATGAGTAGGCTAGCTTGGTCGCTCAACAGTGAGACACTGGTGAAGTGGGCACAGCAGCAACTGCATTTTCTGCGTTGCATGAAAAAAGTACATCTTCCTTCCTCTGTCCTTACCACTTTTTATAAAAGGACGATCGAGAGCATCCTGTCATATTGCATTACTGTCTGGTTGGAAGTATTACCGCTTCAGATAGGAAGGCGGTGCAGAGAGTGGTGAGGATAGCAGAAAAGATTATTGGTCGTTCACTTCCTTCTATCCAGGACATAGCATATAAGCGATGC
Source organism: Azemiops feae (assembly GCA_023970755.1). Classification (NCBI taxonomy): domain Eukaryota; kingdom Metazoa; phylum Chordata; class Lepidosauria; order Squamata; family Viperidae; genus Azemiops; species Azemiops feae. The sequence continues at coordinate 2,298,954 of JALGBA010003987.1, read as the reverse complement.
TTCAGCAGAGTCTGCAGAATTGTCTACACATCCTCTTCATGACCTGTTCTCTTTGTGACCTTCTGGGAGGAGATGTTATGGTATCTGAAGCAGAACATCCAGATTCAGCCACAGTTTTGTTCCATATAGCATCAACCTTGTGAACATTCAGGTTTTCTCTTTCCGCTATGTATTCAAAATGGACAGTGATTAATATTTATATGTATATATATGTATGTATGTATGTATATATATGTATGTATATATATGTATGTATATATATGGATGTATGTGTGTGTGTGCATATATACATATATACTGTATGTGTGTGTGTGTATGTATGTATGTATATGTATAGCATGTGTATATGTGGGTTATGTATGTATATACTTTCTTTTGAAAGGCAACAAAATTTCATTTTTAATGTGGGCCAGTGTGCTCACAGTAAAAAATGACAATGAAGGTTATCCTATCCTATCCTATCCTATCCTATCCTATCCTATCCTATCCTATCCTATCCTATCCTATCCTATCCTCTTAGCACAGAGTCATAGAAATGAAATGTAAGGTCTTTGGATGAATTATAAGCAGAAAATCAATAGACTGTAATGGTATGTAGAAATGACCTTGGGAGACCAGGGGAAGAGATGCGGTTTAGGCTCCTGCAGACTTCTTCTATTTGGTGACTCCAAAGACACTGCACAGCAGCTCTAATAATATCCAAGCAGGAAGTGTGGGGATGATGAAATGTGTAGTCTAAAGAATTTGGAGGGCACCAAGTTGGAATTTGCTGATAATTTATCAGGCATTACACAAGTGACTATTTTATTTACATAGGTATAGGTGCATGACTGTCCTGCACCTCAAGCTGTTGAAATACATCTTCCAGCATCCCACATTATTGGCCTTGTGGTTGGGGTGGTCAGGAAGTGAAGTTCAGAAACATCCGAATGATCATATCTTGGCTAACATTTTAGTATGTTTACATTGCATTTTCTTCCATTATGGAACTGAAGATGAAGTACATATGATTTTCTCACCATTTGCCTCCCCAAGTAGACAGAGCTGCAAGCTTCAGGGCGTTAGCGGAGTCATATACCATCAGATCATTTGTTCAAGATCAGTAATGGAAGGTGAACACCACAAAACTATTGTGGCTACTCAAGAGATGTAATTTACAAACCATTTAACTCATTTATTATTTTTTCTGGAAAGACCATGGTTTTATCCTCGGGTACTGTAAGTAGGCAGAGAGAGAATTTTTGCTATTCTTAAAATATTGCCCTGGATTGTTAGAAGGTGACGAGGATTCTTTTTCTGTCAGCAAGTGACAACAGAATAGATTTTTTTTAAAAAAGGAGATCTGTCATCTACACAGCAGCATTCAAGGAAACATTTTACAATAGTTGAACATTGTCAACTAAAAGGAGGTCAGCGGCCTGGCTGATTGACAATATCTCATCCGTCACTTGCCTGGAATGCCAACCCCTGTTAAATATATTGTAAGGTGCATGTTCAGTTGAATCTATTAAATTCTTGAGGCTGGGCCAATTCCCCTTGGCATTTGAGAAGGCATCTTACAATTTTCTCTCTGCAACATGCTTAAGTTCCACAGAACACATATTGTATGTAAAACATTTCCTAAATGTCAGAAATTTTTTAAATCACTAGTTACTAGCTAAAAGGTAATATTTTTTTTATTTGTCTCCGGCTTAGAAAATAGACAAACTTTAGCCTAGCAGGAATCTCTGTCAAAATTCTTCTGTTCTCCAACTTTTACAATGATAATGCTTGATCTTTATATCTACAGCATAGGGCATAGGCTATCCATGTCTTCACTTCCTAGCAGGCATAGTAACCCAAATTCAGCAGCTGATAAAACCAGCATAACTGAATGACAATCTTATGTATTTTTCTACTGGACTCTAGTTTAGAGAACATGTGCATATGACTGACCTAAAAATGTCACCATTGTTTATTTTCAAGAAAGAAATAATGTCCTGCAATCTCAAGAAAAATGCCAAGGTATCAAAACTGGTAAAGGATGACATCTACCTCTTTTCACTAGCTAATCTCCCAATGGAAAAGCTTTATGCTACCATCAGTACTGAAATGTGGCACAATATGTGTTTTGTTGCATACACATGGACTGTAATAATCTCTCTGCAGACCCTCAAGGCTTAGCACCATTAATTCTTCAGGACAATTTTCAACCCATATGGATCAAGGCTGTTGAATCCAATCTTTTAAATCTAGGCTACTCTCTCTCCTCAGTTCTTAAGATGGAATATGATGAGGCGAAACAAACCTTGAAGCAGAGGATAAAGGAAACAGAGAGACAAGCAGATCTAGGGAAGGCTCCAGCTTTCCTGTCACCAGTACGCAACAGATATATCGTCACTGCTGCCAGCTACCTTACGTAGTCTTGGAAAGCCATTGGAAAGCTTTCTCTTTTGCCCAATGCCATGGTCCTCTCCCTCTGCAGGATTGGATGGTAAATATAAAAAAGTACCATTGGTTGAAAGGCTTTGCCTCATGATTCCAGAGCAGGGGAAACTACAGAACATGTCCTTCTTCCTTGCTCCTTTTATGGAGACATCCAAACTAGATTCATACTCCCTTTAACTAGTAGATATCCTGGTTACCCAGATTCAGCCCATCCCAGATGTTGTTCATAGATGAAGTACTCCTTATTGCAGCCCATGTAGTTAGGTCTGTGCAGCAACATGGAAGATCAATTAAACCCCTAATGGGTCGATCTCCCGCAATTCATTCTTTGTAACCATACTTCATTTAAATTTTAGATATTGTTATGTTGTTGATACTAATAATTTTAACTTTGTTGTAATTTTAGATGTTCTCATTTTTAATATAATTTTTGTGTTTATATTATAATTTAACATAGGCTGAACCCTGGACCTCACCTATAGAGGTTAGTTGGGTTGTTTTACAGATGTATTTTAATTCTTATCTTAAACTTTATTTTGTTTACCATCTGCGCCGGTCTATGACGGCAATAAACTGAATTTAAAAAGGTATTTATGTTTGGAAAAACCCACCCAGAGGAAGAAAAGTAATTGGCCATTGCTTTCCTGATACAGAGAGGTGGGCAGGAAGAGCAGAAGTGGAATAACAGACCCTTGAAATAATAAACCAGCCTTATGTGCCCAGAGGAAGTTGCCTGATGCCTAGCTGCTCAAAATCACCTTGAACCGTGAGATGGGCAGCATAGAAAATTTAAATAAATAAATAAATAAATAAATAAATAAATAAATAAATAAATAAATAAATAAATAAATAAATAAATAAATAAATAAATAAATAAATAAATAAATAAATAAATAAATAAAATATCCAATAGAAGAAAAGAAGGGGGTCCGTCAATTTTTGGTAGGGGGCTTTAGGTGACTAGATTTGGATGAAGGGGATTATCTCAGGCAAGGGATTTTTTGTGGTTGTTTTCAATTTCATACAGGAAGTTGCACAGTTGATTAAAGTATATAGAACCCAGGTTTAGTCTAGAAAGGTGTTGTGGGTTTTGCATTTAATTTCATTTTTTTTTAATATACTGTGTGTTGAGTGTATTTTCCTTGTCACCTTTAATAAAGTTGACTTGAATCTTGAGGTTGATATGTTGCCTCAGCTTGGCTGAGATACAAATTCTCAAAAGTTTTGTTTGGTTTCCCTTCTTGTAGTTTAGCCAGATGCAGGGTTGAGTGAAGATTTCCCCTTCATTCCTCCCCTGGTTTCCCCAAAGGGCTGGTGTGGAAGGGAGAAACAAGCTTATAACAAAAGGATGATGGCAGCAGGGAAACTAATTGTGTAGTTCGTGATCATCCTCGGGAATGGATTACCTCCAAACCAAAATACCTTAAAGGAGAGTCTGATTGAACTCTGACACGCTTTATTGCAATTGTGCAATGAGAAGACCTGGGAGCCTGTGGTCTGGACTGAACATCATACAAGCTGCTGCCAAAGTGAGTCAGACGAGAAAGGATTTTTCTAAGTTAGTGTACAGTGAAATTGGCATGATCACACTGTAGGAATGGCTTAAATCAGGAGTTCCTAAACATTTTGCTATCACATCTCCCTTTAGTGTAGGGGTATCAAACTGGTGGCCCATGGACCAGATGCGTCGCGCACAGGCCACGCCTACCCCAGCTCCGCAAAGGCAAAAAAAGTCACGATACGTCACGTGACACGATTTGAGTTTGACACCCCTGCTTTAGTAATACATACCTCCTCTAAAGCATGGTGCCAAGCACCAACATGAACACAAACAATGAAAACAATTCAATTAAACTTTGGGAAAGGTGTATTTATTGTAACAATGAAACTAAAACATTCTTCACGTCTGGACTCTGCTGCACCTCCCTAAGGGAGGCGCACCTCATGGTTTGAGAAACTTTAATGGTAAATTCAGATATATTCACATTCAGGCAAACTTTCTAGTGTGTTGTTTCCTATGTAATCTCTTTATTCTACTGGACTGTATATCTGTATTAAGTTATCCATAAGCAGCACTGTTGCAACCGGTGACACAGAGATTGTAGATTGTTTAGCAACTGCATCATCCTGCCTCTCATGCTATTTTTTGCTTTCTTGTGAACAAACTACAGGAACAAAAACAAAACTGGGGCAACTTAATGCCTCATTTCTGAAACTTACGGAAAATTGTCGTTTTTCAAGTTATACCAGCACAAATCGAATCTGTAAAGGTACGGATTCCCCCCCCCACACACAAATCCTTTTATTCTGGCCACAAGCTAAGATTACGGGGTAAAACATGGCTCAAACAGATACAAAGATCTTAAAATTAAATATGTAACAATAGTGTGCAATGCAACTTTATTATAATATACGTAGCAAAAATGAATTTAGTAACAGAATAATAATTAGAAGCATATAATTGAATCAAGCACTGTAAATTGATTAAAAAAATTACTAAATTTTCCCATCTGCTTCAAGAAATATCACAAGTTAACTATAACAACAAATTCTTTCATTTCATGGTATTTAATCTGGAATAAATACTCCTAAAAACAGATGGCTCGATATTTACAACATAAGTCATATGGTAAGAAGATTCAAAGATTGTGATTAGAATGTTATTATTTCCCTGATTAAGGAGATGACAGCAGTGAATTTCTATAGAAGCCAAAAGTCCTTATAAAATGCCAGCTATTACAGTACAGGATATTCAGATTGAGAAACACTTAATTTTTAATGCAGACCACAACAAAACCAATTCCCTGCAATCCCTCTAAATGCTTTAAACCTGACATTAGTCCAAAAAGCAAGGCGGCCATCTGTTGCTTTTTACCCAGCCTAGTCTCTGTTCCACTGTCATTTGTTGCTTCGTTAATCAAAGAAACCTACAGGTATGCAATTTTTCAATGTTGCTTATGCATAAGGGCATAATTTAGAAAACAGTTCAGGCTATTGCCTTCTTGATGAGAAAAAAAATGTTTCTCTAAGTGTTCCTCTGCAAATATGTATTGTATGATTCTATTATTGAATATTGTTCATTGAATCATGGGAAACAAAGTTTGACGAATGTGGTCTGATATGTCCTTTATTAAGGTGTTTGTTGTCTAATAGACTAGAATGATTGACTGATATTTTATCCATGAAAGCTAATGACTGCAATTGCTCACCTGATATAGGTAGTCCTTGACTTACAACTTACAACTGTTCGTTTAGTGACCAAAGTTACAACGGCACAGAAAAAAATGACTTATGACCGTTGTTCACACTTATGACCATTGCAGCATCCCCGTGGTCATATGATTAAAATTCAGACACTTGGCAACTGATTCATATTTATGATGGTTGCAGTGTCCCGGGGGGGGGGAGGGTGTCATGTGATCCCCTTTTGCGACCTTCTGACAAGCAGAGTCAATGGCGAACACTTAACAACCGTGTTATTGATTGAACAATTGCAGTGATTCACTTAACAACTATGGCAAGAAAGGTTGTTAAAATGGGGAAAAACTCATTTAACAACAGTCTCATTTAGCAATGGAAATTTTAGGCTCAATTGTGGTCGTAAGTCGAGGACTACCTGTAGCATTTCTTGTTTCTGAAGTCCATTAACAACCGGGTGAAAAGAGTAAGGCACTGAAAGAGGGAATGAACATTTAACATGGATACATGGATGAGACGAAGAGCTCATTTGCACATCCTGATTGTTCCAGTGTAAGAACAGCCCAGTCACTATTTCTCAAGGATAGGAATGTACAGTGTAACCCACAGCCTGCCCCACCCAACTTTGAAGGCATCTTACACCCATCGCTCCTGATCAACCTCAGAAGGACTGCTTTCTGATTTCTGCAGTACATGCAGTGCTGTGCAATCTGCCTGCCATGTTACATAAAAAGAGGTTGTTTTTTTCTTTTCTGGTAGACTTATGAAAGGATGGGCCTTTTTCATATTTTGTTTTGTTTTACAGGTTCACCTTAGAATGAAGGAAGGCGGAACTTCTTTTTAAACCAAGTGGAATTAACAAGAAATCTGCACGTTTCCTCTCCTGAACAAGGGACAGGAAAACTGATGATCTCCCAACATGGCCTGTCTCTCAATGGATGTGTCAGATGGGAGGGTGTCGATTAAAAGGGAGCGGAGTCCACAAAGGAGGCTCCTTCAAATGGGCATCAATGTTAACCTTGTGTCCTAAAAAAAAAATCTGACTATAGAAAGGAACATTTTTCATGCTTGCTCTCTTACCATGAATAGCAGGGGTAAAGCAGTAGGAGAATTGGGGGATATAATAATTGTAACCTGGCCAAAATATTCAGCCATCATCCTTGCCAAAACTGGAAACTAAACTGAAATCTGGACAGCAATTTTTTATGGTTCTTAATTTCAGCATAGGAGACAAACAGTTTAAGGGTCTTATATAGGACAGCCCATTATTAGTTGTGGGTACATAAAACCTTGGCATGCACATTGGCAGAGGCGCTCAAATATTTCTTTAGAGATGTGCAACCAAATACAGTAATGTTTTACTCTTCATTTAAGTGTGATTTATAACATTAAAATAATGCTAATACCCTGCTGGTTATAGTACATAATAGCCTATTCCCTTGTTATTGTCTGTTTCACTATGTACTGTATTCCTGTCTGGAATTTTTACTTCTTTCAGGATATTTTAAGTTGTTGGCCTTAGTCAAAAAAAATTAAAAATACAAAAATGCCAAAACTACTCCAATTTCATTCCAAGGAAAGTCAAACCTGCAGTTCACCTTGACTTCTCATAGCCCAGACTGTACAGAACTATTCTAAATCATTTAAATTAAATACCTGTGAGCAATTTTGTAAGATGAAATGCTTCAAGGAGTGCACTTGCCCATGTTCCTCTTTTATTAAGTAGCATGTTTTAGTGGACAGCAAAGAAATATTTGTCCTGTGACTTTGATTCAAATAGTTCCTTCTCCAAATCTTGGGATTTTTAATCAGAACATTGAATTTGGCTCTCAACTCTCTTAATTAGCTGTCAATTTAATGCTCTTTAGAATTAACGTGATCTAAAATTTTGACTCAGAGGTCTCACAGAAGGGCAGTACTGATGGCTAAAGTCCAGTACAACAAATAATTGGTCATGTGCTCTGTTTTTTGGCAAAAATAAAAATAAAAATAAAGGGCAGTTCATCTACCAAATGTATGAATTTTGAAGAGAAAAAGGCATGTCTTGCAATCAGCTTCTTTCAGATGACTCAAAATCATATACAGTATGGATAGAGAGAGAATCTCTTTGAAGTCAAGCTCAGTTCTCGGTGATTTCATGAACATGTCTGTGTAGGATTTTTTGAAAGAGGGAATTTTGCTAGTGTCTTATTTCCATCTTAGCTCTGTCAATGCTTCTCCCATCCAAGTACTAACCAGGTTAGGCTCCTGGCTAGCTTTTCAAATCAGCAGAGGACAGATAGGGGAAGGCGTGCACAAATTCAGCAGGTCATGCTGCTGATTTTTTTTTTTTTTACTGAAGAAAGCAGGAATCGCATGCTGTAAAGAGAGAAAATAATCGACCGTCCAAGGCAAGCAGCCAGGTTGTGAGCGTGCAAAGGGAACCTCATTTGCGGGGGAAAGGTGGGAAGGACCCCTTTTATGAAAAGAACGGTTGTTTCCTTATGCCAAGGCCAGGGTGAAGATGATCCCTCTTTTGTAGTCACTGTATCCTCTTAAAGGATGGCCGAGCGTGAAGATTCTCCCTTCCCTCCTTCTGTCTCCCAGCGTAGCTCCCGGGTGTACCGATTCGCTGTAAGGTGGTTTCTCCTTCAGCCTGCACTGCAGCAACAGGTTTACGAGAAACGCCCTTGAGCAACCCAGCCTTCGCCACTCCTCCCCCATTCCGGAGGGTATGTCTTTAAGAGGGCGGGAAGGGGGGGGAAACAGCTCCATGCGGTTTGACATACCTCTGGCCACTCCCCCCTACCCTCAGACCCGGTCTTGTCTTCGCAAGGCATCTTTCTTGCTTCCCTCCTCCTTGCTCCATGAGCAGTCCGGCCTCTGATTGGCTCCTGCTGGTGCAAGAGGCGGGGTCGCGTCTGAGCCAGAGTGGGGGGGAAGGAGGGGAAAAAAAATATCTCTCTCTTTCCACAACGTTCCAATGGGCAGAGCGGTAGGAAAATGATCGCCCGCGTTCCAATGGTGAAGTGCAGGGTCCCGGTTGATCCCGGATGCCGTCGGAGGTGGCTGCGTTGCTGAGCTGAAGATCTGCGGCTTCTGCTTCGGGAGGCCGCGCGGGGTGAGTTTCTCAGGTGGCGGCGGCGGCAGCCCCAGCAACGTCGACCCGGCGAAGAGCTGCTGGAGGTTCCGGCAACAGCGACGACCGCACCGCCCCCGAGTTTGCAGCGTGTTTGGAAAATGTGGCCGCGAGCAGTCCTCCGGCAGCGGTAGCGTTTGCTGCTCCGGCAACGCCGTTTCCCTCTTTCAGACGCCGCCTGTCCTCTCGCCCTGGCGTGTGAAACAGCTCTCGGTGCAAGACCCGTTTCCTTAGACCCGTTTCCTTCTGCTTCGAGAGAGTTGAAAAATTAGACTTCCTGATGCCTGCGGATCCCGAACAGCATAAAAACAGCTCTCTTGGCGGCTGATTCTTTGCATTTTGCGGGACGGACCGGATAACATTTTCAACGTTGATGGTGGTTCGGCTGTTTCGATTTTAAGGTGCTTATTAGGGAAAGGTTCCCATTCCTGGACGTTTCTCTTCCAGCTGATTGCTTTTGGCTGTAGGTCTGGCTTTGGAGGGGCTCTGGGAAATCATGGGGCTACCTGCCTTGGAGTTTAGTGACTGCTGTTTGGACAGCCCCCAGTTCCGAGAAAGGCTAAAGTCTCACGAAGCTGAGCTGGACAAGACTAACAAGTTCATCAAGGAGCTGATCAAGGATGGAAAGGCACTCATTGTGGCCCTTAAAAGTGAGTGGCAGGTCGTCTGTGAATCTATATTAGGTGTGCCTTAGTTTAAAAGAAACCTTGGATCCGATCAGACATTACTAGGGTTAGAAGAACTGTGTGCAGCCTTACCTGGGAAAACAAACATGGGTGGGGAAACACACGCATGCAAGCATGGAGTAGATTGAATAGAAAGTGTAACGTGGGGGGGGGGGGGAATCTGGCAGTTTAATAATGTATCAAGCTGTAATTCTAGCAAGGGAGTTTATGGTCCAGTAATTTATGAATACATTTATCTTAGCACCAAACGGTTCACAGAGGTCAGAGAAAGTTGCATTGGGTAAAAAGGCTGATGGTAGATTGTCAGGCTTTTTACCTTGACGGGGTAGTTTCCAGACATGCTTGTTATCTGTCACTTCCTTGTCTGTAGCCCAGTGATCATTTATGAAAATGAAACGCCTTGGGGTAAATCATTTCTCACTAAGAGCTGAGCTTTGATGGATTGTTTTGCTTAAGCAATTGCTTTTACAGTATTGCAATCTTTGCTGCTTAGGAGAGGTGCCTCTCCCATTTAGAGTCCTGTAATTACAAAATGTTATTGAGGAATAGAGGAAGAAGCCCTAGGAAAATACACTACACACTGTCACCGTTTTTTCTCCCAAAACCATTCAGTTATTCTCTTGGTCAATCTTGCTACTGAATTGCCAAAGATAGGAAGCAGAACAATAAATTATTTATTGTATCATCAGTCATCAATAAATGATTTAAATCATTTGATTTCTGGATGAATTATTATTGAGGGAGGAAGGCTAAGAGGTTGTGCTGTCCTTTGCCACTGGTGTGGAAATGTGTATTTTGTTTCCTCAAGCATACTTCCTGCAGTTGAAGTGATACTCAGCCCTGATTGCCAAACATTTGAACTAAAATAAGTTTTGCTGTGACTTTTCCCTTTCCCGTTTAAAAATCTAGCAAAATTTAAATTCCTTATTTGGAAATGCAAAGTTATGTGCAGGTTTACAAAAATAAATCAAAAGGGTACCTAGTTTATTCTGCAGAGCTGATAAGCTGTGTGTGTGTGTGTGTGTGTGTGTGTGTGTGAGAGAGAGAGAGAGAGAGCGAGAGAGAGAGAGAGAGAGCTATGGCCTGCGGTGTTTGCTTTTCATTTTTTGTAAGCCAAAGGCAAATAACTGTACCCCTATAATGAACTATTTAAAGAGTTAAATGGGCTAAATAAGTCTTCTTGAGCTTATCTGTCTCTTGTGATATTTGTGTTTAATTGTCATTGATGATGGATAGATAATACTTTGCCTTCTTAGGTATGGATCTTTACCTAAAGCTTTTGTATAAAAGGTCAAGTGATGAAATTTTCCTTTGTAATAAAGCCTGAATTGGTCTTGTGCAGCATTAAGCTGGCACATTGAAGCCCCCTAGTCTCAAGATATATCTCATTAAGTTCTAAGAGATTTAAAGCTAGCAAAACACCAGATGTTGGAAAGATGTCCCAGAGTTTTAAAAGTGAGAGTTAGCACATGATTCACTTTTTTAGAAGAGGCTGGCAAGAATATTTGCTATATAATGGTCTATAGCAGACATGTCAAACTCGCGACGTCATGTGACGTTGCGCAACGTATCGGGACGGTTTTGCCATTGCCGGCAATGGGGTGGGCGTGGTTTCCAGATGACGCGTCCGGCATTTGACACCCTTGGTCTATAGTCTATTAAGGGAGTGGGCATCATGTATATTTCTAAATAAATTATCAATACTTAGCAGGTGTTGACAATGTGACAAGTGCCAGTAACTTGTCACTATAGTAGGATAAGACAATTTAGTGGTTGGAGATCAACACCCATATGGAGTACATTAAGCTTCCTAGAAAATAGGGGAATGGAAGACCAAAATGGGTAGAAGGCATCTGGTTGCCTATCCATACTATAATGACTTGGCCTTGATGGATTTTTATTTTTATTGAATTTATACCCTGACCTTTACTCCAGAAGCTTAAGATACTTCACATGATTCCTTTCATTTCCTTTTCTCTCTCTCAAAACTCTTGTGAGCTAGATTATATTGAGAGATAGTGATTGGATAAAGTTAACCAGTAAGTATCACTGTAACCAAAGATTGGAACCTAACTCTTTCCAGTCCAGTATATAGTATTGTGGGGGTGTGATAGCTCAGTGGTTAAAGACGCTGAGCTTGTCAGATGGCAACCCGGCTTCAAGACCTGAGCTCCGCATGATGGGGTGAGCTCCCGTTACTTGCCCCAGGTCCTGCCCACCTAGCAGCTCGAAAGGATGCAAATATAAGTAGATTAATAGGTACCACTTTGGTGGGAAGGTAACAGTGTTCTGTGCTCCTCGGCTATAGTTATGTTGGCCACATGACCACGAAAATGTCTCTGGACAAGGCTGGCTTCCTCTGCTAACCACCCTGTAGAGTTGGACATGACTGGACAGGGGAAACCTTTATCTTAATATAATATTGTACTGGATTTGATTGCATTCCAGGTTTTTTTTTTCCTGTTTTTATTCTGTATAGTGGCACTGATATGCCTTACCCTTGATGTTTGAACAGTTTCATAAATGGGAGAAAAACAGAAGCATGTTTGCATTTAACTTGTGCTTCAAGATTTGCTACCTACGCACAGAGCAGGATCAAATTGTGAATCAGGAAAATTTCTCTATAGGTCAAGTGTCATTTTTGGGTCTACTGTTTTCACATGGTGTGTGCTTTGCTTCTCATTGCTGCATTTATTGAAGCCCTGTGGAGCTCTGCCTTTTCTCATTTCTGTGGATTGCCTTCCATGTTGGCCAAGAGGGCTGTGTAAATTCTTTGAAAGAGATGCTTTACAAAACATAGAAGCTTGTTCAAGGCATTATTTTTGAATATGCTGAAACAGCTGCATCTTTTTTCTGATTCACACCACTGATTAGCAAGCTGCTCCTGCTGCGTTTGCAAGCATGTCCATGAATAGCCACAGCTCCAGTGCAGCCTGAAACATTTTTTGTTTAAAGACTTGCTATATCCCTGATCGATAGAATTTGCTTTACCATCTTTTTCCCCCAGGTCTGAAAAACACATTATACAACATGTAATAGTTGTCTAAAAATATAACAAAGATGTCAAGTGGTCTATTTAGGACACGTGCAGGCGTCGCTCTTTGCCATAGTGATTTTACTCATCTACATTGGACCAACCTTATTGATGTGATTAGTCTTGGTTACATATATTCATTATGACTTGGTTTGAGTTAACCTATGATTTTGTATGACTTAGATCAGTGGTGGCGAACCTATGGCACGCGTGCCAGAGGTGGCACTCGGAGCCCTCTCTGTGGGCACGCATGCCGCCGCTGCCAGCAGCTTGTGCGGGTCCATTAGGCTGCCGCTGCCGCCCGGAACAGCAGCCCTACCCAGCAGCCCTACCCAGCACAAAGGAGGTGAAGTGGCCAGCTAGCAAGCTCAAGTAGAGGTGGTAGAACATGCCCACACCCAGCCAGCCAAAGGCCACCCCGAGCAGGGAAAGCCGGATCCCCATCGGCGCCATGGCCCCCCAGTCCCAGCTAGGATTGCATACCTCCCCATCTATGCTGGGCCTCCTGCCCACCACCCCACCCGCCAGAGACCCCCTGGATCTCCCCCAACCCTGCCCGGCCCCCACAGGTGTCCCCCCCATGAGCAGCATTGAGGTGGCCATGCCCACCCCAGCCATGCCCACCCAGTCTGCCGTGACAATCGCAGCCATGCCCACCCAGTGGGCCATGCCCACCCAGTGGGCCACACCCCCATGCCCCCCCCTGAGGGCACCACAATGCCCTGGCACTTTGTGATAAATAAGTGGGTTTTGGGTTGTGGTTTGGGCACTCGGCCTCTAAAAGGTTCGCCATCACTGACTTAGATGGTTGGTAGTGTGATAATAAATAAATAAATATGAGAACATATTTAGCTTCCTTCAAAACTCATGTGCTTTTATTGTAGTTGCAAGAAAGAGTTCCAAAGTGTTCCCTTCTATTTGAGGTTAATCTCACTGTCAGTTTTGTATGACTGCAGATAAACAGTGATTAATCTGAAACATGTCAAATGTTAAAGTATTGTGTATGCATTACATGTATAACCTGCTTTTGCTTTGGGAAATTGAGGTAACATGTAGTATCCTCCCTCTTTCCCCCTTTATTTTTTTATTTTAATCTTTGCAGTACCTCTGTGAGGAAGGTTAGGTTGAAAGAGAATGACTGACTTAAAGTCATCCAGTGAACTTCACAATAATTGGATTTTTAAACTTGGCTCTACATTCTGTGTAAAACCAAGTGCAGTTTAGGGCTTGAATAGTACATTAAATTGTGGCTAATCTAAAAAAGGAGCATCTCTTCTGCTTTTCTTGGAGCCATGCTGAGAGGGAGATGAACAATGTTGACTATATACTGGTGTAGGCTTTGATGGCAAGTATCTGTTGGGCAATGTTATGCTTAAGAGTTGAAGTGTTTGTAAAATATGTATTGGAATTTTAATTAACGAAACAGGAATTGTAAGAAATCATCTATAAACCATATGAGATTCTGTGATGATGGTAAATAGTATTGTAGAATAGCATAAATGGTTAAATAAAATGACCCTACAGAAGGTTTCTGTTGCCAGTTTAGTATTAGAAAATAATAGATGTGGTCAACATATTTTGAGGCTGAAAGATTCTGACTTTGCAAACTCTCATTTTTGGATTGGGATATTTTGAGATTGGATTGCACATCTCCAACTGAGAAATAGTCTGGCTAGATGGCAGCATTATTTTAGAATGTCAGCCATCATGAGCAAATTGGTCAGGGCTAGAAAATATTGTACATGCATTTTTTTAACCTGGCAAAAATGGATAATGCTTCAATTTGAAAATCCAGAACATTCCCAACCATGGCAGTTTGAAGATGTGTGAACTTCAACTGCCAGAGTTGGCTGGAGAATTATGCTGGCCAGGGAACTCTGGGAGTTGAAGTTCACACATCTTCAGGCTGCCAAGGTTGAGAAACACTGATCTAAGAAGATAAAGGGCAGGTGGATGGCTGGAGTTGGAGATGTGATGTGAGAAATACCATAGCCGTGAAGGACTCATCAGGGAACCGCTTGGCAGCTCAGTAGTTCTCTTATACCATCTATGCTTCTTGGGAAGCAACTTTATCAGAATGTGTTTAATTTCATTTCAACCTTTTTGTTTTGGACCCTGCCTAGCTATGCTACATGAATCTTTCTTCCCTCTCGGCTGGGGTTCCTTTGGGACAAAATGTTGTGTTGACAGATACCAAGATGCTGCCATGTGATATGATACTGCCTTCCCACTTCACACACCAGCTTAGGAGCTTCACATGCCTTAACTTATTTTTGTCTCCATTTACATGCATTGCATTGCTCATCCCAAATGAAGGCAGCTGGCTAGATTATTCGTGGCCTGTATATCTTGGGGTTGCAGTTACAAGATTTCTCAGGCGTGTGCAGCTGTAGCTGTGGATTTTCATGTATGACCCTTCCTCCCACATACGGGTCAAGATGGACTTGGAAATCCCTTCATGGAGGTATTAATCAGAATCTCCTTTGAACTTGTCCTTTTATATGTTTTGAATGGAGAATAGTTGTCCACAATTTTGCCAGATTGTGACTAGTTATAATAGCAACCTTTATCTATTTCCCCATTTAAAAGTGATTTAAAATGAGGATTTTATTCTCAGATAAGCTGTGATATACACAATTCCTTTCATAGTTAGACATAGTAACAGTATATAAAGCGACCGTACTTGGCAGATGAGTTTGGAACTTTAACAATGTTATAAGCATGTGTTGTATTGTAATTCTTCCCATTAGAATATGTTAGAATAAATACTCTCTTACTTAGGGCGATATGTAGAGAGCATCCTTCCTAAACCTTTTATTGATCTCCTTAATTTGGCAAATATGGCCAAGACGTAGTGGTGATAATTGGGAGCTTTGAATGTTTGTATGGGATTGCAAATCAGGAATCAAAGGATATAATAATTTAAATCAGGTATCAACCATTCTGCTGCTAGCATCTGTTAAATGCTGTTTATTATTTGATTTGCATGTCCAGAATTTCCTTTCTTTAGGTTCTGACTTATGGTAAGGTTTATACTTTCAACAATGCATGAGATAATTGTGGTTGTTCTCAACTTATGTAACTTTTTAGATGACATGACCTAATCCCCACACAAATTGCATAGCACCACCAATTTAGTCTAGAGAACTAGAGAAAGTTGAATGAAGCTCTAGAAAGGAGCTGCAATTGGAAAAAGACCATTACATATACATTTTACTTTGATCATTTGTGCCATTATTAATTACCTCATTTTTTTATCAACCATTATCAAACAGCAGAACCATAATTTTGCTACCAACAGCTGCTATATAGTGCATTCAGGCTTGACTGAACTTTATGTTCTATGCTTATCATGATATTCTTGTAAAATAAGTCGGGCGAAAAGGACAAAGCAAATAGCATTTTATTTTTTTAATGCTTAAGTGCATTAATAAATATTTTGACGCTGTCATGCATTTGCTCATTACAGTATGCCTAAGAAAAAGATTTTTTTGTGGTTAGATTTAATAACTGTAGCCATTTGAGTTTCTGTGAGTGCAGTGTGCATAAAACAAAATATGGTATAATAAAAATTGAGGTTTCAGTAATAGGAAAGACATAAATGACAAATAAAAAGAAATATGGATATTTTATTATTATAAGCCCAGGTCTTTTTGAAAACAAATTAATATTGCTATAAGCACAGGTTTTTTGAGAACAAATTAATATAAATACAATGGGTAAGGAATATTATTTTTTCAATGCCTATAATAAACAACTTTCCTTAAACACCTCTTTCTTCCAAGATTGTGTTCAAATCAGTTCCCAATAAAATGAAGTTTAGCGTAATTAACATGTAATAGACAATTTGCTTGTTAAAAAATGTCATGGTATTGCATTTGAATTAAAGGATATTATGCTTTATTAAGCTGTAAGGTTTCATAATAAAAAGCAGACTTTTGAATAAAGGATATGCCATGTGGCAACATTTTTGCATTCTTTTTTTGCTTCCATTTATCATTTCCTTGATACTCCAAGTG
The DNA here is from genome assembly GCA_023970755.1 of Azemiops feae. Lineage (NCBI taxonomy): Eukaryota > Metazoa > Chordata > Lepidosauria > Squamata > Viperidae > Azemiops > Azemiops feae. The sequence goes on along the minus strand of JALGBA010003987.1, from coordinate 2,282,472 downwards.
GCCTGTTCTTTGTCAACACATACCCCTCTCTTCTTTTGCTTATAAATGGCATGTGTAAATTATTCAGAAGAATTTGCAAAGCTCTAGCTTCAAGTTAGACACAAAATGAGATATGGATAGTGGGTGTGTAAGGTTAATGGATGTGACAAGCGACAGCAAAGAAAGATCTTTTTTAAACAAACTTGATCAGTATAAGGGCCACGTCAGACATTGTAAGCTGGGCTCTGAAGCATCTCCTTGTCAAAGAGATGTTGAGTCACATAACACACATTGCATAATTTTTCTCAAGGACTTGTAAATCAATTTGGAGAAGTTACCAGTTTAAAGAAATTAGCCAAAGCTGCTTTGCTCAGAGATGCCCATTTATGCAGCATTTGGTGTCTACTGATTACTTTTAAAAATCTGCTGCATAAAGGATTTGCAAGTGCCAATTTGACAGTTTTCTTGCATGTCACATTGTGCGCATCGAACAGTTTGGAATGTGTCGAAAAGGAGAACAATAACTTGGCTTGGCTTCTACCAAAAAATGCCACATTGGATGTTTGTCCAAGAATTACATATCTGGTTTTGGCTCCAATGCTATGAGTTAATAGATTAAACACAATCATCATCTTCTATCAATTAGTGTAAGTCTACTCTCAGTACTAAATGACAAGTCAAAACAGTCTTCATCTCTCTTTGTAGCTGTATGGTAAGCACTTGCCAACTAAAAATGCTTTAAAAAGTTTTGTTAAGGGTTTTACTTATGAATATCTGCAACAGACTTTTTGTGCTTTCTGAAATAACACACACTTTCTTTCTCTCTTTCTTTCTCCCCCTCCTTCCCAGAGGTTCTTTGAGATGGTCTAGGACAGGGGTAGGCAACCTTGGCTCTTTTATGACTTATGGACTTCAACTCCCAGAGTTCCTGAGCCAGCAGGAGTCATAAAAGAGCCAAGGTTGCCTATCCTTGGTCTAGGACTAGGTTGACAATTGATAGCTCCCTGTGATTCACTCAAATAAATTCATGGCTGAGTTGGATTGACAGAGTCCAGGTCTAACCACCACATTAGTCTAAACATGGACTTCAGAAAAGAGATTCCTGGCCAAACTAAGCCTAAAAAAGAAAGAGAAATGAATTAGGAAAGTAGTATGGGAAAACCAGGTAAAGGAATAGAGCAACTTAAGAAAGGAGTCAGGCATTGTAGAGAATAAAGAAGATGACCCTTGCAGTGATTGACCAGATTCATTATGAAAGCAACAAAGAGAAAAAATATGGATTAAGTCCAGCCTTCCCAGGATTAGGGGAGGAGGCGCAGCACAATCAAATTTGAGAAATTATGTTATTATAGTTACTCTCAAAGGCAGTTTTAGCCTTCTAGGGGGGGTTGATTTTTGATCTGGTCTACTGGTGGGACTGACATATATGGCTAAAAAAAGGTAGAAGTAGGTTGTAGGACGTCTCAGTATTTTTGATACACAACTATCTCTCTTTGCCATTAGCAGTGGTGGCCGCCATAAATATGGGATATAGCCTTCCTTATCCTGTTGGGTACCTTGATAATGTAGATTTTTAAGCAGGAAAGCAAAACCTGGGGTGAATCTGGCAACTCTCTATGGACATACAACATACCATACTCTTCAGGTTAGCGGTTTTAATCCAAAGGGAGTCATGTTGTCTGTCAGTTAATTTCCGAGCTATGATGTTTCTTTGAAGCGGTTCATATTATCATACATTTTGACATTGTTAGCTTTGCGTTTGTCTATTATAAACAGTGTTTTTTTATTTCTTATTTATTAACTTTATATAGTTGCCTCATGCTTTATCGTCTAGGGGCAATCAGTGCTTTTTGATTCTCTATCATGGACATAATTTACTGTAGCCTGTTTCTGATAGGTCATACACTGAGAAGTAAAGGGCAGGTTTCTGTGTGGGCCACATGGAATCCAATTATCTGTCATTCTTATGTGATCAACAGATTTTAGCAATCAATAAAACTGTTGATCTGAGTATTAACACCATTTAAAAAAAGATAATTGGGAAAGAAATATTGCGTAGTATGTGTAATGACCTTATTTTATTGCAATATACAATTTGTCCTTTCATGTCTATGTGGGAATATTTCATACAGTGCACAAATGACAGAGAAATTTATGCCAATCTTTTAGTATAACCTTTCACGGATTATCCCAAAAGGTGCTTTTTCCAAAAGGCAACTGGACTTTCTTTTTTTCTTTTTTTTCTCCTTTGAAAATGTTTCTTAGATGAAAAGTGAAACATTTTCAAAACATGAAAATCTATTTGCCTTTTGGAAAAAGCACCTTTGGGACAACCATGACCTGGATGATTGAGAATCTCCATAGACTTTCATGGATTAGGATCAGTTTCTCCAGACTCATGAACAATAACTTAACCCAGCAGCAAAAGCTATCTATATCAATCACTATACCTTGTTGTTTCTGTTATTGTGTATATTGATATATGTCTCTCTTTCTACAGCTTGTAACCCTCCCCCTCCCCACCAAGCTTGGTACTCTGTGTGTAAGCTGCACTGCCTTCTTTCATTTTATCTTCTGAGAACATTGATAGGGTGGGAAGAAAAAGACTGGGAGTGGCAGGGAAGAATGGGGTGTGATAAACATAGGCAGGGTGATCAAAGAATGTCTTGGAGATTGTATTTGCAACCTCATACATATTTGTAAGCCTTTGTTTATGATACTTTATCCCTAACCTTCGGGTCAAGTATTTGGAACTGAAATACAGTGAAAAAATAGTGTTAGGCCTGGGAATAACCATCTCTGAGTTAAGTTAGACAGTGATGGATTGGTAGCTGGGGGCTTGTATATTATCAGCCATTGTAATTGCAGCATGAGTTCTGGAGTCAAATTCAAGATCAATTACATATTTTTTTGAGGCCAGGAGAGTGGGACATATCTTCATTTTCTTAATAAAAACAAATGGACACACTATTCATTTCTTTTTGGCTCTTATGGGTAAGGAAGTAAATTACCAGATGGCAGGAATAAGATGTTACTTTTTTTTTTTAAAAAAATGGCTTCATATCCTTCCAATACAAGGAACTGAAGCAGGATGGCATTTCATGCCTAATTAAACTTTAGGGGCCCCATTTTATGATTAGCAGTTCCTGTTGTGTGTACAAGAATCATTTATCAGTTGCCAAGAAGTGAGGGATTCCACAGAAATAACCATATAAGCCAAAACAATAATGTTTCTTATAGCTTCTTAACTGTTCCATATATTTAAATGGGCCAGGACCTACTTCACAAGAGCTGGTTATTAAATAGAATTTTTTTAAGGGAAGGAATCCTCTTAAATCCTTTATTGTGGAACTCAAGGTGAAATTTCCATGAAATTCTCAGATAGTCACCCTGTTATCACTAACCATCCATACTACCTGCTTACCTTTAGTGAAGTTGCTGCATTATTTGCAATCAAACTCAGAAGAAAAAACACGTTCTTGAAAGTTAAGATCAAAAAGCCAAGTAGTGTAAAAGCAGTGGGTGGATCACAGATCACAGATCAAAGTAACATTAAGTTCTAGTTCAGGGATCTTCAAACCTGGCCTTTTTATGACTTGTGGACTTCAACTCCCAGAATTCCTCAGCCAGCATATGCTGGCTGAGGAATTCTGGGAGTTGAAGTCCACAAGTCATAAAAGGGCCAAGTTTGAAGACCCCTGTTCTAGTTGAATATAGCTGTAAATAGTTCTCATTAATTTCCAATGAAAATGGATGAGCAAAGCACATTAGAAAAAAGAATATCTTACAGAACATTATTTTCTGTAATGATTCGCAATATCATTCATTTGAAAAACAACAACAACACTAAATTCCCCAGGCCAAATTTGCTGGAGTGACATTAATCTTTTGTTTGGAGTGATTTTCACAATATTATTTTATAGAATATTATGTGAGATTGAAACAGTCTTCCATATTTCTGATTATTATTTTTATTGTTAGACTGAGCATTTGTAAATACAAGTGCTTGGCTTATTTTAAGTATAAGTCTAATACTGCATTTAGATAACATATTATATTGCACTAAGAGTTTAATGACTTGGGAGCTGCTGATTCTATTTCTTATGGTTGGGTGCCCAGTCAACCAGATATTTAGACTGGATTTGACATTTGTATCCACCTGTTTAACCCTTCCAAAGGAACTAGGATAGGGAGATGTTGTTGCTTGATGCTATCATTGCAGGATGTAAGCTGTTCCATGTAAAGCTGCCGTTTGCAATTGACTCGTGGAAATTTTATAAATGCTGATGGTGTTCAAGATGTTCCAAATGTTTAATTATCTATTCACAACAATGTGAAGTCACAGCTGCCAGTTCTTTAGCTGGTGTTGGCCTTCATATGCACTGAGTTCTTCCAAAGAATCTAGCATATTGTAATGTGTCAGAGTGGTATATGTGTGGACCCAAGCAGTGTACCTTTTGCAATTAACAGATGAAAATTTTGTCTACAAACAGATTTCTAATTATGGAATAAGATTTTGGGGGGATTTGTACCCAGTGTGCCGATAATCACTGAGACCATCCCAGCCAGTTTATACCATAATTTTTCAGTTCTGATTTTAAGATCTTGCAATCTTTTCCAATTTTTTGTCTTCTATTCTATTATCCCTTGGTATTGCCACATCACTTATTCACATACTTTCTTTTTTCAACCCAGTTAAATCTGGCGTGTTATGAGCCAAGACTTTATCAGTTTTTATTTGGAATTCCAATGATATTTAAACTTGCTCATTTTTGACTAATTTTTCAACTCTATGTTCTATAAAATTTTCATTATTGGCACATGATAATTTTTACAGATGTTTCAGTGAATCATTTTGGCGACTGTGTTTAGTCATTGGTTACAATCAGTTTGTGCAGTCTTCTTACACAAGCTGAATATATGATATCTGATTCTTCTGATTCTTTACACAAACCCCACTTTGAATCATTTGATTATTTTTCAATTCTGACTTTGATTGTATTAATTCAGATAGCTTGCTCTTGAGCAGGCAAAATCAAGCCTTCACTTTCTTTTTTTGATGTTCCAGTTGTAAGCCATTGCCAGCTTTTATTTTTATCCATTTCCCCCTCTATTTTTGTTGCAATTGCAATTTCATGTAATTGCCACCATTCTGTTCATCTTTTTATTATACTATTTCCATATTTACTTTTTGTTTCCTACATTTAGTAAGTTCCAATTCTTAACTTGCATCATCAATTCTTGTTCTTGGAGATCCTTTACCTAATCAGCCAATGTATGATTTTGTAATTCAACAATTTTTTTTACCTGAACTAAACATCTGCAAGTCAGATATAGTTTATCAGTATCACTGTGGGGATGTAATGCATAGTGAATAGTCTTGTTCTATGGTCCAGACTGTCCAGTTCAGCTTGTGTCAAGTTAATAATTCCAGCAATGTATCATATCACAGGTATTGCTCAATTATTGATGGCTTTGTTGGTATTTCCATTGTTATATTTTGTTTTTAGCACTTTTTCACTCTTTGGGGGTATTCTTTATTATAGGATTCTTTGTACAGTCAGCCAAATATTTAGACTGGATTTGGCATTTCTATCCACCTATTGAGGCCTTCCCAAATACCTGAGATAGGCAGATGTTTTTTAATGGCGTTAAACATGGCATTAATGGCATTAATGTTACAGGTATAAGCTGTTCCAAGTAAAGCTGCCTTTTGCAATTGATGGTGATTTTGGTGATTTTGTCACTGCCGATGGTGTTCAAATGGTGCTCCAGATGCTTAGGGATTGCATCCAAGGCACCTGTTTATATTATCATCATATAAACAATAATGTGAAATCACAGCTGCTAGTTCTTTAGTTGGTATTGGCCTTCCTAGGCATCAAGTTCTTTCAAAGAATCTTTTGTAATGTATTAGCATAATATGGTGTGGATCCTTACTGTGTGGCATTCTGTAATTGTCAATGCACAAATATTTTAAGTGCTGTCCAAAGTGTTTTGGACTCACACCCAGTGCTCTGATAATCACTGGGACCACCAAGGCCAATTAATGCCATAGTTTTTCAACTTTCATTTTAAGATTTTGATACTCTCCAATTCTTTCTCTTCTCTTCTACTATGTCCCAGTATTGCCACATCAATTATCCACACTTTCTTCTTTTAAACCACAGTTAAATCTTCTGTGTTATAATCCAAAACATTTATCAATTTGTATTCGGAAATCTGAATAGTTGGGAATATGTAGATATTTTTATCTTGCCAAATAGATGAAATGGAAAAATATTATAAAAGTCTGAAAAAAATTATACGGAGTTCTAGGGTCCTCTGGATTCCTGTATATATGATACTTCTCCCTACTCCAGAAATGTAAGGTCATTCTAACAGGTACATATTTTTCTCTTTGTTTAAGGACAAAAATAAAATCCAGATCAGATTTTGGGAGGAAGGGGAATCAGTTCTGCATGCAGTTGACATGACAAGTTCTGTTTCTGGAAACTGTTTAGTTTGTATTAGCGGAACACTGTTTGGCAAGGTACATTTGTGGAGTGGGGGGGGGGGTGGAATTATTCAATCAAAATTAAATCCCAATTATTTGCCATGCTACAGGCTGAGTTGAATTCCTTACTCTATTAAAAAAGCAAGCTACAGCTGATATGTTTCCAGCATTTCCTTAAATTTATTTACGAAGGATTCCATTTCCTACGTTGTCAGGATGTTTCATCCAGCTATGGTTTGGCTGCATGGTATGAGTGCTGACTATTACATGGTCAAACTGTACCAAATGAAGTGTTTTGCAGTCAAACTTATGGCAAGAGTTATTTTTCCAGGAAAAATAAAGCTCTATGGGTATTGGACTCAGGGTGATTATGATGAATGTAGTAAAAGCCAATGCGTATCTGATTTGAAAACTTTTCCAACCATCACTTGAGAACTGGTCTGAAGAGAAAAGTAGAACACAAGGTTTTATGAAATAGGGTTATGCTCCTAAAGCCAAAATACAGCGAGGCCAATTGCAGTAGTTTTAAACTCATATGAGTTTAAATGGGACAGAGGTTTCTTTCCTGTCCTTTTTCTTATTCTTAATCTTTCGTGGTTCCTAGCTTGCTCCTAGATGTGCAGCATGGAAAGGGTAGCAACTATATATTGAAAATATTTTCTGCAAATACTACTTTGGAGACTTGTTACTATGCTAAAACATTTTGTGGGGAGGAAGGCCACCAATTTAGTGACTTAACAATTTTGCCTTCAGATCAGATTGATCTTTGCAATTTGAATACTGTACTGGTGATTGTTCCAGTTAACGTCCTGGAGAGGATGTTAAAGAGTACTGAGAGACTCCTTAGTTTACTAGTTAATTTATAATAATAAATTATAAATATACTGTGAGTTAATAATGTATAATAATTAATAATTTATAATAAAGAATCCTCCTTATTTTGAGTACTAGAAGATTCTCGAGTCAGTCTCCAGTTCAGTGTGCTCACAACTTCAGATGAGGTTCCTGCCCATGGAGAATGGGAAGCCTGCAAGATATTATAGATAGGTAAAATACATATATAATCTGGATATATTTAAATCCTACTATGGTAGATTAGTACTACCATTATGTCATAGGAGACATTGCCAATGTAAATGTACCTTTCCACAAGGATTGGATATTAGCTAATCAGAAAACCCTGTAATCATCCTGTTAACAGCCTGTAATTGTAACTCTGCATCCTCTCTTGTGCCTTAATGTCAGAAGCAATAGTTGGATTTGTTCTCTCTGGGGAATGGTTTAATAAAGGGGAAGAATTACCTCATATGTGGCACTTTCACAGTAAGAGCCTTTTTACCCTAAAATAAAACTCTTTTACAGCTGCCGGTAAGACAAATTCAGTTGTGACAGGCTGGGAACAGAAAAAGTGAATGGAAGATGGAAGGAAAAGAAAACCTAGCAAAATATTTACTTTTTAAAGTAAAGCCCTTGTGTTCTAGACTCGGAAGCAGTATCTAGGGCAGGAAGTATTTGTTTGCACAGATGCAACTCCAGAGCTACTTTAAAACTCTTCTAGTTGTTTGAAAAGCTGACTACTCAGATAAGGCTTAGCTCCTGCTTGGGCTCAATGCAGTTCTCCTCGTAGTTCTCACATTTTAAGAAAGTATATTGAAAGTCAGTTTGGTCTAGTGGTTAAGGCAACAGGCCAGAAACAGGGAGACGTTGAGTTCTAGTCTTGCCTTAGCATTAAACCCAGCTGGGTAAACTTAGACTAGTCACTCTGTCTCGACCCAATTCACCTCACAGCTTTGTTGTTGCAGGGAAAATAGGAGTAGGAAGAAGTATTATGTTCACCGCCTTGAGATATTTATAAAAATAATAAAGGTAGGATATAGAAAAATTAATACTATATATTTTTCTAACCCTTTGAGCCACAGGTATATTGACTAGGAAACTGGGAATGGCTTTAGGTAAATATACCTGGCACAAAATCATATTAGCTTTTGAGTACTACTCAACTCTTTCCTACCTCTCTTCATTCCCAGGATGTGCTGGAGATAAAGGATGGCAGTATCAATGTTAACAATAAATCTGTATAGGAATTGAGAATGGTATGGACAGGAGCCGAAGGTTGCACTGTCCATTAAAGCAAGCTATAGTGATCTATTGCCAGCCACATGTTTAGGGACTCCAAAATCCAGAATTTCCATTCAACTCTCCAGCTTAAGAACGTTGGTAATTGCCATCTCAACACATCTCAAGACTGGTGGAGGAAGGATGCTTTGGGAAGTACCAGTTTCTTTCTCTTCTTTCCCTATTGCCTTACTGTCAGATGGACTCTAGAAACACGTGATATTGGAATGGGCTTTCATAAATAAGTATGCAAAATAGAAATCTGTAGAAGGAAGGTCTCTGGCTTTAAAAAAGACGGAACTGAGTCAGCTGCACTTGTTGAAACCCTTCATGCAAAAGCATGAGTCAGGTCCTTAAAAATCAATATGCTTAATATGAAATGGAGGAATTAAAAATACCCCCAAACCACCCTTCAGATTTTTTGCTTTCTTGTTACATGTCTTTTGTGAAACCCAAAACTTTATAAGCTCAATAACCGTAGAAACCTTTGATGTTAAGTAGTAAGATTCTGCATATCTAAAATTCTGCGATGTAGTGCAAGAATGGACCTATTTTAAGGCTTCTATTACAACGTCCTCTGTTCCCTGCCCTCAAATGACAAAAATCTGTCATTTTTTTTTACAGCAGTGGTGAGTTATGTGATTCTGAGGACTGCTAAAAGAAGATACTAAAAGAACAAAGGCTGCTAAAAGAATATCTGCTAACCATCTCTGTTACTATAACTTCACTGAACAGATATTTCTCTTCTAAAATCCACTTTTGGGTATTTTTAGGCTTCACTTTTATATTTCTATCTTTCTTGAGGTAGACACTTGTCTCAGGATTCTTGCTGTGTGTTGGAATAGGTAGCCTCTTCTAAATTGGTGGTATAATTGGGGAAGTAAATCAGAGTCTTCTCAAGGCCTTAAAATAAGCCCATGTTAGTTAGTTATAATTACTTTTACATTAATCCCCTGAGTTTATATACCATATGACTACTGTCACGCTAACTCTGATTTTAACTGCTTGTGATGTTTGGCAGGAGAAAGGATAATTTTTCATTTCTTTCTGTAATATGCAAAATGATTCCTTTAGCTTTGTGTAGTCGCTTGATAGCAACATGGCCAGCATCTAAGTTCAATAAATAAAATAAAATAAAATAAAATAGAGAGTGAGTGAGTGTGAGAGAGTAACCGATAGGCAAGGCGATCCTGGCTCTGATTTCTTTTCATGATACTTTTAGAACTATTTCAAAATGTTTGTACAGGTAGTCCTCAATTTATGATCACAGTTTGGGACCAAAATTTCCATTGCTAAACAAGGCGGTTGTTAAAGTGAGTTGCATTTGATTATCTGACTTTTTGTTTTGTTTTTTAAAATCATGGTTGTGAAGTTAATCACTGCAGTTGTTAAGTGAATCATGCAGTTGTTAAGTGAATCCATCTTCCTGCAATTGGCTTTGCTTGCTGGAAGCCCACTGGGTAGGTTGCAGATAGTGAGCACATGACCTTGGAATGCTGCAGCCATAACTACATGCTGGTTGCCAAGCACCCAAATTATGATCACATGACTGTAAGGCAGAGGTCCCCAACCGGTTCTATGGAGAAAGGTTTTTCCATGGACCGGAGAGTGCGTGGTTCTCCAGCGTGAAAGAATGGAGAATCCACCAATGGGTTATCTTGGACCTCCTGCCCACTTAGACCAAAACAATCAAAGCTGCCACGCCTCTCTGGTTGAGGGCACGCCCCCAGTTTCGTTTTGGTCTTCAGCCCAGACAGACGTGGTAGTTTTGGCTCCCAGCGATTTGAAAATCAGGTTTTATTTAAAACTATTTTGAGAATCAGGCTTTATTTAAATCTATTTGAGAATCAGGCTTTATTTAAAACTATTCCATTGGTGGATTCTTCATTGTTTTTTCTCCTCTGGACAGCGCTGGGATCAGCGCTGTTCTAGAAGGGAAAATAGGTTTTATTTGTTGTGAGTGCTTTTTCGTTGAATTTGTGTTCCCCCCCCACAGCTGATCGTCGCGGCTGCCGTTTTGGGCGCCGCGTGGCGATCCGATCCCAATCGGGTTTTTTCCTACTTCTCTTTCCTCGTTTAGCCTTCTAGGCTTCTCTGGGGGGTGTCCCCTAGGGGTGGGAGTGCATTCCCCTCCTCTCCGGACTGCTTAGAGCCTTGGAAATTTCGGCCGATCGTCGCGGCCGCCATTTTGGCCGCCGCGACGGGATCGGCTGCCTCATTACAAGCCTGTGAGGTGCTGGGTCAATTTGGGAGAGCTGTGGATGTAAGGGGGGTGCTCCCTATTCTCCAGCTGTCCCAGGGTGCCCAAATTTCCCTGTGAGTTGCGGCCTCCGTTTTTGGACCGCGTGGAGCACAGACTGAATTAGTTTCGGTTTCACCTTCCCACCTCACCAGCTTTCAGGCCGGCCTTCTCCTGACTAAGAAGAGGCCGATCAGCCTACTTTCATTTTCCCTTGGCCCAAACATAGAAGCATTTACTTGAGCTTGACTGAGCTTAGAAGCTAAGAAGGCTTGTGCCTGGTTAGTACTTGGATGAGAGATTGCCTGAGAGTTCCAGGTCTTTAAACACAATCACAGCCATTGAGCATTGCCAGTCATAGCCTGCTGCCATAGTCTGCATCTAGTGAACGGTCAATACTGAGCTTGCCGTCACTAAGTGAGACACGTGTTGATCCCATCACTAAGCGCGAAATTGGCCTCAAAGTAGGTCTCACGCTCAGTCTCATCATCGCTGGTGACCCGCGACAGCAGTCGCTAAGTGTGAGTCCGCGCTTGCCGGTGGGCCGGACCATCACTGATCCACGTGGAGGCAAGTCCCACTCAGGTGGGAAACAGCCGCATCTCTTGCAGACCGAGACGCTTCAGCACCCCAGTGAAAACTCTGGCTTTACAATGGCAGATAACACCGAGCCACAGGCTTCCACCTCCAGTGGGCACGGAAAGCGTAAGTCCTCTAGTCAGGAGGCAGCCGCAAAAATCAAGGCCAAGGCGAAGGCCGGCCCAAAGAAAGCAGCCTCCAAGGCGGCCGACAAACAGGCCAATCGTAGGCATCGTGCCCTGGAGAGACAGTTCTCACGTGCGCAATAACTGGCTGTAGGGGAGACGGTTAAGCCGCCCCCTACCACAATGGTGGCACTCCCTTGTGGCCCTCAACCTGAGCCTCAGGCCCCATGGTCACCAGAGCGGGATTTAGAAGGGGCTCCTTCAACTGGTCCTTATCAGGAACTCCTTTCCCTCTTTGAAGAGGAACAGGGACTTCAGGACCCTAAGGCTCCAGAAGCCACATTTACATGGGCCTTGCCAGTCATAGCCTGCTGCCACAGTCTGCATCTAGTGAACGGTCAATACTGAGCTTGCCGTCACTAAGTGAGACACGTGTTGATCCCGTCACTAAGCGCGACATTGGCCTCAAAGTAGGTCTCACGCTCAGTCTCATTATCGCTGGTGACCCGCGACAGCCGTCGCTAAGTGTGAGTCTGCGCTTGCCGGTGGGCCGGACCATCACTGATCCACGTGGAGGCAAGTCCCACTCAGGTGGGGAACAGCCGCATCTCTTGCAGACCGAGACGCTTCAGCACCCCAGTGAACACTCTCGCTTTACAATGGCAGATAACACCGAGCCACAGGCTACCACCTCCAGTGGACACGGAAAGCGTAAGTCCCCTAAATGTGCGACTGGTAGGATACACTCGGCTCAGCCTTCGGTACCTGAACAGGTGCCTGAACAGCTTCCTGGCCAAGACACGGATCCGCTGCTTTTAGAACCGGTGGTGTTACACAAACATATACCTTGCCCCCCCATGTTTTTTTAAAAAACAAACAAACGAAAAATAAATAAAATAAAATAAAAAAAATTAAAAAAAAAAAAACACCCATTAGGGGTCAATGGGAGGCCCCAGGTGCTCCCCCCCTCTACTGGGGGAATAGACCGCAGGCTGCTTGACACGGAACCAGCTCTGAATGAGGCCCTGGAGGTGCCTGAGGTTGATGAATCCTTACTACCCTTATATTCTGATTCCAGGGTACCTGGAGATATGGTGGAGGCGTTGAAGCCCGAGGATAAAAAATCCGAGGCTTCTTTCCGCAGGACACACCAAGCTTCAGCTTGGTCTATAAGAGCTTCTACCCCGGCCTCATTCTTCGCCAGGGTCTCTCTTATGTGGCTCCGCCAATTGCAGGCTAGAATTCCCCCGGAAGAGGTAAGAGTCCACCAGGACTTGATAAAGCTCATGGCCGCATCACAGTATATGGCGGACGTGTCCTTGCAGGCGGCAAGATTTTCTGCCCGGGTCATCGCATCCAACGTCTCCGCACGCAGGCTTCTATGGCTTAGAAATTGGAAGGCTGAGACTAGACACAAATGGCGCGTAGCTTCCGCCCCGTACCGCGGTGCCCGCCTCTTTGGGGAGGTCCTGACCCCCTACTGAGTCGAAAACAAGGAGAAACGAAGGGTTCTCTACCACCTTTCCAGGAGACCAGGCCGTCGTTTCTCCCCGTACACCCGTCGGCAGCCCTTTCGGACGGGATCAGATTCGGCCTCAGCACAGGTCGCCCGGCCATTTCCCGCAGGCTCGGACCGTTCTTTTGACCGGTCCAGGTACAGGGACAGATACAGACAGCAGGCTCAGGGTAAGAGACCCTTTCGAGGCAGAGGCGGCCGCCCCTTCCGTAGATCCAGGTGACTCGGGGAGGGAAGCTCCCATAGGCGGCAGACTAACTTACTTTCTCCACCAATGGGAGACCACCACCTCGGACTCTTGGGTGCTAAGCACCATCAGGGACGGGCTGTCTCTGGAGTCCGTGGCCAGGCCACCCTGGCGCCTTGTTTCCTGTCCCCTCCTCAGGAAGCCAGTCAGGAAGACCCTCCTGGGGGAGGCCATCCGGCATCTATTGCACATACGAGCCATAGAACGGGTTCCAGTCGATCAGCTGAAACAGGGTTTTTACTCCATCCTATTCGTGGTTCCAAAAGCCTCAGGGGGATGGAGGGTGATACTAGACCTCAAGGGCCTGAGCTCTCACCTGTTGTACCGAAAGTTCAAGATGCAGACGCTTCGGTCCATCTTGGCAAGCGGGGGGGACTTTCTATTCATCCAAACCATCGGCAATATCTCCGGTTTTGTTATTCCAACAATCATTACCAGTACAGGGCCCTCCCCTTCGGCCTATCCCCAGCTCCCAGGGTCTTCACCAAGATCCTGGCGGTACTTGCCGCACACCTACGACTAGTACCGGTGCGCGTCCAATGTTACCTGGACGACATTCTCATCCAGTCGTCCTCCGCTCTGGCCGCCCAAGCGGAACTGGCCCTCACCATAAAGACCCTCCAGGGTCACGGTTTCTCAGTCAACTTTCACAAGAGTCAATTGACTCCCGCAACACGCCTACTACACTTGGGCGCGATAACAGACACAGACCTTTGCCGGGTCTATCTATCTCGAGACAGACAAGACGACATTCGAGACATGGTTCTCAAGATCCGCAGGGAGCGTGTAGCAACACTGGCTGTCTTCTCCCAGTTACTGGGAAAGATGATATCTTGCCTAGAGATAGTGCCTTGGGTCAGGCTACACTCCAGACACCTTCAATGGTTCTTGCTCCCATTCCAAAGACTGGGCACAAGCTCTTCCAACCAAAGGGTACGGGTCCCCCATCAGACCCTAAGATCCCTTCTGTGGTGGGCCTCCCCAGAGGTGGCAAAAGGGTCACTATTCAAGGAGCCCAGCAGGCTGACATTGACCACAGACGCCAGTCTGTTTGGTTGGGGGGCCCATTTCCAATCTCAGTTGGCTCAGGGTCGGTGGTCCAGAGCAGATCTGGCACACAATATCAACTGGCTGGAACTGAGAGCCATTCATCTGGCCCTTCGCCACCTCTGCAACCAGGTGGCGGGGCAGCACGTGCTAGTCCTCACGGACAACGTGGCGGCAAAGGCCCATGTGAACCGTCAGGGCGGTACCCGATCCCGATCTCTCATGGCCGAGGCCATGTTATTGGGGTCTTGGGCAGAAAGCAATCTCCTCTCCCTGAAAGCCGAACACATCTCAGGGAAGGCAAACCGTCAGGTGGATTTTTTAAGCCGGGCATCAGTGGACCATTCGGAATGGAGCCTACATCCGGATCTCTTCAGGGAGATATCGGACAGATTCGGGTTGCCGGTCCTAGACTTATTCGCCTCTCCGGCGAACTCCCAACTTCAAAGGTTCTGTTCCAGGTTCCCCTCTCCGGGGGCGGAGAGGACGGACGCTATTCGCAGCCCTTGGCCAGGGGGACTACTGTATGCCTTCCCACCTCTCCCTCTGATCCCAGCAGTTATCAGGAAGGTATTGCAGGAACAGGCAGAGGTCATATTCATTGCCCCGCACTGGCCGAGACGACCGTGGTTTGCCGACCTCGTGAGCCTCTCCATGGTCCCTCCATGGAGGATTCCTCCAAATCGGATTCGCCTAGTGCAGGGGGCCATACAACAACCGGAGCCTCAGTGGCTGCAGTTAGCCGCTTGGCACTTGAACGCAGGGCCTTGACCCAAGAATCTTATTCCTCGGGAGTGATTTCTATGATTCAGGCCTCCCGGAGACCGGCAACCAATCGCATTTATGACTCCACTTCGAGATATTTCTGCCGTTGGTGTGACAGCAATCACTTAGCTATCTCAGAGGTAACCATTCCACGGATATTAGACTATTGTTGGAGGGTGTTGATAAAGGCTTGGCGCCCAACACTATTCGCCGACTGATCTCGGCTCCAGCCACGGTGTTTACCTGTGACACCTTAGAGCCACTGGCCCATCACCCCAAGGTACGATCCTTTCTAAAAGGGTCACCAACAGTAGACCGCCGGTAGTACATAGATATCCCTCTTGGAATTTGCCCCGGGTCTTACAGGCCCTTACTCAGGCGCCTTTTGACCCCCTTAGGTCCTGCACTTTTAGGTCCTTGTCTCTTAAGGTTGCTTTCTTGGTTGCAGTTACCTCGGCTAGGCGCATCTCGGAGCTTGCAGCTCTTTCTGTCAGAAAAAACCTGTGTGTCTTTCACACGGACAGAGTGGTCCTACGCCTGGACCCCTCATGCGTTCCTAAGGTGAACACCATTTTCCACAGGGCACAGGAGATCGTGTTACCGAACTTTTGTCCTAATCCGTCTCATACTTTGGAAAGGCAATGGCACACTCTCGATGTTCGCAGGGCGTTGCGCTGTTGCGTCAAGCGGACGGAGTCCTTTCGTAGATCTGAGGCCTTTTTTTGTTTCCTTCCACCCGGCCTCCAAGGGTAAGAAGGTATCTTCCTCTACCGTTGGCAGGTGGATTAGGGCCTGTATTTCCGAAGCGTATCAGACATCTTCTTTACCAGTTCCAGGTCACTTGACGGCCCATTCTACTCGCAGTGCTGCTACCTCAGCAGCATGGGCCACACAGGCCAGCATTGAGGACATTTGCAGGGCGGCGACATGGTCCTCGCCTTCCCCTTTTGTGTGCCATTATCGCCTTGATAAGTTTGCCTCGGCGGAGGCATCCTTTGGCCGCAGGGTACTGCAACAGGTGGTGCTGGCGGCAGGGACACTGGCCCAGTCTGCTCCCCTCCCATTGGGACAGTAGGGCTTTGGTAAGTCCCATTGGTGGATTCTCCATTCTTTCACGCTGGAGAAGGGGCGTTGTCTTACCTGAACGCCTTTTCTCAGCGTGATGAATGGAGAATCCACACCCATCCCTTGGACGCAGTCAGGTCCAGTGTTTAGGGTCTGGGAGCCAACACGTCGTACAGTCATTGGCTTCGCCCTTTCGAAACTGGGGGCGTGCCCTCAACCAGAGAGGCGTGGCAGCTTTGATTGTTTTGGTCTAAGTGGGCAGGAGGTCCAAGATAACCCATTGGTGGATTCTCCATTCATCACGCTGAGAAAAGGCGTTCAGGTAAGACAACGCCCCTTTTGTGTGCTGCCTGCATCTCACGGATGGGGCTTTGCTTGTGCGGACCGATTGCTGGCATGCTGCGGCCCGGTACCGGTCCACAGCCCAGCGGTTGGGGACCCCTGCTGTAGGGAATGCTGCAGCAGCCATAAGTGTGAGGACCTGTTGTAAGTAATTTTTTTTCATGCTGTTTTAGCTTTGAATGGTCACTAAATGAATGGTTGTAAGTTGAAATCTAGCTGTAGTTTCAACTGGTTTGTTGATTGTGTTCTTAAACAATTAGAACAAATGGAGATAGAATTGAATATGCTGCTTTAAACTTTTAGTTTCCCTTGTTTTAAGAAGGATCAGTGTCGCAGAACTGCTGTCTTAGCTAGATATAGCAGGTTTTGGCAAGTGCTTCTTAGGTGATTTTGTCAGGAGACCACACAAATTAATAGAAGGAAAATTCGTTAATAATTTTAATGATGAACTTTTAAAGAGTTCAGCAGCATCAAACCCATACCATTTAAATTCAGATTAAAATAATCACAGTTCCCTTCCTTCTTCCATTTTCTGCCACTTGCAGAACAGGGTGGTAAACTTCTCAGCAGTTAGCAAAAGCAAAACTTCGTTTCTGTAGTCTTGGGTGTGACTTCCTGGAAATCCCTTGCATGTTCCATCAGGTCAAGCCAAATTGTGAAGTAGGCTAACAGGCTCCTAGTTGACCTTCTGGTGAACCCAACTAGTGCTGAATTTAGCCATGGAGCAATATATTATGTGCCAATGCAATGGTAGAATACAGTAGTTGAATAAATTGTATAATGGCCACTCAGGTTTATGGTACTGAGCTGGAAATAATCATTATTTTTTTCCTTGATAGCTTCCCTGAAAATGGAAGAGGCCTATAATCATTTTTTTTTTAACGTGTGCTTTTGAATCAGTGTTGGCTTCATGAAAATGAGTTTCCTTGGCAAAATTTCAGAAGTCGTTTGCCATTGTCTTCTTCCTAGGGTTGAGAAAGAGTGACTGGCCTAAGGTCACCCAGCTGGTTTTGTGCCTAAGGAAAGACCAGAACTGGTCTCCTGATTTTTAGCCTGATGCCTTAATCATTATACCAAACTGACTCTTTTTTAATCTATCACTTGTTTCTTTTTAGATTTTGTTCCTAAAGGGATATCTTATAAAAATCAGACTTCATAAATATGCAGTTTGAAATGCTACCATTCAAAAGTTTTAAAAGACCATTGTGCTCAGGATCCAGCTATCTCATTTTCTGAATATGTAGCATAAGCAGATAATTCTTTTGATAAGAGCATCTCATTGAATTCAGAAGAAGACTACTGTATCCTCTGATGTTTTCAGTGGTATACAGATATCTAGCATACTATATTATTTTGGCAAACAATAAGAGTTATGAAACAGAAAATATTTGTAATTTTAGCAATGTTCATTTATTATTACTATTGTTATTCAGTGTTTAATTATAAAACACGGACACCACGGAAGATACGTAGTAATAAATATTTAATATTTCAGTTGAGTCCCTATGTGAAATGTTGGATCAGGCTTTTTGCTAGGCAGTTCTCCACTTCAACATGACAGTTTTTAAACCACATAAACACATTTTCATGATAGGAGTTTTAAAATTTCTCTGCTTATTTGCCTTGAAGCCCCCAAAATTCTATTTACAGAAGGCCATGAATGAACATTCTTAATGTTCACCTTGTTTTAGCCTCTCCTTTTGTGTAAGGTAATCACCCGGAATCAAACTTGACTTGAGAATGTCTCTACATTGTCATCGCAGAGTCCTTAATTTATCATGGTAGGTATTGTTCTTCGACTTCTTTTTATAGCTGCTGATTGTTCCAGGACAGCAATCCAATTATACTGTATATGCAGCACGCTGAATTGCATTAGGATGAACTACTGCGGGTGAGTGGGCACAAAAGATGGATTAGGGGGCAGAGGTAGTACCAAAATCTGCACAGCATGTTCATTTCAGCACTTCTTCCAGTGAATCATCTGCCTCTTTATCCGCCACAACTGAGCAAGCTGTCACAATGAAGGCTTTTTTGAAGGCAAAATTGCTTTCTTGTTTTTACGGGTTGTGTTTCTTCACTGTGGCAAATAATTAGAACTTAATCCCAGAGATCTCACCACCTGTTTCCTGGAGGATTGCAGAGGAAGAGGGGACGGTTTTGCTGCCCGAGACCCAATTTTACTCTTGATTTGGTTATTAAATGATAATTCATGGCGGTCTCTCACTGTTGTTGCCCTAGAATCTGCAGAAAATTAAGCATTTAGTCTTCATCTCTGAAGCTACTCGGAGGATAAAACTGCTGCAGATAATTCTGTGTGGAGCATTGGGTGGTATAGGGAAGGGGAAAAAAAGGGAAATGAAAGCAGACAAGCCGGAAATGAGGAGAGCTACAGATCCCATTTCCGCTGCCTTAATCTCAATTAAAGACACATGGCTTTTGACGGATGTTTTGGGTTTAACCAGACTACATCAAAGTATGTATGCAAATACTTCCTGCCTTAAAAAAAATTAATGATTTTTCACATTTAAGGACATCCTGGCCTCTTCTTTTATTTTAGAAACAGTTGCATCTGTCCTGGATTCCTTGTTCTTTCTCGCTCCTTCCCTCCTGATTTAAGGTTTCAGCAATGATTGTGGCAGTTTGGAAATTCTGTTTTGGGTGCCAGAGAGACTATAAAATGGGTATTGAGCAAAATAGGTCTCACCAATTTATACAGAAGGGATCAAAAGTAGTGATCACAGAAGTGATCCAGTTTTCAGTAAATCTTACAAGATTGAATTCTTGTTGCTATTGAAAATTGCAGCCTAACTCTGTCCCAGTTTTCAACTCAAGTGATTTGCCAGTTTTCACGTATCATCTTGACAGTTCATGCAAGAGAAGATAAGCAAGGCAGAAAATTGCAGCCTTGTGGCTTGGAACAGTGTCAAATCACCTTCATTTTGCCAGTTACGACTGATCATGTTGACTGCCAGTTCAATGCAAGAGAAGATAAGCAAGGCAGTATTTCCTGTTTGTGGCTTGGAACATGTCAAATTCTCCTAGTTTGTTGAAATACACAAACCTTAGTTAATCATAGCTATCAAGCCAGGATGGTTTGATCTCCTAGCTTATTTTTTATTTGAATAAAGCATAAGATGAATTTCATTACAAATTTCAAGAGGAAATTTATTTTCTCATTTAGTATAGTAAATGTTATATATCTTGTAACATTTGACTTGCAAACTCCAACATCTCTGGAAGCCAGAAAATTGAGGAGGGTTGAATTACTGTATATGGCTTCCACCATCAGATAATACTATCTCGATCTGCTCTCCTTTCTGATGTTTGTTTCTCATAGTATCAATGTTTCCTTAGTGACTCCTGCCTAACAAATAATCCACTTTGAGAGAAAAGTCCTGTTGAAGGAAAAGTCTTCATCATGGTTCAGTCCAAGCCGGGAATAAACAACATGGCGACTGCTTTACAAAGAAGGTTGCAGTTTATTGAAGAGGAGAGCCAGACAGAAAGATGGCTCTGGAAGAAGAAAAAAAGAAGAGAGCACATGTAGAGAGTGGGTTTTTATACCCTTTGGGGCTCTTGAGGTTGTTTCCTGTTCCTGTTTGAGGCTTTGTATTTCATGTATTTTGACCTGAGTCTGAGTGTGCCCCTTTGACATCTGTGGGTTAATCCTATTATGTCCTGTCTTAGAGTTTGGGTGGGGTATGTAGATTTTAGGTGTCTTTGTCTTCCTAAACTTCTAGCTGGAGGGCTACAACCTTCCTGGATTATTAATCTGCATTTCTATAGAGCTGGTTTCTGCTTGGGGGAGGGAGACTTGAGGCTATTAAGAAAAACTGGGCATGCTTTTCTGCCTCTTTTAAGATTCTTTGAGGAAATATAATATTCTGCCCTTTTAATATTTCCTTCTCTGGGGGTGTGTGTGACTTCCCACAGTCCCTAAACCCTGATATAAATACTTTGAATCTCTGATAGAAATAACTGTCTTAAAATTATCTTCTCTTTATGTGGCTTGCTTGTAAATTTTAGTAGATACGTTAATCTTTCTGTTGGTGCCAAATGTTTTTTTTAAGTGTTTCATACAGCTTCCCACGAGCTCCTCTGCCTGCATTACAATTATGTTTTCTAGCTCCTTGAGAGGGAGTAAAAATTCCCTGAACTACCCATTTCTTGATCCTAGACGAGAAATTGTCTTATTGTATTTCTGTCATGGAAAACAAGTGTCATTGCTCTATTCTGAAACTGTATTTTCAGGAGCATTGAGGACTGCAATGTAGTTATTTCCTTCTTTCATAATTGGTGCTTTTCAGTTGCTTAAATGCTCAGCTCATTTTTTTTTTTTTAGCCATATGGAAACTTCTTGCTACTCAGCTACAGATTACAGGAAGTAAAGACATTCTCAGCCCTTTTCTTTTAAGAGAGGAGGAAGGAAGGTTCATTTTCCTGTGTTCCCATCAAGAACTGTATTTTGCCATTTTAGTTGCTATACAGGATTTAGGCCGGGTATCCCCAAAACTCTTTAAGACCCTTAAAGAGACCCTTCTCTTTAAGGGTCTTAATTGCCTAGTAATAGTGATAAATACTGTACCATAGTCAATGGCAAATAGAGTTAAAACTATGAGCTTAAAATCTGTTATAATGCTGCCAAGCAGAGAGTCTCAAAATAAATATCCTGAAATCTGTCAATTAATAATGCCAACCTGACAATGTTTTCCTTACTGCGTTTATTCAGAGTGTTCTGTTCTGATCCCAACTGTAGGCTTTGTGAATAGTCCTTGGTTTGTATAAATCATCAATGGTCATAATGTCCAACTTAATGTTGTTACTGTGATTCAGAAAAGAAGGGGGGAAAAAAAGAGGGAGGCCGATTGCAGAGAAGAAGAAAAAAGTGAAGATGTAATCGGCTCAGCTCATGGTAATGGTTAGACAACAGTATCATTAGAATTTTTTTGGGTGGAGAGAGAGTAACATCGGTTATTCTGCAACCAGTGACATGAACTCTTAATGAAATGTAGTACAGGAAATTTTATTAGATTTCTTTAGGGATTTGGGATTGAGATGGGTTGCTTGGACTCATGTTTTACAAATGTATTTCCATCTTCATTTCTAGTAGATATGTGTTTTTTTCCTTTTGTGCCAACAACTTAAAAAAGTAAGAGGTAAAGAGTCCAAAACATTATGTATTTCTTTGATGCCATTTAATAATATTTTTGCAACCCGGATCTGTAGCCCCACACTGAGTGCCATTGTTTTTGTATGTGTGTGTTTTCTGTCTATCATCTATCATACACACATGCCTTTTTCATTTATTGTGACACTTCTGACTCTTTGTGACTATAAATACGATTGTCAGTATCTACTTCTTTGAGTTCTTGTAAGTTGGTAGTATCAGTGATTATATCACTATCTTGCTATCTTGTCTTCTGCTGTTCATTTTCTTCTGTTGTTCTCAGTTTTTATGAATATCAGAATCTTCTCCATATTTTGGTCCAAAACTTTTATTTTTAACTTCATAATTAGGGCTTCCAGTGTGCCGTTAGGTTTTTACTTTAGCTAGCATCAAGTGATTTATTTTAGCTGATCCAAGATGCTCTCCACTACTTTATTTTCTCCGCATTTCATGCATACTCACAAAACACATAACTGAAATATACTGCATATTTCATCTTCCAAATCTGTCCTAAAGCCCTGGCATTTTCCTCATTCACCCATTAAATTATTAACCAGATAGTAATAATATTTTCAGCTGTTTAGACATCAGCCAAGATTGGTTAGTTACAATACTTGTTTGTTTATTTATTAAGAAAGTTAATACTAAATTTTAAAGCATCCATCACATTAGCCTCTTCTAGGGTAAGTAGTATTACCCACATACAAAGAAAAATCAGAAATAGTAAGTGAAATAAAGTCCTGCAATACAAAAAAGAAAAGGAAACAAAACTAAAAATACTTTATACCAATTGTATTCTGTTTACCTCTTCATGCTTTTATATTTTTCCAAAACATCTTTGCTTCTATCACATCTGTACTTCATACATTGTTCTGAGTTTTTAAATTTTTTCTCTTTTTTATTGAGGCTTCCTCTTTGTTTTAATCCAATCACTTTTTCTTTATATATCTGTTTTACAGTTAGATCCTCATTCGTTCCCTCTATATGACCAAACCATCTCAAAATACATTTGTGTGTGTTGGCCACTTACTTTTATATGCAGTCCATATTCATTCAACCCCCATTCATTCCTGCCACCTATCTTTTCTTATTTTAAGTACTCCATTCCTACTTCATTCCACTTACATGTCTCCTAACATACATAATTCTCATTTCAATGCGAAAAAAGCAGACAGAAGCATGTTTTCCTACAAACTTTTGCTGGTTTCAACAAATATTCCTTCCTCATAACTAACTGTATGCTACTTTCTATTTTTCCTGCATTAGCACGTTTTAATGTTTTTCAAATCAGTTTTACAGCAAACCTTCTGTAAAGATATACAAATTCACCTACTTGCTCAATTTTTTTAAAGTGCCATTTATGTATACCTTTTAATTGTTCTCTGAATTTTCCCTGTCAAACATAACTAATCTGGTTTTTGATACATAAATTTTTCGATCTGTATTTCTTATGTAAAATCTAAAATGCAGCAAATCATTTACCACAAATATTTATCTATAAAGACATTAAGCAGCACAAAGGAGATGCCACACATCCTTGTTTTACTCCCTGTTCAGTACTGAATGATTTGCTAAGCACTTCTTAATTTCCACACTTTATTTGCTTTTGTCATAAACTGTTCTTTATCGGATTCTGCAACCAACCCCCAATGTCATATTTGTGCAAAATTACCACAATTCAAACCTAATTACCTCATTATATAGTTTCTCTAAATCAACAAACACACAATAAATATTTTTCTCATATTCATAATTTCTCAGTGACATGGTACAAAAGTCTGGTCTGCATGCCATCTGTTCAGCACTTCACATTTTTTTGCTGATTGTCACTTCTCATATTATTTCATTGAAAATTCTGCTAGATAGATTCTTTCCCAAGCACACTTAACAAACTAACCCCCTTCTTGGGGTTTTTTGTTCTTTTTTTGTAGTTTGTATTCTCTTTTTCTTCAAGTCCCCAAGCACATATGTTTAGCAAACTTCATAGACACTCTATAAATAAACTATGTCGATATTTTAATATTTCTCCAGTAATACTGTCTGCAGTTTCAGCCTTTCCATTGATCAACATTCTCACAGTATTTATGACTTCCTCTCATCATTTTTCTTGGACAATTATATTTGCAACATTTGTTTTGTTTCTGCATTTTTGACACATTTCTATCATTCCCATACATACCTCTAAAATAGTTCTTCCAGAATATCTGCATTTCAGTTTTATCCTAAATTCCTTCATCATGTTTAATTTTAATTCCATTTACTGTTTGGGAAGTTCCTTGTTTGGCCCTCTTCACCCACTTTTGAAATCATTGTCTATTTACATCAACATGATTCTGTGTTTTTTATCCTCTTTAAGTGTTCCTTGTTCTCTTTGGCTACATTCTTTCTTAGATATTATGCAATATCTTTTTTTCTTTCTTTCTTTCTGCAGCAATCTTTCTCTTATATGAACTTTTTTTAATTCAGAACATTTTTCACATGCAGTAATCATTCTTTTTCATACTTTGTTAACATAATTCATCATACTTTTGCAGTATATTTAACATAATTCTTATCTCTCTGGTCTAAGTAGCTTTTGCATCCCCCTTCCTTAATATCCTATTCAATCTGCTGCGAAATTAATCTAACTCTTAATAGCTTTCCATACAGTATTTCCACCTTTTCTTCCACCAGTCATTCTACTTTCATAGTTCATTATAGTCTTTTTCCTTTCTCCTCAAGTTCCTTCTTAACCCTTCCTGTTAGTGCTCCACATTCAGAAATTCCCATCATTTTGATATCCTTCTCTACCTTTCATCATAAATCAATAATGTTTTAGCTTAACAATATTTTTTCTTTGCCTTGCATGCATATTAATAGATTCAAGTTTGAAAATTGAAAATGTTTATTGAAAATGTTTATTTTTGTATTAGCAATTGTATAACAATTAAATAGATATTCACCAATCACTGTTATCATTCATTCTTCTGTCTCAAATGGCCGAGTCACTTTGTCTTGCCTTGTTTCCATTCATGTCTGTGTGTCTTGGAATAGAATACCCCCCTCCCCGATTGCATTCATTCATAATGTTGTACAGTTCTTCCACTGTGGACATTCACTGGAGTGTAACATGCAACAATCACCAGCCTATGGATTCCTATTTAAAATCCACCCACAGCAATTCAGACAATACCAATGTATACTTTCTGCATACATTTTATCTCTTTCATAATTAAATCTGTATGTTCATATCGCTACACACATGTCTTAACACCACGGCACAAAATCAGACCATCACGATTGTGATCTAATACATTCTCCAGTGTGAAAGAATGGAGAATCCACCAATGGGTTATCTTGGACCTCCTGCCCACGTAGACCAAAACAATCAAAGCTGCCACGCCTCTCTGGTTGAGGGCACGCCCCCAGTTTCGTTTTGGTCTTCAGCCCAGACAGACGTGGTAGTTTTGGCTCCCAGCGATTTGAGATTCAGGTTTAGTTATTTCTACCATTGGTGGATTCTTCATTGTTTTTCTGTTTCCCCCCTGGCCAGCGCTGGGATCAGCGCTGTTCTAGAAGGGGAAATCAGCTCTTATTTGTTGTCAGTGTCTTTTTTGTTGAACTCGTGTTTCCCCCCCCACACAGCTGATTCGTGGCTGCTGTTTTGGGCGCCGCGAGGCGATCCGATCCCCATCGGATTTTGCCTTGTTTTTCTGGCTCTTCTCGCCTGCTAGGCGTCCAGGGGGGGTGTCCCCTGGGGGTGGGAGTGCGTTTCCCCCCTCTTAGGACCACTTCGGGCCTTGGTTTTTTCGGCCGATCGTCCCGGCCGCCATTTTGGACGCCATGACTCGATCGGCCTCTCTTTCTAACTGAGGTGCTGGTTTTTTTGTTTGGAGAGCTGCTGCTGTGAGGAGGGAGCCCCTAGTCTGCAGGCTGCCCCGGGGTCTCCAAATTCCTTCCCGATCATCGCGGCCGCCATTTTTGGCGCCGCGTGGAAAATGGCCCTTTTACCTCGCTTTCCCTTTCCCTTCAGAGAACGGAAAGGAGGCCCAGCAACTCCAGGAGGATTGGTTAGTTTCGTTTTCCCTTCTGGCGACCGCCATCTTTGGCCACTAAACAGGGAGGGACCAAAAGGCCCCACTTCTGTCTTTACCCTTTCAGAATCATCAGTCAGGGGTCTGTCCAGAGATTTGTCCCTAATCAGGCATATAGGAGTCCCCTGTATTGCTAGGTAGAAAAAAAAAGAAAAAAAAAAAGCAGCAGTTTACCTTTTAGCAGCTGCACCCATTGGGCCTTTGCCAGTCGTAGCCTGCTGCCAGAGTCTGCATCTAGTGAACGGTCAATACTGAGCTTGCCGTCACTAAGAGACACGTGTTGATCCCGTCACTAAGCGCGACATTGGCCTCAAAGTAGGTCTCACGCTCAGTCTCATCATCGCTGGTGACCCGCGACAGCCGTCGCTAAGTGTGAGTCTGTGCTTGCCGGTGGGCCGGACCATCACTGATCCACGTGGAGGCAAGTCCCACTCAGGTGGGGAACAGCCGCATCTCTTGCAGACCGAGACGCTTCAGCACCCCACTGAAAACTCTCGCTTTACAATGGCAGACAACACCGAGCCACAGGCTTCCACCTCCAGTGGGCACGGAGAGCGTAAGTCCTCTAGTCAGGAGGCAGCCGCAAAAATAAAGGCCAAGACCAAGGCCGGCTCAAAGAAAGCAGCCTCCAAGGCGGCCGATAAACAGGCCAATCGTAGGCATCGTGCCCTGGAGAGACAGTTCTCACGAGCGCAAAAACTGGCTGTAGGGGAGACGGTTAAGCCGCCCCCTACCACAATGGTGGCACTCCCTTGTGGCCCTCAACCTGAGCCTCAGGCCCCATGGTCACCAGAGCGGGATTCAGAAGGGGCTCCTTCAACTGGTCCTTATCAGGAACTCCTTTCCCTCTTTGAGGAGGAACAGGGAATTCAGGACCCTAAGGCTCCAGAAGCCACATTTACACCAACTGCAGCGGGGCTACGGCCCCTTGAGGGATCACCCCCGGTGGGCCAGGCTCCAACTGCCACTTTTACCCCCACAGCAGCGGGGCTTCGTGAGCTGGAGGATCCGTCCTTCAAAGCTCATCTGCAAGAGTTGGTTTCTCAGGCAGTTGCCCAAGCCATGGCGCCCATGAGGCGTCCTCAAGAGACTCCCGCTCCCATAATTCCCAGGCCATTACCTGACCCAGCGGGGTCAGGTGCAATACAGTACCCGATTTCTGATTCTCCTCCTCATTCCTTTGCCAGCGGGGGCTCGGAATACGCGGAGCACAGTCAGGCGGAGGGAGAGTGGTCGGACGATGAGGAGCCTACTCAGGAACCTCCCCCTCTAATAGGACTGTTTAATCCCTCGCTATTTCCGTCTCTGCTCCGCAAGGCCTGTGCGACCGGTAGGATACACTCGGCTCAGCCTTCGGTACCTGAACAGGTGCCTGAACAGCTTCCTGGCCAAGACACGGATCCGCTGTTTTTAGAACCAGTGGTGTTACACAAACATATACCTTGCCCCCCCATGTTTTTAAAATCCATTAGGGCTCACTGGGAGGCCCCAGGTGCTCCCCCCTCTACTGGGGGAATAGACCGCAGGCTGCTTGATACGGAACCAGTTCTGAATGAGGCCCTGGAGGTGCCTGAGGTTGATGAATCCTTATTACCTTTATATTCTGATTCCAGGGTACCTGGAGATATGGCGGAGGCATTGAAGCCCGAGGATAAAAAATCCGAGGCTTCTTTCCGCAGGACACACCAAGCTTCAGCTTGGTCAATAAGAGCTTCTACCTCAGCCTCATTCTTCGCCAGGGTCTCTCTTATGTGGCTCCGCCAATTGCAGGCTAGAATTCCCCCGGAGGAGGTAAGAGTCCACCAGGACTTGACAAAGCTCATGGGCGCATCACAGTATATGGCGGACGTGTCCTTACAGGCGGCAAGATTTTCTGCCCGGGCCATCGCATCCAACGTCTCCGCACGCAGGCTTCTATGGCTTAGAAATTGGAAGGCTGAGACTAGACACAAATGGCGCATAGCTTCCGCCCCGTACCGCGGCGCCCGCCTCTTTGGGGAGGTCCTGACCCCCTACTTAGTCGAAAACAAGGAGAAACAAAGGGTTCTCTATCACCTTTCCAGGAGACCTGGCCGCCGTTTCTCCCCGTACACCCGTCGACAGCCCTTTCGGACGGGATCAGATTCGGCCTCAGCACAGGTCGCCCGGCCATTTCCCGCAGGCCCGGACCGTTCCTTTGTCCGGTCCGGGTACAGGGACAGATACAGACAGCAGGCTCAGGGTAAGAGACCCTTTCGAGGCAGGGGCGGCCGTCCCTTCCATAGATCCAGGTGACTCGGGGAGGGAAGCTCCCATAGGTGGCAGACTAAATTACTTTCTCCACCAATGGGAGACCACCACCACGGACTCTTGGGTGCTAAGCACCATCAGAGACGGGCTGTCTCTGGAGTTCGTGGCCAGGCCACCCTGGCGCTTTGTTTCCTGTCCCCTCCCCAGGAATCCAGTCAGGAAGACCCTCCTGGGGGAGGCCATCCGGCATCTGTTACACATACGAGCCATAGAACGGGTTCCAGTCGATCAGCTGAAACAGGGTTTTTACTCCATCCTATTCGTGGTTCCAAAAGCCTCAGGGGGATGGAGGGCGATACTAGACCTCAAGGGCCTGAACTCTCACCTGTCGTACCGAAAGTTCAAGATGCAGACGCTTCGGTCCATCTTGGCAAGCGTCAGACGGGGGGACTTTCTGACATCCATAGACCTTACAGAGGCGTACCTTCACATCCCTATTCATCCAAACCATCGGCAATATCTCCGGTTTTGTTATTCCAACAATCATTACCAGTACAGGGCCCTCCCCTTCGGCCTGTCCTCAGCTCCCAGGGTCTTCACCAAGATCCTGGCGGTACTTGCCGCACACCTACGACTAGTACCGGTGCGCGTCCAATGTTACCTGGACGACATTCTCATCCAGTCGTCCTCCGCTCTGGCCGCCCAGGCGGAACTGGCCCTCACCATAAGGACCCTCCAGGGTCACGGTTTCTCAGTCAACTTTCACAAGAGTCAATTGACTCCCGCAACACGCCTACTACACTTGGGCGCGATAATAGACACAGACCTTTGCCGGGTCTATCTATCTCGAGACAGACAAGACAGCATTCGAGACATGGTTCTCAAGATCCGCAGGGAGCGTGTAGCAACACTGGCTGTCCTCTCCCAGTTACTGGGAAAGATGATATCTTGCCTAGAGATAGTGCCTTGGGCCAGACTACACTCCAGACACCTTCAATGGTTCTTGCTCCCATTCCAAAGACTGGGCACAAGCTCTTCCAACCAAAGGGTACGGGTCCCCCTTCAGACCCTAAGATCCCTTCTGTGGTGGGCCTCCCCAGAGGTGGCAAAAGGGTCACTATTCAAGGAGCCCAGCAGGCTGACATTGACCACAGACGCCAGTCTGTTTGGTTGGGGGCCCCATTTCCAATCTCAGTTGGCTCAGGGTCGGTGGTCCAGAGCAGATCTGGCACACAATATCAACTGGCTGGAACTGAGAGCCATTCATCTGGCCCTTCGCCACTTCTGCAACCAGGTGGCGGGGCAGCACGTGCTGGTCCTCACGGACAATGTGGCGGCAAAGGCCCATGTGAACCGTCAGGGCGGTACCCGATCCCGATCTCTCATGGCCGAGGCCATGTTATTGGGGTCTTGGGCAGAAAGCAATCTCCTCTCCCTGAAAGCCGAACACATCTCAGGGGAGGCAAACCGTCAGGCGGATTTTTTAAGCCGGGCAACAGTGGACCATTCGGAATGGAGCCTACATCCGGATCTCTTCAGGGAGATATCGGAAAGGTTCGGGTTGCCGGTCCTAGACTTATTCGCCTCTCCGGCGAACTCCCAACTGCAAAGGTTCTTTTCCAGGTTCCCCTCTCCGGGGGCGGAGAGGACGGACGCTCTTCGCAGCCCTTGGCCAGAGGGACTACTGTATGCCTTCCCACCTCTCCCTCTGATCCCAGCAGTTATCAGGAAGGTATTGCAGGAACAGGCAGAGGTCATATTCATTGCCCCGCACTGGCCGAGACGACCGTGGTTTGCCGACCTCGTGAGCCTCTCCATGGTCCCTCCGTGGAGGATTCCTCCAAATCGGATTCGACTAGTGCAGGGGGCCATACAACACCCGGAGCCTCAGTGGCTGCAGTTAGCCACTTGGCACTTGAACGCAGGGCCTTGACCCAAGAATCTTATTCCTCGGGAGTGATTTCTATGATTCAGGCCTCCCGGAGACCGGCGACCAATCGCATTTATGACTCCACTTGGAAAAATTTCTGCCGTTGGTGTGACAGCAATCACTTAGCTATCTCAGAGGTAACCATTCCACGGATATTAGACTATTTGTTGGAGGGTGTTGATAAAGGCTTGGCGCCCAACACTATTCGCCGCCAGGTCTCGGCTCTAGCCACGGTGTTTACCTGTGACACCTTAGAGCCACTGGCCCATCACCCCAAGGTACGATCCTTTCTAAAAGGGGTCACCAACAGTAGACCGCCGGTAGTACATAGATATCCCACTTGGGGGTTGCCCCGGGTCTTACAGGCCCTTACTCAGGCGCCTTTTGAACCTCTTAGGTCCTGCACTTTTAGGTCCTTGTCTCTTAAGGTTGCTTTCTTGGTTGCAGTTACCTCGGCTAGGCGCATCTCGGAGCTTGCAGCTCTTTTTGTCAGAGAAGACCTGTGTGTTTTTCACACGGACAGAGTGGTCCTACGCCTGGACCCCTCATTTGTTCCTAAGGTGAACACCTTTTTCCACAGGGCACAGGAGATCGTGTTACCGAACTTTTGCCCTAATCCGTCTCATGCTTTGGAAAGGCAATGGCACACTCTCAATGTTCGCAGGGCGTTGCGCTGTTACATCAAGCGGACGGAGTCCTTTCGTAGATCTGAGGCCCTTTTTGTTTCCTTCCATCCGGCCTCCAAGGGTAAGAAGGTATCTTCTTCTACCGTTGGCAGGTGGATTAGGGCCTGTATTTCCGAAGCGTATCAGACATCTTCTTTACCAGTTCCAGGTCACTTGACGGCCCATTCCACTCGCAGTGCTGCTACCTCAGCAGCATGGGCCACACAGGCCAGCATTGAGGACATTTGCAGGGCGGCGACATGGTCCTCGCCTTCCCCTTTTGTGCGCCATTATCGCCTTGATAAGTTTGCCTCGGCGGAGGTATCCTTTGGCCGCAGGGTACTGCAACAGGTGGTGCCGGCGGCAGGGACACTGGCCCAGTCTGCTCCCCTCCCATTGGGACAGTAGGGCTTTGGTAAGTCCCATTGGTGGATTCTCCATTCTTTCATGCTGGAGAAGGGGGCGTTGTCTTACCTGAATGCCTTTTCTCAGCGTGATGAATGGAGAATCCACACCCATCCCTTGGACGCAGTCAGGTCCAATGTTTAGGGTCTGGGAGCCAACACGTCGTACAATCATTGGCTTCGCCCTTTCGAAACTGGGGGCGTGCCCTCAACCAGAGAGGCGTGGCAGCTTTGATTGTTTTGGTCTACGTGGGCAGGAGGTCCAAGATAACCCATTGGTGGATTCTCCATCACGCTGAGAAAAGGCGTTCAGGTAAGACAACGCCCCCTTCTTCCACTTATTCTTCATTCCCTAGGCATATAGTGCATTTATTTTTCCTTTCTTCTCTTTCATTTATTAACCGTGGTCTTTGGAACTTGGGAGAAGTAACTGGTCATACTCCATATGCCATTGTTGTTTGCAGAAAGCTTTCAACAGAATACTTTTTTAAAAGTTGGGATAAGTAGGTCACCAACCTTAGTTATAAGCAAGCTATGTTCAGCATTCCATGCTAATAGAAAGAATAGTACTGGTCAATTTGGGCTTTTTTCTCTCTTATAGTTTAAAGCAGTTAAGCAGTATACAAGCCAAAGTATACAAGCCAAACCTCAATTTTTTTTCTAGTACCAATTCTATAGTAGTTTTCATGTCTATCTTCTTACATGAAATGAGTTGGATTGTCATTTATAAAAAAATTCCAACTCTGCTTATTTAGCTAGTAAAACAGGACTAAAAAAGATTGACCTCTGACAATGTGTGATGTGAAGCCAAGGTGATCCTCCCTCCAGTATGTTTAATGACTATGACAATTTCACAGTGTGATATCAAAGAGATTAGGGAGTTATATGTAGGCATTGTTTCCTAGCATTTACTTGAGCAAAGTATATATTCCATCAGCTAAGGGAGAATGGCGTATTGTTTGTTGTTACTGGATCTCTCTGTCTATGCCTACGTTCTTTGATATTCCTGAATTAACTCATAAAATAATTAAGGAACATCCAATAAAAGAGGTCACTTTTTTGGACTGGAGTAATTATTTAAGTCAAAGGAATCAAAGTCTGCTGTAACTTTGTGAAAACACATAATAATAGTTGTTTTGTAGCTCACGATTCCTTTTGTGTTTTGTTTTTGGCTTAATAAGTAGGTGGCACTTTTGTTAACTATATTTATTTCCTTTTTGATCTGGGATCATGTTCCCATTTGGAATGAGAAGAAAAAGAAGCAAAATCCTCCTCCTGAATTGTCCATAAAGGAAATCCTATTATACAGAGGAGTTCTAACTATATAATCACTATTTCACATTTTTGGTGCTAAATAAAACCAAGAAGCAGAGATAGTTAACAATTGACATTTCATTGGAACAATAAAAAAACCCAGAAGGACAAAAGTGCTATTGGTTGTGTTTGCTTCTAGCATGATTTGTGGTATCTCTGAATTGGAAAAACTGTTGGCATACTTAAAGTTTCCAGAGAAACCCGTTTTATGTGTAGACTAAGCTAGAAATGCCAAAAATGATTGGGGAAGCTGCCACACCAAAGGCATTTGACATTGCGTGGGGTCTCTTCTTTCCTGAATGGAA
Organism: Azemiops feae; assembly: GCA_023970755.1. Lineage (NCBI taxonomy): Eukaryota > Metazoa > Chordata > Lepidosauria > Squamata > Viperidae > Azemiops > Azemiops feae. The sequence goes on along the minus strand of JALGBA010003987.1, from coordinate 2,249,870 downwards.
CTTTATGGGGGAGCTATAATTTTCCACATCAGACAAAATGTGGTCCTATTCTTTTGTTATTTTATTATAGTAAATAAAAACTATTAGAAAGTTTATAACAAGTACTGGATAGTGCATTATGTGTCCTCCTTCAAATTACTCTCTGTGGGGGATGTTAATAATTTCTAACTACTGAAAGAAAGTATTTGTGCCCAATAAGTGATGGTTTGCAATTGTGTTTTTTTTAAAGGTAATATAAAGTAGAACATTAAAAAGCTGCTGCAGCTTCACTGCCAAAGGTCTGAAAGCGCTGTTGGGCATTGTTATAGTAATACTGGGTAAAAAGATCTTATCGATAACTAAATGAGTTTAAATCAAGTATGGCTTAGAATATAAAAAAAAGATTGATAGGTGCAGTCTTCCTCAACTCAAATTATTTTTATATTTAGATGCATAGAAATATTTTAATAATATCTAGTAATATTTTAATAAAGAGTTTTTGATTTTGATTTTATTTGTATACTTGTAGTCTGCAAGTATGAGCCTAGATAAAATAAATGAGTGCTTGGAAACAAATGTATTACATGCACATGAGAGAGTACATCACTGTGGTGTGGTGGTTAAGAAAGAAAAAATAAATGAATTTTTGAGATGCAACTTGAAAGGAATAAACATAGACCTTTAAAAATGAAAAGGTTTACAAAGTTGGCTTATTTGACCAAGGTAAAAATGTATATGATTTTCTTTCTAGAAGCTTTTAATGGGTTTTTCTTGACAAAGACTTAATGATGAGGCATTAAAGATTTGTTTATAGATAAGATATGGGAAGAAGAGAGTTTTGTTGCATTTTTAGAGAAAGTGATAAGCTATGGTATTAAAATTGAGCAGATATTTAAAAAAGATAAGAAATTATTTGAAGGGATTAAAAATTAAAAATTTCAATATGCTACAATTTCTAGTAGCTCTTAATGGAATTTTCTTGATTAAGTTTGAATGATGAGGTTTTAAAGATTTTTTTATACGTGGACATAAAACATGAGAAGATTTTTTCTTCTTTGTATTTTTAGAGAAACAAGGTATTGTATGAATTAAGGAAAGGAATATGAAATTGATTTACTTGTTTAAAGAAAATGGAGTATGTGGAGTGGAGTGGAATGGAATGGAATGGAATGGAATGGAATAGAATAGAATAGAATAGAAAATTTATGGTAGCACTTAATGGACTTTGCTAATTATGATCTCACAATGAAGCTTTATTGTTTATAATAGATAAAATATGAGATAAGGGATAATGAGATTTTTGGCCAAAATGTTAGAGATAGTATCACTGAAATTGTACTTGTCTTGGTGAAGGGGGAAGTTATTAGATTGTGTTTATTGTACAGTTTGGACAATCATATAGTAGGCCATTAACTGTTCACTCTGCTGCACTTATTTCTGAAAATAGTTTTAAGGCCACAGTGTTGTCTTCTGCTAACTTAGGAAAAAAATGTTTTCCTTAAAAGAGGGGAAAGAATTGGAGCTATTGGAAAGAAGCCTTAGGTGGATATTCCTGCTTTTTCTCTCCTGCTTCTCTCAAGGAACATCCTTAAGTTACCATCTGATTCCAGGTTTCAGATACAGGTTTGGATGAAAACTGCGTGGGAGAAATAACAACTGAAGCTTAAAATGTTACTTTAAATAACTTAAGTAGACATATATGAAGAAGCTCTACTTTAAATATCATTGTTGTCCATGGCATTTTCCCCTTTGGGGATTAAAACTGTCTCTTGTTTTGATGAGCTGGCTTGTGAGAATCTGCTATAATCATAGCTTTCTGCTGAACGGTGCTTTAAAAGGATTTAGGCTGTAGTTGAAGATCCTTTGGTGCATCATATGTGATAGATAATCTAAATCCCACTGAAGATGTGAGTTAGTTATTATCTATTTTATACTTTGATCGTGTATTTAACAGCAAGTGAGTAACCACAGTAATCTTGCCTTTTTTTCTTTGTCCCTAGATATTCCTATAATTCTTTTCTGGTAAAGGTGAAGATTCTCAGTCATCCAGGACATGGTTGTCCCAAAGGTGCTTTTTTCAAAAGGCAACTGGACTTTATTTTTTCATTGAAGATGTTTTGCTTCTCATCCTTGCAGTCTGCAAGGAATATAAATTCTTCCATCCTCCACCATTCGGTCAGAACTGAAGAAGCTTCTTGGATGAGAAGCGAAACATCTTCAAGGAAAAACAAAGTCCAGTTGCCTTTTGAAAAAAGCATCTTTCCGACTTTTCTGATAAGGTTTTCAGATGTCTGGCAAATGAAGGATGTGTCCTCCTTTTTTGTCCTCATGTTCTCTATGTGGCAGCCTTAAAATCAAATACTGTCTGCCTTACTGAGTGTCTTTTAAAAAAAGATTAGACTGTTTTCACGGCAATAGTTATTCAATTTTTAATGTAAAGTAACCTTGTAAATTGTCTGATTTTTTTTTCTTTCGCTCATCCGTTGACAGCCCAGATTTACGTTATTTTCTAATTCCAGCAATTGGCTTCAATTCAACCTCTTCAAATATATGATCACTCTGGTCTAGATGACATGACCTGTCATATGTTTCTATTGTGAAATTTGAAAAGGGTGTTGTCATCAGTTCTGCGTTATCGCTAGCATATATTCTGGAAAATAAAGATTTGCTGGAAAAACATTGCGATTGAAAACTGTTCTTTCTTATGCGGAGAAAAATAATTTCATATTCTTTCATGTGCATTTTTTGCAGGTTTTGTTGTTGTTTGTTTTTGTTGTTGGTCAAGAAGGTTAAATAGTTAGCATGCCCTTCTTTTCCCCCATTTGTACAACTTTCTAATTGTCCATGTACTCCTTTGCCTGCCCAGCTATCTGCTAACCCCATTCTCTGGAGACCTGATTTGCTGTTGCTTTTGATTGTCCAGTTGAGTTGAGTCCAGCTTGAAAGACAAAAGCTGGGATGAATTGGCTAGCATTAATTCCTGACATTGGGATATCTGTTCTTAAAGATTTGACACCTAACTATTTTTCATGACAAAGTGATCTCATTTTCTTGATGACACAGTATCTTATCTTACTCATATCTGACCCATCACAAGACCCTCACTCGACACACCCACACCTGAAGCTCTTATAAACAGAAGAACACAGACACTGACAACCCCTAAACTCCGCTGGATACCTGGTAACAAAATGTTCAGAAACCAACCCACAAGCTTGGAGAATGAACCTTCATCCTCACAGTATCTTATGTCAGTCTACCAGAAGTTTCTTTTGTGCAAACAATGGGGAGATTCAAAAGGCTTTCAAAGTTTTACCAGCTTATGAACAAACAAAAGCACTGGGAAAAACCAAATTGCATTAGTTGGACAGGAAATAATGTTGCCTTGCTTTAGAGAAGCAAAACTTGTCATTTTTAAGGAAACTTTTTTTTTAAATGGAGCAAAGGAGGCAACAGTATTATTTGGTAATATTTATTGCTAGTGTGACCAGGAAATGAGGCTAGGATGGCCACAAATGTGAAGAGTGTCCCTTTAAGCAAGAGTAGAGAGGCCTCATTGGATACCCTGAGTCTACTCATATAAATCTATGGCAAAGAACAACGGAAATAACAGAGTTGGGAAGGGACCTTGGAGGTCTTCTATTCCAGCCCCCTGCTCAAGCAGGAGATGCTATATCATTTCAGACAAGTCTCTTCTTAAAAGCCTCCAGCGATGGAGCACCTACAACTTCCGAAAGCAAAAGCTGTTCTACTGGTTGATTGTTCTCACTGTTGGGAAATTTTTCCTTAATTTCAGGTTGCCTCTCTCCTTGATTAGTTTCCAGCCATTGCTTCTTATCTTGCCTCCTGGTGCTTTTGAAAATAGGTGAGCCCCCTCTTGGAACAACTTGCCTCCAGAACTTGTGAATGTTCCAACACTGGAAGAAGAGATTGGACAACCATTTGTCTGAAATGGTATAGGGTTTCCTACCTGAGCAGGGGGTTGGACTAGAGGACCTCCAAGGTCACTTCCAACTCTGTTATTTTGTTATTCTTCTTTGTGGCAGCCCCTCAAATATTGGAACAATATTGGAGTGAATATAAATATAAAATCATTGATTTTACTGTTCATGATGAAAGTTTGAGAGAGGTAGTACAAGGATGAGGAAAACCTCTGAATGAGGGACTGTCCTCCTGAAGACTGGATTTTTTTTTTTAAATGAAAACGTTGAATAAAGAAAGGAGTGAAAGAAATTATAGCAAAACCGGAGAGACTGCAGGAAAAGAAAGTACAAGTACTATATGAGAAAGTATTAGAAGTCAGATTCATGTCCCCAAAGAATGAATGGAAAGTGCATGTAAAGAGAGAAAATATGCAAACTGCTTGAAATAGAGTGATGGGCATTATGTTAAAAAGAACTGCAGAAATGTGAGGAGGTATATCTAATATAAGGAATAGAAAATGATGCTCATTAAAAGTTAAAGCAGCTGCAGATGAGAAAAAATGCACATAAGACAGCAAGAATGGCAGAATATAAGAATAAAGATAACTGCATAATGTGTATAGATATAAAAAATAGTTGCAAATAATGTAATCAAATGGACTTTGATTTCAAAGAGGCATACAAAATGCAAAATGATTTTGATAGAATTTTAAGTGGATGAAGAGTCCTGAATGGAACTAAGACCAAGTTTAATGAAATGATTTCAGATGAAACTGAGGTGCAAATGTGCTGGAAGTAGTCTTTAGAGATTTGTATGGATATGATAGCGATACGTCGAAGAGTAAAACTGGAGCAAATGTTAGAAAATTTAGTGGCCAAGAAAAAAAATATTAATGAAACGTAAGTCATAAATAATGTGAGAATATTGAAAATCGTTAAGTCTGCACTTGTAGAAGTGTGGTGTAATGGGAGAAATGTTAAAATATTGGTAAGATTTGCATATGAAATGTCTATGCAACTTATTTAACTTATGGAAACTGCATCTGTGCCCCCAAAATGGAAAGATGTTGTTACTGTTCCCCATTTAGCTGGAATGTGAACAAAAATAAATGCAAAAACAACAAGGGGAAGGTTAAATGTGCCTCATTTGGCGGAATTCTGATGAAAAGGAGGGGTGACAATGAGTAAAATGTGGAGTATGCAGTGCAGCTTTATGCTAGCCAGGGATATGCATAGCAGATTGTTTTTTCCCATTGTCAGGTCATTGAGAATAAATGCATATGGCTTTACTGCATGATCGTTATTTCAGAGAAAGCCTTTGTTAAAGTAAATAGGCTGGAGTTATGGAATGTATTGCATGCATATGGAGGGTGTTAAATCAATGAGAGTAGCAAATAATGAAAATAATGAAAATTAAACTTGCATGGGACTGTGAAATGATTAGTGAATGATTCAGCGATGAGCAGGGAATAAACAAGGATGATTGCTGCCCCTTGTTAATGTAATGTAGTTATGGATAAATGGATGAGAAATGCTAATGGTGACAGCAGAATTTTATGTTGGCTGGAGATGTGAATGTACATTAAGATTTCTATGCAAGTGATGCCATATTGTTGGCTGAAAGCGCAAATATTTTGCAACAAATGTTAGATTATTTGTTGTAATCTAATAGATGCATATATGTGCGCACATGAGCACACACATAGACACACACGGACACAGACGCACACAGAGTTTACGCCAGTTTGGTGTAGTGGTTAAAGGTTTCAGACTAGAAACTGGGAATTCTAGTTCTCTCAAGCCAGCTAGGTGACTGAGCCAATCACCTTCTCTTGACCCTATGAGAAAGACAATGGCAAGCGACTTATGAAAAATGTTGCCAAGAAAACTGCATGGACTTCTCTACGCCAGGGGTCTTCAAACTTGGCCCTTTTATGACTTCTGGACTTCAACTCCCAGAATTCCTCAGCCAGGCTGGCTGAGGAATTCTGGGAGTTGAAGTCCACAAGTCATAAAAGGGCCAAGTTTGAAGACCTCTGATCTAGGCAGTCTCCAAGAGTCAAAAATATCTCAGAGGCAATCAGTTCATACACAAACATATATAAACCCATCTCTCTGTGGGCCTACGTGTAAAATTAAGGCTAACCTTAGGTAATGATTGAGGCAAGTGCCTTGGAAGTGAAATCTGGGTGATGAGGAAATAGAAGTTTAATGTTTTAGGATAGAGTAGTGCGTCTGGTATGATCTGCTCTGCATTCTCCAGGTCTACCTTTGGGTGTGTTATGAAACACACTGTTCTGTTGCCTGTGAGATTGGATTATCTCCTCTTGCTAGGTTGTTGGTCTTCATCACAATCAGCTGTTTACTATAAGGGGTAAAGTTCTAGCTGGAGGCTTTGTGACATAGGTAAGATCAAAGCTTAGCATTCTCAGCTAATGGGAGGCAGAGAAGCAAGGCAAAACCAGCATAGTCGAGGAGAAATCTCTTCTTGCTCAGATGCGCTTGGTTTATGTTTCTTCCTTCTTTCCAACTAGCTCTCATGTTTGCACTCCAACTCAGAGATTTTTTTTTGTTCTGGAATAGTGGCTCTTTGACTCCTCCTGCTTCTCTCAATGTACACAACATGCAGTGCTGTTGAATAACTGCATTTGAGATTTTTGGTGTCACCTGAATTTCTATAATTTGGATTCATCATTACTGCATTTTGCTTTTTATACAAATACCAGGAGCATTCTTTTCCTTTGTAAAAAATAATAATCATTTATAAGAAGTAATTGAGATAAACCTAATGCCCGCCCTTCCTTCCTTCCTTCCTTCCTTCCTTCCTTCCTTCCTTCCTTCCTTCCTTCCTTCCTTCCTTCCTTCCTTCCTTCCTTCCTTCCTTCCTTCCTCCCTCCCTCCCTCCCTCCGTTCTTCCTGTCTATAATAGAATTCCAAAATGTAAAAAAGGAAGTAGATTATTTTCTTGTACCAATACTGTACTTCAGTTACACATCCTGAGGTTTCCCCTCTGATTTTTCATTGCCTGGAAGCAGGTGAGTCCTGAATTCTAGAAGGATAATTCTCACAGAAGGAGATTTCCTTATATTATGCAGTCGGCATGTAAAGCAGGCATGGAGAAAATTGTATTTCTGCCATTAAATATAAGAACGAGGAAAGGGAAAACAGATTCAGATTTGGAAGATTCTGCTAATATAGCCTACATCAATAAAGCATAATTCTGGTTTTGTGGAGTCTGTTTCTTGATCTGGATAACTTCAAAGGGCTGACAGAGTTTGAGTTGAAATGTCATTAATATAGCATTATTTGTAAACCACCCAGAGTCACACTGTGATAGGCAGTATAAAAAATAAATAAATAAAGTACTCCACTTTGAAACCAGTTTGCTGATTTCCTCCTATGGCCTTTTTTGACCCTATCCATTTTGTTGCAAGAGGCTGCTTAAACTCTCCAAGTTATTTGTTGGTGGAGAGATACATGCAGAAAGAAGAAAAATTCTGTAAATATCAGTCTCCCCATCCCTCTCTTCAAGATGTAGTGCTCTGAAAGGAGTTAATCCAGGCTTTTTACAATAAGTTCATTGCATTGCACAAACATCAGTGTAACACTTGTACCCAGTGAGATTATAGGCCTATCTAATCTAATGCATTCTAGCTATGATTCTCCTGCCCTATTATCCCAAATTTATTTCTTGTATTTTCTTTATCATCAAATGTACTATAGTTTGAAACTCAAATAATGTATGCACAAATATGCATACCCCATAACTCTACCTCATAATTCCTGAATGTCGAGATTCACTGAACTGGTAAAATAAACATACATGCACTTCCTGGTAGTCCCACACCCTAACCTGCCCTCCTATTCTATCTGGAAATAGAACAGAACAGAACAGAATAGAAGCCTTGGAGGTCTTCTAGTCCAGCCCCCTGCTCAAGCAGGAAGACCTATACAATCTCAGACAAGTGACTGTCTAGCCTCTTCTTAAAAATCTCCAGTGATGGAGTGCCCGTGATTTCTGGAGGCAAGCTGTTCCACTGGTTAATTGTCCTCACTGTCAGGAAGTTTCTCCTTAATTCCAGGTTGCTTCTCTCTTTGATCAGTTTCCAACCATTGTTTCTTGTCCTGCCCTCTGGTGTTTGGTGAATAATGTGACCCCCTCTTCTTGGTGGCAGCCCCTCAAATACTGGAATACTGCTATCATGTCTCCCCTATTTCTTCTTTTCTTTAGACTAGCCAAACCCAAGTCCTGCAGCTGTTCTTCGTATGTTTTAGTCTCCAGGCCTTTAATCAACTTACTTGTTCTTCTCTGAATTTTTTCCAAACTCTCAACATCTTTTTTGTGATATGGTGACCAAAATTGGCTGCAGTATTCCAGGTGTGGTCTTACTAGGGTTTTATAAAGTGGTACTAATACTTCGTGTGATCTTGATTCTATGCCTCTGTTTATACAACCCAGGATTGTATTAGCTGCTGCACACTGCTGGCTCATAGTCAAGTGATCGTCCACTAGGACTCCAAGGACCCTCTCATAGTACTGTTTTTAAGCCAGGTCTCGCCCAATCTGTACTAGTACCTTTGATTTTTCCTGCCTAAATGTAAAACTTTGCTTTTTTCCACATTAAAACTCATTTTGTTGGATAGGGCCCATTGTTCAAGTTTGTTAAGGTCTTTTTGGATCCTGAGTTTGTCTTCTGGGGTATTGGCTACTCCTGCCAGTTTGGTGTCATCTGCAAATTTGATGAGTTCCCCTTCAATTCCCTCATCTAAGTCATTGATGAAGATATTGAAGAGTACTGGGCCTAAGACGGAACCTTGTGGTACCCCACTGCTTACTTCTCTCCATGTGGATGTAGTGCCATTGAGGACTACTCATTGAGTACAGTTTGCCAGCCAGCTACAGATCCATCTGGTGGTGATGTTGTCTATTCCACCTTTTTCTAGCTTACCAAGGAGTAGGTTGTGGTCTATTTTATAAAATGCCTTACTGAAATCTAAGTATACTATGTCCACAGCATTTTGCTGATCTACTAGTTTAGTCACTTTATCAAAGAATGAAATAAGATTGGTTTGGCATGATCTGTTTTTAACAAACCCGTGCTGGCTACTAGTTATAACTTTATTTACTTCTAGTTGTTCGCAGATCTGTTTTTTGATTATCTTTTCTAGGATCTTCCCAGGTATTGATGTTAATCTGATTGGTCTGTAGTTTCCTGGGTCCGTTTTTTTACCTTTCTTGAAGATGGGAACCACATCAGCCCTTTTCCAATCCTCAGGTACTTTCCCGGTGCTCCAGGATTTATGAAAGATGTGGTGCAATGGTTCTGAGATAACATTTGCCAGCTCCTTCAGAACTCTGGGATGTAATACATTGCAACCTCTATAATGGTTGTGCTTATGGCAATAATATGACATTGTGTGATCTTTTCTTCGGGAGAGGATTCAGAAATGGAGTTCTGTTTAAGTGGAAATGAATTACTCAACCTCAGATGTATGGTTAAAGTGTTGCACTGCCACTGAGGAGAGTCATGTTCAGCCATGGAAGTTCACTGGATGATTTTGAGTCAGCCACTTGTTCTCAGCCCAGCCTACCCTTATAGGATATGGGGAACAAAAGGAGGAGGGAACGCCCTATACGCTGCCTTGAGCATCTCAGTGAAAGACTGCTGTGTGCTGTTTAAGAAAAATAATAGAATTTTAGTTCATGGAACAGTACACTGTTAGTCATGTGTTCTTTTGTCATGTCGGTCTGTTGAGTCTTCAGTTTACAGTGTTTAATTTCCTCTCTTTTGGTCTGACCAAAATGAGGAATTTCATGCCTCGGAACTCTTTTTTTTGTGATGTGTGTGAAATGAACCGTAGGATTATGCTTTGTCAAAAGATTCAGAACAATGTGCTTTAGAGGCTTCAGCAAATAACAGTGGGGAAAGCCAGAGAGATTGTGTGGCTATTTTCAATGGAAGGAGTTCAGATTGCTTTATTTCCTCTGTGCGTAGGCAGAGATAAAAAAAATATAGTATAGCATAGAGCATCAACTTCCCATGGATTCATAAGTGTTTTGGGTTTTCCTGTGACTCTCGATATCAGTATCTCTGTAGTCTGTCATTGATGCACATATAAAAGCACAACTTTTTTGCAGGACCAGATGTGTGTCAAGAGTGGTAATTCCTGACAGCAGTCAATATATGAAAGCAATTTTCCCAGTTATTTTTATCTTACTGCAACAATTGTGCAAGGGTGAGTACTTACGTCACACTGGAGAACAGATTTTTTCAAAAGTTTTGCTTCCTAAAAAACTTTCAGTGATTATGATAGACCTCTTCAGACTGAACACAAATATAATTTCAGAACGAGAAGAAAACTTGAGAAATATGAAATTGACATCTAACGACTATAATGTAATCACATAATGTTTCTGATATTCTGCATGAGTTCAACAGGACTAAGTATTTTGCTGCGAAAATGTGGATTTTCGTTTATATGGCATTGGTGGATTCCAGTTGCCCTGATACTGTTTTTCCATTGTGGCAATGTCCTGCTGAAACCTTTCACCATATTCGTCACTTACTGAACCTAAATTTTCAGGAAAGAAGTCCAAGTGCGAATGCAGGAAGTGAATCTTCAGTAACATGTTGCACTTCATGGTCTTCCATGTTGTATGACATTTGTCGATTAGCTGAATGTAATTTTGCGCTCTGTAGTTGCCAAGAAAATTCTCAACAACATCCTTGAATGCTATTCAGGTGATTTTCTCTGCCCCCACTAACAAATCTCCGAATCGCTTGTCATTGATGACATATCTGATTTATGGACCAACAGAAATGCTTTCCTTAAACTTGGCATCAGTTATGCTTGGAAATCTCTTTCTCAAATAATGAAAACTTTCACCTCCTTGTTCATTGCTTTCACCGTTTTTTTCATCAGTCTGAGCTTTATGTGAAGTGGAGGCAAAAATATCTTTGTCAGGTCAAAAAGTGATTCATATGCCACATTTTTCTGTCCTGGAACCAAATTCTTTTGGCGTGGCCATTCTCTTTAAGGTAATGTGACTCTCTTGCACAACTGTCCCATTTGCATATGTAACAACAGTACTTGCTATATCTGAGTTGCATTCCAAGCAGCAGAGCCAATACTTTTAAATCTCCACAGATATTCCAGTCGTACTTCATGTACTGGTTCTGCTTTAACAATAGTTTCATGTTTTCCTATGTTTCTTTCATGTGCAATATAGTCAACAGGCACTGAAGCATGTGCATTGCCATTGTGTAAAAACAGAAGGTATCTATAAATTGGTACGTGATAGGCTAAATTATAGGGTCCCCCCCCCCCATGATTAGCAGCCAAAAATCTACAAGATTTCTTCCCGAAGTGTTCAGGAAGCAAAATCTTTGTTGTTCAGCATAAGCAAGATCTTTGTATCTTGCTGTGTGGGAGAAGGGCATTATAAAACCAGGTTCCACCTGTGTAGTACATCAGCACTAATAATTGGTGGTTATCAGATGACTGCATCTGGTGGCACAAAAAGCATTTATAGTTTACAATATAGAAGTAATGATATTTTGATATGTGCCCAAGAGAACTTTGATTCATTCCACTGGTGGTCAGGTAACTCAGACATTACTGTAGCGTTGCATGTTTTGACATTAAATCACACTCTGGCACCCCTAGTCCAAAGAAGGACTAGGGGTGACATGATAGCAGTATTCCAATATCTCAGGGGTTGCCACAAAGAAGAAGGAGTCAAGCTATTCTCCAAGGCGCCTGAGAGCAGGACAAGAAGTAATGGATGGAAACTAGTCAAGGAGAGAAGCAACCTGGAACTGAGGAGAAACTTCCTGACAGTTAGAACAATTAACCAGTGGAACAACCTGCCTCCAGAAGCGGTGAATGCTCCAACACTGGAAGTTTTTAAGAAGAGACTGGACAGCCATTTGTCCGAAATTGTATAGGGTTTCCTGCCTGAGCAGGGGGTTGGACTCGATGACCTCCAAGGTCCCTTCCAACTTTATTATTATTATTATTTGGGGGGGGGAAATCTGAGATGGACTTTGTGTCTGTCTAGTGGAAAAACTGCTGTTTTGGCTAAGTAGTTTAAAAAAGAATGAAGACTAAGCTTGATTATTAAAATATTTTAATAATATTGATTAATATTACTTCACAGATTCTTTCTGTCTATTGCTAAATATTACTTTGGTTTGAATCAAAGAATGTTGCATCTTTACAACTGTTTTTATAAACCCTTTATAGACTTTTTTTTTACTGAAAAATGGATAAAAATGATCTACGGTTTCAGGAGTTATTGATTAAAAGGTTTTTTTTTATGGGAAGAACATATCTATGAAATGATATATAATATAGGAAGATGGAGATGGTAATTACTATGTTCGTAACTGCTGCAAAGAAAATCAGAAGTTGTTCTTTGGATATTTTTCTTTTTCTTGCTTTTTTGTTATTCTTCACTTTTTCTTTTATCTTTTATTTATAACCTTTTCTGTTTTCCATTTCTTCCATGTTTCTATAGTTTTAAAGCATCTTCGTAAAATCTTTTTTTAATTAAAAAATATTCATAAAAAGAACGTTGCATCTTCTTCTAATTAGCAGCAGGATTTTTGTTCATTGCACTGCTTAATTATTAAGGACTATTTATGTAGCTTGTGGCATTTGGAATTGAAATTGTTTCTATCTTTGGGCCAGAATAATATGTATTTGCATTTGTGATAAGCAACAAACTATGATACATTTGGCACTTTTAGCAAATGGAGGGATTCACATTTGAAAACAAGACCCATCAGTGGATCCCATAAATGGGTCCCCTATTAGCATCCTTTTGTGAGTGCATGCCTCTGGCCTCCACTTCTGACAGAGTAATGCTAAGATTAAACTCAGAGCTATTCTGTAGAATTAAAAGGAGTTGTGGTTGCAATCACCCAGCTTACCACTTCTCATATTGAAGCCAGACCATGAAAATACTGTTTGGAGGATTTTTGTTTAATGCTTCTGTTTATTTCTGTATGAACCCACTGCCAAGATCATTTAATTAGGCAGCTTACTAGTATACCTTGCTCTGGGTTCACTAACTTAGCATCAGCCCTCATAGCAGATGTGGATGGTTGGGAGAAGTATGGAAACATTTAGTTTCCAGGAAAAATAAAATAATTCCACCCATCTTGCCTAGTTCTATTTTATTTTGAGAGATTTGTAAAGCCATTTCCCATAATTTGTGACTGGGTAGTAACCTCAGAAAAGAAAAGAAAAAACAAAACTGACCACCTGTTTGTTCATTTGATGAAATAGTTGCCTTGCTTTTTTTAACAGGGTATCCCCTCCTTATAGAAATAGTGGCAATGAAGAATGTGCATTCATGTGCATTAATTGCCACCAAGAAGCAAACATGTTGGTCTTCTTTAATGTGCCCTCCTGTTTAAATGGAAGTTCTCCATGTCGTACTGCACTTTCAGCTTTTGAATTGTGATTTACTAACTGTGCAAAATGACGTAGTAACACTTTTCTATGGCATTCTGGAAATGAAAGCTGAGGTTTGCCAAAGTTTCAGTTTTGCTGCTCATCATGGACCTTTTTATCAATTTAAATTAGTGTTTCCCAACCTCAGCAACTATAAGATGTTAGCTGGGGAATTCTGGGACTTGAATTCCACACATCTTTATAAAGTTACTGAGGTTGAGAAAATCGATTTAAAAGGAGGAAGATGGGGGGGGGAGTTCATATTTCCCTCCCATGCCTTAATAGGCCTTTTTCCCTGTAAACGATGCCAAGTTGTACATTGCTTCTTTTTCTCCAACCTAGACACTGTCCAAATTAGTATTCCATAAAAGAATCTGAAAAGACAAGAAAGAGACAAGTCTGAATTTGTGCCGATGATTAATACCTAAATATTTTTTTTAAAAGCTCTGAAACAATATACTGTATAAAAATGCATATGAATTCAATAAGGTAGGTCTGTTCAAATTCCATGTGCAAGTTTAGTTTTGAAACAATTTAAAAACACTACTGAGGTGGTGGCTATAACCTAGACCTGTAATTATATTAGAAATGCAGTTTATATGCAGAAAATGTATGATTATATGATTCTTTTTTCCTTCCTTACAGCATACAAAAGATTCGCTGCTCTGTTTTTTTTCTTGTATACATGTAATGAAGTCTGTGTATGCTGTGAAGCATACATATTTGCCATAAAACTCTTGCTAGATATTTTGGGATTTCTAGAAAGTGATTATGGGCCTAAACTGGTTCTTTTAAAATTTGTGAAGCTATTTTAAGCAGTTCACAATAGCATATAATATTTTATTCCAAGTAGACTTTGGCTAAGATGAGACTGACTAATAATCTTTGGAATTGGTTGTTCCTTATAAGCCTTAATTGTGTGTGTATAATGTAGCAGGAACATATTTAATGTTCAGAAGATTGCCAAAACCCAACACTTTAATCCAATTCAACAGTCTCTGACTTCACTTTGGTTAAGGAATAGCTGTTTCACTGAATGCCTGCACTTAGTTTTATGGAACAATAGGATTGAAATAACCCCGCTTTTCCCAATGGAATAATACAGTATATAACCCATAAGAATTTAGCCTGATCTCATCCATAAATGCATATAAATACGCAGAATATATAACAAATTCAGACATTTTCTTTTATATTGCAAAGGCCTTTTCTTCTTTCCAGCTCAACAGAAAGTTGGAAAGAAGCTAAATAAAGGGTCTTAGGACTTTGTCTGTCTTTTGCTGAGCAAAATACATATGCAAAGCTAAACAGAATAGGATGAAATAGGTTGTCTAGGGAGAAGCTGGCCAAAATAAAAAAATCATCCCCTTGGCTAGAAATGGGCCAGACCACTCTGGGGCTACAGAGAAAAATCCCCTATGCACCCCTATGGGAGAAACAGTTGGGAGAATCTCCAAATGCTAATGACTATTCAATCCCTTCCCTCCTCCTTATATGATTCAGAACATACAGCATATACTCCCATCCTCCCAGTGCACATATGCAAATACAGACATAAAATGACAGGAACACAGACATAGAAGAACATTCAGTTCTCCAGCGTGAAAGAATGGAGAATCCACCAATGGGTTATCTTGGACCTCCTGCCCACGTAGACCAAAATAGTCAAAGCTGCCACGCCTCTCTGGTTGAGGGCACGCCCCCAGTTTCGTTTTGGTCTTCAGCCCAGACAGACGTGGTAGTTTTGGCTCCCAGCAATTTGAGAATGAGGTTTAGTTATTTCTATACCATTGGTGGATTCTTTCATTATTTTTCAGTTTCTCCTTTGGCCAGCGCTGGGATCAGCGCTGTTCTAGAAGGGGAAATTAAGTCTTATTTGTTGTGAGTGTATTTTTCTTGAGTTTGTGTTCCCCCCCCCCATAGCTGATCATCGTGGCTGCCGTTTGGGCGCCGCGTGGCGATCCGATCCCCATCGGATTTCCTTTACTTTCTGGATCTTCTTGCCTTCTTGGCTTCTCTGGGGGGTGTCCCCTGGGGGTGGGAGTGCGTTCCCCTCCCTCTTCGGACTGTTTGGGCCCCTGGATTTCTCGGCCGATCGTCGTGGCCGCCATTTTGGCCACCGCGACTCGAACTGGAACTGAGAGCCATTCATCTGGCCCTTCGCCACTTCTGCAACCAGGTGGCGGGGCAGCACGTGCTGGTCCTCACGGACAACGTGGCGGCAAAGGCCCATGTGAACTGTCAGGGCAGTACCCGATCCCGATCTCTCATGGCCGAGGCCATGTTATTGGGGTCTTGGGCAGAAAGCAATCTCCTCTCCCTGAAAGCCGAACACATCTCAGGGAAGGCAAACCGTCAGGCGGATTTTTTAAGCCGGGCAACAGTGGACCATTCGGAATGGAGCCTACATCCGAATCTCTTCAGGGAGATATCGGAAAGGTTCGGGTTGCCGGTCCTAGACTTATTCGCCCCTCCGGCGAACTCCCAACTGCAAAGGTTCTTTTCCAGGTTCCCCTCTCCGGGGGCGGAGAGGACGGACGCTCTTCGCAGCCCTTGGCCAGAGGGATTACTGTATGCCTTCCCACCTCTCCCTCTGATCCCAGCAGTTATCAGGAAGGTATTGCAGGAACAGGCAGAGGTCATATTCATTGCCCCGCACTGGCCGAGACGACCGTGGTTTGCCGACCTCGTGAGCCTCTCCATGGTCCCTCCGTGGAGGATTCCTCCAAATCGGATTTGACTAGTGCAGGGGGCCATACAACACCCGGAGCCTCAGTGGTTGCAGTTAGCCGCTTGGCACTTGAACGCAGGGCCTTGACCCAAGAATCTTATTCCTCGGGAGTGATTTCTATGATTCAGGCCTCCCGGAGACCGGCGACCAATCGCATTTATGACTCCACTTGGAGACATTTCTGCCGTTGGTGTGACAGCAATCACTTAGCTATCTCAGAGGTAACCATTCCACGGATATTAGACTATTTGTTGGAGGGTGTTGATAAAGGCTTGGCGCCCAACACTATTCGCCGCCAGGTCTCGGCTCTAGCCACGGTGTTTACCTGTGACACCTTAGAGCCACTGGCCCATCACCCCAAGGTACGAACCTTTCTAAAAGGGGTCACCAACAGTAGACCGCCGGTAGTACATAGATATCCCACTTGGGAGTTGCCCCGGGTCTTACAGGCCCTTACTCAGGCGCCTTTTGAACCTCTTAGGTCCTGCACTTTTAGGTCCTTGTCTCTTAAGGTTGCTTTCTTGGTTGCAGTTACCTCGGCTAGGCGCATCTCGGAGCTTGCAGCTCTTTCTGTCAGAGAAGACCTGTGTGTTTTTCACACGGATAGAGTGGTCCTACGCCTGGACCCCTCATTTGTTCCTAAGGTGAACACCTTCTTCCACAGGGCACAGGAGATCGGGTTACCGAACTTTTGCCCTAATCCGTCTCATGCTTTGGA
The DNA here is from genome assembly GCA_023970755.1 of Azemiops feae. Classification (NCBI taxonomy): domain Eukaryota; kingdom Metazoa; phylum Chordata; class Lepidosauria; order Squamata; family Viperidae; genus Azemiops; species Azemiops feae. Next base: position 2,233,057 of record JALGBA010003987.1, on the reverse strand, counting down.
AAGGCAATGGCACACTCTCGATGTTCGCAGGGCATTGCGCTGTTACGTCAAGCGGACGGAGTCCTTTTGTAGATCTGAGGCCCTTTTTGTTTCCTTCCATCCGGCCTCCAAGGGTAAGAAGGTATCTTCTTCTACCGTTGGCAGGTGGATTAGGGCCTGTATTTCCGAAGCGTATCAGACATCTTCTTTACCAGTTCCAGGTCACTTGACGGCCCATTCCACTCGCAGTGCTGCTACCTCAGCAGCATGGGCCACACAGGCCAGCATTGAGGACATTTGCAGGGCGGCGACATGGTCCTCGCCTTCCCCTTTTGTGCGCCATTATCGCCTTGATAAGTTTGCCTCGGCGGAGGCATCCTTCGGCCGCAGGGTACTGCAACAGGTGGTGCCGGCGGCAGGGACACTGGCCCAGTCTGCTCCCCTCCCATTGGGACAGTAGGGCTTTGGTAAGTCCCATTGGTGGATTCTCCATTCTTTCACGCTGGAGAAGGGGCGTTGTCTTACCTGAACGCCTTTTCTCAGCGTGATGAATGGAGAATCCACACCCATCCCTTGGACGCAGTCAGGTCCAGTGTTTAGGGTCTGGGAGCCAACATGTTGTACAGTCATTGGCTTCGCCCTTTCGAAACTGGGGGCGTGCCCTCAACCAGAGAGGCGTGGCAGCTTTGATTGTTTTGGTCTACGTGGGCAGGAGGTCCAAGATAACCCATTGGTGGACTCTCCATTCATCACGCTGAGAAAAGGCGTTCAGGTAAGACAACGCCCCATATCTCCAATTGCCACTGCTAATAAAGAGGTTAGAAACAATTATAGGAGCCAATGGGTCATGGGTTGTCTAGTATCTATCAAGGATGATCATTCTCTGTCGTCTTTTGGAAGAATCTTAGAGCTGAAATATTAAGACTTGAGGTAAAGTACGGGGAAATTATTGCAGCCTCAGTCCAAGCTTTCTGAGCAAAGGAACATAAGAGCAAAGACGTCATAGAGAGTTTCCATCACTGAGCATAGGAAATTCTATTTGGAAAGTTCCGGTCTTTGCAAAACAATAATTAAGCAGATATGAGAAATATCTTCCTGATAACTCTTTGGTTTTTTTCCATTGTCCTTGCCAATTCTGGGTTTTTCAAATTCTTCTGCTTTTTGCTTTCCACACTAAAGATTACAATTTATTCTTTGCCTCTTCTTTTGTGTAAAGCATTATTGGTTTTGTTAAGATTTTTTAAAATTTTTATTACTTCAAATAAATAATCTAGCAAACTTTTCAGGTAGTATCTCTATTGTGCAATTATGATTGATGGCATGAGTACAAAAATATAAGTTGGGAGCCTCCCAGAATTGATAGAGACCTTCCCAGAATCGGTTATAAGAGGAAGGGCTATATAAATGCTATAAACAAACAAACATGACTGAACTCAGAATAATATAGCATGTAAGATTTTAGTGATTTCACCCAAGCCAAATTGTAAGTTCACGTGTAAGAGTGCTGAAACGTTGTGGGATTTGGTGCTTTTGTGATATTTTAGCTATTAATTTCCAAAATTAATTTTCATTTCATGGTGGAAATTGGTGTCACTTGGGTGAGTATAGGCACCTGTTTTGCTTCTGCTTAATTTATAAATACATCTTTAGGTGTTCTAAAATGGAATTGGAATAAAACTAGGGTAGTTTTTAAAACTTTGATGAAGTAAAAATTTAAATTAAAAAAAAAATAGTCTGTAATCTGTATACAATTCCTTTGGTAAATACACTCTTCATATTTTCACCATCACACTCACTGCTGGATGAAATTGTACAGAGTTGTGTTGATCCAATAGTATGCGTTGACTTTACATGTTTAGATTTGGTTTTATTAAGGCAAATAACTAGCTGTTGACACATTTCAGGTATTTTAAAGATGTTCCTTTTTTGTTGTGGAAAATTACATAATCACCAAACATTCTCGTATTCAAAACAATGCAAAGGAGGAATTCAGCACCTTGCTGTTCAACGTAATAGGGATCAAAATGTGTTAACTTTCCTACATTATGATTTTTTTAAGAATGGAACTTAGGCTCCTTCTTCAGCGAAGGGAACTGAAAGGAATAAAACTTCCAATATTGTGTGTCCCCTAGTTCCCTTTGTTTCAAAGTTATTGCAAGCCCGAATGAAGAGGGTAAAGATAAATCGGTTGAAATAAAAGCAGAAAAAATGCGGCAAGACGTTGGAAGCATTACCTATTCTTGGTTGGTGCTTTTGTTGTCCTGATGTTGCTAGGAGATGAACCATTCTGCCTAGTCATCAAAAAGTGGGAATGGGTAAGCTGAAGGCGATGAGGGTAAGGTGGAGATGGGGCAAAAGTATAAGAGAATGTTTCTGCAATTAGGTTTGTTTATAAATTGTCCCTCTCAGTTTGGTCATCATTTAGTCTTTGCTCTAGTCTACTCCTAGAATAGAATCTTGCCTATATTTACATCTTGTTTCTTTTTTTGAAGAACTTTCTGGTGAAATAATGTTTGGAGGCATGTAAAGCCTGTTCTTAATCCATATTTGGATCAGATCATTTATATTCAGTGTGGATAAAATGTTTTAAATGTGTTGCTTTTTTCTAATTAGAAAAAAATCGTAGAAAACAAAGATTGCTGTGGGAAGTGTAAGATAAGATAGATAAGATCACCTTTATTGTTGTTTTTTACTATGAGCACACTTGTTGTTGTTGTTAGTTGCGAAGTTGTGTCCGACCCATCGCGACCCCATGGACAACGTTCCTCCAGGCCTTCTTGTCCTCTACGATCTTCTGGAGTCCATTTAACTCACGCCTACTGCTTCAGTGACTCCATCCAGCCACCTCATTCTCTGTCGTCCCCTTCTTCTACTGCCCTCAATCTTTCCCAGCATTAGGCTCTTCTCCAGTGAGTCCTTCCTTCTCATTAGGTGGCCAAAGTACTTGAGTTTCAACTTCAGGATCTGGCCTTCTAAGGAGCAGTCAGGGTTGATCTCCTCTAGGACTGACTGGTTTGATCGCCTTGCAGTCTTCTCCAGCACCATAGTTCAAAGGCCTCAATTCTTTTGCGCTCAGCCTTTCTTATGGTCCAACTTTCACAACCATACATTGCAACTGGGAAAACCATGGCCTTGACTATACGTACTTTTGTTGGCAGGGTGATGTCTCTGCTTTTTAGTAGGCTGTCTAAATTTGCCATAGCTTTCCTCCCCAGGAGCAAGCGTCTTTTAATTTCTTGGCTGTAGTCCCCATCTGTGGTGATCTTGGAGCCCAGGAAGATAAAATTTGTCACTACCTCCATTTCTTCCCCATCTATTTGCCAGGAATTGAGAGGGTCGGATGCCATGATCTTGGTTTGCCATGAGCACACTGGCCCACAGTAAAAATGAAATTCTGTTGCATGCTCTCAAAAGAAAGTATGTATCTACCCATACACATACATAACACACATATACAAATGCTATTTACATATACATACACACATACATACATACATATAGACATACATACACACACACACACATACACACACATATAAATATTAATCACTCCATTTTGGATACATAGCAAAAAGAGGAAACTTGAGCACAAGGTTGATGCTATATGGAACAAAACTGTATATGTACATTTTATTAAACCTAGGGAAGCTTGATAAATAGTCAATAATTGGTTGCCTTCAGCAACTAAGAATCACTTACATGAAACTGCAAAAGGAATCCAATATGCTCTTGTTAATTCTCTGATATCGTTAGATTATTTGCTATTAATATTAGTAACATTGATCTTGTTACCTGCCTCTCCCCGTTTACATGTAGTCCTTGACTCACAACAGTTCGTTTAGTGACCGTTCAAAGTTACAATGGCACTGAAAATGGTGACTTATGCTCATTTTTCACACTTATTACCGATGCAGCATTCCCATGGTCATGTGATTTACATTCGGATGCTTGACAGCTGACTCATGTTTATGACAGTTGCAGTGTTCAGGAGTCATGTGGTCCCCTTTTGATCTTCTGACAAGCAAAGTCAATGGAGAAACCAGTTTCACTAAACAACCATGTTACTAATTTAACAACTGCAGTGATTTAACAACTGCAGATGTGGCAAGAAAAGTCGTAAAACTTAACAAATTTCTCATTTAACAACATAAATATTGGACTCAATTGTGGTGGTAAATTGAGGACTACCTGTATTTTCTTAGAAAACTGATATGACTGCCTATCTTGTACGTGGTTATCAATCCTTGGACTAGTAACAGTTTATCATTTCTATAATATAACTGTCAACGCTACTAACATCGGATGTTCTTGCTTTGACAACAGATGGAAATGTAGCCATTTTTTCTCTATCGCTTTTAGAGTTTGTTGATGCTGGGAGGGGGAATATGGATGAGAGTCCAGCTAGTCATAACAATAATAACTCAGCCGTGGGAACCCAAGGTTATTAGGTCCAGAGTTGATAGAGATTTGGCGGGCTGGAGAGCTGGGGAGAAAGCCCGCCCTTCAAGTTAATTGGGAGAATTGTGCTTTGCTACTTTGTGCCAGGGGAGGGGAATTCAGTTTTTGGCTTCAACTATGTAGTGCCGATACTTTGTTTCTCAAGTAAAAGATTCTTTAAGGAAAGCAATGCCTCGAAGTTCTTTTGAAGAGATTCATCTGTCGGAACCATGACAATAACACTTTAACAGAACTAGTTTTGACTTTAAAAACGATGCATTGTTATAGAGATAAAAAGATCTAATTGCAAAACGAAATACTAATATTGAGGTCTCGCTACACAAATGCAGGAAAATAGAAGAACCTTTATAAAGAACCAGGACTAGAATTTAAAGGAATAGGTGCTTATCACATTGATCTTGGGAGGACTATTTATCTGTATTGTTTCTAGATCTTGCTCCTTGTAAAAATGCTTGTCCATCAGTCAGAAACTGCAATTGAAGAAAAACGTCAAGTTTAGAATGAAGCACTGGAGTTTCTTCTATATATTATAGTGGCTAGGAAAAGCAGGAAATCTATGTATGCTTCCCTTGAGGGAATAATTTAGAGCGAACATTTCTGTGAAGTACTTGGTGCTCTCTGAACTTGGCTGTTTGATTGCAGACATTTTGTTACACGACTAGGTAACCCAGTCATTCCAGCACTGAAGATGTTACCTACTTGGATAATGAAACATCTGCAAGGAAACAGCCAAGCTCAGAGAGGACTTCCCAGTTCAACCCTGAGCTATGTATATACAGTATTCTCTTCTAAGGGAGCTTTCCATTTGCATGGAGCCCTGGCCAAGTTTGGATTGGGATGCAAATGGGATGCGGTTGCATATCAAATCCAGTTACAATACTGATTCAGGTTGCTTTGAAAGATGTGTATATCAAAATAGAGCTAAATCTGCATCTGACTCCAAATGTACACTACTATTTATCTTCATGAGCCAAAATGCAAAGCAGAAAAGGAGACTTGGCTTGCAAAAGTTGAGTTATTTTTCCCAAAGCGCTCCTTGGAAGCCAAACTGGAGATTCTAGGAAAAGAAGAAAAAAAAGGTTTAGTTTTATGACTGGCAATTTTAATTTCTAGTCAAAATGTTTAGCTTATTTCCAGTCACAATGGCTTGGGGAAAGGGATGTCGAAACAGTACTCTTTTATTGTTCAGCTGTCTTTGTTGCTTCATTCTCAGGTAAAAGAATATTAAAACATTTCCTTGAAGTGTCTGTACTTGCTTGGAAAAGAGTAGATGCTTGAATTCTTCCTCCTTTGCCTCTGTATGATTGATATTTATTGTTCGTCCTTACTGTATTGCACTTTCTGTGCAGACAACAAAGAAGTTTTTAAATTTTATTCTCACTGCCATAATTTGCCAGCACTGAAAACCCAAGCAGAGTGCATCAGGGCTGCTTTAGGAACCTCAAGATCCTGAATTCCATTGTACTCCATACAAGTCCCTAAGAGTGCTAGAAGGAGCACCCCAATGCTGGTGGCTATTTTCCTTCTGTTGTAGTCAGTGGCAGAGATCTTTTCAAAAATGTTCCTCCTGCTTGATACCAGGCCTTTTTATTCATTACACCTTTTCATTTGTACAGTATTTCATTATTTAGCAGGGAAAAAGTGTATAACCAAAAGAAATACCACAGACGGGAACAAGGAATCTTCGTTAGTTAAAACAGATTCCTTAAATCAGCTGAATCTCCACCCAAAGACTGGGCGTGGCTGCTGGCTACACCCCAGGCCGCCAGAAGCACCGATCGGCTGTAGCCGCATGCACCGATCCTGGGCTCTCAGCATTCACAACTTCTGGAGGCAAGTTGTTGCATTGGTTAATTGTTCTAACTCAGGAAATTTTTCCTTAGTTCTAGGTTGCTTCTCTCCTTAATTAGTTCCCATCCATTGCTTCTTGTCCTGCCTTCAGGTGCTTTGGAGAATAGCTTGATTCCCTCTTCTTTGTGGCAACCCCTGAGATATTGCAACACTGGTCCTTCTCTTCATTAAACTAGACATACCCAATTCCAGCATCCATTCTTTACAGGTTTTAACCCCCAGTCCCCTAATCATCTTTGTGTCCAATGTTCCAGTCCTATACTGTACCTTTGCATTTGGTTTTTCTTGCCTAAATGTAGTACCTTACTTTTTTCACCATTGAATTTCATTTTGTTAGATAGCGCCCAATGTTCAAGTCTGTCCAGATCCTTCTGTATCTTAAGCCTATCTTCTGGAGTGTTGACTATTCCAGCCAGCTTGGTGTCATCTGCAAATTTGATGAGTTCCCCATCTATCCCCTCATCCAAATCATTGATGAAGATGTTGAAGAGTACTGGGCCAAAACACAGCCTTGGGGTACCCCACTACATACTTCCTTCCATGTAGATGCAGTTCCATTGAGGACTACATGTTGAATGTGGTTGGTCAGCCAGTTACGAATCCATCTGGTGGTGATGCTGTCTAATCCACGTTTCTCTATCTTATCAAGTAGTAAGGTGTGGTCTATTTTATCAAATGCCTTACTGAAGTCCAAGTAAATTATATCCACAGCATTGCTCTGGTCCCCTAATTTTGTCACCTGGTCAGAGAATGCAGTAAGATTTGTCTGGCATGATCTGTTTCTGACAAACCCATGCTGGCTTTTGGTTATGACTTTGTTTGCCTCTAGGTGTTCGCTGATTGGTTGCTTGATTATTTCCCCCAGAATCTTCCCACGTATTGAGATCAGGCTGATAGGTCTATAATTTCCTGGATCTATTTTTTCCCCTTTTTTGAAGATGGGAACTACATCAGCTCTTTTCCAGTCCTCCGGTAGTTCCCCAATGCTCCAGGATCTTTCAAAGAGATAGTTCAGTGATTCTGAGATCACATCTGCCAGTTCCTTGAGAACCTTGGGGTGTAATCCACCTGGTCCTGGTGATGTGAACTCGTCTAGGCTGGACAGGTGCTCACTTACCGTTTTCTTGCCTATTTTAACTTGTGTTTCTAATCTGTTTTTTATGGTACTGTTTTTGATAGGTTGGATTGTTTTTTCTTTTTATGTAAAGATGGATGCAAAAAACAAGTTAAACAGTTCTGCTTTTTCCCTGTTGCTTGTTACCTTCTTGCCACTTTCTCCCATTAATGGACCAATTGTTTCTTTGCCTTTTTTCTTGTTTTTAACATGTTGAAAGGCTTTTTTTTTTTGTTATTTTTGACTTTTGTCACAATCCTTAGTTCATTTTGAGCCTTAGCTTTCCTCACTTCATCTTGTGAGAGAGACTAAAAGGAGAGGGGAAAAGGCGACACAAACACAGCCATCTTTCTGTTATTTGTTTTCTATCTCTTGCTCTTGATCAAAGTTCTGGGATATTTTTTGCTTTTGATTAGCAGGCTCTGCAGTATGAAAAAGTTTGAAAAGCTAAGAGGAACCTGCAGAAGGAAAATAGCAGAATTAGACTGTCAAATCATTAGATTGGCCACACATAAAAGGTGAGAAGAGCACTAAATGGGACCCCAGGGGACCCTCACTGCTGGGGGTGGTTGACAGGGTAAGAAGACCTCATCCCCATGCCGGCCATCTCCTTGATGCTGCTTTTTAACATAGTTTTAAATTTTTAATTGCTTTTCTATTTATCTTTTTGTGATCTGTAGGTTCTGGATTCGACTTATTGAGGAGAGGGATAGCGTATGAATTTAGTAAATAAATAAGTAATTAAAATAAATGCTGCTCACTTTCTCAATGGCCTTATATTGTTAAGAAAACTAACATGTTTTGAGGGCGAAATACGTCCTATCACTATGGTTTTGGAGGCCTTTTTTTTTTCTGAAGACACCAAGCCTGCTTATTAGGAATCCTAGCACTGTAGAATTCTGGAAGACTGACATATCTATGTCTCTGTTCCACGTGCATAAGCTTAGTTGCCATTTGGTGCTGCTTTCTCAATGTTTTGCCAAGGCTTAATACGTTCCAAGCGCATTGCAGTCCTTCCTATTATGTTTCACAGCTGCTGTACAGAAATATGATTTAGTTGCATAGCAAGTATTTGGGGTAGAAAAGGCAGCAGCTGTGTGGAGGTTTACTGGTGAATCATGATTGTGTTCATCTTAAGGGAGCTTTGCTCTTCCAGATAAATGGCCCTGAGAGGGCCTGCGCTAATGTAGGTCCATTGTTTTGCAGCCACCAGTAAGATATGTTTCTAGAGGAAAATGTCAGTTGTAGAATTAACTGTTTTCCCATATAGATAGTCCTTGTTTAGTGAGTGCCTTACTTAGTGACCACCAGTTACAATGGTGGTGAAAAAGTAACTTTGCAATCAGTCCTTGCAGTTTTGACCTTCATAGGTCTGTAAAGCAAAAGAAAACAGAAGATCCTAAGTACACTTAGTGACTGCTTTGCTTAATGACCAGATTGTTGGTCCCAATTGGGTTGCTAAAGGTTGCTAAAGGCATTGCCTTCTACATGGTTCATTTTTACGTTTTCTAAATCTGTATATCTCTCTGAAAAGTAATACTTGAAATTGCTTCACAATCCCACAACACTTATTTATGACACAAAATTTGCAAATTCAAATATGCTGATGTAGAGGTAGTCCTTGACTTGCAACTTTTCATTTAGTGACCATTTAATTTTACAACGGCACAAAAAAAGAGACTCATGATCATTTTTCACAGATTTAGGAAAAATCTCTTGCAGCATCCCCATGGTCACATGATCCCAAAATTTGGACGCTTGGCAACTAACTCATTTATGATGGTTGCAGTATCCTGGGGTCATGTGATCCCCCTTTTTCAACCTTCTAACAAGGAAAGTCAGTGGGGAAGCCATAAATACTTTACTATTATTAACTCAACAACAGCAGAGATTAACGTAACCACTGTGGCAAGAAAGGTCATAAAATGAGGCAAAACTCACTTAACAAGTGTCTTGCTTAGCAACGGAAATTTTGAGCTCAATTGTGGTTGTAAGGGGAGGACTACCTATATTATAATGCATATGAAGACAGGTGCATAGTAAAATGATATTGTACTCGTTGGTGGAAGAGATGGATAGAATGTGGCTTCTTGTGTAACAGCCTGCTTAATATTGTGCTTTCATAACTATATTTTCACTTAACAATGAGTCATATCTATGTGATCTAGTCTGTGTTTTATCTGGGTTTGAATTTCTTCTGATTTTCTTCTTCCTTCCAGTTTTTACCTTTAGAGCACTTAAACTAGATGGACAACATATTCAAGCATAGCACCAAGCTTCCTTCTGCAGTGCACTAGGAGTAGCAGAACAGCAGCTAGAACTGAGTGAAGTCGGACGAAACTCTTCACAAGAAACCTATTTTTAGCATCATTCTTATACTAGGCTTAGGATGAACTAATGTGTGAAGAAGTATACAGTTATCTTAGTAGGCTCATGGGGAAATGTAAACTTACTTCACAGATTACATCATAGTGCTAGTCTGGTTAAATTACGGCGCAGGAGATTCAATCATAGTTGATGATTACTCCCTCTAAATGGGTGGGAAATTTCTGGTCCTCCAAATATTGCTGAATTACCATTCTTGACTAGCAGAGCTAATGGGAGGAATGCTGGGAGTTCTTGCTGAGAAACATCTGGAGGGCCACATATTATTATTCCACCCCTGTTCTGAAAGAGGGTTCCAAGGGGGCTGGCTACAGCATGTTTTCATACTCCTTTTCTTTCTAACTTGGAAGGAAGCCTCACAATTTGGAAAACTTGCATTTCCTGTTTTAAATATAAAGTTACTAAGCAACACACTGCACTTTGAGAGGAAGTACAGAAATAGATCTGTATGTTACAGCACATTGTTTCTTTTAGAGTAAGTATAGTTCATCTTCTGTGACATAGCCAATTCAACATTATCCACGGGCTAACATCTCTGCAGTGGTAAACTATTTTTCCCCTGAAGCAACTGTTAGAACAGTATTCTTACATGCCCTCAAACACTAAAGTGTGGTGGAAACAGACTCTTGTCTCCTAGTATGGAAGGCCTTCTTCAAAGTGATCTGCCTGGCATCTTCTCTGTTAGTTATTTTGTCATTGGAAAGCCTTTTGGTTCTCAAAGGCTCTGAAATTGTTCCATAGTTTTGCTGCTTAGTTTGCAATAAATGCCCTTAGCTCTTTGAAGTGGTTTGGAATGGTCTAATAGTACTGATCCTTTGTTTTAGTTCCTGTAGTCCTCGATTTACAACCATTTGTTTAGTGACTGTTTGAAGATGGCACTGAAAAAGGTGACTTATAACTGTTTTTCACACTTGCAATTGTTGCAGCATCCCCGTGATCACACACTCAAAATTTGGACACTTGGCTACTGGCATATATTTATGACAGTTGCCCTGTCCCAGGGCCCTGTTTTAAATAGATCATTATGTAGCTTTTGATGTTATTCTTAGGAATATAAGAATTATTAGCTTTGTATTTTTACACAAGTCTTTCTAAGACTGACTGATAATATTGAATGGATAGGCACAAGTGATTTTGTGAGTTCTTTGCACTTAACTGCCTCTTCCAAGGCAATCTCAGTTCTTCTAGAAATTAGACATTCTCAATTCACAGGGGAAGCTGTTCACCCTAAATTTATATGCTGTTCTGCTCAATGACAGTACGATCTGCTTCTTTTTTCCACTTGAAATATAAAAGCCAGCCAAAAAGACAACTTCAAACACTTTTTCAGCAGTCTTAAACAATCAGAAAATATTTCTTCTTTAGCTTGATGGGGACAAGGGGGATGGGAGTCACAATGGCATTGGATAATGGCATTGGCTGTGTCTCCAAGTTGGCTTTCTCTTCTTATCACATCAGTTTAATACAATGTTAATGCATAGAGTCACAGGATCTACACTATATGATATGACTACTGGAGCTATTTATAAAATAATTATAACTATTAATAATAAGAGGACATAATGGGCACCAGTTCTAGGAACTTTGAAGCCAGAATAATAATTCAAATTGCACCTGTTTTTTCCAGCTGAACACTGTCTAAAGTGCTGAGTATACTTAAAAGCATTTTTCAATTATCTAAAGTTTTTTTTTTTAGTAATGCCACAATATTTTTCCTCATGTTGTGAGAATTCCTGTGCCCCAAATTTTCATTGCTGTGTGTGTCAAATTCAAATTAGGTCACTTGTATGGAAGGACTGCTATATATGGGGGAAAATATTGCCACATTATGAAAAAAAAGTGTTGGATAATTGAGAAATGCTTCTAAGCTCAAAGAATGTTCAACTCTTACAAAGATTCTTGCTCATTAGATAAATGTATCATGTCAACAGGTTTACCTGGGAGAGCAGTTCCGAAAACAAGTAACACAAACTTTTCATGAGAAGGCTCTCAGGACCATTTTCTGCTATCTCAATTTCATTTATGTTTTAGAGACTGCTAACCAGGATTGGAGGGCCCAGTCTGGTGTTGTGGTTAAGGCATCAGACTAGAAACTGGTCCTGCCTTAGACACAAAACGAACTGGGTGATCTTGGGCCAGTCACTTACTCTCAACCCTAGGAAAGAGACAATGGTAATTCACTTCTGAAATCTTGCCAACAAAATTGCCCGGACTTGCCCAGTCACCACTGACTCGAAGGCATTTATTCTGAACTGATCTTAGTCATAAAGCCAGCCAGTCACACTTTCAGCCCTAGGAAGAAGTAGGCAATGACAAACCATTTCTGAAAAAAACTTGTTAAGAAAACTGCAGCAAAACTTGTCCATGCAGTCACCAGGAAACAAAACTGACTTGAAGGCACAAAAAAAAAAACCCCACCAACAACTCAGGGCTGAACTATGTAGAACAAGGGCAGAGGGCACAGCATCAATATGCTATGAAATTTTCCTTGCCCCTGCAAAGCTCTACCATATTTTTTTTTTAAAAAATTAAATGAGAAACAGGCCCTTGCAAAACAAAGCATCAGCTCTAGCACTATCTTCATGCCATAAAACTTCCTGGAAAATAAAAATGACAGGAGCTGCCCCCTCCCCTCCAGTGTGGACATCTCTGCACATTACAAAATGTCAGCTACAGTGATAGAAAGAAGAGTGACAAATGACCAACATTGTCTTCTGATATATATATCAATAGCACTTAGGCTTATACAGTATACCGTTTCACAGTGCTTTACAGTCCTCTCTAAGTGGTTTACAGAGTCAGCATATTGCCCCCAACAATCTGGGTCCTCATTTTACCGACCTTGGAAAGACGGAAGGCTGAGTCAACCTTTAGCCTGTGGGAATCGAACTGCCGAATTGCTGGCAGCTGGCAGTCAGCAGAAATAACCTGTAATACTGCATTCTAACCACTGTGCCACCACGGCTCTTTTACAACATTAAAGGAGTCTATCAAGGTTACAGATGTGCCACCTAGTCAAAATAATTGCCTACCCCAGAACTAGGCCACTAGGTTTACATGCACGGGACAGACAAAAGTTTTGGACCAATAAGGTGCTGTTTTGGATATTTCTCTCTTTTATCCTTTCCTTTTATAGAAGCCAATTCCTCACTGTCGACCCTGAACCATTGTTAAAAATGGCCCCATTGTTATCCCAAAGATTCTTTTTCACGAGGCAACTGGACTTTCTTGTTTTTCTTTGAAGACGTTTCGCTTCTCATCCAAGAAGCTTCAGAGTTGAAGAAGCTTCTTGGATGAGAAGCAAAATGTCTTCAAGAAAAACAAGAAAGTCCAGTTGCCTCGTGAAAAAGCATCTTTGGGATAACTATGACCTGGATGACTGAGAATCTCCATAGACATTTGGCCCCATTGTTCTACAGGCTCAAATGACCCTATTGGGACTCAGGGGAGAAGGCTTTAATGCTGGGAAAAGAGAAGAGGAGGACAACACGCAGCAAATGGCAATGAGTGGCAATGAGTACGGCATTGGAAGACCTGAAATTCCTGGTTAGGTCACTATGGAGAAAATCTCTGTGTGGTTCTAAAACTCAGCACCAGCTTGATGGCGCATAATTAATCAATCCCCAATGCTCACTTCATACAGATCAATCACTCACTAGTACAATCATTGTAAATGGCATTAAAAGAGTTGTTTCCCTTTAATGCCTTTTTACTTGGAAAGCCTTTTTGTCTGAATGCAGAGTGGTATTTGCTGTTCAGAGAAGTCAGAAACAATAAGGTGTAAGTATGACAGGAACTACAGAGAGCAGTGCACACAATGCCAATGCACACAAAATGTCCTTGTTTGATGATGAAAGGCTGCAAGCTTTGACTGAAGGATTACAGTTGATTTTGGTGAGGAGGAAGTATTCAGAAATAGTATTCAAATAGTCCTCGACTTACAACAGTCCATTTAGTGACCATTCAAAGTTACAACAGGACTGAAAAAAGTGACTGACTGTTGCAGCATCCCCACGGTCACCTGATCAAAATTCAGACACTTGACAACTGACTCATATTTATGACGGTTGCAGTGCTTTTGGGTCATGTGATTCCCCCTTTGCAACCTTCTGACAAACAAAGCCAATGGGGAAGCCAGATTCTCTTAACAACCATGTTACTAATTTAACAACCACAGTGATTCACTTAACAACTGTGGCAAGAAAGATTGTAAAATGGGGCAAAGCTCACTTAACTGTCTCGCTTAGCAACAGAAATTTTGGGCTCAATTGTGGTTGTAAGTCAAGGACAACCTGTACTTGAAATAGTACTGATACATTTATATCATTTGCTACTCAGCTTAATTAATGCTTTCCAAAGGAGACACTGGTCTTTCAACCCGTGTGCAGTAACCCATCTGACTGGAATGGAGTGACTGGATTTGACTGAAGTTAAGGAACTGTGTTTGTGGTGCAGGATTTATATCGTTCAACCAGTGTGAAATCTCTTTGAAATATCCGTACATCTTTCTCAAGCAAATAGACTCTGATATCACAAGATAGGTATCATTTTGGTTGTAAATCTGTCTCCTATGTTTACAACATTTAAAAGGAAAAGCTATTTGGAAAATAGAGGAAAAATAGAGGATTTACGTTTGGTTGCATATATAGTATGTAAATAGCTATGTTCAAACTGTGTTTCTCTTGAGGATTTTTTTTTTTTATTAAAATGTAAGAATGAACAAGAATGAGATGGGGAAAAAAACACCCAGGAACAATAAGCCAAATAGTCCAAAACTATCCACAATTTTTCACTCATCTGTAAGATGATCAGACTTCTTAATGCATCTTTCTACTTCATAAGATGGAAAGGATGGTGTTGGTACAAAGATGTTTTTATGTGAAAAAAACATTAAAAGGAATTGCTTATGGTCTTAGATCAGAGGCTTGCCACCAGTTCTTCCTCCTCCTTCTCCTCCTACGTTTCTTTGCTTCTCTCCATGAGGAACTGAGTCATGAGCAAAACTAAGGAAGCAACGTTTGCTGTCTGCCCCCATACAGGGACAGCGGAGAAGGAGGAAAAACAGCACTTCCCCCTATTTAAGAGCAGCTATAACATTAATGGTTATAATATAATATAATATACTTTACTGATTAGCAAATTGGCCATATCAAGGCAGAAGCTAGTAAGTAAGACACAATAAAATAAGATAAGGTGAGTTACAGTGAAATGAGACAGTGAGGTAACATAGAATAAAATATAAAGAGGTTTAAGATGACCCATTAATTGAGAGAAGACTTTTGGCTGACCTCTTGCCCCGGACTCACTGGTCTCTATTCAAGTTGGTCTTGAACAGAGCAATTAAAATTGGCTCCTTTGGACAATTCAGTTTTATATATGGATATCTCAGTATGTATAATCTATGTCTGTATCTATTATGCTTAGCAGAAAATTGGGTCCTGTACTTTATATACCGTGGGAGATATTGATATGTCTCATATTTCTGCCTTGGGTTGATTCTAATTTTCTCCCCTCCCCTCCCCCCAATGTTGGTGCACAGGGGAAATCACAGAGAGAATTAATTTAGAATTCCTTTCTACAAGATGAAACTAGGTCCTCTCTTAGTTTCTTTTTAAGGTTGAGAAAACCTTCATCCGTTTCCTGTAGAACTGTATCTTTGGATTTATTGTTTTAAAAATACTGAAACTGGGACATAAGGTAAGCAGTCCCTTATCCACTGAAATTTTATGTGAGTGTTCCTAGTTATCATTGAAGATTTTATAGTAGTTTTTTATAACTTGTGGCCCAGTGCTTTTGGGGAAAGGCTAATTTAAAAAAATACTTCAACTAGAGAAATAAACTTGCTTATTGCATGTGTCTATGCATCTCTATATATCATATGTTGTATGTTTATAAAAAATGAGATAAGCTGTAATTTCTCATTACTAAAGGTAGCCCTACAGTTATGTCCACAGTTGGGATTAGAATTTCAGTCATTGAACAAAGCAGTCATTAAGCGAGAATACCCAAGTGACTGCTTCTCTCAACAACTGCAATCCTGGCACTTACCATTATAGTTGTTAAGCTATCTTGCAGATCATCTTGGAGGTTGTGGAGCCATGGTAGCTAAGTGGTTAGAATGCAGTATTGCAGGCTGACTCTGCCCACTGCCAGGAGTTCAATCCTGACTGTCTCAAGATTGACTCAGCCTTCCATCCTTCCAAGTTTGGTAAAATGAGGCATTTTGGGGGCAATGTGCTGACTCTTCAATCCACTTAGAGAGTGCTGTAAAGCATTGTGAAGCGGTATATAAGTCTAAGTGCTATTGCTATTAAGCTGACAGAGTTCTAGATAAGAAGCACAGATTGCCTCAGGAGGGTGGGGGAGATATTGGAGCTTCCATTCAGGAGCTGAAAACCTTCCCTGCTGAAATCCCAGTGGGATTTTCACCTTTTGAGTAGAGAAACACTCCCAAGTCCCTGTTCCAGGCTTCCCAGGGTGTCCCAACCCACCTGAGGCACCATGTGCTCCTTACCTTACTAGTCTTCTCTTTGCTTGGGTTTAACTTCCCTCTTTTCTCTGGGAATTGGCTGAAAGAGCTGTCTGCTGAAGGATTTCAGCTCCCCTCTGTGCCCTGAGGGGAATTCCTTTGGCATGATGGAAAAATGAAATCCCATTTCTGTACCCTGCCAAAGGAGTTCAGCTCCTCTCCATACATGGGGCTCCATTGGTAGGGTTGGGAACTCCTTTGTGATGGTTGGAAGTGTTTTACGGGCCTTAAAGCACCCTTTCTGAGGCATTATAATTCTGGACCATCATTAAATCAACAGTTGTAAGTTGAGGACGATCAGTAAATGGGGTCCTAAACATGTTATTGGGTGAATTATAAAGGGCCAAATTAGAAAAGCCTTTGTATTGATTGGGTTGATGAAGAAATATACTATGTGTTAATAACAGCAGCATTTCTGTACCTTTCTGAAGGAGTTCAGCTCCCCTTTGCAGGCAACTTTCATCCAGCCCCCAGAGATGAGAAGGAGTCCTCAAGCAGGTGGAAGCAGCTTGCAATCTTCCCTGCTGATTTCCCCATTGACTTTCTGGGGAAGCTGACTGAGATTGCAAATGGCAGTCGCATGATTATGGGATGCTTGGCAACCGGCCGTAAGTGCGAACAGGTTTCTAAACACCCACATCATGATGATTTGACCACGGAGGTGGTGGTGCAACATTCTTCAATGGCCAAAAGTGCTTTATTGGCAGTAAAGCATCCTTTCTGAGGCTGTTGTAATTCTGGAACTTCATGAAATGAGTGTTTGTAAGTCTAGGATTATCTGTAAATGGGATCCTGTACATCTGGCATGCTATGTGAATGAGTGGCCAAGGGCCATGTTAGAAAGCCCTTGTATTGACTGAGAAGATGAAGAAATACACTATGTGTTATTAACAGCAACATTAACAGCAGCAACCTGCTTAGAAATCTGAGATTTTAGATTATGATTTGTGCAGCTGTATGCTTTTCATGTTCTTCTAGTAAGCGTGGGCAGTGGAGGACTAAATGTACGTATGATCCTATAATCAGTTGGAAAAATAATAATTTAGCTGAAGTGAAGTCTGCTGTTAGGAGCAGGTGGTAGCTAAAATTTAACTTGGAGGAAGAACTACCATAGAAAGATGAAAGAGAATTTGGGTCTGTCTGCACACTCACACGCATGCGTAAGAGTTAGCTCCAGAGAAGCCAAACTTCTTTCTCATCCCTACCCCAACAGTTAGATGAAAGACCAAAGTATATTTTCAATGCGGCCGTGCAATCTGAATGAAGCTCTCTCATTTGGGATGTGACAATTTTATGGATTTCCCCTTGTTTTCATTTTAGCACTATACTTGGTCTAATTTTATTTCATTTTTCTTATTGTATTTATTTATTTTGTTTATTCGTTAGATTTATGTACCACCCCTCTCGTCTGTAGGCTACTTTTTTTTTTTTTTTTACTAGTAACCTGTTTTTATTTCCATAATTTGTGTTTACAAATGCCCAATTTTTGAACTGAGGTTTTTAGAATAATTTTGTGCCAAATTCTGGCCAATCACAAACTTCAAGAAGACTTTAAAATGTTTTTCCTCCCCGAGTACAAAATTAAAACAATTGATTTTACAAAGTTTGTAAGACAGCAAACCCAAAGAATTCTATCTTTTAGTAATGCCTATTACATTACTTTTGTCTCCGAGTTGCCATACAAGAAAAGGAGCATCAGGTTGTGTGTCAAACTGTGATATCTGCTGCAGACTGCATATTCCATAGCTCTTAAGTAATAGATTCCATGAAGAACAATTGGTATGGTTTAGGGACGTTTGAGGAATTCAGCTTTCGTGAATTCTGATAAAAATAGAATTGTTTGGTATTTCCCAGACAAATGTAGAGATTGGAACTTATATGTCCACTTTTAACTAAGATAACTCCCAAATCATATTCATGGCTCTCTTAGGTTACATTAAGGCTAGGTCAACCTGGCACCAGATTACTGTAGTTACTGAATTATCTACCCCAATATTGGCTGTATAAACACTAATATCATTGGAAGAGACCTTGCTGATTATTCCACAGGCTGAGTCTATCATCTGACTAGGAAGAAGACTTGCTTGTTCGTAGCATCACCTTTCTAGAATGCTCTCCATAAGCAGTCCATTTAATTCTCCTTGTGGATAAGACATACTAGAAATGGATTACGTATGATATGATAGCAGAACCTGATTGGGATCCTAATTCACTGATTCAAAACATGCCAAGAATTATAGATAGGACCTTAGTTTGGGTGTCCTGGTAATCTTTTTACAGGGTGTTACCTTTGCTTAATTAAAGACAAGCAAGGAGTGAATTCATTATTTGCTTTTGCATATAACTCATTTACAGTAAACTAGGATGTAGCAAGAGTCTTGGCTTGTGTTATAGCCAATGTCCAAATTCTTAAATTCTAGATTATTATTAACAACAACAACAACAACAACAACAACAACAACAACAATAATAATAATAATAATAATAATAATAATAATAATAATAATAATAATAATAATAATAATAATAAAAACAATATAGGCAGGTGGACCAACGCAGTCATAGAATGGATCTCACTTGATAAAAAGTGTCCACAAAAGAGACCAAAAACAAGATGGATTAATGATATCAGCAAATATTGTGGGCCCAATTGGCAAAAGAAAGCTCAGGACTGTATTGGTTGGAAACATGCAGAAGAGGCCTTCATCCTGCAGTGGATAGACAATGGCTAAAATGATGATGATGATGATGATGATGATGATGATACAATATAGGCATTGTATCTCAGAACCAGGGTTTCAGTGCAATTCTGCTGTTGGTTCCCTCTGAGATTTTAGATGAACTGAACTGTTGGAGAACCTCACTGTTTGTAGGCCCAGGATGAATATTCAAAAACACAGCTGTGTATCAATAATCTTACAATGTGTGGAAACTCAGAAAATGGAGAAGTACATCCTTACTGTTTACTGTAAATTACGCAAAAGGAAGATGCCCCAAATGCAAAATTATCATCCATCATTCTGCTGTTTTATGAAGAGTCACTTATTAGAATAACAAGCCTTTGAAGCAACCTTGTTGAAAGTGCCAAACACTTGTTGCTTTTTCAAATTCCTTAGTGCTGTGCATGCCTTCGAGTCAGTGTTGACTCCTGGTGACTTCCTGGACTAACCCCTGCAGTTTTCTTGGCAAGATTTCAGAAGTGATTTGTCATTGCCTATTCTTGCTAGGGCTGAGAGAGAAGGGCTGGCCCAAGATCACCCAGTTGGCCTCATGCCTAAGGCAAGACTAGAATGCCCAGTGTCTCTCTTTCTAGCCTGGTGCCTTATCCAGTACACTAGACTGGATCTCCAAGCTTTTTAGAATCAACCTTAAATCTTCTGGGCTTATTTGTCTGCCTTCTGCATGCCTGAAACATGATTTAGTTGTATATGGGAGGTGCATTTACGCCAGGCCATTCTGCATAGCAAATCATGGGAGTAATCTCTTTATCCTTATACATCAAGAGAATGGGTCTTTGCAGGTTGTGTTAGAGGAGTCTCAGCTAATAGGCTGTAAATTTTCCTGCATTGCCTGCTACTCTTAACTGTGCTTGCCAAAGCTGCTGCAAAAGCAAATTGTGGGTCCCTCCCATTGATCTGTATGGTGATAATATTAGGGAGAGACCATAAGGGAAGGGATCATGAAGATGAGAGCCTTTGAGAGCAAAGAAAAAAAGAAGAAGGGAACCTTTAGAAAAAGAAAAGGGGTTCTTGGGGGGGGGTAAGACATTTTACTATTGAAATTGCTACTTCCATGCAGGAGGGAATGGAAGACAGCAAAAACAGACTTTACAAGCACAGTAGTGTCAAAACCTTTGGCACTTGATTCCAAACTGCCCCTGGTTTGCGGTGGAATACTCAGGGCATAGCTAGGCACTAATATGGTTGGGCTCCTAATGCTGGTTGAAAGTCCTAGTAGCTGAAATTTTGGTGGTCCCTATAGCAAGATGCTAATATTAGTAAAGAGAGTGTCTGGATTCCATTTGTGGATTTCTCTTCTCTTGAGAATTTATTACAGTCTGAGATTATATTCTGAGAATGCTGAGTGATGCAGTGCATTAATGTAACGGTTTACACCGAACCATTTCTAGTAAAGTTGTTTGTTTTATTTTACTTGCATTCCAACAATTTTTAAAGATTTATTTCCCTCTGAGTCTCTGTGGAATTTTGAGAAGGGGACTATGCAACAGTCAGTGTCAAAAACTATTTGGATTAATTGGCCTTCCTTTTCTGGAAGAGTGTAATCTGGCCAGTAACCTTTTTCATGTTTCTGGGTCCCACTGTGTATATTTTATGTTTCAGGTTGACATGCTGTGATAATTGATCTCTTGTGGGAAGTGAATAATTGGTCAGTGTTGTGCAAATAATAGTGTTCATTGTCTGCGTGGGAATTCCCTTCAGCATTATGTTCTCTAGGATCTTTGTATAGCTGTCTCGTGTGTGTTAAGACTGGAGAGTACCTGAGGCTGTCCTTTTTTGTGCAAGCCAAATGAATAATGAAGGACATTAATGTGAAGAAAAATTATTTCTATGGCATCATTCTAAGTGACAGTTTCCAGTATGCACATTATGTATTGTTAGCATCTATCCTAAGTTTTATGCTATATGACCTTTGTACCGTGTGTGTGTGTGTGTATGTGTGTGTGTGAAATTAAATGTAGGCCTTTCAAATTACAATCAACATAAATATCACTTTCGGAATGATCAACAGCTGTTTTGTTTATACTGTTATTTGCAATGGGAACAATGGCTGTGAAATCCTTTCCTTTCCTTTCCTTTCCTTTCCTTTCCTTTCCTTTCCTTTCCTTTCCTTTCCTTTCCTTTCCTTTCCTTTCCTTTCCTTTCCTTTCCTTTCCTTTCCTTTCCTTTCCTCTCCTCTCCTCTCCTCTCCTCTCCTCTCCTCTCCTCATCTATGGAGATTCCCAGTCATCCAGGTCATAGTTACCCCAAAGATGCTTTTTCACAAAACAACTGGACTTTCTTGTTTTCTTTGAATTTGAAGACATTTCGCTTCTCATCCGAGAAGCTTCTTCTGCTCTCTCCACCATCCAGTCACAGCTGAAGAAGCTTCTCGGATGAGAAGCGAAACGTCTTCAAATTCAAAGAAAAACAAGTAAGTCCAGTTGCTTTGTGAAAAAGCATCTTTGGAATTGCCTTGCCTTGCCTTGCCTTGCCTTGCCTTGCCCTTCCTTCCTTCCTTCCTTCCTTCCTTCCTTCCTTCCTTCCTTCCTTCCTTCCTTCCTTCCTTCCTTCCTTCCTTCCTTCCTTCCTTCCTTCCTCCCTCCCTCCCTCCCTCCCTCCCTCCCTCCCTCCTCCTGCTTAGATCTTTCTCTAAAATGAGAATACGTTGTTCTGTTTGCTTGTTAATTTACAGATGGGAAATTATAAATTCCATCCAACCATTCTGTAGACAATTAGTCCAGGACATTGGCATAACATCTGAGCTTAATATGTTTTATTATCCAGTAATACTGTAAAGCATAATTAGAGAGAAAATATTGTGTCACTGCTGTTAGAATAAATTGGTACAGAGATTTATTCCCTTTTTGCTGCCATTTTTAAGTTATTAAAAATAGGATGGCAACTTGACATGGCTTTGGAGAGCTTTCTGAAAAATGGCTTCTTATATCAACACTAAATTAATACTTTGTACTTTTTCCATAAGAAAACTGATCCCAAACTGGCAATTTTGTTTGTCTTGAACTAACCGTTGTTAAAAGAGGTTTTCCTGAACGGAAAAAAATGTAAAATATTAAAGCAAATTAATGGAATTTGTGGTGTCCTTTATCATTTTCAAATTTTCTGTCTGAAGTGTGAAGAAACACAGCCCCTCCTGCTTCCTTGTTCTGGGGAATTCTTATTCTGTGTTTTGCAGAATGGTATAGGTTGCCTTCTAGTGGCAAAGAAAAATCTTTCTTATAGGAACTAAATGTTTAAAGTGTACAATATAGACTGAATGTTAAATCTGATATTGTTCTAATATTTTCCCAGAGATCAGTATAGTCTGTTATTATTAGGAAGTTTGATTTACTCAATATTCAAAACCTAGGAGTTTAAAATCCATCAAACCTGGGTTGTATATTATTACCAATTTCAATGGTTTAGCAGCACCTAGGTGACGTTGCTTGATTTGGGAAAGCTAAGAAAGTTCAGGCCTAGTTTGGGCAGATAACCAGAGGACCCTTGAGCTGTAGACAAGACTGGGGAGATTATTTATTTATTTTTTTAAAAAAACTCAATGTGGAAAAGGTCAAGAAAGCTCTGTGGACATATCCTTGAATCTTGACTTGAAGGAGACTTTATCCATGCTCCAGTATTAATTATAGATTTTTGGAAATATGTCAGATGAGACTTTCCTCCCATCTCTCTTTCTCTTTCTCTCTTTCTCTCTTCCCCCTCCCTCTGTCTACCTACCTGCCTGCCTACCTAACTGAGATGATGAATCCCTGAGATATAAGCCTTACGTAGCCCTCCAGGTGTTTCTATATAGCTTGTAGCAGGGACCTACGACTCTTCCCACCATTTTGCACCTTTCTGATTCAAGGCTGTTGGAACTGCTGGAACTGACATTTCGGAAACAGCCTCATTCCTGCTTGGCCCCCAAAAACGTCTATGGAAGTGATGACTGCAGCCATAGTGTTAATCAGGGCAGAACAAATAGGATCTCTCCAACTGGAGAAAACGTACGCAGGGTCTCTATGTGTATAGTCATGAACCTGTTACAGATATAAATTGTGTGTGCATAGGAATACAGGTGGTGGCTTCCAAGCCATCATCCAGCATCACAGCAGCATGTCCCACCCCCACCCCCCACCCTAGTCCCAGAACTAATCGGCACTTAGAGCAGGGGTCTTCAAACCTGGCCCTTTTATGACTTGTGGACTTCAACTCCCAGAATTCCTCAGCCAGACACACTGGCTGAGGAATTCTGGGAGTTGAAGTCCACAAGTCATAAAAGGGCCAAGTTTGAAGACCCCTGACTTAGAGTATTCAAGTGACGTGTAATAGAGCTTATTAAGCAATACATTCTGCAAAGTCTGGGTTGCTGCCTCTTCATAAGCATCACATAGTGAGTTTGGCATCCTTCACATGAAGTCTCTTTCCACTCCTCTTTTATGGTGGAATGTGGCAATTAGATCCCAGGGCTGAATGATGCTGTAGTAAACTCTTTTTGACAAGATGCCCACATTGCATAATGCAAACTTTTGCTAAGCCCATAGGGTGTGCATGCAATGAAGAGGAAAAGGGACATCATGCTCTGCCAAAAACTTCAGAGACAAAAGTTTAGCATACAGTTCTGGTTAAAGGAAACCAGCCCTTACGAAATCAACACTTCCTTATTATTTTCAGGAAAGAAGAAAGCAGGAATAGTTTCTGAGCGATAGGGCTGTAGTCTGAATCTTCCATTTCAGAACGGGTTTAGATTTTTGTTTGTGTATTTTCTTTTTTTTTCTGACATGAACAAATGTAGAAGTGGTCTTTTTAAAGCTTTTGGAAAGATTTGGGAATTATCTGATTAAGTTGATTCTGTTGTTCCATTCAAATTAAGTGCAACAGATAACATCTGGTGGGAACAGAAGACCCAGTGTCCTAGTCTGACTGACTGAAGTTAATATTGATTTGCTTTTTCCACAATTTTGGTTGACCTCCTCCTTGTGTTACAGATTCAGTTTCCAGGGTTGCTTTGCTCTTTTTGGCAGATGTCAAGAGAAAAACAGAAGTCATAGTAATAGCTCCATATCCATGTTGCCTTATCTTTTGAAACAAGGGGTTGCTGAACACTGTACAATAAGTGATTTGTCAGCAAGATGAATTAATTTTCCCTAGCACGCTCATCATTTTTCTTATTGTCAGCCTTTTGAGGTAGTCCAGACAGAAAATCAAAACCTTGACTACTAATACTATTATTATTATAAGGTTACAGTGATCTTTCAAGTCCAAAAAAACCTTCTCCTCTCCCCTGCATTTACTTTACAGGGAACTAGGAAGGGTCCCTTTTGAAATGCTTTCTCTACCCACATCTTTCCTTTAGACTCAAATTTCTCTTATCAGACAGTTGTCTAGGCTGCGGCTCTTCCTCCTGTCTCCCAAGGTTATTTTCATAGCCCATTATAACTATTCACATTCAACTGTTCAGTCATCTTCAAAAGAACTATGATTGAGAGTGCCAATTTCACAGTTTAGCCAGCAATCAGAGGTGAAGGAGGTGCCAGCTGACCAAAGGACCAATTTAATACATTTTTATCTGTTCATTCCCCCATCATAACATGGCCCCTTACTTAAGTACACATACAATTTTAGCTTTTGCTGTGTTCACTAACCATATTATTTGATTCCCTACACCTTGCCAAACAAAGGACTCCTCCCTTTAAGAAAGTAACATAAAAGAAATAACATAGAGTAAAATAAAATAAAAATAAAAATAAAAGAAGTAGAAAAGAGTTGCAGGTAGGAAAAGAAAAAAAGAAAAGAAAAGTGGTTTCCAATTTTCTTTACAGCAGTTACAACAAATTTATTATCTCTCCTCCTTCTTTAAAGTCACAACATGTTTCTCTTTTTCACCTATTCTATCCCTTGAATCAGCAAATCCAAAAATCATCGATTCATTTTTCCCCCACTTTCAGCAAAAAGTCTAGAAGAGCTTTCCAATCTTTAAGTACTTGTCTTTTTTTAATTTCATTCAATTGTGTCCAATTCTCGGAGTCTGGCTATATAAGTCCCTGCAGTTTTCTTGGCAAGATTTTTTCAGAGGTGGTTTGCCATTGCTTTCTTCTAGGGCTGAGAGAAAGTAATCTTGTAACTTCATGCCTAAAGTGGGACTAGAACTCATAGCCTCCCAATGCCTTAACACTACACCAAACTAGCTCCCACTTGTTGTCTTATACCTGATGAAACAGGTTAATTGCGCCATTTCTACATGTTCTGCCATTTTCATGATCTACTCAAATACTCATTTCAGTATTTTTCCATCGCTGTGTATATAATAGTCTCACTGCAGTTACTATATACAAAATCAGTCTTCCATAAGTGTTTTCTAATTGGCTATCCATGAGTCCCAAAGTTTTGCAGAGAATTCTTCATTACTCCGCTTTTAATTTCATACATGGGTTCCTGTGCGCTCTCATTCTCCATTCCCCCTTATGTGGATAGATGTAAGTGTGTTTATATGTTCCCTTCCTCCTCCCAGTTGGGATGCAGCCTTAACAAACTGTTCTGTCAAGATTAATTTTCCTTGATGTAATGAGACTAAATTTCAAAACTTTGCCAAGATATAATGACAGCAAATATTGGTATCGGGAAGAAGCAGGCTGGAGTGAGTGCTGCTTTTCTGTAGGTCCCGGATGCATGTCTTGTGCTGCCATCCCAGCCTCCTTTTTAGAAATCCCTTCTGAAAACTATGTGACATTTCAACCCTGATAGTAAAAGAGCATTCTTGCCATTATCTGGCAAAGACACGTAGAATGTTTCAGCTCTTTGGCTTTCGTTGTGGAAAAGAACAATGAAACATTACAAAGTGAAATGCAGTAATAACAAACTATACGGGTATGGTTATGTTAGAACTATTCAAATAGAAAAAAAAGGATACATAGGAATAAATAAAGGGCATAGTTTATTAAAATATTGCTTGCATCATGGGGCCTTCCTCATTCTGCTCTGTTTCCTGTCCTTCCTCGGACAATTAACTAAAACCAGGGACTGGGAAGTTGTGTGCATTTTTAAAGTTAACCAAGTATGTCAGCTTTAAATAATGTGTTGTAAGGATAGCTTTTATAGTAGGAGCTGCTGCCAGTTATGATTTAAAGTTGTTGGAAGATTGAAGATTTGCCCATAATGAAACAAGCCTCTCAGTTTTGCTTCCTATGACATAATGTTCATTTCTTGGATTTATTAAAAAATACTTTTCAAAGATACTTAGGGATCAGTAGTTTTCCTTTCAGCAGAACCTTTATTTATTTATTTATTTATTTATTTTTTACATCTAAGATTGCCCTGTAGCCTAGATGACAAAATGAAGGACATTGCTTCAAGTTGCTAGAATTGTGCTCGCTAAATCTGTGGTTTATTACTTGTCACCAAAAACCTTTTGTTCTTTTTTTATAGATTTGTCTTCAGCAAAACGGAAGTTTGCAGACTCCTTGAATGATTTCAAATTTCAGTGTATAGGAGATGCAGAAACAGATGATGAAATATGTATAGGTAAGTCCATAGGCTTTGATTTGCACAAACGAGGCAGTCTAGTGGCTTAAATAGGAGGAATACAGATAAGAATGAAGTGGAACATACATACCTACAGTAGTCAGGAAGGATGAGCTTGCAAATTATTACAGGTAATCCTTGACTTATGACCATAATTGGGATTTCAACTTCTGTCACTAAATGATGTGATCGTTAGGTGGTTCACACTGATTTTACAATCCTTTTTTTTTGTTGGTCCTGGTTGTTAAGCAAATCCAGCTTCCCTCATTGACTTTGCTTGACTGGAGCCCCCTGGAAAGGTCACAAATGGAGATCACATGACCCTGGGACACCACAAATATTGTAAATACATATTTCCAAGCACCCCAATTTTGACCATGTGACCCTAGGACTAGATGTAAGTCACTGTTTTCATGCCATCATAACTTTGAACAGTTGTTAAACCAGGTAAGGTGTTCAAAAATTTCAAGATGGGGCCCGGTGCTACTCTGCATTATGGAATCGCTGCACAGTATAAACCAACTTCAAGGGCCACCTCATGAAGGTTGCATTACAATGACACAGTTGTACATTACCATGAGTTACTGAAATCATGTCTCTGAACTCAGGTAGGAATGCAATTTGTGTACCCTTTGGAGCTGATCAAAGGCTCTCCTTTGCCTCTAATGTTTTGTGTTGTCCTGCATCAGTGCTGAATCCAGGAACATCTCCAACCTGCAAACCTTGTTCTTAAAGAGGAATGCAGTTTTGTCCAGAATCTCTATTTCTCCTTAATCCTGAAATTCAGTCCTAGAAATAGTAACAATTCATGTTCAGTGTGCCTCTCACATTCAGTCTCTTACAACTTGTAGACATTCAGAAGCTCCAAGAATAGCAATGTATGGTTATGTGTCAAAGAAATGGTTGATTACTAAGGCCAAACCTATATATTCTTCTCAGTGGCTTCATATTAATGTTAAATATCATGAGAAATAAATCCTTGCAGGATACCACATGAGGTTTTTCCCAATATCTGTTTTTGGTAACTCCTGGAGCTGTAGGAATCATTGCAAGTAGCACCTCTGCCCCTCAATTCTCTCAAGTGTACCAAACAAATGGTCACCAGTAGTTACTGAGAGATCTTGTAATATAAATAGGATTGCAGCGCCTCATGTTCTCTAGATACAGTTCATCCATCAGAGTGGCCAAGGCTCACTATATCAGATAAATCTAGAAAAAAAAAATCAAAATCATTTGTAAGAGTTCCTATAGCTTGGCTAAATATGAAAACTGGACATTCATTGTTAAACTTGGTCAGGCCAAAAATAGTTCACTATGCCAGGGGTCCTCAACCTTAGCAGCTTTAAGACTTGTGGTCTTCAACTCCCAGAATTCCTCAGCCAGCTTTGCTGGCTGAGGAATTCTGGGAGTTGAAGTCCACAAGGCTTAAAGTTGCCAAGGTTGAGGACCCCTGCTTTATGCAAAAGTTAGACCACTGCTTTCTTTTAAGGGGGTTGGAAACTCTATCTGAAGAAGAGTATGTTAATAAACTAAGTAACAAAGTCTTTCGAAGTTTTTATAAACCTCTATGGAGGGATCTAATATACAAGTAATGGCACAAACAGGTCCAAGAACTTCAGGACTAGGGGTGACATGATAGCAGTGTTCCACTATCTCAGGGGAGGGAGTCAAGCTATTCTCCAAAGCACCTGAAGGCAAGACAAGAAGCAATGGATGGAAACTAACCAAAGAGAGAAGCAACCTAGAACTAAGGAGAAATTTTCTGACAGTTAGAACAATTAATCAGTGGAACAACCTGTCTCCAGAAACTGTGAATGCTCCAACACTGAAGGCTTTTAAGAAGAGACTGGACAGCCATTTGTCTGAAATGGTATAGGGTTTCCTGCATGAGCAGAGGGTTGGACTAGATGACCTCCAAGGCCCCTTCCAAGATTATTATTATTATTATTATTATTATTATTATTATTATTATTATTATTATTATTATTATTATTATTATTATTATTGTTGTTGTTGTTGTTGTTGTTGTTGTTGTTGTTGTTGTTGTTGTTGTTGTTGTTTTATCTTCTTCCTCAGAAAACAAATGACCAAACAAAACTCAAAATATGAATGTTATTTATTTGCCCCCAGAGATGTTATTTAGGACCAGATGCATTTTTTTGCTTGTTTATCTACTTAGACCTATTTGTGAATACATGTTGAACATAATGTCTCATCTGAAAGTCCAGACTATCTTTTCCGAATAATCTTCCCTGTTGCTCATCAAACCAAACAGAAAAAAGAAAAGGCTTATGTTTGCCTTACTACATGAGGCAAGATTAGTGCTTGGGGACAAGATTGTTATGTCATTCATTTGCATTGTTTCTTACCACATTCAACCCCCCCCCCAGTGTTTTATTTGTTTGAGAAATAATGAAAACAAAAGGATTACCTTACCATAATCCTGCAGTTGTTAAAGAGGGTTAGTTTTTATGTAGGCAGGGCCAGATGGACTGATCATACTTCAAAACTCATCAAGTGTATGCTCTGAAATGGGTGCCAATTGGTCACTAATTTTGAAGGCTGTGCAATGCTTTATGTTCTGTTATTGATTTGACAGATTGTCAAATGGTTCTGTTGTCTTCTCAGCTATGTGGATGCAAATACACAAACATATATGCATATAAAGCATACACTTAAAATTAAATGACAATGTTGATAACATTGTATAAAATTAAACCTTGTTTCTATGAACTACCAATTTATGCAGTGCCCATTGTAGGGATGTGTACCTCTAATGCCTGTGTAAACATAAATAAGTGACAGACCTATTTCCAATCACCTATCAACCTCTTGACAAAGATAGTGGTGACTGATGTAACATTTATTCTTACGTTTTGTATTTTTATCTAATCATCCATTCATTTCATCCTACCATGTATTCAAAATTATACCAATAGCAATAGCAATAGCACTTAGACTTATATACTGCTTCACAGTGCTTCACAGCCCTCTCTAAGTGGTTTACACAGTCAGCATATCGCCTCCAACAATCTGGGTTCTTATTTTACCAACCTCGGAAGGATGGAAGGCTGAGTCAACCTTGAGCCAGTGAGAATTGAACTGCCAAACTGCAGGTAGCCAATAGTCAGCAGAAGTAGCCTGCAGTACTGCATTCTAACCACTGCGCCACCACAGCTCATAAACATACCGTGTTTCCCCAAAAGAGGCACTAGGTCTTATTTTCGGGGGATGTCCTACCCGCCTACCTCAGGACCATCACAGCCAGGCCTCCCACGTCCTGACACCTGTTGCACCACCGCAGACTTTTTCTGAGGCTGCTAGCAGCCGCTCGCAGCAGGACACCATGTGGCACGATGTGCCGGTATCGCCATTTGGTGAGCAGTAGTTCTGCCGTGAGCGGTGGCACCAGTGGAACGTGCCACGTGGTGTCCTGCTGCGAGTGGCCGCAAGCGGTTGCAGAAGAAGTGGGGCAGCAGTGTGAAAGGTGTCAGGGTGTGGGAGACCTGGCTACAATGGTCCTGAAGTAAGCGGATGCGGGGCGTGTGGGGCAGCTCTACCCCCCTCCCCCACCCTAGCTTGATTTTTATACGTGTGCCTCGTCCCACCTCATGCAACCAGAGGGTAGGGTCTTAACTAGGGCTTATTTTTGGAGTAGGACTTATATTAGGCA
This sequence comes from Azemiops feae, assembly GCA_023970755.1. NCBI lineage: Eukaryota > Metazoa > Chordata > Lepidosauria > Squamata > Viperidae > Azemiops > Azemiops feae. The sequence goes on along the minus strand of JALGBA010003987.1, from coordinate 2,202,833 downwards.
CACATAAAAATCAAGCTAGGGTTTATTTTCAGGATAGGTCTTATTTTCGGGGAAACACGGTAGCATAGGTATATGATTGTATAGGGTATGTGAGTATATGTGTATGTATAATGCATTCGTGCATGTAAGTGTGCATCAATATATTTGTGCATGTTGGTTTATTTAGATAGCTACCTATCAGAAGGTATAAATGTGCTTAAAAGGGAACTGCAAAATTAGAGTCTTCACATTTGGAGGTCAAATATATACTCCCATTACAAAGAATGCCTCTTTGAAAGTTGGACAGGTAACAGAAAGAGCAATGCTTTGGGAAAGACTAGAATATGGTGTCACAGTACTTAAAAAGCACAGTGTCTTCAAATAGCATGGAAACAAATAACAGAGAATGAAAACTAATATGAAAGTGGTACTTAAACATTGGTTCTTCAATAGGACACACTTGCCTTGTTTCTGGAAAGTAATAAAGGTCAAGGTAGAACTAGATTGGCCAAACAATCCATGACTTGGGCTTATGCTAGTTTGTTTTCCTAGGTCAAATACATAGCCGTTTGGGGTCAAGAAAGTTAACTTGGGTTGGACTAGATCAGGGCTTTTCAACCTGTGGTACGCGTACCACTTGTGGTACATTAATGAGTGGCAGGTGGTACGCAGCCCTGCCTAGCCAAATGTAGTGGGGAAGGGAAAGAGCCAGCATAGGCAAAGACTTACAGTGAGAGAGTCCTCTGGAGCTGCAGATTTTACTTACGAATGGAGCCATTTGGGGAGGCTGCCTTAGCCGGCAGCCAGTACTTACATTTTTTTTTCTTCCTTAAGTGCCAGCTGGGCTCCTTACTTTCCTTTCTAGCCAGTAGCTAATTCTTAAAGGGGAAGTGCCTTTTTAAGCTAGTTCACTCAGCAGCTTGTCTTTTCTATCTCTGGAGGCCTTTCCTTGTTTGATCAATATATGGAAGAGGGAAAATATGGGTTTTTTTTTCCAAATTCTTCCTTCAGAAGGAGGTGGGCATGAGAAAGAGGGAGGCAGGGAAGGGAGGGAAAGAAGTCCCGCCTTAGCAGTTGGCCACCAGCAGCTCTGCCATTGACTTTGCTTGTCAAAAGGTTGCAGAAGGGGATCACATGACCCTGGGACACTGTGACCATCATAAATATGAATCAGTTGCCAAGCATCCAAATATAAATCACATGACCCTGGGCATGCTGCAATGGTCATAAGTGTGAAAAATGGTCATAAGTCATTTCGGTGCAATTGCAACTTTGAACAGGTTTTTTTTTTGTCACCAAGTTTTTGACACCTTGCTAGGTGGTACTCGAATATTGCCATATCCTAAAAGTGGTACAATCAGTAAAAAGGTTGAAAAGCCCTGGACTAGATGACCTACAAGGTCCCTTTCAACTGTATTATTATTATTATTATTATTATTATTATTATTATTATTATTATTATTATTATTATTATTATTATTATTATTATTATTATTATTATTATTATTATTATTATTATTATTATTATTATTATTATTATTATTATTATTGTTGTTGTTGTTGTTGTTGTTGTTGTTGTTGTTGTTGTTGTTGTTGTCATCATCATCTTCATCTTCATCTTTTTCTTTGATACCATAGATAGTCCTTGTCTTACAAACAGAAGTGGGACCAGAATTGTTAAAGCAAGGCAGTTGTTAAATGTGTTGCCCAAATATTATGCCTTTTTTTTTGCCACAGTTGTTAAACAAATAAATGAATTATGTGATTGTTAAATGAATCTGGCTTGCCCCATTGACTTTGTCTGTCGGAAACCGGCTGGGAAGGTCACAAATGGTGATTACATGACCCCAGGATGCAGTAGCTGTCATGAATACATGCTGGTTGCCAAGGACTTGAATTTTGAACATGTGACGGCTGTGCAGCGGTCGTGTGAAGACTAGTCATGAATCACTTTTTTCAGTGCCATTGTAACCTTGAGCAGTTGCTAGAGACGGACGGTTGCAAGTGGGAAGACTAAATGTATTTAGTGATCTTGATTGTCTTCTTTTTATTCTTCATAGCAAAATCCCTGCAAGAATTTGCTACTGTCCTAAGGAACCTAGAAGACGAGCGCATACGAATGGTAAGAACCTTGCTTCCTTTTAGGTATAATACCTTGGGCAGAAGCAGAACAGAAAAGTATGGTAGTAAAGTTTGGTAAAGCATCAAGGTAAAGTATGGTGGGAATTTTTTTTGGGGAGATTACTGAAGTCATGCAAGTATTTGTTTTCTCTTGTTAATGTACATGAACGCCATCCTGGGTTCCGGGGAGCAGCTTTCCAGGGGCTTATAGGATAGATTAGCTCTTCTCTCCCCCTGATTTTGAAGGGAGTAAATTGACAATAAAAGATCCTTCTTTTGGTGTCTGAAACAGTTTTCTTTACCAGCAACTTTACCAATGGGAAAAAACCTCAAGAGGAGTGTAATATTGAGCCAGTGGGATGGGAGACCACATTACCAAACACCATTAACATTTAGATTTGCTCGCGGTGGAAGGATTTTTTTTTTTAAAAAAGAAAGGGCAGCAAGCAGTACTATCGATTTCTGTCCTGTTAATCTTCTATTAATTGGCCTTTGGAATAGTCAGAATCATGGTCTGTATATGTGCTACGATTAGAAAAAAGTCCTTGCTTTAATTTATTCAGTAAGATGTAGAACAACTTTCTCATCTTGTTACAAGCTTTGATAGATGTTGGCTATGAGAAGAAATTGTGGGTAATTTTTGCAATGCTCTTGTCTGCTTTGGCCAATGGCCATTATCTAGCTCAACAAATTGTCAACTTCTCTGCCTAAAAAGAATAGCAATATTCATCTGTAGGCAGTAAGTCTTGGCAGCTTAACTACAGCAAACTGCCTGCCACTGAATCTATTTGGTCTTGCACTCGGAGAACAAAGACTGTATTATGCAGTCCAGCTTCCTTAGACATTTTTGCTCCCAGCTGGATTAAAGTGTCCCTGATGGCATCACATGTAGAAGGGACTATAGATTTAAGTCATAGAATCATAGAATTGAAAGGTGCCTTGGAGGTCTTCTAGTCAAAACCTTGGCCTAGTGCAGGAATCCTCATACCAGCCTAGACAAATGGCCATCTAATCTTTTCTTGAAAACCTCCAGTGATGGAGGCAGGCTGTTCCATTGCTCAGTAGCTCTAACAGTTAGGAAATTCCTTCTGATTCCAAGTTTGCCTCTCTCTCCGTAAAGCTTCCATTCACTGATTGTAGCCTTACCCCCAGGCCGTAAGGAGAACAAATCTATTCCTCTTTCCTATGACATCCCTTCATATATTGAAAGACTGCTATCATATATTTATTGTGAAATAAAATAAGAATGTAACTAACTGAATAATAAGTGCATCCTAGTAACGATAACTACTCTGTAATGAAATTAGGAAATTCTGGGTTACCCGAAGTCTAAATATTATGGATATTAAAGCCTAAATTGGAATATGTTAATTGAAATTAGGTAAAACTCAAAACAGGACTTGGATATGTATATCTAAAATTATATTGACAAATGTATTGATTGATGGAGCTATAATTAGCAATGTTTTAACTTGAATTTGATATAATAATTAAGGGAAATAGAGAAGGAACCTTTAATGATGTAACCTGAGATATATACTGTATGAAAGATTTTGTTATTGAACCATTGATTATCCAACCACCATGCTGCTTCCTAAACATTTGGATGTAAAAATGAAAAACTAATAAAACTTCTTACAAAAAAGAAAAGAAAGAAAGACTGCTATCATGTCTCCCCCTAGCCTTCTCTTCTTTAGGCTAAATATACCAAGTTCCCTTAGTTGCTCTTTGTGGACCGAGCATACAACCTCCTTATCATCTCTGTCCTTCTTCTCCATACTGTTTCCAGTTCCTCAGTGCCCTTTTTTTATCAGTGATCAAGACCAGACACAGTAGTTCAAGTGCAGTCTGACCGCACAGAATGGTACTATCACTTCTCATGATCTTGATGAAGCCTAGTGTAGTATTGGTTTTTTTAGGAAGCCGCAGCACACTGCTGGGTAATGCTTAATCTGTGGTCTACCAAGATATCCAGATCCCTCTTGCAAATACTGCTGGGTCAGGCACCACTTACCTTGGATCTCTACCTCTGGGGTGAAGTCTGCAAAAATAATGGTGACTCAAGTGAAGAGCTAAAGGGCTAATCATCATGGAATGGAGAAAAGCTCCTTTGGAATGGTGTATGAAGAGGTTTTGTTGTGCTCGTGTAGATTGGCCCTTTGAATTGAGCTGATGTGACTCATATAGTTCAGGGGAGGCTTGAAGCCTTGGCTATAAAACTAGACAAGACTCCAGACTGGAATCAGAATCTTCATCCTGTATTCCCTAGAAATGTTTGAGCTAGTTTGTACCTTGACCTTACTCTTCATTCAAAATTCTTTTACTTCTTCTCTTATCTCTTGGGCTATTCATAGATCTTGCCTCTGCTTCTCATTCTGGCTGGCTGTTTTTTTAACCAGGAGGAAAGTTTAGCAAGTCTGCCTGCCTGCCGAGCATGGTGATTTCTCTATGAGAGACGAAGCTGATGGTAGTACAAGTATGAACAAAAAACAATTGGAGGAATTCCCTCATGATGTCTTCCTTTGGGATTTAATAGAAACATGGGAAGCCAGGGATGCTACAAAATCCCTACAGAGATGATTGTACAATGACAGACAGAAAATTCACACACAGCCCTTGTGACTGACTACAAGAGCCTCCTATTTTACTTTTGAAAATGTTTCTGTGATTCTGTTCTCTGTGAATGAATTTCTACAGCTAATTGAATTATATTAAAAAAATCTAGGAGAATTTCTCTGCCTAGCATTACTCTTGGCTATTCAAACATCCACATCACGCCCAAGTTATCTTGGACTCAAAAGTTACAGATAAAACAAAAAACTTTTCAATCAGACACTTCTTGCCTTCTATAACTCATTGGGACTTTGTAGCAATAACAATAGCAATAGTACTTAGACTTATATACTGTTTCATAGCGCTTTACAGCCCTCTCTAAACGGTTTACAGTGTCAGCATATCACCCCCAACAATCTGGCTCCTCATTTTACTGACCTCGGAAGGATGGAAAGCTGAGTCAACCTTAAGCCGGTCAGGATCGTACTCCTGGCAGTGGGCAGAGTTAGCCCATACTGCAATACTGCATTCTAACCACTGCACCATCAGGGCTCTTCCAATTATAGAATATTTTGAATAAGGGAATCTACATAATAGCAAAAGGTTTAATGGTGAAAATTAGAAAAGCTAAACAGTGTTTACACAAGTTTATAATTAGAATTGTGTTTAGGCATGGTTTTACCTTGTTTGTGGTTGCTTTCACTACATACATTTCCAGCCTATGATCCACATTCTGTTGGAAACCTACAAAGATGGAGCAGACAGTCTGAAGCATGAAAGTTAGAACTGCAGTGTTATATTGAAACACTGAAATCTCAGAAGCTTAGTAGATCTAAGCTTCCTCAGAATCTAAAGAGATCATAACTATTTTTAAAATCTGCTTAATTTTGGAGTTTTATGGATGTCAACTGAAACGGCCATGTGCTTCTGTGGGTTCCATATTATGAACCTATTTATTTCTTTGGTTTGTATAGTTGGCCATTTGTCCTTGAGTGACAACAGATTAAAAACAACAATACAAATGTCAACAAAAACAAAACACATACAGTAACATCTTAAGCAGCACAGGTATCTACACCAGTGAATCCTAAAAATAAACTTATTTAACTTCCCGGCCCAGTGCCCAGGGGAACACCCCCCCCCCAAGTTTTTAATCCCTATGGAAATCCATCCAGGTTGGCATTATGGATGTTCCACAGTGTTCTAGTGATCCACCTAAAGGAAGAGATTGGGGAAAAAATCCATAGCTTATATGTTTATAGGTTAAAAAAAAAGCAACATTTACTTCAAGTTGAGCTCAACTCCTGTTGACCTCATGGACATGCTTTGACAACAAATGGTTATCAAATTTTTCATTGCCGCCTTTTGGAATGCTTTTTCAATTCCATCCTACTCCTTACTCATAGTATTCCATAGAATTCTCCCATCAAAATACTGTTCAGGTCTATCCTGTTTAGTTTCCAATCCCAGAAAAGGGAAAGGTTATATACCAGCAATGTACAGTACTTAATAGTAGCAACCATCTGTTTTCTGAAACTCTTCAACGCTCTAACTTTCTTTTTGATTTTCTAGAGAAGCTGTGTAAATAACTACAGTTCTTGAATTGTTCAGCCTTCAAGTAGTTATATACTGTATTAACATCAGTTGATTTTGTAAAATTGAAATCAGGGGATCCCTAATTATATGGTGTGTAAAATTCTGAATCATACAGATCTTCTAGGAAGAAAACAAATTGTCATGTTTAGGGAGATTTATAATAATTGAGCATGTGAATGCTTAGACTTAGTAGAGAGTAAGCATTTCTTTTTCTTTTCCTTGGCAGATTGAAAATGCTAGCGAAGTCCTAATCACACCTCTGGAGAAATTTCGAAAAGAGCAAATTGGTGCTGCTAAGGTAGGTGGAAAAATTGATAATGTTTTCTTGTCTCTTTCAAGGAGATTTGAAAAATATACTTGAAGTATCATTTGGAAAGTCTGCCTAAATCAATTTAACATGGGCAGTTGTTTTTTCCTGTCAGATACGAAATAACCTTTCTTGGCAACTTTCTTCTAGACTTCTTCAACAACAATCAAAAGAGATGTGTTTGATGGTTGCCTTGCATATTTTAATTGAGAAATGCATTGTAAATAAACAATTGTATATAGTATATAGATGGTAGTAGGTATTGGATAAGAATTTTTTTGATGCACCAGATCTAGTTAGGATTGGCAAAAACATCAGAAGACAAAAGCTTATCTAGTCAACCATGCTGTTCCCATGTTAGGCATACCATATGCTTGTCAGAAGTTTGTGACTATGGAATTAATGAGGTTAATGTACACAAAGATACAACGATATGCTATTATAGAGTATTGATCAATCTATTTTTGTTTTCCATATATTACAAGTGAAAATCAGAAAAAAGGATTATAGATGAAAATCAGAGAAAGGGAATAAGTTTCTGCTGCCAAGGCAGGGACTGACACATCACATACAGGTAGTCCTCGACTTACGACCACAAATTTCTATTGCTAAGCAGGATAGTTGTTAAAGTGAGTTTTGATCCATTTTATGACCTTGACTGTGCTTGTCAGCAAGTCACAAAAGGTGATCACATGACCTTGGGACAGTGCAATCATTATAAATACATTCCAGTTGCCAACCATGTGAACTTTGATCACATGACCTTGGGGATTTCATAAGTGTGAAAACTGGTCATAACTCACTTTTTTCAGTGCCATTGTAACTTTGAGTGGTCACTAAATGAATGGTTATAAGTTGAAGACTACCTGTAGGAGCTTTGGAACTAGAGAGATTCCTCATTTTCACCACAACACTGAAGCAGACAGCAGAGCATTGACTTCATTTGTTGTCACTAATGATATCATATAGCCAAATTTGTTTGGCTGTTTAGCATAAAGATATCAATATATTCCTAGTTTCCCAATTGCCCAGCCTTGTTGAGGCAAGAAGAAATTTTCAGCACATCCAGTGGCATCATAGCATCAATAGAACTGCATAAGTCTGCAAAGAGTATTAGGAAAATTAGTGTCCCTTTCTACTTGAGGAGTTTCATAACCTGGAATCCCCCTCTCTTTTTTTTAAATAATGAGCTAGGTATATATCTAGGTTTTGCTTTTCTGCTCCAAGGCATTGTACCTTCTACTCCTGCTTCGTTGCTATAACAACCTGAGATTTCTGGTAAGATAGATGATTTCCTGCCAGTTTCTGTTTTGTTCAGCGGTTCTTCATACAAAATTCTCCACTGCTTCTTGTTTTTGTAACACTTAAGAGTGACGCTAAAGTAGGAATCAAATTGTACAAGTTATTGGAATTAATTGAGTTAATCAAATTGTACAAGGTATTGGAATTAATCGACTTATCATTTGCACTAAAAGCTTGTTTGATAGTAGGCAGTGTGTATATAGTAATAACCACAAAGAATATTTTGCTGTTCTGACACCTACATGGAAATATGAGTCTGCTATACGCTTCATCAACCTGGCGCCTTCCGAGTACTCCCATCTTCACCAAATGTACTATCTATGCTGTGGATCCCCTTGAGACTCTCACCCTACAGGTGTTTCAAAGGACATTGAAGATCTGGCTTTTGCCCAGACCAGTGTGATTGAAGCCCCTCTTTTCTTTGTTCCTATTTGGGTTTGTTATCTCTGCCATCTTTGCTCTTTTTTGCTTTGTGTTGTTTTCTTGTTTTTACATGTTTTTAACAATGTGTAAATTGCTCAGAGTCACTGAGAGTCAGGCGGCATATAAATTATTACTTATTATGCTGTCTGTGATGTTAATGGTAATATATGGATGAAGAACATAATAGCAACCATTGGTACACCTTGCATTCTTTTGCATCTCTGACACATCCAAAGACAATTAGATCTTTGTATCAGTTATCTGTAATCGCATGCTCCTTGTATGAAAGGACATGCATATGCACACATAATGTGGTGGAAAAACTCACTTAAGAATTTATCCAACGATTAGAAGAGCACGGTCGTTTTATTAAAACTACCAGATTATAGCAAGTCACTAGTTTTCTGCTATCAAAAGTAGAGAATACCAGAAACTGGTTAACAAGAGTTCTCATACAGAGGTTAAAGATGAACATACTAATACATTAATTGTAGATGTTGTTTGCTTTATAATTCTTAAGGTGTACTGATAGAGGTTCATGAGAATCTGTGTCTGGAAGGAGAACCCTTTGTAATACAGAATACTTAGTCTTTGAAAAGTGCAAATGTCAATGTACTAATTAAATGGAAGAAATGTAAATGTAGAAGAGAATATATGTAGCTCAGGGTTGAACTGTGGAGTCCTTTGTGCTCCCTGAGTTTAGTTGTTGCTTGTAAACATTTCATTATCCAATTAGGTAATATCAATGCCACTGATGATGTTACCTAGTTGGGTAATGAAACAGCTGTAAGCAAACAAACAGCCTCAAAAAGAGAGCAAGGACGCCACAAATAAAAATATACCCCTTATCAGTATCCTTGAGGATGATGCAACTGAAGGAGACATAAAGTTTTGAATCACAGACTACCCATTTATACTACAAACATTTGGAAGTCTAGGAGGGTGTATGTCATGTCATGTGTATGTCATAGTTTTGGTACATATTGTAAAGGAGGAAGATGATTTGGCAATTAAGCTTGACAATTTCCCCCCATTTCCAGTTGTTCAAAGTAGAACATGAGGTGTATTGCAATGACAAATTGCTATGTCCAGGCAGCCATAGCAAAAAGCACATGCATATGGAGGTAAATAATCAATAGGGGAAGAAAGGAAAGGGTGTCAAAATGAAAAACATTTTCTCTGCCCAAAAGAGATAGAAAGGAAAATCTGGTAGGATTTCAGCCAGCTTCCAAAGTTATCAGCATTAACAATCTCATTTTCAAATGTTACATGTTTTACCTGGGCCTTCTTATGAATGTCAAGATTAGTTTCAACTTTATTATGTCCCCCCCCCCACATCCCATAGATAAGATTCACCAGCTTATACAGTATATGCCTCCTTGGGGTGCTCAGCAAATAGGCTAAGCAAATCCGTTGCCCATCCCTATGTGCCCTATACCTTTCACTAACTTGGGTGGGGGTGAATAGCATCCATAGTGGTATAAAATACATTTTCTACTTCAATGGAGATATTTGCCATCTCTGTTATGGTTTAGTGACCCCAAACTCCAGACCAGTACCCTTATTCTGGAATGAAACAGAATTACCAGCTAATTTTATGAGATATTTGCTGTGCTGTTGGGAAGTGATGTTGATATTGTGGGCTACTGATCTCATGGATGATAATGTAAGCAAGGATATATCCCTAGGCATAACTTTTTCCCAAATTGCCAGAATATGAAAGGCTGTGCTATCCCCCATCCAATAATGTCCTTTGACATTGAGGGAGGCATAGTGCTGGTGGGAACAACCTGGAAGAAGGATAAGGGTACTCACCTTTTAAGTGCAATCTGCTAAACTCTTATCAGTTTGGGTCAGTTTTGCCGTGCCATGGCTAAAACAACTTAGCTTATGCTGTTGTCTTGCATAATTGCCAAATGTCGACGATGGAGGGCTAGGCTCATTGTTATAATGGACAGAAGGGAGGAGGAAGAGCCATATCTTTTTTATTAAAGTTAATATAATGGAATGGAATGGAACAACGTTCTGATTTTGCTTTTACCATACCTACGTGCACATACAGTATATGGAGGTGTTTATGTCTCTGCATGATTATTGCAACACTATTGTTTTCATGGCTTCTTATGTGGCATATTTTGACAGGAAGCCAGGAAGAAGTATGACAAGGAGACTGAAAAATACTGTGGAATATTAGAAAAGCACTTAAATCTGTCTTCCAAGAAGAAAGAATCTCAGCTTCAAGAGGTAAGATTGGCTGTTTTGTTTGCTTGCACTACTAAGCTATATAGGTTTAAGGCTTAAAGTTGTATGTACATTAAGAAGCAAGTTTATTTTGGAGCTCTTTAAATGCTCTCTAAAATTCCAGGTTAGAGTTTATATTACTTTTAATTAAATCAGCTGTCTACCCCCTTCAGATTTGGAAGTGTAAGGAAAATGCTGTGATCCTTTCTTTCTTCTGCAGTCCTGAAAATCCTTACCACTGCCTTTCTTAAGCTATTGTTGCTTCAGTTGTTCCAGAAAAATGGCCTTGCAATGATTGCTTGATCATCCATCCATTCACCCATCCATCCACCCACCCATCCTTATTTTTGTCTGTCTGTCTGTCTGTCTGTCTGTCTGTCTGTCTGTCTACTGTATCTCTCTATCTACTGTATCTCTCTGTATCTCTCTGTATCTCTCTGTATCTCTCTGTATCTATCTGTATCTATCTATCTATCTATCTATCTATCTATCTATCTATCTATCTATCTATCTATCTATCTATCTATCTATCTATCTATCTATCTATCTATCTATCTATCTATCTATCTATCACCTTATTTATATCTATCTATCTATCTATCTATCTATCGATCCATCTATCTATCTATCTATCTATCTATCTATCTATCTATCACCTAATTTATATCTATCTATCTATCTATCGATCTATCTATCTATCTATCTATCTATCTATCTATCTATCTATCTATCTATCTATCTATCTATCTATCTATCTATCTATCTATCTATCTATCTATCTATCTATCTATCTATCTATCATCTATCTAGTTGGCTGCCCATCTCACCAAAATACTTACACAGCTGCCTATCTCAGATACATGACTGTGTATCAGCCTTCCGGGGTAAACCAGACAGGAAACATGACTAGATGAGTTAATTCTACTTTATTGTAAATCTACATTAATGGAATCTTGCAAGTTTGAAGGTACAAACTTCCTGCTGCCATTTTCAACCATCTGATCAATTAGGGTGGGTCCTTCCTATGTTTTTTCCTCTGACCATTTAATCCATTAGGGGCTCCTCCCTCTCTTATCTGATAGGCGGCATCTCTTCCTCTTGTCCTCCAAGGTCATCCACACATTCCATTACCCTTTGGGAAGCTAACAATGAGTAAAAATAAATAAGAAACAACATTGCAAAATAATACATAATATGTACAGAAACTGAGATAAAACCAAACAACATAACCATAAGCTCAACTACATATCCAAGGATCTAGGCTCGGTAATAGAACCAGGTCTTCAAAGCTTTATGGAAAACCAATAGGGCTGGACCAAGTCTAATCTCTGGGCAAATGATGGTCCTGAGGGTGGGCATCAGAACAGGAAGGGTTCTCTTTCTGGATCCTGCCAGACAATGCTACCTAATAGATGGGACCTGGAGACACCTCTCCTACTAGAGCTAAGACAAAGCTAAGAGGACAGATAAATACAATCGAGAAGAGAATGATATCAGCCAATATTTTGTCATTTTATCCTCTCTCAGGTCCAATGCATAGTAATAGCTTTGTCTTTATCATAGCTTGGAACCAGAGCCATTTCTTTCTGCATCTTTCTGGACCTTGACTTTTTCAGAATCTTTTCTTTGATGCTGTATTAGGAGAGGCGGGGCAGGTTGTTAGGGGGGGGGAGGTTCTTTTGAGCCCTTCTGATCTTCCCTGACAATCTTGCTAAAAGGACACCAATCTACATACTACTAAATTTCTCCCGTATGTCTATTTGTAACCTTCAATTGGGCAAAATGGTGCATCATAAGGCCACAGTTTTTGAATCAATGTACCTCAAATGGGCTAACTTAAAGAATGTGTCCAAAATGGAGGATGGCACATTCACAAGCAAGAATTGAGAGATTTGAAGGAACTTGGGAAAGGAGCAGTAGGGATGTTAGCCAAAAGCTCGAAGAGAAGTTCATTATTACCATAGCTCATAAACAGCAACTCAGTCCAGGCTGCAAAAAATACAAGAAAAGAAAATTTATAAACCTTCAGAGAAACTCCATCTTAAGGAATTTACTAATCAGTGAAGGCTACAGATTCCTTATGCAGCTTCCAAGATTCTGTACTTTGTCCTTAATTCTTGCATTGATGCTTTGTACTGAACCTGTGAGTCTTTGCTTCCTGGATCATGGATGGAGAAAGAATGCTGTAATTTTGCTGGCTGGGGAATTCTGTGAGTTGAAGTCCACACACCTTAAAGTTGCTGGAGTTGAGAAACACTGCTCTCTGACCATCAAGGTGACAATTTTACCCTCACCGCTTTTCTAACTCCCTGTAAAGCGGTGTAATAATTGAATGCTGGTGCCATCTTGTGGTCTGTATTTTATATTAAAGTTTGCTATTTTTCTCTATAGAGATTTGAGTGCTCCTCTCCCCCCCCCTGTTTTTTTTTCTTTTCACCTTTCGTTTCAAACATAAATGGCCGCCTTTAGAGTTGACTTTTACTACCTAAAGTCTTAACTACCTATGACTAAATCTTATCCATGCAATTAAAGAGGAATAATCAACAATCAGCTCATAATATAATTGTGTGAAATGCAGTTCTTTACAGCCCAACATTAGATTGCTGGTAGTGAACTGAAGTCCTATACAGATACCAAAGTTTTGGTCTAAACCTCTTTCTAAAGAAACATATTCTGTCTGTGGGCTACCTTTAGTTAGTCCCAGATGAATTTTAAAAACACTTTTCAGCTTGTAGACATATTCTTGTGTGTGAAGAACATAAATAAAGATCAGCCTGTTCCTGTTGTTTCTTAGAAGTCTTTTACATAAGAACTTGTCCAGATAATTAGCTTTAGGTCCATAGTATTGCAGCTCTCTTTCTCTGAGTACTATCCTGATTTTTATTTCCCATATTTGTTATTTTGACCATTCTCATCTTTCTCTAGTAATAAAAGAGTCCAAATGAATCAGATTACATTCACTGTGTGCCATATATTTCTGATAAATACTCATATATATATATGGGTTTTGTTTTTTTTTAAAATTAAGAATAGGAAAGTAGCCACTTCTTTTTCAACCAGTAGTTCTCAAAATTTCCGTGCTCTGGAATCCCTGCTTATCATTTTATCTGAGACAAAAATAACTGCATTTTACTATGAAATATGTCTGCTTTGCAGAGGATTTGGGAGAGTATTCTATGCTGCATTCTTATCCAGTTTGTTGCCTTACAAATGAACTCCCTGAATTCTATCCCGAGAAAAATCCTTGGATGGCTAATCAGGATTGTGCCCCAGAACATTTGGAAGGTAGCAGAAAGTATGACTTGATATGTTTATCTGCCTATAGGGCTTCAGCTTGAACAGAGCCCATCAGCTATCATTATTCTTTAGACGGGAACTTGACGACCTATACCAGTGAGAAATCTTCAATTATCTTTGGAAAAAATCTCAGATTCTTAGAATGCTACTCTATCCACTTAAGGAAGTTTGCCAGCTTCTACGTCATTAATTATTGGACAGGCAAGGCAATCTTTCTTTAGAGCTTGATGGAATATTTAACCCTTTACTACATAGACTTTTACAATTAAATATATTTGGTTGGGAATCTTCTATACAAACAACAGCCTTTGTATAACCTTGATGTCAAATGCTCGCAGTTAATTACTTGCTTTATTTTCCTTTTAATCCACATGACAACTGACAGGCAGACAACCAGGTGGACGTGGTCAGGCAGCACTTTTATGAAGTTTCTCTTGAGTATGTCTTCAAAGTACAAGAAGTTCAGGAGAGAAAGATGTTTGAGTTTGTGGAACCAGTAAGTAAATGTTTGTGATTCGTTCAAGCATTTCTTCTTCTCTGAAATATAACATCAATAAATTATGTTACAGTGAATGCTTTAGAAGTAAGGATAAAGTGGCTTTTCTCCCATCTCCATGAAATATGTGAGGAAACAATGCATAAATCAGAATAGCTGAGATTTGCATTTTCCTGAATTTTTCATTCATGAGTTTAAAAAAATATATGCAAAAGCATAAGAGTTGGATGAAAAAAAAAATTTATACTCAGAATAAGATGCCAGTCCCCCTATATTTATTTAAAATATTGCTTACATTAACTGAAATATGCAAAAAAGATAAATTTATGCCTATCTGTGTTTCAATCTGCAAAGCTAAAAAGGCCTATGTGAAACTTAATCTTAAAATATTTGCTCATCCCTAGAAATAAGTTACCTTCAGTAAGTAGCATAGAAACAATTTCCAGGTGAACAGAATGGAAATAATTACGTCCAAATATCACAAATATGAATATTTACCATTGGTTCTAATTTCATTCTCAGTAAGGAAAGGTGGATACTGAAGTGGTTTAATCATCAACTACTGCTGCTGTCTTTATGCTGCTACAACATTTTAATTCCAGTATTCTAAGAATAATATATCTTCTTAGTTGAAGAAATACAGTACCTCTAAAGAAAAACAATTGAAGAGAATATTACTATAAGTTGTCCAAATGTTATAGACTGTTGGGCTATGCAGTGCTTGTGATTAGATTCTAAAAAAGTGCTTCAGAGCAAGCTGGGATATAAATATAACACCTGTCTGTAACTCTTTCGAGCAACTATGCCTGTTCCTGAAATTGTATAAAAGAGATATAGCTGTTAGGTATAGATAGATTTGTTCCTCTATTTCTGAAGCAGAATTGGACTTGAATCTGAAATGCCATGCAGTTATAGTAATTGTTAAGATTTGTTGCACACTCAGATGCTATGTCTGCTTGGGATGCAGTAGTATCTTATGTTCACTGATCTGTTAGCTATGAGAAGGAAATAATCATAATGCACATCAGTCATGGTTCCAGCACAAGTTACCTAGATATTTACTCTGGTAAAATATATTTCTAACCATGAACTTTAGAAGAAGATGAGTTTTGGAGAGAAAACTCCGGAAGGGGACATCAAAGCCAAAAGCAGGTTCAGAAAAGAGATGGATTTGCTGAAAAGTTCCCATTTTATATGGCTTTGAATGTTTCAGACAAAGCCAGAAAAAGGAAATTCTTTTTTATGAGTTATGTAAGGAATGGTACATTTCTGCAACTCTATTTCAAGTGATGGAAATATATTATTTCAATAGTCTTCACAAGAGGAATGAGCCAGAATTGCTCCCTGGCACTACTCTATTTGATTTCCTGGTCTTTGGTACAGCACAGTCTTCCTTTCTTCAATGCTCAGCTGTTCCTGGCCAGCTTGGGTGGGTGGGGAGAATGACAGAAAAGAGATGCTACTCAGCTCCATGTCTTTCTTTTTCTACAACAGCCGGTCCAAAAAACCCTCAACCAGGGATGAAGGGCTGCTGTTTAATCACAGGCCTAGGTAGCCAGTTTGCATCTTCCTTGAATCCTGCCTTTTCCCCTCATGCTTAGCTGTACAAGTGTATAGGGAAGAAGGGCTGTTCTCAGTGCTCTTTAGTTGCTTTATCCATTACACTTTCTGCTGTAATGGTTGAGAAGCATTGGGGACCATTAATAAGATATGTGTGCATATGTGTACAGGTTAAGGTGTTGACCTAGAAACTAGGAGACTATGAGTTCTAGTCCTGCCTTGGTCATGAAAGCCGACATGGAGGCATTGGGCCAGTCACTCTTTCTCAGCCCAACCCACCTCACAAGGTTGTTGTGAGGAAAATTGGAGGAGGAAGGAGTACAATGTATGTTGGCTCAGATTTATTCTCAGTTGGGGACCAAGTGTGGTATAGGTCCTTTGGAGATGCCCAGGGAGTGGACATGGTCACTATTTGATCCTGTTGAACCTGAGGAAATGTACAGGGTCCTTGGAACTATAGGTGCAGCCACCTGTGAATTAGATATTTATATATCAAACTTGCATGAGATCTTGCATGAGATGGTTTGTCTGGACCCTTTCTAGTCAGGTTTTAGGTTCAGACATGGGATACAAATGGCATTGGTTGCGCTTTTGGATGACCTCTGGTAGGAGTGGGATGAGGGGAGCATATTGGGAACTGCCTAGACTTAGTTTGAAGAGGGATTGGGAGTGCCCAGAGTTGGTTGTAAGATGGATGGCTATACAAGTGTTTTAAACAAACAAATAACATGCATACATGCATACATACATACATACATACATACATACATACATACATACATACATGGATAGCCCCAAGCAGAGTGCATTGCAGTAGTCCATAAGGGAGATGACCAGGGCTTGAATGACTGAAAGAAGAGCCTCTCGATCTGTGAAGGGCCATAACTGGTGCACAACATGAAATTGAGCAAAGGCCCTCCTAGCTATGACTGTCATGTTATGTTGTGCATTCCTGATCTAGATTGTTAAAAAGAAAATAGGACAGCTACAGTTTATCTTTAAAATATCATGCAGTTTACCCTGAGGCATTCAACACGTCATTTTTATAACTCAAATAACCAATTCAAAAATCTGCATGATTTATCTAGGAATCAGATTCGATATAATGGGGATCAGAATAGACTCCCTCAGGGCACTGTAAGTCATAGGTTGATGTATTCAGTACCACATTCTGGGAATCTGTTCCTCTAAATCATGTCGAGGTAATTTAAACAAAATAATTCAGAAAGATATTGTGAATGAAATCACTGAAGATTACCAAAATATCCAGCAGAACCAACTGGATCAACTTCTTTTTTGACCCTGAGGAGAGAAAACATGTTATGTAATCAGGCAGTTTGAAATGGATGAAGATAATTGGCCTCCTTTAGGAATGATTGATCTTGAGTTGCTGCTACATAGCTTAGGATCTTGCCCCATTGTGAAATGTTAGAAACATCTGACAGCTATCTGGAGAGGATTATGGTGTTGAGATTATGTTGAGTTAGGTAAGATGCCCAGTGACCTCATGATGAAGGTTGATGTGAAGATGCTTGTGACCCACATTTTTGACATTAGATTTATTCAGTAGAAATTCATTATCTTAAAGTTCCTTTTTCGTAAGAAAAAAATTACATGCATCTCTCTGCTGGTATTTTGTTTTCTGGGAATCAATGAGTTCCAATTTTTTTTTTTTTTAAATGAATCTTTGTATTTTCTTGTTCATTATTCTAAACAAGATAGCTGTGGGGATTATTTGGCTTTTCCCACATGCTGTGTTGGCCCTAAATCAGACCATATGCTTATGCTCAATTTTTTTTAAAAAAAATCAATATTTTGTAATTTGCCCAACCGTTTTTACATTTCTGAAGCATTTGGAAAGAAATTTGTATCTTTCCCCCCAAAAAAAAAGAGAGGGAAGGAAAAAGAGGAGAGAGATTGAGAATTCTTTCTGTTCTTTGAAATATCCTGTTATTTTAAGATTCAACGACTTTGCTGATTATTTATATTTTATTTTTATTGAAGGATGGGTGGGGATCCTTTCCTTCCTTCCTGTAGCTTTGAAGACATAAAGCCTTCTACTTTACATGTTTTATTATTTAATGTCATTTCTGTGTTTGAACTGCAGATGGCACTGGAAACAGCAGATACGTTGCTTAAATTTAAATATATGAGGTGAATAATCGATTCTGTGGTAATAGAACAAATGGTTCATGCGATAAAGAACTGCGAGCAGAATTTCTGTTTAACAAGTCATCGTAGTTGAGTGTGGTTGAAAAGAGCTGCAGGCTTCTTATGCTGACCTCTGTAGATGCAGAAAAGTTGGAAATAGAAAAGGCATAGATGAAGCAGGCATTTCTGGTTTCCTTTCAATCCTTTGTACATTTGAATGCTTGAAGGAAGCTACTGCTTCTCCTGATTTTCTCTTGTTGTTATTCTGCCTGATTCTCCCCTCAGTTATCTGGGAGAAAAGACATAACTGCACATATGTATATGATAGATAGATAGATAGAATACTTTATTGGCCAAGTGTAATTAGATACACAAGCAAACTTATGTATGTATTTATTTGTGAAGTCTTACAGCGATATAAATGGGCCAAAGCTGTTAAAAATTGTTTAGATCTGTCCAATATTTTGTTCCCCTCTGTCTGAAAAAAACGTTTGGAAACTCCGAAGTATGTACAGTCACAAAATGATTTGGCATTGTAGTCTTTCCGTAGGCATGAAAGCTGGCTGGTGACTTTGGGACAATTATTCTCCCTCACCTCACCTAACCTCACCTCACCATGTTGCTGTTGTGAGGACAATAGGAGGCAGGAACATTACGTACACCACTTTGAATTGTACTAAATAAAGGTGGGATGATGATAAAGGGATGATGATGGGATCATGATCATGATGTAAGATTCAGGATAATTTTATATGTTTATTTGCAAAAAGCTTCTCTGTGCTCCATTCGTTACTATCAAATAAGCATGCATAGAAATGAATTAAACAATTAAAAAACGAAAGTTAGAATATCTCGGACATGTGATGCGACACCCAGAAAAATACGGCATACTCCATTTAATCCTCCAGGGAAAGATTGAAGGCAAACGAGGTCCAGGCAGAAGAAGAACATCATGGCTTCAAAATCTAAGGGACTGGTTTGGACAAAACTCAGCAGCACTTTTTCGTGCGGCTGCTGATAAAAACAGGATCTCCAACATGATCGCCAACATCCGATAACGGATATGGCACAAGAAGAAGAAGAAATGAATTCAATCTGATTTGAACATTTGTTGAGTTTCAGCCTTAAGAAATAAAGAAGGGAGCTTCTGTAATTGTTAACCTTCCATAATGAATCTACAGTGGATTAAAAGTGGTGTGGAAAGAAGATTCAAGAGATACAAATGGAATTCTGTGCAGTTTTAAAAACTTAAATCACAATATTTCTGCCAGTCCTTTCTTAAACATGTCCCTGGATATCCACCCTCTAAATTTTTGGTTTCATTGTTGGTGCAGTTATAAAGTAGTTTATAAAGTGTACTCAGAAACAAATTCCAGTGAGTTTAGCAGAAATTACTCTGTGTTATGCATAATGGACTGCAGCCACAGCATCCTCTCTGATTTTATGGTGGGAAGAAAGAGGACAGGAGCAATTGCCCTCTACTACACAAAAAGAAACCAACAAGTTCTTGTAATTCAATTCTTTGTTTTGTTTTTTTCCTCCCCTGCAGCTGCTGGCATTTCTGCAAGGGCTGTTCACATTCTACCACCATGGCTATGAGCTTGCAAAGGATTTCAGTGATTTCAAGACAGAGCTGACAATCAGTATACAAAATGTAAGCAGAAACATTTATTGAAGATAAAGGATCTCTTTCACGTGTTGTTCCTCAACTTTTTGCCCAAGCATATTTTGCTGTGTCTATGTTAATAAAAGGGATGGTGTGATTGGTCAGTGGTTAAATTGCTGGGGGTTTTGGCTGGAAAGTCAACAGCCCAGGTTCAAGACCTGAGTGCTGTGTGTGACAGCTCTTTGCCCCAGCTGTGCCAATCTAGCAGTTTGAAAGCATGCAAATGCGAGTAGATAAATAGGTACCACTTCAGTGGGAAGGTAATAGCGCTCTGGGATGTCATGTTGGCCACATGACCGCAGAAACATCTTTGGACAGTGCTGGCTCATTGGCCTTGAAATGGAGATGACCACTGCCCTTTATAGTTGGCTACAACTAGCGGAGTAAAATCCGCAGGGACTCCTATGTTAATAAAAAGTTTTATTTGTATAACTATAAACAAAATTTACCTCTTCTTCTTCCTCCTCCTCCATTGGTGGCTGGTAAACTTGGTGATTAAGCAAACAATTTCAAAATAGCCATATTTATTTTTGTCTTAATACAAGCTTAAATGTCCCATAAATTCATAACATACCTAAACTTCTTGGTTACTTTTTCAAGAATGTATCATCAGATATGAATATTGGTGCCAGGACTTAATGTAAATAA
The DNA here is from genome assembly GCA_023970755.1 of Azemiops feae. Classification (NCBI taxonomy): domain Eukaryota; kingdom Metazoa; phylum Chordata; class Lepidosauria; order Squamata; family Viperidae; genus Azemiops; species Azemiops feae. The sequence continues at coordinate 2,182,493 of JALGBA010003987.1, read as the reverse complement.
TATTTACTCTCTTCTTACACTTGCCGCATGCTTCATCAATAAAAAAGAGATTTTTGCTTCCATGTACTTAGGAGTTTCTAATAGCTATTGTCCCTCAAAATCTCTCAAAATATTGAGATTTGTTATATTCTATAGACATTTTTCAGTTGTCTTAAGACTTCTTGCTCTCTGTCTTTTGCAAAGCTTTATATAAATATATGATGTCTGGATATAGTTTAAAAGAAACTGATAATGTATAAAAAGCTTAAATGAATCCTACTACAGTCTAAATTTATAATACTATTGTCTGTGCATTCTAATCTTGAACATATATCAATCAATCAGAATAGAGCTGGAAGGGACCTTGGAGATCTTCTAGTCCAACCCCTTACCCAAAAAATAAATTCACTGTTAGAACATAATCATGTTATTTCTTCTTAATCTTGAGATTCTCATATATACATACATACACACATACATACATATATATGTATATGTATACATATATATTTATATATGTATATATGTATGTATGTATGTCAAGATTAAGAAGAAATAACAAGATTATGTTTTAACAGTGAATTTATTTTCGGGGTAGGTTAATTAACCCACCTGGCCTTTCTAGGTAGTATGTAGAAATCTCAGCTTGACACTCTAGTGCAGGGGTCCACAACCCCCAAGCCCACTACTGGAATCAGGCCGTGCGCCAGCCCACCACTCTAAACGGTCTGATTCTCCTCTCCACCACCAAGCTGGGCTGCCATGCTGCAAACAACGGGTACCGCTGTTAGTTGTTACTACTAGTATTAGACTAGACTTGGCAGTGATCTGATGGGTATAAGGCAAAATTTTATGTTTCTGCTTTAACTTGAACTCTGTTTGTACCTGCAGTTTTTTATTCTGAGAAAACAAACAGCTAATTAACAGACATCATAAGAACTGATTTATACAATGGATATATGGCAACATTATTGGCTTAAAAATCATGCAGCTTTCATATCAGTTGAATCAAGTTGTGAGCCAAATGCGTGTATGGGGCTTTCCATATGTTATTTCTAACTGGTAAAGGTATTAGGGAAAATATGGCAACCCACCTAAGGCAACTGATTTTGATGCTATGAAAAACCAACAAGCCATCGGTTACCTGTTAATTCAGAATTGTTGCACATCTTCTGAATTAGAGATGAAATTCTTGAAGACTGTTCTGTCTCATATTACTAAAAAATCTGGTTGGCATGGGTCTCCTTCATTTGCAGTTCTGCCTCAGATAGCATTAATTCTTGGGCCAGTCTTGTTTCTTACATAACCGTAATACAATATTCTGTGTATTTAAAGCTTGACTGAAATACTTTCTACTCATTTTCCATTAATGTTTAAATGCAGACAAGAAACCGTTTTGAAGGCACCCGATCAGAAGTTGAATCCTTGATGGAGAAAATGAAGGAGAATCCTCATGAGCACAAAAACATCAGTCCCTTCACCATGGAGGGCTACCTTTACGTTCAGGAAAAGCGTGAGTACCTTTATGCTTACTTCAAATGATTTCTTTACACTATCTCCTTGAATGGACTTTGAAGCTTTTATTTCAGTCAAGAAAATGGATGACTGATGCAATTAGTCAGAACCTCTGGAAATCCCAAAGACACTTTTACCAAAGGCAACTGGACTTTCAAGAAAGTCCAATTGCCTTTTGTAAAAGCACCTTTGGGACAACCATGACCTGGATGATTGAGAATTTCCAACTTCTGGAAAGGGTAGCTCCTTAGAGAAATAGTTATTCCTCTATTTGTTTTCCCTCTTTCAGTTATTTTTAATGAAAATAAAAATTACTGGGACTAAATATTATTACATATTTTTAATGACAGCAAGTATTACATATTTCACTGTATGCACTGTGAAATCTCTAGGGTAACGATATTTAAAACTGTTTAATATCTTCATTATCTTTCCTATAAATATTGCAATTTTGTTTGGCTAGCTTGGAGATAGGGAATAAAGAACTCCTGTAGATATTGCTGCAAACACAACTGCTAGCATGCATAGGCATCAGCTGTATTTCCAGACTAGCAAAATATGCAGCAGCATCAGAAGAGCCAGAAGTTCCCAACTATTATAAAGATGAATAGGCAGATGAATTTTATTCATGTATAAGAGAAATAGAAATTATGTGGCTAAAACAAATTTTACTTCCCCCCCCCTTCTAATTAGTCTGCTGCAATATGTTTACACTTGCAGAAGAATTGCTATGCCCTTGAGCTTTCAACCACATTGACTGCAGCTTACAGTTCCTTGCTATTTCTGTCCTAACTGTAATTAGCAAGAATAAAATAAGATCCTTATGAAACTTACATTTCAGGAGAGGTCTACAAAATGTAATAGATGTTCAAAGTAGGTAGTCTAATTATATATTTGAAATAATATCAACACCTGTATCTAAAAGGTTGTTGTGTAGAGAAAAGCTGCATTGAGTATTAAAGAAGAATCTCTGCTCTCACGAATGAAGGCAAAATATATGTGTCCCAGGATAATGTTGCAGGATTCAATCTGGGTCGGTCACCAGGACCATGAGCTTCTGGACTTGCACTGGAGCCCATCCTCAGGGAACTTCTCTCTAGCAGAGTGTGGGCTTTTCTGCTCTGGTCCCTGCAATCTCTGCTCTTTTCATTCCATCTAATATCAGGTTGAGGACTGCTATTAATAGACTGCGTACTTCCTTCAAAGAAGACTAATATTTTCCCTGATTTTAAATTGTATTTTTAACCTCTGCAGAGTTTCGTTTTGCATCTCCTATAGCTTTTCTTCCAGAGTTATTTTTTTTCTTTCCTTTAGAGTACTTTTTAGATTTACTAGAAAAAGATGATAAATTCTAGAAGTACTCCCTTTTGTTTTCAAGGACTGAAATTGACACAGTAATTCAAATAAGAGTTACTATTTGTGACTTCTAAATCCAGTATTTTGGATATAGAAACATAGAAAATTAACTGCAGGAAAAGACCTAGTGGTCCAGTGAGTCTGCCCTTTGAGTTTGTGTTTTATTTGTTATTTATTTTTTATTTTATTTATCATTTTGTCACATGAAGAACATGCATTTATCCCAAGCATGTTTAAATTCAGTTACTGATGATTGAGCCATTATTTCTTCTGGATGTTGGTTCCAAGCTTCCACTACTCTTTCTGTAAAATAATAACTTCTAACATTACTTTTGAGCTTCCCTCCTGTCAATTTGAGATTATGCCTCTGTGTTCTTGGTTGCTTAATATTGAAAATCCTGCCTTCTAGAAACTTACTCACACCCTTAATATATTTAAAGGTTTCAATCATATAATGAATTGTAGCCCGTGCAGCAAGTTTGGTTCCATCCTTCCATATGTTAAGATGTACATTCCATTAAAATTAGCTTGCATTTTTTCATACCTGAAATATACAATTTCAATTCTGACTAGGTCATTTTGGGACATCCTGGGTAAAGCATTACTGCACATATCAGAGTGAATCCAAACGAATAACGATGGTGCCATTTGACCAGAAGTCTGGTGGAAAGGGGGTGAGTAAAAATGCAAATGACTTTTCATGGAGACAGTTATGATTATTTTAATTTATGGCTAAAATAAAATATGGTAGTTTAAAATGGAGTTAGCCAAAGTTACTAATTGCATGAAGTACTATAATTGTATTTAAGTAGTCCCTTCAGATATCTTTCTCAACGTATTGTTCACATGGTATGATGAATCTGGATCACATGTTCACACCTTCCCTTTATAATTAGTGTTTTCCAGTACATTTAAATAGAGTTGTTATTTCTTTTGATATGAAGCAATATATTTCTAGGTATAAACAATAAATCCATTCAATTCTCATCGCATATGAATTAATTGTATTTGTATCTTTATGATAGGAGAATGAGAATGTGCTGAAATTTACTGTTCTAAATGTTAGGACACAATTCACAACTCAAAAAAAAAAAGAGTACATAACTGTGCATATCAGACACAAGGATACTTTCAGGTTAACAAGGCTTCCTTGTTTACCAAAATGTTCTTTGCGCCATTTCTCTTACCATTATGATCTGCATATATATCTAAATATTTATATGTGATGTGTATGTAGGTACGTACATAATGACTATCTGTGTAAATGTGTGTGTGTGTATAAAGCCTTGCATCTGTGCAAATGCACGATGTTGAAAAAATAGAATCAAACTGTCTCAGTTTAGCTTCCACAAATTCTTCATTTAGGCATTATCCTAGAAAAGAACTTTCTATGGAAAAAAAAAGTTAACAAAACCTTACTTGAAAAAAGAGAGCTCCACATAAAAAGCATTCAAATATTTAATACAAAGATTCCAACATAGTAATTTGTTTCCTAAACAGGTTTGTTGCAATTAATGTAATACCAGGAAGATGTCTCAGGGCACTTGCTGCTCATATGAATTTCATTCCTTAAAGGGATGAGATGAATTTTTCATATTCACTTTGTTTTGCCCTGCAGCCTTTTACTTGTCTGCATTTGCATCGGCAATGCTTCTAGAGCTATAAAGACTTGCAGGTACTATGTCTCAAACAATGTTCCTGTTATCCTTATTCAGTCGAGTCATTTCCTGAAACAAAGTCATTACTTGACACATCCCAATTAATAGCTTTTTGCAAGCATGACTCTAGTAATGGGATACACACGTATTCTTCCAAGGGCATTTCTACTTGGACCGTGATTCACGGTCTGGGAATGTTTATTTCATTTTGTGGCACTTCCCTATCAGTGTAACTTTTAGAGGCCATTTGGAGCTTCTCATCTGCCAGGTCTTTCTAAGAATCTCTGAATTGAACTAAAGCCAACAACAGAACCAAACATTGCCTGATTAGTGATTGAGCAGATTTAGTTTCCTTTCTGTGGTTACAATCAGAACTAGATGGGAAATTGGTAAGACTGGCACTTGGTTTTCCCAGCAATTGAAAGACAACCTTGTGATTATGACATGATAGCAGTGTTCCAATATCTCAGGGGCTGCCACATAGAAGAGGGAGTCAAGCTATTCTCCAAAGCACCTGAAGGCAGGACAAGAAGCAATGAATGGAAACTAACCAAAGAGAGAAGCAACCTAGAACTAAGGAGAAATTTCCTAACAGCTAGAACAATTAATCAGTGGAACAACCTGCCTCCAGAACCGGTGAATGCTCCAACACCGGAAGTCTTTAAGAAGAGATTGGACAGCCATTTGTCTGAAATGGTATAGGGCAGGGGTAGGCAACCTTGGCTCTTTTATGACTCGTGGACTTCAACTCCCAGAATTCCTGAGCCAGCCATACTGAGGGGAAAGGGAGTTTCCAAGCTGAGCCATGCTGGCTCAGGAATTCTGGGAGTTGAAGTCCACAAGTCATAAAAGAGCCAAGGTTGCCTACCCCTGGTATAGGGTTTCCTGCCTGAGCAGAGGGTTGGACTAAATGACCTCTAAGGTCCCTTCCAACTCTATGATTATTATTATCATTGTTGTTGTTGTAATTAGGGGTAAAAACACAGACCATTAGAAATTCAGGTAGTCCTCGACTTATAACAGTTCATTTAGTGAACGTTCGAAATTACAACAGCACTGAAAAAAGTGACTTATGACTGTTTTTCACACTTACGGCCGTTGTAACGTCCCCATGGTCACATGTTCAAAATTCAGATGCCTGGCAACTGACTCATATTTATGATGGATACAGTGTCCTGGAGTCCTTCTGACAACAAAGCCAGTGGGGAAATCAGATTCACTTAACAGCTGTGTTACTAACTTAACAACTGAAGACAGTCACTTAACAGGAAAGGTTTGTAAAAATGAGGCAAAATTATTGCCTATCTCGCTTAGCAACAGAAATTTTGGGCACAATTGTGGCTGTAAGTCGAGGACCACTTTGTTCAGTGTGGGAGATAATATTCCATCGTGGCCAATGCTAGGAGCACGCAAGAGACACTCTCCAGTTTTGCTTTGGCTTGGCTGAACAGGTAAGCGCTCTTTGAGGCAAGCTTTTAGATTAGACAAAAGCTTTGCTCTGATCTGTCAGGGCTGTCTTATGTTCTTATCTCTTCTAAGATTGATAGATTTAACTGAGGTTTAAATAAAGCTTCTGTTTCTCATTTTGCAAAGAGTACCTTATAGGATATACAAATCCTTTTCTCTACTAGCTGGTTTTAATTGATAATCAGCATGGGGTGAAATACTGGTTCCAAAGTAAATGTTTCTGGCATTGAAAGCAAAGTTGTTTCTAGATTGGATTTCTTTAAAAAAAGAAAAAAAAGAAAAAAAAAGAATTGGCCTAGTATGCAATTTTCTTATCCTGCCAGGGAGAAGACGAAGCTATTATCCTTAAATCTTGCACTCGACGGAAGACTGATTCTATAGAGAAGAGATTCTGCTTTGATGTAGAAGCTGTGGATCGGTGAGTGTATTTATTAAATTTACATCCCAGCTTTTATTCAGGAACTCTTGTGTGGCTAATGCAGTATAGCGCTTCAGGTTGAGTTTGTCTTTTGCCATTCAGTAGCCAGAACTATAGAAGCAGAAATAAACTACTTACAAGTCATTCTTCCCCACCGCAGATCACCATGTGCCTTCATCAAAAAGTGCAGATCCACTCAATTGAATATAGCAGGAACATCTCTCTCTCTCACACACACATATACACAAATCCCAAATGTAACCCAGCCTTACTTCAAAGGAGTTCCAGGGTCCACCAGCAGGCAACTCTGACCTTTTAGAATAAATATAACATGTAAGCCAACAAAGTTCATGAAAATATTCTGTGCAACGTAGAGACATAGTACCAAATTAAGACAAATCAGGAGTCACATGCAGGAATTCTTCATCCTACAATGGCAATTGTAGACTGGGATTGCCATTGTTAAGCAATGCGGTCATAAAATGTGACCATTTGCTTAGCAACTGTAAGTCCCAGATTAAGTCCCAGTTGCCATTGTTAAATGAATGCTCTGGACATTAGATGAAGCAACCTCTTGCCAGGACACAATCTCCCTTTACAGAGAGAAGCAAGACCATAACTTCAGGTGGGAAGCAATAGAAATTTTAAAACAGCACAGAAAGAAAAAATCAAGAGAATTCGTAGAACCACAACACTGCTTCAATCTTCTTTAGGGAGTTGCCAAAAGGTAGAAAGACTTCATTCATGCTTTGATTTGAGAACTCTGTTGCAAATTTGAGGAATGTGAAATCTAAAGAATAATTGTCTTTTAGTCCACATAGTAATTTAAGATACATGGATTGTGTCAGTTTTCTCATAGGATAATTCCTCAAATTATCTTTTAATTTCTCTATAGAGTTTTTTGGTATTAAAATATATCCCATATTTTACTTCAGTAACATTAAGGCTGTGTTACAAAAATATCTCGTTATCATTCCAGTATTGGTGAATGTCAGGTTAATAAATAACAATTTTTAATAGATCAGCATGGTCATATGAAATTGGATTAAGCATTCTATCTCACAAACATAGAGATTCGAAATGGTAATTGTGACTAGATTTATTTTGATTGGCAATCATATGTCTTCTCATGACCATTATAATGTTAAATAGGTTCAACTTAAATATGATTTAGACATTCAGTTTTGTAATATTTATACTTAAAACAAATATAAGTTTAAATTGTCCCAGACGTATTTGATTTTGGAGCAAGTTGTTACAAACAGCTAGAAAACTAGTATTTGAGGTGGGAAATTTGGAGCCTGACCATTTCCAGAATGATTACAACACCCATTTTGATTTCAGAAGCTTTTCAGTTTTGATCATTTTGCATATTCCTGGTTCACAATGAACAAATGCAGATGCTTTTGATTATGAATGGTCTAGAGCAGACCTGTCAAACTTGCGACGTCACGTGACATTGCGCAACGTATCAGAGCTTTTCCCCCATTGCCAGCAATGGGGTGGGCGCAGTTTCCTGGTGACGCATCCGGCCCGTGGGCCGGCAGTTTGACACCCCTGGTCTAGAGTTAAGAGTGATTAAATTGCTTACTTAGATTAACTGTGAATTAATCCACCTGAAAACAAGACAAAAATATTTTGATTCTATATTTAAGCCTACATAGCCCCTTGAAAACAAAATATCAATCCATAAGAAGAATTAAAATAAATTAATATTTGATGTTATATCTTTTGGGTTCATAAACAATTTCATAAAATATTGCTTAGTTTGTACAGTATTGTTTATGTGAGCATGCCACTTGATTTGTTTTTGCACATATTCCATACTTTGTTTCTTTGAGATCTAGCTATATGAATGTCTTTAAAAAAGGGACCTTTGTATATCTGGTATCTAGTACATAACTTAGAAGTTTGTTCTATTCATGTGAACATTGGGAAAGAGAGCTGCATCTGGAAATCAGGGTTAAGGTCTTGGGAATAGCTATCTGAGGCAACAATAGGGTCAAGCTGCATTGCCTTCCCCACTAGTCTAAAATGTACAAACAGTATATGAAATTGCTTAAATTAGCAATTTAGTGCTAATTAGCAAATTAGCACAAATTAGCACAAGTGAATGTTTAATATAAAAAAGCTATATTTTATATAAGCAACATATAGTGACTACAATAATATATTCTCTTTGACCAAAAAGTTTCAGTAGAATTAGCTGTTCACTGCAAAAAACAAAACAAAACCAAACCTGATTAACTGCTGGAATAAAATAAGGGGGAAAAAAACTATGGTGATTTGCCTAAAACAGGAATGCTACTTATACACTATATACTCTCTTATTTTGCCCATGAAACCTGTTATTTCAAGTACAGTCTTTTTCCTTTGCTTGTTTGGGAGTTTTATATTGACATTCTCCTCCAATTCAAGTCTAATTGCTGATTACAAACCCCAAACAGTGCAGCCAATAGTGGAGGGGAAAATAAAAATGTTGACATATTTTCTTCTCTCCCAAAGTGGGTGATTCTAGATATATGGACTAAAAAGGCAGTAGATACTGTTTCCGGGCTCTTTATCATGAGAACACTTTCCAGAAACAGAAAATGTGGAAGAGATGCAGTATGGCTTAAAAAGCATAAAGAAACAAAAAATAGTAGATGCAATAGCCTTGATTTTTGGAGAGTGGAGGGAGGGAAGATAAATGTGCTTTTCAAGTTTACTAAAAATCAGGATTGAGGTATATGATCAACAATTCTAAAGGTCAATAAAAGCTGCATGTCCATTTCTTCAATGTTATTTTAGCTGTAATTCCTGTAATAGGAAATCAAATTTAAATGATTATCTTTAGTGAACAGCACTGATAGTATATCTGCTGAAGTATTTACTATATACACATACACTTCCTTAACAATTGCTTAGGAATGATACTTGAACACTGGTGGAAAAATAATAGGCTCTTTATATCAAGCCTATTCAGCTAACATAAAGTGACTACTATTTCTCCATCAATGTCCAAGTTTTATTCAAGGACAATACAACAGTAGTTATATTTGTAGTCCTGTAGAAGAGAGTCAGAAGAGTTCATCATAAGGAATTTTTACTGCAGCAGTGGAATTTGTCACCCTGTTGAAAACAGAACAAGAATTCATTTTGGCATTCTTTGCCAATCATTCTTCTAGCTTCCTGACATGCATCCAAATGTGCATTGTGTAGAAATACGAACTTGAGGGAAAGGGTAAAACGAATAAGAATTGCAAAAAGAAAAGGTAAAGTACGAGCCAGTGGAATCAGATTAGGGAACAGAGACCATTTGTTTTAATTTCTCTGTTGTCAATTACATATTGCCAAGATGATAATGCAGTGAGGCATTAAACAGATGGCATCAGTGATGCCTTGTTACCTCTCAGCATTAACAACATAAAATCCTCTTACTTGATAGGGATAATGGGGTCCCATACAGGTATGCTTTGTGCATCTTATCCCAACCTGTGAGCAGCAGTGAGCCTGCACCAAGTAATTCTTTTCCCCAGTATCACGTGGGTCAAGCAAATTTAATTTCTTGTGTCCAGCTACAAAACTCAAAACTCCTGGAACCCTGTGGAATCATGATTTTATATTGAGTTACATGAAACTATACCTGTAAACCTCAAAACTAAAGACCATTGTGCCTACTGAGTACTTGGATAGAATACCAGTACTGGGAGCCAGTCTGTAGACTAAAGGTAAAGGTTTCCCCTGTCCAACCATGTCCAACTCTAGGGGGGAATGCTCATCTCCATTTCCTAGCTGAGGAAGTCAGTGTTGTCCACGGACACTTCTGTGGTCATGTAGCCAGCATGACTATACGCTGAGGTGCATGGAATGCTGTTACCTTCCCACCAAAGTGATACCTATTTATCTACTTGGATTTGCATGCTTTAGAACTGCTAGGTTGTCAGGGACTAGGGCAAGAACAGGAGCTCCTCCTATCATGTGGTACTAAGGTCTCGAACTGCCAAACCTCTGGTCGACAAGCCCAGCATCTTAACTGCTAGGCTACCACGCGTGGATTAACAACAACCAAACAAAATTGGCAGAAGGCAATGGAAACGCCTTCTGTCAGAAAACCTTGCCATGGATATATCCATGAAGCCACCAAGAGACAATCTTAACTTCAAATAGATTTTGTACATGTAAAGATTGTGCATCTCAAGTTCTGTACTGTGGACAGCAGAGACAGGGCTGGTCATCCATGCACGATGAAGTGGTACCATGTCTTCAAAGGGTTCCATTTCTTATACTTTGCAAATCAAGACTCCTTCAGATCAAACAGGATAATATTGCACTAATGAATACATGTTGATTCAGTGCCTGTTTAATCTCTAATGCTCTTAACCATACAGTAATCACAAAACTTGAAAATATTGTTTAAATCTCACTAAATTGAATTCTGACTATTTACCAGTTTTCTTTGCATATATGACATTTTGTATGCAGAGAGATGGTAGTGGCAGCTATTATCTTTTTTTTTTTTTGTACTTGTTTTTTTAAGTTGGCAATTAAAATTTTCTTGTGAATTTATTTTGTCTGAGTGAAGTGTTCAAGCAGATACGATGAAGCAGGATTAGGTCCTGAACCTGAAAAGTCTTATCATAGCTAAGCATATGACCAAAACTACATTCATGTTCTGTGTTTGAAGATGAGATGGGAGTGGGACAAGTATGCAAAAAGAAGATAAATTGGTTATATCCACACACTTCCATTTTCTTGCATATAGCGGCATATTTAAAGAATTAGGAACTGCAATGTACACATTATTCACTCTATGCAGGCTGAAGCCAGATTGTAAAAGAATGCAAGTCTTACCAATTATATCCTCTCCATAAATATGCATATTATTTCCTCCCCCTAAATTGACCCTGCCTTATTTATATATAATATTTTCTTTCCTGGAAAAAAACTTAATATAACAGATTCCTTGAACTGTTGTTTCAGTGGTCTTAAAATCTTGCTGAGGAAACCTTCATACAGCCTTTTATGTCATGAGTAAAATTTTATGTTATGACATGTTATAAAGCCACATAAACCATTTTGGATTTTAAGATCTGCTTATGATGTAGCCTGTAGGTGGCAGCTGTGCCTGCTTTATTAGTTTTTACCTCAACTGGAAAATAAATATTGATAGAGATATTATATATAAGAAACTACCATTGATGTTAAATAGAGACATATGCCAAAATTAAATTGAGCAGAAACTTGTGTAATTTTATGTGTAGCTTTTTGTTCTGCTTTTGAAAATCAATGTGAAATCAGTTTTTACCATTATTTTCTCAACAAGTAGTGTTATTAAATCCATGCAATAATTATGCTTGTGTATTATCCTATTGACAAATACCAGTGTATAAAGTTTTAATCCTTTAGAATATTATTTATGGGAGGCTTGTTCAGGACATGTGTAATATTTCCTGCAGGACATTTTTATAAAATAACAGTTTATATAAGGTCAAAACAGAATCATAAATCCCTAATACAATTTTGATTGCATGTTATTCACCACTTCAGATTATTGATGTTCACTTCCATAAGAAGCAGTATTTGGACTTACAGGGAAGTGAAAAAAGAAATTCTGGTGTCTTTCTGTTGTAGTAATAACGTGTTTCTCTGAAAATAAGATCGGGTCTTATATTATTTTTTGCTCCAAAAGATGCATTAAGGCTTATTTTCCAGTTAGGACTTATATTTGGGGAAATATGGTACTAAATGCTGGCTGCCGATCTTAACTGGGGCTTATTTTTGGGGTGGGGCTTATATTACGAGCATCCTGAAAAATCATGTTAGGGCTTATCTTCCGGATGGGTCTTATTTTCGGGAAAACACGGTATGTACCATAGATTCCTTTCATTATGTTAAATATGGATGGATTTTTCTTAAGGCTAAAGTCCATATATTGCCCCATAAAGTTGCTCTATTAAAATTTCAGGTGACAGGAAAGCAGGTAGTAATAATTTTGAAATAATAATTACAGGTGACAAAATGTTAAATAAAGAATGTAAAGCAGTTGCCTTAACTCCTCATGTAAAATCTGGAAATGGCAAGTACAAACATTAGCTCTTGACATTCACTTCTTCTGATCTTTACCCAAATCTCTTTTTAAGCATGGGAAATAATTTGTTCAATATGAGGAATGGGAAGATAGAGGATTTGATAGAACTACTTAAAATAGCTATCCTGAATGCTAAATTTCAAGAATGATATATAACTATTTTATTTAAAAGCAAGGAATTCTTTTCAATAATATGGAGAATTCTTTCTCTGGAAGAACTCTGGAAGAAAGTTCTGGAGTCTGAACCTGATGAACGGAGTTTGCTACGCTTTAGATTTAAGACAAATATTGCTTTGGGATATATAGAGACAACACCTTACAGCACCAGTGCCTTATATTGGATGGTGTGGCTGCTCTTCACAGCTTCAAAGCATCTTTTGCCTTCCTAATTAAGAATCACAATCATAGTGATAAATCGTATTGGATTCTTTGCGGCACAGAATTTCCTTAAACTCTGAACAAGTTTTCAAGAACTAGCCATGAAGATAATTCAGATCTATGGAAAAATATAGGAGATTGCTTTGGCCCAAAAAAAAATAAAAAATAAAAATTGAAAAAGGATTTTTAAAAAATTCAAAAGTTAAGAAAATATTTTTCAAGCATAATTTATAATAATGTTTATTGGTTATAATAACAATGCTATTTCTAAAAGAGGTCTTTTATTTGTACAAATGTCATTTTGGATGGAACAATCTAGAAATTTTAAATATATTTCTCTTTAAAGTTACCTCTAAGGTTTTTTTTTAAAATTCATAGTTCATAGTTCTTTTTGGTTTCTGTCTTAAAAGTTTTGCTTTTTCTTTTTAAAAAAATCAAAAATCACAGTGTATCATGAGGCCTCTGCATTGCCCGTAGCCATTGATTGTGTTGACACAGCAGGCTCCCTCTCTCTTTTTTTTTACCCCTCTTACCTGCAGTGTTTCAGCTTTGTTTATATATTCATTTTTCTCCTTCTCTCGGATGAGCTCTGTGCTGGTCAAATGCAATACAACCTGTACTTGTTCTCATGCTGTGTCACATTTCCAATGACCTTTATAAATGAACAAAATCTTGAAATTATCATGTTATGGCTAATGCTAAGTAAATTTAAAGCTTATACTCTCCCTCTGTTTTTCACTGTTTTGTAGAGAAGTATGAGTGGTGATCCTCAAATGTAGCTTGCTGCTTATGTTAAGTGAATAGTCATAACTGCACTGAATCGTAAAGATAAATTTTGGATAATAGGGAAAGAAAACACTGGCTTCTAATTAACTATAAATGTGATATAGTACACTTGTAGCTAGCTAAGAAATTGTTTGGTATAACTTAAGCCTGTTGAATGATACTTATACTTCTTTTCATTTCTCTATTATAGAATCTAGCATTCAGAAGGTACAGATAGTATTAATTAAAGGAATACACTATGTAGGCCCTGCCCTTCTCTTCCTTCTTTTATAAGTGCAGCTAAGATGGAAGTTGCATCTTTCCCTAGCCAGTGACTCAAGACAGATACAATTTAGACATGCATTATTCCTAGGTTATGTTACTGTGGAATATATATATATACAACAGTACTGCAAAATTTCTGGAGGGCACTCATTTGGAGAAGATGTATAAATGCTAATTCATGCTGTTTACTTAAAAAGAAAAATACCAAAGATTTGGATGAGGATGCTACTTTTTAAAGGGATATTTAGTTGCAATCATTTAGACTTTTTAGAAAAACAAAAGATACTGTAGTAGTGCTTCTTAGGTTGGAAGTAATGCTTCTTACATGTTTTTTTTTGGAAGATAGGAGGAAGTGGGAGGCTCCCAACTGGTTACTGACTTTTTTTTGTATCTAATAAATGCTCCAAACACTTTCTTTTACAATGCTATAAGAAATTTAACATCTAGCATGGTGAAAGTTAACATTTCCATTTTTGCTTTGTAGAATTAGTGTAATGCCTGACTGGAAGAAATAAACACATAGTGCAAGTCTTTTTCAGACAAAAGGAGAAGTCCGATTTCACTCACTCACTCACTAACCTTATATGGCTGCCTATTTACCAAGCAACTCTTTGACTCTATTCAAAGACCTTGCCAAGTTTTCTAAGAACATAGTCCCAGACTTCATACAGTTACAGTTACCTGTGCTATCTGTTATGATTGATTTGTCCTGTTCTAGAGTGTGCACTGTTAGCACTAGGTTTGTTGCTTGGTGTAACTTGTCTATTAACAAGATTTCCAACCCATCTGTTTTTAAAAAAATCAAGTTCCTTTGTAGAAACAGTACAATGAAAACAAAGTATGGATTAAAAGAGAGAAAGCTGCTAGCTCCTTCAACTTCTTTATTTTTAATCATAAGAACAAAAACTCATTGTTGCTTCTGTCTCTGTTTAGCTTCAGTTAAAAACAGGTTTGTTAAGCTGGGACATTCAACAGAGATTTGTTCTGCTTTAATTTAAGAGAAGGATCATGCTAGATTAGACCAAAGAGTGAGCTAAATCTCTATGAAAAAACAGCCTGTATGAAAAAACAAACTTGCACTGAGAAATTTAATTTTCAGCACAGTACTCCAGATAAGCTGTAAATTAGGGTGTTTTTTAGACAAATATTTTTCAGAATGCTATTTCTATAGCTTTCAGATTATTACAGAAAGAGATTAGTAAAAATAATATTTATTCACTCTGAATATTTTACATCTGTAGGGCTTGTATTCTTTCCTGGATAAATTGTGTGAGCTTTTTTTGTGGACATAACTGTGAGTCTCTAATTGGCAGTTGCTAAATTTCTATTATTAAAAGTTGAATTCTTATTCTCCTTCTCCACTGCTGTTGAGGCAGAAGCCAAATGTCACTTTCCGTGCTATATGTTAATTTTCTTATAACTGTGAGGCACATTAATATGCTTCATTATAATTTTCCATTTCATTTCAGACTTTTCATGCATTGATTGGACAGTTTCTTGCAAAAGTTAGCAGGGCCAAATATTTATACGCAAAAGATTTTGCTGATGACTCTGTGAGTCATTGAGAAATGTGACTATTCATCTTTCTTTCCAATTTTCATTAAAGATACAAAATACAGTAAATTAACATTAAAAATTAACTCCCCTCAGAATGAAAATATGACAGTAGCTTTATAGCAGAGTCACTGACAATGAAGAAGAACATATACTGTATTGATACAGAAAAAGATTGATATAGGTGAATACAGGAAACAAATGATATCTTACAAATACTCTCTTATAACAAGGTTTTTGAAGTAGAGAAGATCTATTGATATATATAATAAAAGACAATTCATCCTTTGGAACTCTGTCAACACAAACTATTTGTGATTTGATTCTTATGTTGTTCCATTTGATATGAGAGTATAATTCCAATTATTGGTTGTGATCTTAATCGCTTGCAGCTATCTATCTCCCTCTTACAGAATTTTTTGAAGCTTCATTTTTAAAACATATTAAAATGTTAGTCATTTTATTCAAGATGACTTTCCATTTCTTGTCAGTTTCATAAATGAGTTTTTCAGCTGTTTTATTTCTTTCCATCAACCAATACAGTGAAGAACTTGAAGAAGAACATTTTTTAATCTAAATTGCAGTAGATTATTAACTTTGAATCAAAATATTTAATCGATTAACAAATCAACTTTACTTTTATTATCGAAAATGTGTATTCCTTAGTAGATTAGTTAGATTGCCACATCAATTTGAGGGAAGATTGTAGTGATAATTTGGAAGCTTTGATGCTGCTCTGACTCATGTAATCTATATAAATATGAAGATAGACTTTGACAGAAATGCAAACCCCATCAATTTAATTAATGAGAATTTTCCTTAATTGCTCTTTTATGAAGTTTCTATTGTGTGACTGTGTTTTGACAGCCTATTCTTTTTTATTCGAATTACCTTCATGAATATTTGAAATATGTAGCTTGGAAAGTTTGTTTTTTAAACCCTAACAGATCTATTGAAGTGAAGAGCGAGAAAAATTGATGTTATTCTAATTTGGTCTCTCTTTTTTTAATGTACATAGTTTTGTCCCACTTGGGTTTGAGTCTGAATCATGGAAAGGTGCATTGTGGCAGCTTTTGCTGAATTTGCCTGGTTTACCACTTCTGTTTTTCCTATTTCCTATTTTTAAACCTATTATTCACGGCATCATTCCATTCATCTCTGCAGGCCTGGAGTGATTACAATGCAGGCACTTTCTGAAGAGGATCGAAGGCTGTGGATGGAAGCAATGGATGGCCGAGAACCAGTAAGCAAGAATCTTTATGAATAGGGATTAAGTAGGATAATCAAAAGAACCTTTCATGGTTTGGGTTGCAGTTCTTTCTCATTGGATGTCTTATGGCAGCTCTGTGGTTTTTGCAGAAGAATCTTTTGATAGAGTCCTTGAGGCAATATTCCATTTTCTTTGCAAGACGGCATGGAAGCTTTCCCTATGAGTATTGTTAAGAAAATTCACTTCTGTTTTTCAGGGTAGTCCAGATATTTGCCATACATTTGCTGTAAAAATATGAGAGATAAATCATGATTATTGGACAAATAGATAAAATATATCTGTCTGAAAACTTCTTAAATGGCCACAATGGGAATTAATGTCCTCAAAACTTGCTATATCTACAGGGGCACCCATTTTATTTTCAAGGTTCTGTAGTCTGTTTCTGTGGTTGGTGGTTATTTTTTTCTCAAGAAAAAAACAAAAAACCCGGCATTGCATGCCAAAACAATTAGACACGGAGGCAGTTTTTTCCGCCTCATGCCATCATTCTGCTGAACACCTAATTCCCACAGTACTGTTTTATGTCTATATTTACCTATGTAGTATGGCTGTATTACTTTTAGCCTTTTCATCTGTTCCACTACCTTCTATTATTGGTATCATTATTATGATTATTATTACTTTGTTATTATGATTATTATTACTTTGTTATTTTGTATGTACTCTGAAAGCTAATTCACTGGAGACAAATTCCTTGTGTGTGTAATCACACTTGACCAATAAAGTATTCTGTTCTGTTCTGTTCTGTTCTGTCCTGTTCTGTCTTGTTCTAATTTACGTAGAATTCTTTGGGTCTATTTCTACAAATTGACTTTGACTTCTTGCACATAATTTCTTTTGATAACTGCCACTTTCTGTGATGTGTTGGGATACACTGTGATGAGAAGACCTAGATAATGCTTTTACCTTTTTATGTTTGGGGTTTTCTCCAGAATAATAATAAAATAAAATACTCAAGAGTCGACCAAGAAAAATAGCCATAAAAAGGTTTGAACAAATTTTCTGAAGAGGGAATCTGTTGGTCGACAAGGAATAGCAGCTAACAGCATTGAACCATGAAGGAAGGTGAAAGCAGAGGCAGAAAATTCCAAACCCTTGGCATATAGACTGCAACATGTATATGCATATGTATAAATATGTGTGGTTTGTGCCAACTATTTGGGAATCGCCCCTCCCTCTGCCCTTACTCCTGTTTTTTTTCCCTGCCACTGACTCTGCTAAAGAGCAACTGAGCAGCCATAAATCATTCTTAATTGCTTATTCAATGCTGAGAGGCATTTGGGAAACCAGAAGGCATGTCATCAGATGTTAACTCTGTGAGAAGACTTCCCCTCCAGAACCAAGTCCACATAGGAAAAAGTAGCTGATACAGAAATCTCAACCATTGATACTTTGCCCAGGGGTGGGAGCAAGATATGGATGTAATTGGTAGAAGAGAGGGAAGACGGAAGGAGGAGGAGAAGGAGTCCTTTCACAACTGATATTATATCACATGAGATTTCCGGTTGGATGCTGCATTGTTATTGTTGTACTGCTCTTTTATCCAGCTCTAATACATCTATGGCTAGATGTATAATATAGTAGAAGAAGCCACCAACGTAGGAATGCCTGTTGGAGATGCATAATTTAGCATATGTGGTTATTAGCAAGAACTGCCAATCTGAGCAGCTGGCATTCTGCTTCAAAAAACGATCAGCAGCACTGCAGATGAAAAACCAGCAGCGTGGTGGAAAGGAATTCATGCTTTTAATATTTAAAGCTTTGGAGTGATTTATTACAGAGAATCAAACCTTTCTCGGCATGATGCTAGCCTATATGCAAACTGTGCAAAAAAAAGTGTAATCACTTAAATGTAGCACATATTTATTAATTTATATGGAAAGAGTGGAAAGGAAAAAAGTTTTCTCCTCCACCTTTTTGTGCATGGTAAATTAAGTAGGAGCAGAAAATGCATTTAAATCAATTGGTTGCTTTGCAACTGTTCAAGGAATACTGTGCTTCTCCCATCAAGTTAACAACTGCCAAGTGATTTCATTGTAGTATTGTGAATATAAAGATTTATTCTTTTACTGTAGTGTACAAACAGGTCTTGGTAAAGTAAATCAACCAAATTGTATTTTCCCAAATTGGGACTAACTTCATAATAGTTTCTCCTTCTTTAGGTAAAAGTAAAAACTTCATACTGAGTATATCAAATGATATTCAACTGCCAAAGACACCATCACCTCAGCTTTATGGATTGGCCCTCTGCAAATTACCAATCCTCCCGAAAACTGAGGAGGTTGATGGGGAACAGGGACATATCAAAAACATTTAGTTCTGCTAAAAAAGAAAAAAAAAAGAAAATAATAAAGAGAATTAGCAATCTCCCTAGTCATCCAGTGGCTGACTTTTCTTAAACATCTGGTACCAATTGCACCTTGGAATCCTGATGCTGGCTTGGCCTGAATCTTTACTTCCTAACAATGTGTAGCCACTATATTCTTGTATAGAGTGTTAACTTTGGATGCATTGACTGTTTATCATTTTGTATATAGTTAGCTCTCTAAACTTTTATATGGCTGCTTTTCATTTGCTTTGAGCATTCAGGAAATCGCTTCAGTTATCTGAAGTGTAAGTATCAGATTTAAAGGTTTCATAAGGGTAGAAACACTGAAAATTAGTGAAGTATTATTTTTCTTTAAGGTTCGTGAATGCTGAGGTCTTACATAGCTTTATTCCTTTACTCTGTATCAGTGTGCACAAACGCTTAGGGTCTCAGGAGGGGTATACTTGGAGCTAGGCAAGGAAGCTAGTGAAGCCAAGAAGTGAAGTAAATTTATTTCTAGTTTAAAATGCAATTAAAATTAACGCCCCCAATTATTTAGTGCTTGTCTCTTCTTTCTAATTAAAAATTATATTTTAATGTCGACTTTTTGGAGCTGTTCTCGAGGTCATTTCCAAGAATTGGAGGAGGGGGAGTTGTGTTTTACTTTGGATTCTCATATTCTTCGTCTTTACAGAAAGAATCAGTCAGTGTGTATGTTGGTTGAAAATAAAATGCTGCTGATTTAAATTGTATTCAGGTTTTTTTTTTTTAAATAAATTCCATACTGGCAATCACAGCACAATAAGCTGCAGTTACTTTTTATGTGACTTATATCTAATAAGTTTTAATATGTTTTCTGAATTAAAATTCAGCGTTCCGTGAATATTAGAATACAAGAAGCTTCTTCTTTCACAAATAATTTTAATTGGCTGACTGCTGCTTAGAATTTAAAAGAACTACCACCACAAATACCAAAATGTCTTAAACTGAAAAACTAGATCTATGAATCAGAACCGGCTCATATGTCCAAGTATTCAATCCATTTTCTTTCCTGGCTCTGCATGTTGATATTCAGTTGACTCACAAGACTCTATAGAGACAGATTGGTGCAAGCTGAACAGCTAAAATACTGTCTTGATGCAAAAAGTAATAATAGCTGCATCATAAATAAGAGTATGAAATTAAAGAATTGAAAAACAACTTCAGAATTTTCTGTGGCCATTTAATGGAAAATGCTGAAACTCTTTTAAGCTATAGGAAATGATGACAGAAGCACCTTTAATTATTTCTTTCTACCCTCCCTCTTCAATGAAAGAAACTCAAACAGAACTAAAAACTTAACATAGAGCCAAATACTGTAAAACAATATCAGGGTGCACCCTGTGTTGATGCAAAACTTCTTATTTTCCCTGGCAAGCAGAGAAAATGAATAAAAAGACACCGAAAGCCATTTACAATTATAGCAGCGGACACAGTCACTTTTGACTCATGCTCTTTTGTTTTATTGCAGTCTCATTAAGTTAAAAAAAAATCTTGTAGTTTCAATACTGCTAATGTGTTAAGCCCCAGGAAAGCATTTTCTGTTTCATCAATGGATTTGCTTCTATTCATAATTTTCTCAGCATACGAGCATTTTCTAAAGGATATAGTAAAGGCCACTATTTTTCAGACTGGTTTTACAGTTTGAATCTACTTACAGAAAATTAATCTGCAATGTGTTTTACACTTAAGTATTTTTTTTTTTTTTTACTCGCTTGCTCACGTGACTTTTTAAATCTCAAGCATCTGGATAGGAGAAATTTAAACATTGATGGCTCATTGTATTCTTATGACTTATCAGAGTCATGTATGTTTCTTTTTCCCTTTCTGATTATAAGTATAAAAATAATTTTGTCATTACATGTATGTTCCACCTTTTAGTTTGCTTAAGGAGGTTAATTTAAGGAAGTTTACAAGAATGTAAAATGTTTTTTTTTTAAGGCAATGGAAGAAGATTTCAGCCACGTTGTTGAGAAATTGGGAAACTTTAGTAATGTATACGATACAATTATTAAATATGTAAGAACTAGCCATATCAGCTGCATTAAAGTATTTACATTTGATTTTAAAATTAGATATAGGATTTGAGGAGGAAGTTCCCCATTCAGCAATCACAAGCTGAAAACAGTTGCGCGTTCTGCTCTAGAGCAGCTTTTGAGAGCTATGGAGGGGAAGAGGAGAGCCTGGAATAGTTTCTGTTTCCTGTTTCCATACAGGGAGTATTTTAAGTAGAACTTCCTAGTAGGCCTTCTGATAATGAATATAATGATAATACAGTCTTACGTCACACTGTAATTTGCAATAATACTTTCACATCATGCATTTTGAGAAGCTCCCCAAAGATGTAAAGTAGATTATCAGACCTCTTAGGCACTCCCTGCAAACAGTAACAATCTTAATCAATCAATCAATCAGCTCCGGCAGCATGCCATCAGTGTAACCCAAATTCATTTTCACCCAGATGGGCTTACACTATTGTATGCGAGCTAATTGGAGACTAACTTGCAAACCAATGTACTTTGCTTTGTACACATCCACCCAACTAGGAGGTATGTGAAGTATGTATTGATACATGTCATTTCACATATGATGCCATCTCTGGAATCTCTTTATCTTTCGTGAGCTTTTGAAGGATAAGACAGAATAATCTTATTATTACATTTAGTCTGTGTATAAGCTGCAAGTGAAATATCCTCTATTGATTGACCCGTTAAAATAAAGCTTCCTATTTCTTCTGAAAGTTTCTAGCACAACTGCAAATGCATTAAAGTGTTGCGTTTTTGGAGCCCAGGAAAAAAGCTTGATTCAAACAGCTGTGGGCTGATGAAACAAGAGTTACGCAAAACACTACAGAGTCAAAATTGCTCCCAAGGAGTGCCATAGAACATTTTGTCCACTAGATGGGGAAATGCTCCTTGCTGGTTCTGTAATCCCTGGAGAATTTTTGCGTCAGGGCAGAACTTCATATATAATTTTTAAAAAGCCTGTTTCCTAATCTAAGTAATACATAAATTTTGAAAGAAATGGGAGGCTTTATGTTTGAATTTTTGACATTGCAGATTTACACTGACTTTCTTTAAAAAAGAAAAAAGAAGTGCCTCATATGGAGTACTATTTTCTCCAAACTCAGTCATGGAAAATGTCCTTTCAGCAGACGCTGCTAATGCATCTGGGACGCAGTGGAAATCCTCTTGCTTTTCCTAGATTCAGGAATTTTTCACAAGACTTCTATTACTATGCACCACTTGCAGTTCTCATCTCCTGGTTTCCTTCCATGAGTAATGACCAGTGGCTGATGAGAACAGACTATCTGTGTGCACAGCTGCCAGCCTGTCCCTTGTGGCCCATTTCCTCTAACTAAATTTCTTTGCTTTTAGAGCCTTTCTATTGCCACTTGAGTTGGAATCTTCTGATCTTGCAGCTGCTGACCT